>CM041776.1:66586557-67253939 GCA_023374045.1 Limonium bicolor
ACCAATCAAGGGGGCAATTCAAATTATTCAAAAAAATTCCTTCTTTCCATAAACATGAAGTCATTCAAAGCTAACAAATGAGAAACAAAACCATAAGAGCCTTGTCTTTAACCTTGAGCCAATCCACCTTTTTTCCTTCACAAACCACAGAAACGACAAGGGGCATGAAGTAAGATCATATCCCATCGTACCTTTCAATGCCACATACTCTTGATCCATAAGAGAAAATAATCTATATTCAGTATAACATTTGCATAAACAATTCAATTAAAACGCTTTTAATTTCTTTCTCCACAGACTTTTCTCTCCACTCATGTAGCGGCTTTGGGTCAACTATCCCGGATCACAAGGACCTTAGGTAGCTAGGTGATAAAGCACCCCAAAGGACTTAATAACCAAGTGGACGAGGCCTGATTTTGGATCATAATTAAAATTAGCATGCTTAGGATCAGCGGAGTACCTTGCCTTGTTCTTTTCCAACCATTTCAATCCAGTTCATTCCAAGACTCAAAGCTAAGAACAAAGTTCAGATGGAGAATATTCTCATTTATTTCAGCATTTTTTAGGACAAAGACTTCAATTCAGCAATTAAAACCCAGAAAACTTTCAAAATTTTACACCCCAAGATCAGCTAACCAACTATACTTCCTCTATGACTTCCTTCCCAGTTGAGCAATCACAGCTAAACTTTAACAAATGCAAGAGAAAAAAAGCTCAGAGACGCACAAAAAACAAGCGGCGAAGGAGCTTACCCCACCCCACACTCAGAGTGAAGCAATGTCCTCATTGCTTAGGAAGAATTAACATTGCGCAAGCAATCCAACGGGGGAAACAAAATCGCACACAACAGATCAGAAGGGAGCGTGTAAAACATAAAAGAGTAGAAAAGTAAAGAATACTCCCCAGAGACCGATCCGGGTATGTAGCAAGGCCAACCCCACACTTGAGTTCAGCTAAGCGATGAAGTAAGCAAACTGATAATATTATCTGCAAAGCCAAAAGAACTCAAGTGGAACCAAACAAAATCATTAGTAGAAAAATAATAAGAGCCATGGCTCTTGCAGTAAGCATAGCATCAGCCAACACACCAAAAACTAAAAAGAAAGGAGCAAATAAGCAACTAAACTAAGAAAGTGAAAAGAGATACAAACCGGTGGGTTGCCTCCCACAAAGCTGCCCGGAGTTAGAGTCTCTGGCTAAACTCTCACTTCGTTATCCCGGATCAAAAATAAAAAGTTGACAATGGCGTTAACGGGAATAAGAAGTGGACAATAATCAGTAGTAAGCCACCTAGATCAAAACAAAATGTTACATCGACAGATAAAATAGGAAAATAAATACTCCACAAAACCTGGTGTTTAAGGAAGTATTGATGGTAACGGGTGTCAAGCAGAAGACCAGGTGATGATTGTTGTTCTTCCTCAAATTGGAGGATGTAAACATCCTCCTTCTGTGGGTGAGGCTCAAAGAGACCGGGATAATGGAAGAGCAGTGGTGGCTCCTCCCTCTCAAATTCGATGATGTAAGCATCCTTTTCGCCTAGGACTAAGGGTGACGAGGGAGGGTAATTAGAATCTTCAACAAGTAGCTCATCCTCAGACTCATAACAGCCCTCCATAATAACAACATCTGGAACAGTCACAACCTTCAATTTTTCTTCATGATTCGGATATGGTTGAGAAGGAAGTGAGCTAGGAGAAGTTTGCTACAATAACAATTGAGTCATCTGACTTAGCTGTCCCTGCATGTTCACAAGGGCTTGCTCTAATTTCTGCTGGCCCAAAGTCAGGTTCTGATTGATAATCATTTGCTGCTCAACTTGAATTTGCTGAGTGGCAATGAACTTGTTCATTAACTCCTGTAGGTTATCAATATTAGAGGCCCAAGTTTGCTGCTGTAAAGGAGGTTGCTGCAGATAGTCTGGTTGATCCTCTAACCACAACTGCTGTTTTACTTCGAGACTATCATCAAACTCATGAGGTCCCCCACAATTCGAGCAATATATATCCTGTGGATAAAATGATTCTCGTTTGAATTGCTCCTCAATCTGCCTCGTCTCTTCAATTTCAGGGCAATCTTCGAACTCGTGATTACCCCTACACTGCGAACAACATAAATCAGAGAAAAATGGATCAAATGAACCAGAAGACACTTGCTCCACTATCCAAATAGGAGTCTGTCCCGTATTGAACCACCTCTTCAGATTGGCTAATCGACCTTGAATCTCATACCAGGAACATTCACTGACATCAAAACTGAATTCAGATTAAAACTAAGCTTAAAAGAGAAACGTCAAACTATCAAAAGAAATAACTAAAAATAAAGTGAGCTAAAAATAAAACAAGTAAAATAAATAAGCGACAAATAATCTATCTAAAATAACTAAATAACTAAAAATGAAATAAACTAAGAATAAAATAGAATAAAGTATTAAGAAAACTACTAAAACAAAAAAAAACAAGATAAAATTAAAATAAATATAAACAAAATACCAAATTAAAGTTATAGCTAAATTAAAACAAGAAAGAAATAAATTAAAAAAATAGTGAAATTGCTAATACCAAAATAAACTAAAAACCAAATAAACTAAATAAAAAATAGAGTAGTATAAAATTAAGAGAATAACTAAAACAAAAAGAGATAACATAAACTAAGCAAAAACAAAATAAAGAAATAACTTAAAATTAAATGACTTAAATATAAAGCAAAATAAACCAAATAAAAGAGAATTAAAACAATTAACTACCAAGGCTAAGGACTACATAGGAATCTAGTCCCCGGCAGCGGCGCCAATTTGCAAACGGTTATTTTTTTATATATTAAAAACTACGAAATTAATCCTAGAAATTAATAAATTAAATAAACCTACGGGTTGCAAAATAATTCCCGGTCGTAGCAGTAAAGTAATATGAGCAACCGGGATATCGAACCGGGGGACTAAGAAAGCAAATCTAATCCTAGCAAAAGTTGTAAATCGGGGAAATTGTTGATCAATAAAATTAAGAACAAGCAAAGAGTGACTGATAAAAATATAATGAAAGCGGAACTCCGGGTTCAGGTGGTTTTTCCTAGTTAAGTCTTGCAGTTCTATCACCAGTTGATTGGAGAATAGGGTTCGGCTAATTCTAGCAAGTTTCTAAAAGACTAAATCCTAGCCAATTAGAACTCCACTGTGTAGAACGCGACAGATTAAATCATAAACCTATCACTACTAACACAGAGGGATTAAGCATATGAATTTAAGTTGCATCTGAAGGCTAACTCATCAATCAGATAAAGCTCTCCACAGATTAACAGATTATAACGACCTAGCTATCAATCACGGATCAGATCTTGACAACTTTCGCAAAGCTAAAAATAAAATAGCAAGTTTTATTGATAGCGCAAACAATATTTATAATCTGAAACAAACCGCTGATGGATCCCAAATCAACTAATATTTATTCTGCAAAACCTAATTATTTACAACCACCATTCCCCGGAGTTTAATCCCTTAGCCGAGCATATCGAAAGAGGAAACAATTAGAGAAGAAGGAGTAGAAATCATCTCTATGTCGAATCCAAAGATTTTCTAGTTGTAGGGTTGAACAAAGAGAAGAAATTGATGCAGAAATTCTCCTTGGTTGAACCTTGGTTGCACGGCTGCAGAGGAGGAACTAGGTCGTGGCTCTCTTCTAAATTCTGAATGTTCTCTCTGTCTCGTGCACGCTCTTTTTAAAAGAAATTTTTGGACGTAAAATACACACGTCCGGCTCACCTGTCTAGGTCACTTAGCCGGACGTGAGATATAGTGTCAGGCGAGATTTTTCTCGTTTGTGAGATGTCTGGCTTTACGTCCAGGTCAGTTAGCCGGACACCCGGGTGGACGCGTGTATGTATCAAAATCTCCGCGTTGCACTCGTGGTCGTAAATTTTTTTGTCCTTCTGAGCGCGTCCGGGTCACAGGGTCGGACACATCATCCAGACACGTTAAAGCTTCGACTGGTGAGATTTTAGTCATGTCCGGCTCAGCGTCCGCACCAGTTCGCCGGACAGGTTACAACGTGTCCGGGAAACTGGGTCGGGCAGGTCAGCCGGACACTTGTATATTTGTGTCTTTTTTCCGCAAACTTCGACAAGGTTCAGATTCTTCATTTGAGCTCCGATTTGCTCCCCGTTTGCGGCGTTGGAAAGCTATTGAGGAGAAATATGCATTTTCACCATCATTTCCTGCTTTTAAAATATAAATTTGCATCAGTTCTTGCCCAAAGTATGAATCATGAAAAGGATAGGATAAGTGTGAGAAAGCGCATAAAAATGTTGCATAAAATAAGAATTTAGCACCTATAAACCATATAAACTTCACACTTATCAGACATTTAAGTGTAAAGTTTATTATATGTTGGTGTTGTAATAAGGCCATGCACTTTAGGCCATTTAATTTATGTACATTAAGTTTAAAAATGATTTTTAGGTAATAACAGATATTACCAAAATATTCTTGGGTCTTCAAGTAATTAAAATAAATTTTAGAGGCTAAATATAATCTATAACCGAAAACCATACCTTAAAAGCTATTAAAATGAATTTTTATAAAGTTTTATAAAATTTGGTGTCAAATTGTAATTTTAAGGGAATTGGGGCCAAAACCGTGATTAGTTAAACTTGTGGTCAAACTGGTAGTCAATAGGTCAATCTTGACCATGTTAAGTGCCTTGACCAAATTTAATGACATAAATAATTAAACTATGGTTATATAGTAATATCATAAGTTAAAAATGAAAGTTATAAAATTATTGGGGTAGAAATGGTAATTACCGAAAGTTAAGGGTTAAGATTGTTAATATAATAGTATATATCATTGATATAAAGTTTGGGAATTTTTGGAGTTATATAAATGATTTTATAAAGAAAAGTGTATAATATATAGTTTTAATGAAATTAAAAACATATGTTATGAAACTGGGCCAAAACATAATTTCAGAAAGTTAAGGGGTGGAGAAATAATTTGCAACAGACCATAGGTCTGTTCGCAATTAAATATCATTAAAAACCATAGGTTATAATGATTTATAAAGTTAAATGTTATAATATATAGTATATGTAACACCTTATAATATATGTGGTGAATGTGTAAATATAGAAAGTATATTGTGCTGGAAAAATAAACCAAAACAGACTTGTGGTCTGTTCGGTAGTTATAAAAATGTATAAACCATAGGTTATACAAATTGCAAGTATAAATGATGATATAATATATGTTATGTATTAATGTTATAAGATTTGTGGTAAAAGTATAATTTGTAAAGTTGAGTGTTGAAAACATAAAATCAGAACAGACATGGGTCTGTTCAGAATTATAGGAAAATAAAAACTATGGATTATATCTTATTATAAGGTTAGAATGTATAATATAAGATATTTATAACATAATATAAAGTATGTGGTGAGTTTGTAATAAATAAAGAATAAGAGAAGTTATGACAATTTAAACTTATAACATATGTGTCTCTCGGAAATAACTATAAGTTTTGTAAAACTATAGGTTATAATGTGTTATAAAGTTTTAATGTTATGAAAATATGATATTTATAACATGATATAAAATATGTGGTTACATTGTCATAAGTGAAAACTATGGGAAATGAAGAAATAAAAAGTATGTTATATATATATGTCCTTTCGGTAATAAATATAGTTTTCTAAAACTATATATTATAATGTTTATTGAAATGTAAAGTGTCATATTATATGGAATAAGATATAAGTGTAACATTGTATAATTTTATGTGGTCAAAACATAGTTTATAAAACTATATGCAATTAGCGCATGTATAACATTCAAAAATGAATTTATAAACTATGGTTTACAATGATATAAATACTATAGATATAATATAGTATTAATGTGATGAAATGAAACAATTATCATTAATAACATTCACATAAATAATGTGACAATTAATGAGAAAATTGGAAATTATAAACTAAGGTTAGTAGTAACTATACCTTAGGAAATTATAAAGACATGTCATGAAATGTTGCAAATATTAAGATAAAGTTCTTAGGGAAAATTACATGCCCCACCCATGACGTTTGGTGAAATTTCACATTCCACCCACGTGGTTTCAAAAATTACATTCCCCGCCCATGTGGTTTCCCCTGTTTTACATCCAGCAACTTTTTTAATTTTGGTTCAATTCAAAAGATGCTTAAACGTTGTCCACAATTGATGAAACTTTACATGGATGATGCTAAAGTGATATACTTTGATCTTATGTCAAATCTGAAGTTTTTTAAGCTTAAATGTGTCCCGTGGGACCCAATGAAACATGTGACATGTTCATTGGGTCCCACATGTCATATTTAAGCTTAAAAAACTTTAGATTTCTCACTAAACCAAAATATAACACTTTAGCATCATCTATGTAAAATTTCATCAACTTCGGACAACGTTTAAGCATCTTTTGAATTGAACAAAAATTAGAAAAGTTGCTGGATGTAAAACAGGGGAAACCACATGGGTGGGGAAAGTAATTTTTAAAACCACGTGGGTGGATTGTGAAATTTCGTCAAATGTCATGGGTGGGGTATGTAATTTTCCCAAGTTCTTAATATACAAAAATGAAAATAATCATCTTACATAGGATGATAATAATGTGACATATCATATAAGAGTACAACTCATGAAATATAAATGTATAAGTATATATATGTAATGTGCAAGCATATGTGAGAATATATAAATAATGAGTATATGTTATAGTTGAAAACTATATAATATAGTGCATGTATTCATGCAACTATATATTATATGACTAAGATCAAATGAAAACAATATATATGTGTGTGTGTGTGTGTAAACTGAGAGCAATATACTTATGGGTATACAATATGGTTTTAAATGTCATGTAATAATAAATGACAAGTATTATGACATTAGTATAACTATATACTACAAGTTATAAAATTACAAGTTGAAGCATAGCTTGTTATAATGAATAATGAGATGTATAATATATGGTACAATAAAGGATGATGAGATTATAAGTAATATAAACCAATGTTGCATGCATACATGCAATCATAGGTTATAACGTATAGATGCACATGTGACCGGAACGGTTAATTATATACTTAGGTATAAGAACATAAGTATAAGTGTTACACTTGTAAGTATTATAGGTTGGAATAATATAACTCCAACGTTCGAAAGCGCTAACTAAAACGTTTTACAAGAACCGACCCTTCTGTTAAGGCCGAATATTAATACGTACTACGAATAACGAGTTTCGTATAACGATACCTTAACAATTAATTGTTGAAATCCGGGGATGAAATGTCGGGATTACTAGCGTTATTCGGATATACCGAGTTTACTTAAGTCATGTGGATTGACTTATAGTATTGTGATTATTTAGATCGTCTTTCAGACGGAGGCGCCCGACGAGCTTAGTGGTCTACTGCGCATCCTAGGTCTAAGGTGAACGGTATGTAAAGGGGTTTGATCTGAGATGTCCTGAGGGCTTCCTCGGGCTCAGATATATGTTTGTTTTATAACGTGTGATGTATGTATGTATGTATGTATGTATGTATGTATGTATGTATGTATGTATGTGTGTATGTGTAAAAACGTGATGTGTTGTTTAACTGTTTCTTTTCCCGCAATATTTAACTGTGCGCGAACAACCTTCGGGACTAATACTACGTCGACTATAGATCGATTTATATAAATATACATATACGATAAATTTGATGTGATTGATGTTATTTAATATAACACATTTAGTATTATAATTATGTACATAACAACCTAAGTAAAACACTTAGGTACGAGACACGACATTGTCGGTCTCTAGAGCACGGCTCTTGAACATGAATATAACCTAGATTACTTCTAGGTGTGCGTAAGGCCCTTAGGGCAACTAAATGGTAAATGAATTCTTCATAACCTAAAATTATACCTTAGGTATTCGATTAACTATTTAAACATATATTGAAGGAATGGTGTGTGAAGAATAAGACCAGTGTAGTCCCGGACTAACTGGCTACGCATGGATATCTCTTTAGTGTTTTCCCGGATCGGGTTTCTACTCTAGTTAAGCCCACATGAGCCTACATAGATCGTTGGCCAGATTGTACCGCTGCTGGTACTCGGGCTTAATGCCACAAACTAAATGACGCCTTTTAGGCAAAGAGGAAATCCTGTGATCTTATATCTCTGGCAGAGTGCACTACTGTTGGTGCCACCAGGACGACTGTCCATAAATGAATACAATTACGGGTTGTCCTAACTTGACACCCACTTACGATGTGTTTTGTAATGTAATGAGGACCCGGGGGGTCGTCTGAATAAATGAATACAAGACCGTACCAACGGCTAACCGTTTATTGTAGTTGTGATTATATGTTTGTGTATGTGCTGTTGTGTGGTTAATGTAGTGACTGCTTTAACTGTTTCACTTTACCGCCTTTCACGTGTTTACTGCTTTAATATACCTGTACACCGGTAAAAGCATGTAATGAACCTAATAATGGTGACCATGACTATTAAGTGACCAATAGGTCTAGACCTTGCATACTCAGCGTTTATCGCTGAGCCTTTACGACATTTGTGCAGGTGATGATTACCGTTGAAGCCGAAGTGTGGGACCCGGGTAGTTAGGGTTTTATTTTGAATACTGCACGAGAGATCGTATTGTATTAGGATGGATATTACTTTATTTGATTAGTGCATTGTATACAACCGGGAATATTTAGACGCTCACTTGTCGATGAGGCTACTTTTGGTTTTAGAATGATGTAAAGGATAGTATCTCGTTATCACTGCGGTTATGTATATACTACCAGTGTTGTTTCATCGTTATTTTATTTCTGCTTCTTTACTCGCATGGGCGAGTAATGGCATGTGACACCCAAGTGAGTTTTAATTACCGTGTGAATTCCGCTGTGAGACGTTCTTAGTTATTGCTACGAGAGTGATTATTACGTGATTACGAGTGGGGTGTTACACAACTTCTTGCGGTTGAGAGTCGTATAAGCAGACAGGCTATGAATGTTGTTAATAGTAGTAATCTCTCCGCCAATACTACTGTGGTTTCATCTGAATCGAGCACAGTCTCTACTATTGAAATACCCCTAAATTAATTTAAATTAATTTAGGGGATTTCTTTTATTAAACCTTTAATAATACTATTAAGTATTAAATTATTATATGGAATTATGAATATTAAATTATTATATGGAATTATGAATATTAAATTATTATATGGAATTATGAATATTAAATTAATATAAGGGGTTGTGAAATTTATTTAGGGGTTTTCTCCTATTATATATTATTCTATAGTATTATGAATTTAATAATAAGATTTATAAGTCAATAAATCTTGGGGAAATTTCTAAACACTCCAATATATTATAAAGATTTTAGGAAGTGTTGGAACATTGTTTTGAAACATAAAAGTCAATATAAAATTCTAGAAACCTTAAAGCTTATTAAGCCTTGCTAGAGTTGACTTTTTGAGAATGGTCAAACCAGGCCATGAAAACTATACCAATAAATAGGTTATGGAAAACCATGAAGATCGATAAAAAGAACGTCAAAAACGGATCATCCTAGCCAAAGTTATGCTAGATTGAAGTTTTGAGTCAAAATTTTAAAATCTGCCACGTGTCAAGCTCACACGCGCCCACACTTGGATAGATTTTATCTCCACGATTTTCGGAACCGATTTTGCCCTATCTTTCGACCTCCATAACTTTCTCATCTTTTGGAATTTTTGAGTGCCGTCTTTTGCATTCTCTTCTCCTTAATCTCCTCTTTGAAACCATAACTCGTACATCTCCTAAATCATCCTACATCGACGGGAATATTGATCCAAAGTTGCCACCTTGAGAATTCGTAACCCAGAATTCTGGTTTTCTCTGAAATCTTGTAAACTTCGTATTGCCATAACATCTTCGTTTCTCATCCAAATTTCATGTTCTTTAGCTCGTTTTGAAGAGCTCTAATCCCTTTACAACTTTCATGTTGATGACCAAAGCTAATTCTCAATCATATGGAAGATATAGGTGTCTAAAGTTCCGACCCCGATCTGGTCGCGTTTTGCCCAGAATTTTTCCAGAAAACGCAAGGTAAACTCGCAACTTCCAGCTTCGATTTCTTTCTTTGTAGTGCTAGTTAGGGTGAGTTCTTGTTATCAATATGTAGAGGTAAGTTTACTCTTTCGATTAAGCCCTTACACATAGCCTAACTCGATCTGTACTTCAAGTTATAGATCCTCAAAGTCGGCCCCGTGAACTGCTCGAAAATTCGAAGCTTTCCAGAATTTCGAATTTAAATTGCTTCGTTATTGCAATTCCGGTAAGTTTTCTTCAAATTCCTTCAACCTTGCTAATCTACATTACATCTTCGGTCAAAAACATGTTTCAATTGCATCAATTACGCTTTAGGTTGAGTGAATTTGGGAGAATCGAATTCGAAAACTCTTAAGAAACCTAACCTCGAAATCGAATTCGAAAACCATTGAATACTGCATTATAATTGGGGAAATTGGTATCATTAGAACCATAATTGAATTTAGAAACCATAGAAACAAGAATCACTCAATTTGGTTCTGTAGATTGTGAGATAATGTCGATTTAGTACTCGAGTCGATTTGGGGGTGGATGAAGAACTCGAGTTTCAGCAGCCGTCCGATCGTAGTTATAAGAAACGGACGGCCGAGATTAGATCTGGGGAGTTTAAGTTGGTTATGAGTTTTAATATTTCCAGAATTAAACCCTAACTTGTTGAATTAATTTAAATATCTTCCCGGATGTATTTTGACTTGAAATTTTAACCATAGATTCCTTATTTTATCTAGTTTATTTTGATGTAAATTATTATGGTTTTGGAGTTTTTAAACATAAGTTATGATTTTTACAAGTTACGGGTTTTCTGGAATTGTTTGGCTTAATTAAAAAGATATTTTTATGAAATAAAAATTTATAATATGTCTAAAATGTTATAGTTACTGTATATTAAATTTGGGAATTTTTGGGAAATGGTAAAGGGTTTTAAAAATTGTGTTTGTGAGTTTTTCATAAGAATAACTTATAATATATAGTTTTTAATGTAATCAAAAATTAAAGTATAGTTGATTAATGAACTTTATAGGTTGGGGAAAATATAATAAGACTAATTAACATTTAATACAGTATGGTTATAAATGTTTTGGGTATTAACTTTAAGTGAAGTAAAAATTGTTACATATATTTATATATATATTTATATGAGAGAAATAAATAGAAACTTATATTAAATCAAGGAATTTAACTAAACTACATTTTATTTATTATATATAATATGGAAGCTAATATGTTTAACTAAAACTAAGGGAAATACTTTATTTTATAAACCATAAATCAGTTGTGGATGTGTCTAAAAGATATTAAATATAATTAAACACAATAGAATTTCTTAAAGAATGTTTTGGATAAATCTTAATACATGTAGATATATATATATATATATATAGATAGATAGATAGATAGATGCAATAAAAATAGATAAAGGAAATAACATTCCTTCTGAGAAATATAATAGGAAGGATATATATATATACGATAAATAAATAAATAAAAGAAATAAAATACCTTATAGAAAATATAATATGAAAGAATTAATGAGTTAAAATAAAACCTCTACATAATACTATAAAAGAATATTATATGAGGTGGTATTAATTTATGGTTATAGGTTGAGTTTTTAGTTATCTTTGAGTTTCTAAGATTTATATAAACCGTATTTAAACACATGTATTTATTTAGTCAATAACCACAATGTAAATTTATAATTTGGTTAAGAAATTAATAAGTTGAAATTTAGGAATATTTGGAATTAGTTTACATAAAGTGTTACACAAATAGATCTTATTATATAATTAATAATAAAATGAATGAAATACTTTTACATTTAAATGTTCTTATTATATAAACAATATAAAATAAATGAGTTACTTTTACATCTAAATGTGAAGAGGATAAATAAGTCTAGATTTAATTATTTCTTAATATTTATAGTATTGAGTAATAACTTTATTTTAAGATAAAATCATTAAAAGGGATTATGATATAAAACTACATTAAACTATGATTAGGAATTTAATCTAAATAATAATCCTTAAGTTTCTTACAACTAGTTAAGCCATATAAATACATTTAACACCAATATTCAGGATGTGAGTTTATAGTTAAGTAATGTATTTAGTAGTTAGAATTTATAAGAAGGTTTGTAAATAGAAATTAGATACTTAAAATCTTTTAACCTTTAATTAGATGAAACTAGGTTACATAAGAGATTATATTGATTTACCTTTTGACACTGGAAATATTAATGTGTCATTTGAATATAAGGTATGGAGATTGTTCAGAATATATTATCTTATTAAGTAATTGACAATTTCACTTACGAACCAGAATTTAATTATTTGATAAATTCTACCTCATGCTAAGATATAGTGTCCATCCTAAATACAATAAAGGAAATTAATTTATTAAGTTATACCTTTGAAACCTTTAGGTTTTGTAAACAATTTAAAACGTATTTAAGACTTAAGTTTAGTGAAGTTTAGTATAAAAGGTTTATACATAGCCTATGGAGGGAATGTGTGTAAAAAATAGAACATTTAAGAAATTAAATGTAAGTAAGGATACACAAAAGGTTATCTTAAAACATCTTACTATATAGTTATGATAAAGTAAATAATATACCTTGTGGATACTGAATGTAAGAGTTCGATGAGTCTAAGTTAAGTATAATATGGTTATTTCAAGATGAAAAGTAATTTAACAACTTATGACAAGATTAATAGATGGTTGTAATTAAAGGCCATTCTGAACTAAAGATAAGATAATTGAGTTTAGTAGCTCAAATAAGTTATACTAAAATGCATCTACAACACTACGATGTCCGTATACGGGATGTAGATCTTAATTAAGTTAAGGGGGAAAACTTAGTTATAATGGATTATCTAGTAGATATTGATAAAGATACATAGTCAATAAATTGTGAAATAATAGTATAGTATTCTAAGATAAACCCATCATTGGTCATAACACGATGTATGTCCTAAAGTAAGAATAAAGGTATTGAGCTTAAGAATTGTTATTGAAATTCTAAGATTGATTGAATAACGTATAATGCACTTATGTTATAAAGGTCTTTAATGTGAGAATTATGGTTAGGTATGGGTAAAGTGGATAAGGGTGGAACAATTAACAAGTGTTAATAAAATACATTCCTTGGTCTTACAACCTTGAGTTATACAACATTCTAAGACAAGTCAAAGGTTATTCATAGCATTTAAGTGAGGGCTTAAAAGACAATTGAGATTTAGAAATAACAGTGAGGAGTTTATTTAAGTGTAGCATAGGCTACAAGTGTTTGATGATAGACTACTTTTAATATTCTTCAGAGTATTGTTGATTGTTTGCGCAAGTTGATTAGAACTGCTACAACGTTACCCAGGTACGATTTCTCGTACTTAGCTTGTTGTGTTTTGGACTCTATGGAATGTTTGTACGATTTCTCGTACTCAGCTTGTTGTGTTCTGAACTTTATGGAATGTTTTATACGATTTCTCGTACTTGATACTTTTGATGATGGACTTGATGGAATGTTTTGGAACACCAACTGAACTTGAATGGATTTCAAAATGAAACTGTTGTGTGACTAACCGAGCTTGATGTGACTAACTGAGCCTGTATGTGAAACTTCCTTGGTTATTGGTTCCTCCTATCTAGTTGTTTCACTAGATATTAGCTGCCTAGGGTTTACGCTTCTGCACTCTGTAGGACTGAGTGTTTTGGTATTGCTCTGGTGCAGTTAATGATCTAGTGGGGTAATTGGGAATATAGGAAAGTATCTGGTATTGGTAAATTCTTCCTTTGGACTATGGGTATGGTTTCATCCATGAGTCGAGTTTGATCAGCCTTATTGGGAATGGATTCTTTCTATTGGGTATTAATTGTTGAGGGTTTACGCCTCTGCACTCTGTAGGACTGAGTGTTTTGGTATTGCTCTTGTGCAGTTAATAATCTAATGGGAATATGGGAAATGTTAATCTTGGTACTGAGTATGGATTATTTATAATAAGTGGTGCACACACTTTTCACCGATGACTGAGAACGGGTCGGTGGCAGCGGAGGTCTGCTATACCTCGCCCTTTGTGGCAACTGACAGCGGAGGTCTGTTTACCTCGCCCTTTGTGGCAACTGACAGCGGCGGTCTGTTTACCTCGCCCTTGTGGCAACTGACTGGCGGTGGGGGCCATCTCTCCCAATTGGTTATTCCACTCTTGAGTATATTTGGTCTATGGGAATCATCTTCTGAAATGGTGGAGACATAAACTGTCTACCACGAGTTATGGATATTAATGTCACTCCTGGTCCTTGTGACTACTTAAGTCTTTCTCTTCTTAACCAGAATTGGTTCTAACATCAACAATGGATGCTTACTAACTATGTGGTGTGACTGCTTAAGTGGATGACTTGGTTTGGAAGTTCTCTATCTTTATCTTTGTCTTGTTTTCCTTTCTTTAAACTTGATTGTTTTGAAGTGCTCTATCTCTGTTTTACTTTTAAGAGTTTGTTTTCATGTTACTGTTTATTTTGAAGAGTTATGTTTATAAGTTTGTTTTTGGAGAATTGTACCAGTTCCATTCCAGGGAACTGACCCGCCCTTTGGGGGGGCTGCTTGGTTTCATCTTGCAGGTACGAATTGATTTACAGGTGGCCACGAAGAGGATGAGCGTTTGGGATGGGACTAGGTTTTGTGGAGAGAGAATATGTTTAATTTCTATTATGTTTGTGTTAAGTTTTCTCGAGTTCAGACCGTAGCTTTGTAGATTGTAAGTTGTAATTGGTGAGGTTTGGTGCCGGGTGTTTGGAACCCGATGGTCTGTAATCGCCTTAGAGTTTTATTTCCGCTGTATTTATGGTTAATAGGGGCGTTACAACTATTAATGTTTCTCGAGATAAGGGAAACTATAATCAGAGAGGTAAAGGCGGCTATCGTGGTGGTCGTTCTTCACGGGGAAGAGGAAGGAATAATGGCGGAGGTCGAGGAGGACCTAATGTTTGATCTGGATACTATTATTTTAACGGTAAACCAGATACTCGTCCCGTTTATCAGATTTGTGAGAAACCCGGTCACAAGGCCAATGCCTGCTATCATCGATATAATCACACTTATCAACCTACCTTACCCTCTCATCCAACTGCAAACTTGTCTTCTGCTAATTCAAAATCTGCTTTTGGACCTGATCAATCCTACTATCCCGATACTGCTGCGTCTGACCATTTTACACATGACTTGTCCAACTTATCTGTTTCTTCTCACCCTTACACTGGATCGGAGGCAGTTTCCATGAGCGATGGCTCAATGATTCCGATAGATAATCAAGACACTGGCTATGTCTCCTCTTCTCATCATCGATTTCTATTATCTCAAATTTTTCATGTGCCTAATATCTCCAAAAACCTGTTGTCTGTTCGCCAGTTTTGTGAAGATAACCGTGTTTTCTTTGAATTTCTTTCGTCTCATTTTATTGTGAAGGATCGGGATACTCAGGCTACTTTGCTCTTGGGCGGAATTAAGGATGGCATGTATCACTTTGAGACTGCTGCTTCACCTGGTGTTAGTCAACATTCTGCTCACCTATCTAGCAAAACAAATACAAAAACCTGGCATCTTCGCCTAGGGCATACTTCTGATAAGATTACTAATTACATTTTGAATAAAAATAGTTTACCTTATAGTACAAAACACACACCAATATCCCTTGTTTGTGCTGGTTGTCGAGCAGGCAAAACACATGCTCTTCCCTATCCTTCTTCCCCTTCTAGATCTACTAAGCCTTTTCAGCTGGTTTTTATGGATGTATGGTGACCTTCCCCGATTCTTGGATCAGATGGTTGTAGATACTACTTGTCCATGGTAGATGATTATACGAAATATATATGGATGTTTACTTTATCTGTGAAGTCTGCTGTTATAACTATAGTTAAAGAGTTTCTGGTTTATGTTCGAAATCAATTTTCTGCTTCTGTTATGGCGTTTCAAACGGACGTTGGTGGTGAATTTAATGCTCTTGCTTCTATGTTTAAGGATCTAGGAATTGTTCATCGTATTGCTTGTCCTCATGCACATCCTCAGAATGGTAGTGTTGAGAATCGCCACCGTACTATTGTGGATCGTGGCCTTTCATTGCTGTATCATTCATCTGTTCCATTTAAGTATTAGAACTACTCCTTTTTTATTGTGGTTTATCTGTTGAATTGAACACCTTCTGCTACAATTGGTATGAAATCACCGTATGAGATGTTATTTGGCAATGTTCCAGATTATACTCTTCTCAGAGTATTTGGCTATGTTGTTTGGCCAAACCTGAGGCCATATCAATCCAACAAATTTTCTTTTCGCAGTACATTGTGCACCTTCTTGGGATACAGTAAAGAACACAGAGGCTATGTCTGTTTAGATAATAAAACAGGACGTGTGTATGTGTCTCGTGATGTCACATTTGATGAATCCTGCTTCCCTTTTGCTAAACCATTGCCAATTCACTCATCGTCATCTTCTCCTTCTAAGACAGAACCTCACTTAGATGCGGCTGTATACACACACATTTCCTCTCTTACTACATCACTTAATCCCACAAATACAACTCCTGTTCTTTCCCTGCCTGATTCACAAAATACAGATCCATCCATATCTCCTTCTGTATCACCTACTATTACTACTACTACTACTACTACAGATTCTTCATCCAATATGCCTGTACCCCTTCACCCTATGACTACAAGATCCCGTGCTAATATCTCCAAACCAAAAATTCACACAGATGGCACGATTGCTTGGAATACCACCGTTTCCTCTACCGTTCCAGATTCACCATCGTATACTTAGGCCCTTAAGTATCCTGATTGGTGCGACGCTATCAATAAGGAGTACGATGCATTAATTTCTACCAACACCTGGACTCTTGTCCCTCCTCCGCCTAATTCCAACATTTTGGGTTGTAAATGGATCTTGAAGACCAAACTTAATGTTGATGGGACTATTGAGCGGCGCAAAGCGCGGCTCGTTGCTCAGGGTTTTTCTCAGGCTTACGGTTTTGATTACCTGGAAACGTTTAGCCCTGTCATCAAACCTGTTTCAATTTGACTGGTGCTTGCCCTATCTACCATTCGGAACTGGCCGATTCGACAATTGGACGTGTCCAATGCTTTTCTGCACGGTGATTTATCTGAGGATGTGTTTATGAAGCAACCACCGGGTTTCACCGATACGACTCGACCCACGTTTGTATGCAACCTGAATAAGTCCATTTATGGCTTGAAGCAGGCTCCCCGTGCTTGGTTTGACAAACTCAGCAACACTCTTATATCTGCTGGTTTTACTGCTGCTAAATCTGATTCATCTCTATTTGTATTTTCCTCTGGCACTGATCTGATGTATTTGTTGATCTATGTCGATGATATCATTGTTACGGGCTCTTCTGACGCCTTGATTGCCAAATTTATTAGTCATCTGCAGTAGTTTTTCCCTGTGCGTGATTTGGGGGCACTGTCTTTCTTCTTGGAGTTCAGGTACATCACACTGCACAAGGCTTATTTCTATCACAGACGAAGTATATCACTGAGTTGGTTGCTCGTGCCAACATGACTTCTTGCAAACCTGTTGCTACACCACTGGGTAACACCTCCAGTCTCTATGATTCTTCCAGCCCTCCATTTCCTGATGCTTCTTTGTTTCGCAGTTTACTTGGTGGCCTGCAGTACCTCATTATTACCAGGCCTGACATTTGCTATGCGGTTAACAAGCTCTGTCAATTTATGCATTCTCCCACACAGATTCATTGGTCTGCACTTAACAGGGTGTTTCGTTATCTTAATGGGACCAGCAATCTTCATCTTTATCTTCCGCGTCATTCTTCAATCTCTCTTCATGGTTATACGGATGCTGACTGGGCGACTGATACATCAACCAGACGCTCTACTTCTGCCTATGCAATTTTCTTGGGCTCATCCCTTATTTACTGGCTATCTAAAAAACAGGACACAATTGCTCGTTCAACCATAGAGGTAGAATATTGAGCTGTTGCTTCTGGAGCTGCTGAGCTAATCTGGATACAACAGCTACTATGTGAACTCTGCATTCCTCTTCGTCAAGCTCCTGTTATCCATTGTGACAATCTGGGAGCTACCTACCTTGCAGCTAATCCTATGTTACATTACAAGACTAAACATGTTGGGCTGGACTTCCATTTTGTCAGAGAACGTGTTCGATCTCGAAGTCTGGTGGTCTCTCATCTTGCGGGAGAGCAACAGTTGGCTGATCTTCTGACCAAATCTCTCCCTGCCACCCGCTTTACTGTTCTTCGATCGCTTCTTGGCCTTGTCCACGTACCGATCGCGGGGGTATACTGAGCTACTAATAGTTAGCCCATATATGCCCATATATGTAATCCATATAATTGTTCTAGGCCCATTTATATGTAGCCCATTCTACAGCTTATGATATTAGTCTATAAATACAGTCCTGTAGTACATCGATAATCAATGAAACAGTGCATTCATCTCCTACTTCATTCCATTCTCAGTTACGTCTTCTAGCTATGTAGTATTCTCTGTAACTGGGAATATTTTTAAGTAAAACATATTAGTATGAGCCCAAAATAGCCATCAATAAAGCTTGCCATTTAATATAGATGGTACAAATCAGTGTCGTAGCACAACTGCATATGTGAGCTGAAAGAAAAATACACAAGTATCCAACCCCACAGTAGCCGAAGGATGATTGGTACGAATAGGGGGCCGTAAGAATCTACAAGAAACTTGGCTACACTTTAAGAGTTCTTGGCCTGTTCGGGGAAAATGATCATTTACAAGTTAACACATATATCTTCGAGTAAATCAATCAAACATATAGAGTCCTCGCAAGTAGATACAATCTAAATTAGAGATCACAACTCAATTTTCCCTCACTGCACTTCCAGCGATCATAAAGCGAAACGCAGTAAAGCATTTCACCATAGCAAACTATTTTCAAGAAGCAAATATAGTCCACCGAAATCAAGGCACTCAAACAGGGGAAGAACTGCCATAGCTACCCATGCTGGAATTAGTCCTCTGAAAGCATTTCAGTGGCCTCACCTGCAGAATGCCCAGAAAAACCGGATTAAAATATCCAGCACCGAATCCTCCACATTCAAGTTTCTAGTAGTAGAGACCCTTCTGGCCTTGTCCTATATAAAATCAGATTTTTATTTATTTTTGAGGGAGCAGATTAGAATATAACAGTGGGTTATATTTATTTTTGAGGGAGCAGATTAGAATATAACAGTGGGTTATACTTATTTTTGAGGGAGCAGATTAGAATATAACAGTGGGTGGGTTATATGTCTACAAGCAGACATGCAAGATACATATATCGGCAGGGTTCGGCAAGAGCAAAAGCTAGAGCAGAATTGCTGATCAAGAAAATGATAAATCTATATGACTGACTTGAAAGCTACCTATATGGATAAGAACAAACAGATACGGCAGATGAACACACAATTATTAATTAAGAGAACAAAAGCAAAGGAATGAGAGCAGACAGAAAAGGAACCTTCCAACGCTTCTTGCGACCTATAGTGTTGTACATTTGTTCCAGCCTAATGATGATCACTCTAAATATTGGTCTGTCTTTGGGATCTTCACTCCAACATTCTTCAATCAACCTGAGTAATGTCCAACAATCATTAGTTAGCACTTAGGGGGATAACTTTCCTACCAAATGCAGAAAAGGTTAAATTTGTATTCTAATTGGCAAGGTCACAGATACCTTACTCTTGTCCAAGATTGATCAAATTGATTAAAAATAAAGATACGTTAGTAGTATGTCATTGCTTACTCTTTCAATCCATGACCATAAAGCTTTGAAGATGATTTGAAAGGTGGGCGTCGATTCTCAGAATATGCTCTTGGTACATCACTTTCATCCATTGAGGGGAAAGGAGGGCAGCCTTCTATCATCTATAATTAGAACGTCGAAATTAATACATAAAAATAAAGCCGTAAACCCCAACACAGGATTTTGCGCCCAATGGCTTCTTACTTAACCAGTAATATTATTTCCTATGAGCATATCCAAATTTGATCCAACCAGACAGAACTATTACCTCTTGAAGAATCAGCGCAAAAGAGAACACATCAACTTTGGTGTCATATTCTTCCCTTCTGAATAGCTCAGGAGCCATATAACGGCCTACAGCGGGACAAAGGGTCATAATTACAAGCATTAAGTTGAATCAGATGTTGAATAGGAGCATTTTTTAATAGAATAAGAAAAGGTGGGCATTGCCAGGCAACCGAACTATACATGAAGTTTCTCCCAAGGTTAAGGGTTTGTCTTCTATACCCCCATGGGCAGCTTTGAGAAGCTTACTAACTCCAAAGTCAGCAACTTTTAGGTTACCAGTATCATCCCGCAAAATATTCCTGTCATCTTACCAGTAAGCAATATAAATAATGTTTAGACATTTCAAGGCAACAAACAGAAGCTGCAGCATTTTATTCACATCGTAGATTATGACAAATGAGATTGTGGCTCCTGGAAGAGAACTCACGAGGGTTCAAGATCTCGGTGAATCACTGGATCTGGCTTAATCTCATGAAGATAACTCATCCCCCTGAAACGAAGTAATCAGCATCAGCTCCTGATTGCAGGTCACTCCCCCCTTTATGAACAAGATCATTCGCAGATAATAAGCTGATTGGTAACTTTAAACAGTGTACTGAAGCAGTGTGTTGATGATTAAACTGGCACACACTCTGATGGTCCATCAAGAGATCTCTTGATGAGTCATAAAGATGATTACGCAAATATTTCATTATTCCAAGGAAGATCTAGTTTAGAAAATCTCTGCAGTGATAATATCTTTGCTGTTAAGAGAAACTCTTGTATTCCGGTCAATCTTTGGTGCCTCCCGTTTTTGTGGTTAAGATGAAATATGCTGTCGATATAGTTTCTAGGGTAGACGTATAGGGACGTACAAGTTAGATGTAGGTGCGGATTTTTGGAAGAGCAAAAACATAAGAAAGAACAGTGAAACTTAGGAGCTTATTCTAGTATGAGACACACTTTTGAGTGTTGTTTCACGTGTGTTTAAGAAATCAACGTGAGCGGTATTCGACATGATCGGTGAATGATTGTTACTTGTGCGTGTTTGGAAGTTTAATCTCTATGTTTGTTATAAAAGAAAGAAAATTTCTTCTACACTGTGGGTGATCTTTCGATATTTGTTATAGCTATAAGTCAGAGAGTCATTCTGACTGGGAGATAGTACTGTCACAGTCAAACCCCACAAAAATGGGAGAGAAAACGTAGGAAAATAACAAAATGATGTTAGTTACTCAGCCAGTCAAGGACCTTTCAGTAAGCTTCCTATATTGGTAAAGCGTCGGCACAAGATTTAATCACAAGTCAAGTGGAGTGCCCCCTATAATGAACATTCTAATGAGAGGAAATTGATCCTGCAAAAAACATAACATATCCTACAGAAACCAAAAAGTCTCAATCTCAAACCATGACTACTACTAAAAAGAAATTGCCATCGCAAGCTATCTATGGACGACTGCAAATGAACCTTCTAGTAGAGCTTCTACGATACATAATCCAACTCAGTTCAGTATTGTTCACCCTAGGGCACGCCATTACCTACCAGGGAGTCATTTATAAAATTCACAAACCCGCTATAAACCCTCACGTATTAAGTTTATTGGGGGACAGAGGGATATAACATCCGAAGAACCTTTCGTAAGTTTTCCATATCAAAAACTAATTAGATAGTAGGATGATTGCCTGTGCAGTATTACCAATTATTAGCTTTTCCCTTTGGCATAAAACCCAGTCAGACACAATCATGTCGATCTCTTATCTTGTTAGAGTGATCTTCCAAAGACTAAGGACGAAATGGAGAACAACTTTGGATGAAACTCTGAGACAAAATTTCTTTACTCTCTTACACGGTTCATCAAGATAACTCTGCAAGCTATTCTTAATATGTACTGAACATTATTGACTATGATGCAAAACTCATAAATTGCTAAAATGTAGATTTATAAGCCTCAACATCTTGAGCTATTAATAGCTCATACAAGTAATTAGCAAGTTAAACCCAGTTAAGGAAACTAACCTTGCTATGTCAAGTGCAAACCTCACTGCAGTCCTTGGTTTCAGTGGTCCTTTGCTATCCAAATATTGACATAGATCACCCTGCATAGAAGTATATTGACTTCTAAATTATATAACCATGCAACGTGGAACAGATACTACATCAAATCTATTTAGAGCCATGAGTAGCTTGATAACTACTACTGCAGTTAGGGAAAGCAATATCTAGAGGGTGACCGCTGGAACACCCGATTCAAATAAACAGATAAGAATCTGAAATAAACAAGTGAAATAGATGATGGATGAATCAAGTGATGGGTCGGTTGGGTGATGAATTTTTCATGCCCGTCACCCATTTATTACCTAATTAATCACTTGTTTATAGTTTGACTCAAGAATTTTTATTTTTTTTAAATTACAACCACACCCTTATTATTTTATAAATTACTATATTCAAATCTGAACATTCCTGATCAACTATACGTAGCACTCAAAAATTACTATTAAATATAATTAAACGCCAACATATTTTATAAATGATTAAGACAAACAAAAATTGTTTTAATTCGTATATCACCCGATCTATCTGAATTATACCCTCATAACACGGGTGACAAGTTGAGCAATGGAACTAAGTGGAAGATGGTGATGTTCCATCTCACTCGAACCCAACCCATTGCTACCCTTAACTCTAGTCTTCTAACGCTAGTTCAAAAGTGTCCCTTTTTCGTTTTTGGTTACAACTCCCTCAATCACCTATATGATTGATCCTTCGAATATTAAAACTGAAAAAACCTAGCCCTGAAACATTCTAAATTTAAACCAAGACATTCAAAAGCGAAGAAAATGTTGCAATTGTGGATCTAAACAACAATACTGATCGTAGAACGCTAGTGTAAAATATGATTTTAGAAAGAAAAAAAAATCACTAACACCTCCACGTGCCAAAAAGAAAGTGCATTCCCACTATGAACACACCCTTAGAGACAGCCTCACAATTTGAGCAATATCAAAAACATTTAACTTTGTTATTCCAAGGACAACATCGATGAACAATAATCTTAGTCCCATCCATATCACAATAGAACAATCAATAACGTAAAGCACATGTAAAGTTGGGAAAAACCTAATTTTTGAAAAACTTGAAGGAGATGCATTATCAAGTGAAAAGAATGTATCCAGATCGGGAAACAAAGAAAGAATAACAATAACTCAAAGAGGACAAGTGATGAGGGGTTTAACAGTGTTTGAGAAAATGGAAGTATAAATGAAAGTTCTCAAACCAACGTATAATTAGACCTCCACGATGATGATGATGATGAACAACTATAATAATGCCATATACCTTGGGCAAATATTCGGTCACAATCATCATAGGACTTTTCTGAGTAACAGCGCCTAGAAATTGGACCACGTTAGGATGACGAATTCGCTGAAGCAGAGCAAGCTCGTCCCTGAAGGCCCTCCTGTAGAAGAGGCATTATGTCGTAGTACGTTACTTTTCGTTGTATGAGAAAATGTCGTTACTTTTCGTTGTATGAGAAAATGTCGGTAACAAGTTCAATAAAAAAAAGAAGAATTAGTAATAATTCAAACAATGCACCCACACTTTATCGTCAACCACACATATATCATCCTGAAGCTGTTTGACAGCAACTTCAATGCCTCTCCACAATGCTTTCCTGAAGGTTCCCTTAAACAGAATAAACAAAAGCGTGAGATTATGAGCAGAAAACGCCTCAGGATGCACTTTTATGCAAATTACCGGGACACGACAATCAATAGTAAAGTGGCTGTTCACCGTACAGTAAAGTCTTGAATGTAACAAGCATAAACCTATTTGAGTATTATCACTATTCACGGAGAATGGGTTATGTTCAAAGAAGAAAAGAGAGCATAAATTTGTTATAGTAATAATCACCTTTGTGATGTTCACACTCTTAGTGAAATCAATTTCGTTGGGATCAATTTCATACTCCGGAATGTAGCCTGAGCTCTTGCCATACGTGGGAGCAGCCTAATTAACCAGTGAACGTTTAGGAAGAAGCTCCAGATAATCAGTTTGATAAAACAAGGGGAATGCGATGAGATAACAAAACATACTGGACGATTGGCGCCATGCTTTTCCAAGGCCTTTATCACCTCGTAGTTTTTATAATAAATGGCGTCACCGAGTGGCTGTTTCAGCATTTACACATCGTTGTTAAACAAAAGCATTGAAGGATAGCAATTAGGAAAAATAAAGCAGAAGCAAAGAAAGGCGGTACTGGAAATTTCCTCCAAAAAAATAGTAGATAACAGAGCAGAAACGGAAAATATTATAGTAAAGCGATCAGAATTCCCCACAAAAAAAATAAACCTACAACCTCCCTCTGCTTCACTATTTGCTAAAGATGCGCGAGATAACATCAGATCAATTTCTGGATGGAAATGTAGCTATCTTTGATACGGACAGAAATCCGCGCACAATGTTTTTTGGCAAAACCAACACAAGTCGTCTATATTTCTGGTCGATGAAAAGCCATAAGTACACAAAAAGATATCTCTCAAGCACACTGTTGCATTCCCTCCACCGGAGTTGAAATCAATCAAACTTGGCCTATTTAACTAACTTGTAAGACAAGGCACATATATGTGCAAGACTTGGGTAAGCTTCTATGTGACGAAACCCATCATCGTCACCAACTAGGTAAAACATCAGAGAGAGTTATCAGGTCATAGCTGAAAAAGAGAGGGAGTTTGCATTTTTGTTTGCCAGTACTTCACTGCTATAAAGTTTTGACATCGACAAATTTTTCCAGCTTAGTGAGGCACACATAAAAGAAGTAAGCAGCTGGTTCCCTTTCCTAACATATCCTCTTGTTCTACCTTTCCCTCCCTTCTACCATCACCACCAGTATATTCGCATCGGATTCCTCCGTTGCGTTTCACTTTCATTGCCTGCTGGACCTTCTAAGTAGTTTTGGGTCACTATCACATTCCAATCAACGGCGCTCTTAACTAAATCCTGAAAAGGGGGCGACATCCGTAAGGGAAGCCTGTTAAAGATCATCGATCAAGATACTATCAACATGAATAGCTAGGACCGGCCGGGACCCAAAAGCCAAAATCTGACTCATCAGTCCAAAGAAGTAAACAAATTGAGCAGAACATCTCCAATCCAACAGAAAACCAGTGAAGGACATCTTCAACATACCCACATCGAAAGTAATGAAATTTATGTCTAGTTTAGGACTAATTTATGATATTTAAGGAGTGAAGTTTTTAGAGATTTGAATTTATAGATAATTTTGCAACAAGAAATTTGTTAGAGCTAAAGGACCCCGACCACAAGAGAAATTTATGCTCACTGAGTGTTAAATCTTAAATTGCCAAAATTCAATTCTATATCGGTCAGGTAACAAGCGTCCACCACCAGAGAAGCTACAAGAACAATAGTCAACGGGAAGGAGAACAGAGAGGAAAGACTGTTTCAACAAAAAAAAAAATAGAGAGAATAGAGAGGAAAGACGGAAGGAATGGCGTACCGTGCTTCCCCATCGATCTTTGGCGTCAATTTCCGCCCCATTCTTTATCAGCATCTCAACTACATCTACATAGCCCTGGCAAGCAGCCACGTGCAAGGGCGTCCGGTTATCAGTGTCGCGGAAATTCACAAGCTCTACTGACTCCTGCAGCAACTCGTTGATTCCGTCGACGTCCCCCTCGTTGGAAGCGTACATCAGCATAAAACCCGGGGGAACGGCGTCCTCATTTGGTGTCAATCCGTCGGAAGACCCATCCGTAGAGTCGATTATCGAATCAACATCCAGTTCGACCGCACTGGCGAGGAGATCGAGTCTTGCTAAAGAAGACTGCCTACCCAATGGGAACCTGACAAACGAAGAAGATCGCTCCATTTTCCTTCCAGACAAAGAGCGTGAGATGATAGATGCGCAAAGTACTCAAGCAGTGTAGAGCTAAATATCGGAGTAAGGGATCGTCAGTGAGGGTCAGAGAGGCCGGAGAGGAAAAAGACGAAGGAAATGGAAGACGACGATTAGGCCTGTTGGAGAACGGGTCAATCTTCGTTGGTTGCCTCGCTTTGGGCCCTATATACGTGTTTTCAGATTTTTCATTGGAGGACTGGCTGTTCTATTTGAAAGGGTACGTAGGAGTCTGCGCTGCGGGACCGCGTGCGGAAGGTGAAGGAGAAGCAGGGGATAATAAATGCGTACAAAAGACCGTGAGTTACACGCGGAAATGAGCGGCGTGGTTGAAGTTTGAGTAGAGTTGGCAATTTCTGACGTGCGCAAAGCGTTTGTACTTACGGACAGACAGTACTGAAAGCGTTCGAGCAAAAACAATTACTCCCCCTATGACGGATTGGATTGACCGTCTTGTTTGTTTTATGATACGTTTTTCTACTTCAATATTAAGTATATAAGATAAAATGATTTCACAAAAATAAATTTTGTACTATATAGTTTATCATATAAGGAATCATTTATAAAACTTAAATTTTAAAATTATTTTCTTATATATTAAATATTGAAGTCAAACGACGTATCCAAATAATAAGCAAGAAGGTCAATTCAGGACAAAAGGAGTATTCATTACTCTGTTAAAAAAAGCGAATGGGAGACGGTGCAGCATGCCCGGTCCAACATTGTCCAGCTGGCAGCTCACTCAGTTGTCAGCTCAGTTAGTAGTCCACTCATATGTTGATTTAGTTGTTTTTTGTTATATTAATTTTGAATTATTGTATCTTTTAAAATATAAGTCCAAAATGAAATTTTTTACACCATTGTTCATCTAAATTCAAAATCTTCAAAACAAGACCAGCTATGAATATATTTTGAGAAATTTAAAAATTTATATTAATTACATGTATATATCTAGACCTGGCCATTCGGGTCACTTGGTTTGGGTTCGGTTCGGTCAATTTGTAGATATTCACTATTCGGTTCGGTTCGGATCGGGTCGGGTTATCTGGTTAAAATTAGATTCGGGTGACTTCGGTTTAGTTGATTTCGGGTTCGGGTGCTTTCGGTTCGGGTTAGCCTCTACGTTTTTCGGTTTTTTTGGGTTATGGGTCAAATTCGGGTGACTTACCGCGTTATGCTTAATTGTCAAAAATTTTAAAGTACAAATTTAAGCAACCTTTGTAACTTATATTGATTTTCATATTTGGATCCAAATTCTCTTAATATAGTGTTATCTATGATGAAGATTGCTGTTGTGTATTGGTTGGTTATACATAATCAAATTGGATGACAATATCTTTAATATTAATTTTTAACTATAGATTTATTAATTGTATTGACCAAGTATAAATTTATAATTTGGTGAATCATCGGTCAATATTCGGCACTCGACGCCCAGTCTATCCACCCCCCTTATGGCCGACGTTGTGCTTGTGCCTCCCGCCATCCCACGTCCGTCACACCCCGCACACATCCTGCGTCAGCACCCGTCATCTCAAGTGTTGTGCGCCCATGCCAATCCATCACCACCTCGCGCATGTTCCCCTATGCGCCCGTCATCACCTCGTGCCCATGAGTTCATGTTGGTGTGTGCCACCGATCACTGTCTCGCGTGCGCGCCTCGTGCGGGTGTTCTTCAGTAGCTTATTGCTCCTAGGCAGGGGTTGTCCCTTTATCTTCTTATTTTGTCATTTTCAACCCTAATTTAATTTAATTATTCATACAAATATATTTATGAGATGTAAGTTTTGTAATCTTTATTCTTTTGAACCAATTTTCTTGGACACGGCAAAAGATGGAAAGAATTGTAAAAATGGAATGAAAACATTCCTTAGTCTAGTCCCAGTTCATCAAAATCATGCATTCGTACATGCCAATAATAAATGGAAGGATAATGGAAGTTTGTCTTGCTTCATGTGTGGTTTGGATGAATTCGGTTCGGGTCAGTTCGGTTCGGGTGAATTCGGTTCGGGTGGATTCGGGTATATCAAATTTCGGTTTGATTCGGTTTTAGTTTGGTTCGGTTCGGATTTTCGGGTCACGTTTCAGGTCACATCATTCGGTTTAAATTCGGGTTCGGATCGGGTTGGATCGGGTCGGTTTTTCTGGTTCGGGTCACCTTTGCCAGGTCTAATATATCCATATATGTAACACCCCAACCGTTAATCTCGTCATTACCTCTTAATTTGACACCAATTACTCTTACTCACGCAGCGGAACTCTAACTACAACGAGGGGTGAAACAACGCCGTTAGCCACCCATATGGCTAACCAGGCCTATCTCACATACAGTAACGGTCTGATGGACTGGATCAACCGAGTACTTCATACAAATACAATACTCATTTCACTTCTTTACTATACCGAGTCTACAATATACGGATGCCGATAACATACTCGGACTTACACCTCATTTAAATGCATAAGTAATTACGATCTAACTACCCACGCTTCATAACTGTCCCCGTCCTACTCTCTCGAACGGTGGTCAGCTTCAAGTACCTGCACACTAAAAACGTTCCCCCTAGGGGGTCAGCTTACGCTGAATATGAAATTCGCATATACCGCGTGCTAACCGCGGTACGCCGACAACTTTAGGTCGGATTTACATGGAGTTCATTTTAATCAAACAACATGCATCATGGCAATACAAAATATATGTATATCTCACAAGGAATCTACATCCAATCACGGAACACGATTCCTAACTAACATAACAATGTTGTTAGTGGTAACTGGTTACTCTTAGGCATTGAGGGTTATTCCTCACTATGCCTTGTTTACTTATTCAATACCTCACCCGCTCTCTCGGGTTACTTATTCGTATACACACCCATTCTCTTGGGCTACTCATTCTTATACTTACCCATTCTCTCGGGTTACTCATACATATACTCACCCCTTTCTCTCGGGTTATTTATACTCATTATCTCACCCACACTCTTGGGTTATTCATACTCAAGCTCTTGTAGATTCTCGAGACACTACAGGTCTCCTACGTCGCGCTTGTTACTCTTATACATACTTAAGCCAAAACTCATGGCTCTCTAGCATAGTCTTACTTCCCCGGTTTCGACCCTACTCTGGGTCTAGCATGGTGGGAAGGTTCAACTAGCTCACGGAACTCTCTCTTAGTTCCTATCTCTTTTACTTAGGTCCGACTACTCTCGGACTACTCTCGTTCCCATACTCTCCTCTCTCGGAGTTATAATTATATCATGTACACTAGTCTAGAAGCATCATTCTCGATGTTTCTAATGACTTAGGGAACATTACTCAAGTTCGGTTAATCTTAGGTTTTAAGAGTTACCTTTACAATACATATACTCATAATCTCGGTTATGTTCTTATACCGGTAAAACCCTCTTATAGGAGGTCGACCATGTCTCAAGGGAGGTACTAATCCCCTAGGTCTCTTTTACCTTCTTTATAAGTTCACATTATTGGACTAACTTCAATCCTCTCGATGGAGGTTCATTTATCTCTCCACTCATATTTATTTCGTGGACTGTTTCAGTAAGATTTTATAACCGTTATCGGGTATATACTCAACCCGTACATCTCCTCACATTTTAGGGAGTTCATATGTTTGTGTTATCGTTATTCTTTAATCGATAGCTTGTGCGTTTGCATAATACCATTGTTCATGAGACTACCCGATCTACGGGTTTCTAGTCAATCACTACTCTCTATGAGTCGGTCTATGCACTATGTTAGACCACACCGGCGTACAAGTATGTCAGTTCATACAACATACAATAAGGCATCCATAATCAAACAAGGGATTATTTTCATGCTTTAATCTTGATTAAGCCGGCACACAAACACACAAATCAGAGTAACTCGGTTAGCATACGGGGCATGAGAAAATCATACCTTTCACCGGGATTTTACTTTTACCGTGTCATCTCACCATGCTCGGGTCACGCACGACTCTCTGATAATGTTTCAAACATTATTGTTAATACTAAGCTCATACGGAACATAATTAAATGTTATTCCCGTAGTTACCCCGTTATCCCGTTATCTCGGTTTCACTTTTGTTACTTTAAGCTCTCACTTCTCAAGCACTTCTAACACTTTCTAACACTTCTTAGGGCCTTTACATCTCACCAAACAAGGCCTTAACATCTTATAACATCATTAACATTCAATCCCCCATCATTTAAACCCTTTAAAACACTCTCTGTAGGTTTCTGGGGGTGGTCCGGGACTTGGTCCTTACCCTAAGTCCCGGACCAATTGCAAACTTAACTCTCGGGTGAAAATTACACATGGTCCGGGACCTTGTCCTGGAGTATAGTCCCGGACCAAAGCAGGATGTCTACTCTCGGCATAAAAACAGGGGGTGGTCCGGGTCCTTGTCCATGGACTAGGTCCCGGACCCTGCTAAAACCTGCAACTCACATTATTTTTCAACCCCATTTCAATCCTTAATCCACACCCAATCCTCCTCTAATCTTTCCACAAGATTCCTACATGATTAATCACCTTTAAACATGCTCTAAACCTCTTCAAATCATGGGTTAAACCCTTACTCAAATTCTTGCCCAAAACCACAAATTTGCATTCTCCTTTTGCACTAATGCACACTTGTGCATTTTCTAACCTCTCTTGATACTTGCATTATTGCTCTCTCTTCATTTAACCATTCCAAAACTTCCAAGATAATGCACACCTCATACCAAGTTCCATGACTCACTCTTAAAGCCTAAAATTCTCATTCCTTTTTCCTAAAGCTCCTTAGGCATTCACACAAGTTCTTGCTACAGATTTAGCATCAATCTCCTCTCTTTAAACAAGTATTCCCATGGTGATTTTCTAAGCCAAAACAACCACACTCAATCCACTTAAATTTCTACACAAATTTCGCCATAACTTGGCTACATCTCTTAACATTACCCAAAGCTCATTTCCTCACATCATTCATCCTAAAACTAGCCAAACCACAAGGGTTCTATCAGCACACATACAAATCCATCAATACTCATTAATTCCTCCAAAGGTAACACAATACATACATCATTAAATGCAAAGCTCCTTGGCTCTTAAATCAAGCATTAATTCACAAGTGCTTCAAGCACCACTACAACTCTTCCTCATCTCAACAAATCACATGTCATTACATGTTAGGGTTCATTAATTAATTTAACCCTTCCCAAAATACCAAAAATTAAGTTAGGCTCCAAGGTAAATTTGTTTACCTTACTTCACAAGCCTTTACTCTTTTCACTCCTCTTCTTTCTCTTCTCTTTTATCTTGCTTGGAAATCGCCAAAGGCCAAGAAATTGCCCATCTCCCATTCAATATACAAGGCAAGAGATGAGTTCAAGTAGAAACACTTAAGCTCATCAATTAGAAATGCTTAAAGCTCTAAAATGTGTGATTACCTTAAAACCCTAAGATGGGGTTTTGGTCAAGAATCAAAGAGTAACTCCCTCCAAGCTTTTAGGGATTGAAACAATGCTCATAAAAGAGAATAAACAAGGCTCCATTAGAGACCAAAATCGGCCAAGGCATAAGATGGAGGAAACAAGACTTTTTCATGGATATTTTTACCTTGATAGAAAGAGGGAGCTTCAAGCTACCTAATGGTGTGCTTTTCTCCTCAAATGGGCAACACCCACGAAAATGAAACTCACCATTTTCGAGTTTTGAAAAGAGAGAATGATAGAGGGTGAGGAGAGGATCACAAATATGTGGTTATTTTTGAGTTTGGAGCTTGAACAAAGCTCGAGCATGAAGAGAAAGGGGGACCTCCATTGTTGTTGTTGTTGCAGCTCAAAATCGCTTAAGGAGGAAGGAGGAGGGGAGCTACGGATGAGAGAGATGAGGGAGTTCAGATGTGAAGAAGGAAATGAGGAAAGAGAAGGAGAAAAGGTAAGTAAGTAACCTTTTCACTATTCCCCTTTTTGACTTTTCAACTCTTCTTTTTCTTTGTTAATTAGCTAATAGAGAGGGCTGACTAGTCTAATAAAAACCGGCCTCACACACTATTTAAACTAGAGCATTTTTCGTTTTCTTACAGAAAACGCTCGTTACTTTACCCGGTTTGGCACTATTCACTAACCGGGCCCGTTTTTCGGATTTTTCTCGTTTCTTTATTTTTAATGGCTATTAAGCTTCCATTAATACTTAATTATAGTTATATAATCAACTATAATTTTTACGGGTCCATTTGACCACTTAAAGTCACGTTTTCGGGTTTCCTCGAAAAACGTGCTTTAAAACTCCGTTAGCGTTTTAATCCATTATTTGGATCCGTTTTCTTCGGTGTAACACCCGTATACTTATTAGGCCTAACTAAGCCTTAGGAATCCATCTCGGACCCTCTCGAGATCATATATCTCTTATACTCATTTAACGCGCATTTTAGCGTTTTTCGCTTTTCAAGCGTTTTCTCTTTTCTTTTGGTTTTATTCTTTTTACCAATACTCTTTAGGCACCATTAGGCCTTTTATAATCATATTAGATTAATTTAATCGCCATTTTTAGATCCGGGGTATTACAATCTACCCCCCTTAGGAACTTTGTCCTCAAAGTTGATGAATCTAGGTGGTTACTCTCATGGCATTCAATGCCAAGGTTATAGTACATGTATAACCCTACTGACTCCACAAGTCAGTCTCATTCCATACTACACATACCACACACATATCACAGCATGTATAGCAATCAAAAATACTTTTTGTTCTCTCTCCATGGAATTGGTCCGAAGACAAGAAGGCACTACAGTCCTCGAATCCATGTTGAGTGATATACTGATCCCTCAGGTACCGGTCACGTTGAACACTTACTCTTTCTGGTTCACGGCCGTTTCATGACAAATGGGCACTTACTCTCTCTGGCCCACGGTCCCTTCGGTTCTGATCAAAACGTTACACATATACATATCCTCAGGCACTCTGGTTGACTCACTCAACACAGGAACATCTCAGGGTACTCTCCCCGTCCCGCTGCCTTTGGAAAAATCACACACTGACACCGCCCCAACCGGTCACTTAGGACCGCCGCACGTATGGTGCAATGGTTTCAAAACTAATACACGCCCACCGTTCTACCGGTCATCAAGACTTAAGGCTCAGCCATCGGCGGGTGATAGCGGTTTCAAAACCAGTTTTCATTTCCATCTTCATACTTGAAGAAATTCTTTTTCAAAATCTGTTTGAAAATTCTTTTTAAAACATCACACAACTCCAAATCCGGTTTATGGTAGTTGTATCCTTCCTTAGCGTGATTACTTGTGACCACTTATAGGGAGCTTCAAGAATCATCCAACCCTGATGTGATCAGCATCAGTGTTGGACTGTCCTTCCACCCCAATTTGTGTTCGGTTTCCCTTGATCGCTAGCAGATCAAGTTCCACCTCCCACGTCAGTTTCAAACAATCAGATAGTCAAACATTTTTGTTTTCTATCTTTTACTCTTTCTAGTCATATTCACGAAACAATTCGTTTCAATTAATCTCTAGTTCCTAGTACTTAGGTCATTTGTCATTCTCATTGCTTCACTACTTTACCTAGGTATTCCATACTTATGGCTTCATTTACTCAAATTGTTGCTCAATTTAAAACACATAACATACAACTCCAAAGGATGGAACTCACTCCATCTATCATTCAAATAAAATCACCTAGGGAACTCACTCCCTCTTAGGTTACACATCGGTTTCATGCCGATTCATACTCATCATAACTCATGTCTAATCTCACTAGACATATACTATAGGGATTCTCATTCCCTAGGAGTCTCTCTACCCTTTTCATAAATATTACATACTCGTTACTTGCATCACTCATGCACAATAATCATTATTACACAGTGAATGGGTACATATGTTTATGTAACATAAGTTCCAATCATCAAAACAATTTCTTTTTGTGCTATGCACATAGTAGTTTACGCACCAATACGTAAAACATACTCTAAGCGGTTTCTCGCCCTACCCCCCTTAAAAGGGGTTACGCCCGCGTAACCAACCATATGTTATCACTGAACATTGGTTCATTAATTCGAGTATTATGAAGTGTTTTAACTTCAGTACGGTTAATTAACTCATAACCGGGTTCGGTTCTAGCCTCTAAGGCTTCAAGGGGTTTATGACATAGGTATACTTAACCCTGAATCACGGTCCACAAGCTTCTGCTGCGTGACCTGATAACTAGAGCTTAATTCGCTCTTTGGTATTCTCAATGTATTTCAATCGTCGCTTGGTATCTCTTACCGTATGCGAATTCGATGAGTTATAGATTTTCTCTCCAACTCTCTGGAAATCTATTTGTATAACACTGTATACCTTTGTGATTATTCACTCATTTTTCCCGACTTGTTGTCGGTTGAGGTCAAGCTACTACTTAGCATGTAGTGCTTCCTCGTTTAATAGTGGCTCGTGGATTATGTTTGTTTCTTGGTTCTGTGCCAGAGTTCTTCATTCATACTACTCTGCGTTTTTCCACATATCGATCCTGGGCCCTGTGGGTTACTGCCCACGTTCTTTGTGCATCTTTGGCCAATGGCCGCATGGTTATCTCTCTAGATTCTCACTCTACAGGCTTCGTTGACATTCCTCAATTCCTGGCTCTCCCACTTGATCATTACCGCACAAGGGCAATACCAAAACACTCAGTCATACAGAGTGCAGAAGCGTAAACCCTTGACAGTAAATCTCTCATGGGATAGGAATGATCATGTCTTCTTTACCACATTTCCTTATCAGCTTCATATCACTAACCGAATATACTCTTACAATGGTCGCTTACTGCGTACCTAGTTCTTTCTCATTTCCATGGCATCCGCTACTACTTTAGCTTCCGCCCAGGTGTTCTCGCCATTTACACTATGGCTTGCCATTCACTTGGCTCAACAATATACGCTATTCTTTAAACCTCTCTACGCGCTTGCGCACTGCTTACTCTGCAGTTCATATTGCACACATACAGTGTTTACTACTCAACTGATTACTCTTCGGTCTAGAATTGCTGCAATCGAGGTTCCTCTTTACACTCTACTATAGTTCATATACTCATTGGCAATATACACATGCTCAAGTTTTACTACACCGCTCTAGCGGTTTCACATTACATACTTAGGGTTTTTCGATGAGGTTGTCTCAACACACTTCCATACATGGAAGGCCCTTTTAAATAACTTGATATTTGTTCATGCCCTCTGGCAATCTAGGGTATCCCGTGTTACGTGGGATCCCTTCGGGTTTTACCCGAGTGTTTGACTTAACACTTGTGTTCTCAACACGATGTTTCGTTCAACTACTGTTGACTCCGGCACCCTTCTCGGATTGCTCCTGGGTGTTACTGAGTAATGCCATTACATCTGGCTTGTACTCATGGTTATGTTCAGTTGTGACTTCGCCTTGCGGCTATGTCCTTGACTATCCCGTTTAGGGTTGTAATGTCTCCCATTATTGGGTAGATCCTTGGTACCTTCTAATACCTTCTGGGTCAGGTCATTATTCTCTTCAGTGAGGTGTAAAGTGGGAATTCTATCCCGTTTATCGTACATTAATAAGTTCATTTAGGCATTCGCCGTATTATTTACACTGGTATTCACCCAGTTATTAGGTATTTCTTGAGCATATCCAAGTCTGTACTTAATACTCTGGCTTCTCGGCTATATGCTAATAATCCTTAGGTCTGTCACCTTACTGGATTCTAGACTCCTAATCTTGGTAAGCTTCCTTATGTCTTGATCATTCGGGGTGTCCAACGTCTTGTTTGAATTGGCTCTTTCGTCGTAGTATGGAGTGGGTACTTCCGTGTACCGTACTTACTTGTATACATACATGGAGTATCTTATTGATACGTTACCACTACCCGACTAACTCATAACTGGTCTGTCAGGCCCGCAGCTCCTTTGGAGTGCGGTCGTTCCATGTCTCATTTGTGTACACTTGTAGTGTCGGTCACGCCTAAGTGAAGTATTCTGTTGCCAACTCCTCTTATATGGTCCTACAATAACTTATCGTGGTTCACTGGTGTGGTTTTAAAACTTTGGGGGTTTTTGGAAAACTTGCGTTTTAAAGAAAAATTTGAGTTTAGAAAATAAAATCTTCATGGCATTCCCTTGCCGGTTGCTTCTTACCAGGTCTAGCTTCTCGCCGACAGGTATGCTCCTCAATAAAGTGGGCAGGCTGTTAGCCTTTCCGAAGTTTCATTTCAGAATTTCTTAGGGTTGTCTTGCCATATTGGCTTCTCTCGCCATTTTGGTACTTGCTAAGTACTGGTCGCTTGTCAAAGCTCCTCTTAATAGTCCGTTTTTACTGCACTTGCCGTGCAAGTGCGCAGTACAGGCGGTTTTTAGGAACTAATACCGGTCACGGTATCGTTCACGTTATATTTGTAGCCTTGTCGGCTCTTCCTTGATCCTTTAGTTGGATAACTAACTCCTTTAGAGTTGCTTCTCATTCACTTGACACGACTATCATTCATTTAGGTGCTTCTCCACTCTTGGAGTTCCTATATTACTTAGTTCTAGGTTCTACCTCGTTGTTCGTTCCACGTCTTTACTCTGTGGTTACCGAGGGTTAAGTCCATCAGGCACATACTGTGTAGTCTATTGGGTGTACCGCAGTTTATGTGCTAATGCCTGTCTAAGCTGTGCCCGTAGGATTTGCAACCTCTTCGGGTGTGGCAGGGTGGGTGTACCAACTCTCAACTATGTTCTTAATTGGTTGGTATACCCTTAGTGGTTATACATATTCATGGCGGTCCGTAGACATGGTGTCCCGGTTCTCGTTATTCTCATGAGTCCAGCCTGGTTGCACGGTTGGTTTTTCCTTCTCACTGCTGCTCGACCAGCGGGTCGTCTCGCGGCTGCTAAGCATGTCGCCCCAATGTTGCCACAGATTTCGGCTCCTTGGATTAGGATTTCTCGAATCTCTCGCCTTATTGTGCGGTTATTGTCATTCAGCGGGATCGTCTCCGGATTTCCGGTTTTCGGGATCTACCGCATGACGGTAGTCTAGTTCACGTTGAAATATTTAAATAACTGCCAGATTGGGTTTCCCCGTCCTCTATGGCGGTCTCCCCACGCTTCAATACGGGGTTGTGGAGGGCGGGTATGGTTTGTAGGATCCAGATCATACTGAAGTTCCATACTAGCGCATCTCTCACGCTACCACAACCCTTAGCCCTAATTCACTAATTCCTAAATCGGTATTTCTAAGCTCGGTATTTCCAGTCATCAGAGCGAGATACTTCGCTCTGATACCATTTTTTGTAACACCCAACCGTTAATCTCGTCATTACCTCTTAATGTGACACCAATTACTCTTACTCACGCAGCGGAACTATAACTACGAGGGGTGAAACAACGCCGTTAGCACCACCATAGGCAACCAGGCTATCTAAATACAGTATAGTAACGGTCTGATTGTGACTGGATTCAAACCGAGTACTTCATACAAATACAATACTCATTTCACTTCTTACTATACCGAGTCTACAATATAGGATGCCGATAACATACTCGGACTTACACCTCATTTAAATGCATAAGTAATTACGATCTAACTACCCACGCTTCATAACTGTCCCCGTCCTACTCTCTCGAACGGTGGTCAGCTTCAAGTACCTGCACACTAAAAACGTTCCCCCTAGGGGGTCAGCTTACGCTGAATATGAAATTCGCATATACCGCGTGCTAACCGCGGTACGCCGACGACTTTGGGTCGGATATACATGGAGTTCATTTTAATCAAACAACATGCATCATGGCAATACAATATATATGTATATCACACAAGGAATCTACATCCAATCACGGAACACGATTCCTAACTAACATAACAATGTTGTTAGTGGTAACTGGTTACTCTTAGGCATTGAGGGTTATTCCTCACTATGCCTTGTTTACTTATTCAATACCTCACCCGCTCTCTCGGGTTACTTATTCGTATACACACCCATTCTCTTGGGCTACTCATTCTTATACTTACCCATTCTCTCGGGTTACTCATACATATAACCCCTTTCTCTCGGGTTATTTATACTCATTATCTCACCCACACTCTTGGGTTATTCATACTCAAGCTCTTGTAGATTCTCGAGACACTACAGGTCTCCTACGTCACGCTTGTTACTCTTATACATACTTAAGCCAAAACTCATGGCTCTCTAGCATAGTCTTACTTCCCCGGTTTCGACCCTACTCTGGGTCTAGCATGGTGGGAAGGTTCAACTAGCTCACGGAACTCTCTCTTAGTTCCTATCTCTTTTACTTAGGTCCGACTACTCTCGGACTACTCTCGTTCCCATACCTCCTCTCTCGGAGTTATAATTATATCATGTACACTAGTCTAGAAGCATCATTCTCGATGTTTCTAATGACTTAGGGAACATTACTCAAGTTCGGTTAATCTTAGGTTTTAAGAGTTACCTTTACAATACATATACTCATAATCTCGGTTATGTTCTTATACCGGGTAAAACCCTCTTATAGGAGGTCGACCATGTCTCAAGGGAGGTACTAATCCCCTAGGTCTCTTTTACCTTCTTTATAAGTTCACATTATTGGACTAACTTCAATCCTCTCGATGGAGGTTCATTTATCTCTCCACTCATATTTATTTCGTGGACTGTTTCAGTAAGATTTTATAACCGTTATCGGGTATATACTCAACCCGTACATCTCCTCACATTTTAGGGAGTTCATATGTTTGTGTTATCGTTATTCTTTAATCGATAGCTGTGCGTTTGCATAATACCATTGTTCATGAGACTACCCGATCTACGGGTTTCTAGTCAATCACTACTCTCTATGAGTCGGTCTATGCACTATGTTAGACCACACCGGCGTACAAGTATGTCAGTTCATACAACATACAATAAGGCATCCATAATCAAACAAGGGATTATTTTCATGCTTTAATCTTGATTAAGCCGGCACACAAACACAAATCAGAGTAACTCGGTTAGCATACGGGGCATGAGAAAATCATACCTTTCACCGGGATTTTACTTTTACCGTGTCATCTCACCATGCTCGGGTCACGCACGACTCTGATAATGTTTCAAACATTATTGTTAATACTAAGCTCATACGGAATAATTAAATGTTATTCCGTAGTTACCCCGTTATCCCGTTATCTCGGTTTCACTTTTGTTACTTTAAGCTCTCACTTCTCAAGCACTTCTAACACTTTCTAACACTTCTTAGGGCTTTACATCTCACCAAACAAGGCCTTAACATCTTATAACATCATTAACATTCAATCCCCCATCATTTAAACCCTTTAAAACACTCTCTGTAGGTTTCTGGGGGGTCCGGGACTTGGTCCTTACCCTAAGTCCCGGACCAATTGCAAACTTAACTCTCGGGTGAAAATTACACATGGTCCGGGACCTTGTCCTGGAGTATAGTCCCGGACCAAAGCAGGATGTCTACTCTCGGCATAAAAACAGGGGGTGGTCCGGGTCCTTGTCCATGGACTAGGTCCCGGACCCTGCTAAAACCTGCAACTCACATTATTTTTCAACCCCATTTCAATCCTTAATCCACACCCAATCCTCCTCTAATCTTTCCACAAGATTCCTACATGATTAATCACCTTTAAACATGCTCTAAACCTCTTCAAATCATGGGTTAAACCCTTACTCAAATTCTTGCCCAAAACCACAAATTTGCATTCTCCTTTTGCACTAATGCACACTTGTGCATTTTCTAACCTCTCTTGATACTTGCATTATTGCTCTCTCTTCATTTAACCATTCCAAAACTTCCAAGATAATGCACACCTCATACCAAGTTCCATGACTCACTCTTAAAGCCTAAAATTCTCATTCCTTTTTCCTAAAGCTCCTTAGGCATTCACACAAGTTCTTGCTTCAGATTTAGCATCAATCTCCTCTCTTTAAACAAGTATTCCCATGGTGATTTTCTAAGCCAAAACAACCACACTCAATCCACTTAAATTTCTACACAAATTTCGCCATAACTTGGCTACATCTCTTAACATTACCCAAAGCTCATTTCCTCACATCATTCATCCTAAAACTAGCCAAACCACAAGGGTTCTATCAGCACACATACAAATCCATCAATACTCATTAATTCCTCCAAAGGTAACACAATACATACATCATTAAATGCAAAGCTCCTTGGCTCTTAAATCAAGCATTAATTCACAAGTGCTTCAAGCACCACTACAACTCTTCCTCATCTCAACAAATCACATGTCATTACATGTTAGGGTTCATTAATTAATTTAACCCTTCCCAAAATACCAAAAGCATTAAGTTAGGCTCCAAGGTAAATTTGTTTACCTTACTTCACAAGCCTTTACTCTTTTCACTCCTCTTTTTCTCTTCTCTTTTATCTTGCTTGGAAATCGCCAAAGGCCAAGAAATTGCCCATCTCCCATTCAATATACAAGGCAAGAGATGAGTTCAAGTAGAAACACTTAAGCTCATCAATTAGAAATGCTTAAAGCTCTAAAATGTGTGATTACCTTAAAACCCTAAGATGGGGTTTTGGTCAAGAATCAAAGAGTAACTCCCTCCAAGCTTTTAGGGATTGAAACAATGCTCATAAAAGAGAATAAACAAGGCTCCATTAGAGACCAAAATCGGCCAAGGCATAAGATGGAGAAACAAGACTTTTTCATGGATATTTTTACCTTGATAGAAAGAGGGAGCTTCAAGCTACCTAATGGTGTGCTTTTCTCCTCAAATGGGCAACACCCACGAAAATGAAACTCACCATTTTCGAGTTTTGAAAAGAGAGAATGATAGAGGGTGAGGAGAGGATCACAAATATGTGGTTATTTTTGAGTTTGGAGCTTGAACAAAGCTGAGCATGAAGAGAAAGGGGGACCTCCATTGTTGTTGTTGTTGCAGCTCAAAATCGCTTAAGGAGGAAGGAGGAGGGGAGCTACGGATGAGAGAGATGAGGGAGTTCAGATGTGAAGAAGGAAATGAGGAAAGAGAAGGAGAAAAGGTAAGTAAGTAACCTTTTCACTATTCCCCTTTTTGACTTTTCAACTCTTCTTTTTCTTTGTTAATTAGCTAATAGAGAGGGCTGACTAGTCTAAAAAAACCGGCCCACACACTATTTAAACTAGAGCTTTTTCGTTTTCTTACAGAAAACGCTCGTTACTTTACCCGGTTTGGCACTATTCACTAACCGGGCCCGTTTTTCGGATTTTTCTCGTTTCTTTATTTTTAATGGCTATTAAGCTTCCATTAATACTTAATTATAGTTATATAATCAACTATAATTTTTACGGGTCCATTTGACCACTTAAAGTCACGTTTTCGGGTTTCCTCGAAAAACGTGCTTTAAAACTCCGTTAGCGTTTTAATCCATTATTTGGATCCGTTTTCTTCGGGAATCATTCCCGTATACTTATTAGGCCTAACTAAGCCTTAGGAATCCATCTCGGACCCTCTCGAGATCATATATCTCTTATACTCATTTAACGCGCATTTTAGCGTTTTTCGCTTTTCAAGCGTTTTCTCTTTTCTTTTGGTTTTATTCTTTTTACCAATACTCTTTAGGCACCATTAGGCCTTTTTAATCATATTAGAGTAATTTAATCGCCATTTTTAGATCCGGGGTATTACAATCTACCCCCCTTAGGAACTTTGTCCTCAAAGTTGATGAATCTAGGTGGTTACTCTCATGGCATTCAATGCCAAGGTTATAGTACATGTATAACCCTACTGACTCCACAAGTCAGTCTCATTCATACTACACATACCACACACATATCACAGCATGTATAGCAATCAAAAATACTTTTGTTCTCTCTCCATGGAATCGGTCCGAAGACAAGAAGGCACTACAGTCCTCGAATCCATGTTGAGTGATATACTACTGATCCCTCAGGTACCGGTCACGTTGAACACTTACTCTTTCTGGTTCACGGCCGTTTCATGACAAATGGGCACTTACTCTCTCTGGCCCACGGTCCCTTCGGTTCTGATCAAAACGTTACACATATACATATCCTCAGGCACTCTGGTTGACTCACTCAACACAGGAACATCTCAGGGTACTCTCCCCGTCCCGCTGCCTTTGGAAAAATCACACACTGACACCGCCCCAACCGGTCACTTAGGACCGCCGCACGTACGGTGCAATGGTTTCAAAACTAATACACGCCCACCGTTCTACCGGTCATCAAGACTTAAGGCTCAGCCATCGGCGGGTGATAGCGGTTTCAAAACCAGTTTTCATTTCCATCTTCATACTTGAAGAAATTCTTTTTCAAAATCTGTTTGAAAATTCTTTTTAAAACATCACACAACTCCAAATCCGGTTTATGGTAGTTGTATCCTTCCTTAGCGTGATTACTTGTGACCACTTATAGGGAGCTTCAAGAATCATCCAACCCTGATGTGATCAGCATCAGTGTTGGACTGTCCTTCCACCCCAATTTGTGTTCGGTTTCCCTTGATCGCTAGCAGATCAAGTTCCACCTCCCACGTCAGTTTCAAACAATCAGATAGTCAAACATTTTGTTTTCTATCTTTTACTCTTTCTAGTCATATTCACGAAACAATTCGTTTCAATTAATCTCTAGTTCCTAGTACTTAGGTCATTTGTCATTCTCATTGCTTCACTACTTTACCTAGGTATTCCATACTTATGGCTTCATTTACTCAAATTGTTGCTCAATTTAAAACACATAACATACAACTCCAAAGGATGGAACTCACTCCATCTATCATTCTCAAATAAAATCACCTAGGGAACTCACTCCCTCTTAGGTTACACATCGGTTTCATGCCGATTCATACTCATCATAACTCATGTCTAATCTCACTAGACATATACTATAGGGATTCTCATTCCCTAGGAGTCTCTCTACTCCTCTTTTCATAAATATTACATACTCGTTACTTGCATCACTCATGCACAATATCATTATTACACAGTGAATGGGTACTATGTTTATGTAACATAAGTTCCAATCATCAAAACAATTTCTTTTTGTGCTATGCACATAGTAGTTTACGCACCAATACGTAAAACATACTCTAAGCGGTTTCTCGCCCTACCCCCCTTAAAAGGGGTTACGCCCGCGTAACCAACCATATGTTATCACTGAACATTGGTTCATTAATTCGAGTATTATGAAGTGTTTTAACTTCAGTACGGTTAATTAACTCATAACCGGGTTCGGTTCTAGCCTCTAAGGCTTCAAGGGGTTTATGACATAGGTATACTTAACCCTGAATCACGGTCCACAAGCTTCTGCTGCGTGACCTGATAACTAGAGCTTAATTCGCTCTTTGGTATTCTCAATGTATTTCAATCGTCGCTTGGTATCTCTTACCGTATGCGAATTCGATGAGTTATAGATTTCTCTCCAACTCTCTGGAAATCTATTGTATAACACTGTATACCTTTGTGATTATTCACTCATTTTTCCCGACTTGTTGTCGGTTGAGGTCAAGCTACTACTTAGCATGTAGTGCTTCCTCGTTTAATAGTGGCTCGTGGATTATGTTTGTTTCTTGGTTCTGTGCCAGAGTTCTTCATTCATACTACTCTGCGTTTTTCCACATATCGATCCTGGGCCCTGTGGGTTACTGCCCACGTTCTTTGTGCATCTTTGGCCAATGGCCGCACGGTTATCTCTCTAGATTCTCACTCAACAGGCTTCGTTGACATTCCTCAATTCCTGGCTCTCCCACTTGATCATTACCGCACAAGGCAATACCAAAACACTCAGTCATACAGAGTGCAGAAGCGTAAACCCTTGACAGTAAATCTCTCATGGGATAGGAATGATCATGTCTTCTTTACCACATTTCCTTATCAGCTTCATATCACTAACCGAATATACTCTTACAATGGTCGCTTACTGCGTACCTAGTTCTTTCTCATTTCCATGGCATCCGCTACTACTTTAGCTTCCGCCCAGGTGTTCTCGCCATTTACACTATGGCTTGCCATTCACTTGGCTCAACAATATACGCTATTCTTTAAACCTCTCTACGCGCTTGCGCACTGCTTACTCTGCAGTTCATATTGCACACATACAGTGTTTACTACTCAACTGATTACTCTTCGGTCTAGAATTGCTGCAATCGAGGTTCCTCTTTACACTCTACTATAGTTCATATACTCATTGGCAATATACACATGCTCAAGTTTTACTACACCGCTCTAGCGGTTTCACATTACATACTTAGGGTTTTTCGATGAGGTTGTCTCAACACACTTCCATACATGGAAGGCCCTTTTAAATAACTTGATATTTGTTCATGCCCTCTGGCAATCTAGGGTATCCCGTGTTACGTGGGATCCCTTCGGGTTTTACCCGAGTGTTTGACTTAACACTTGTGTTCTCAACACGATGTTTCGTTCAACTACTGTTGACTCCGGCACCCTTCTCGGATTGCTCCTGGGTGTTACTGAGTAATGCCATTACATCTGGCTTGTACTCATGGTTATGTTCAGTTGTGACTTCGCCTTGCGGCTATGTCCTTGACTATCCCGTTTAGGGTTGTAATGTCTCCCATTATTGGGTAGATCCTTGGTACCTTCTAATACCTTCTGGGTCAGGTCATTATTCTCTTCAGTGAGGTGTAAAGTGGGAATTCTATCCCGTTTATCGTACATTAATAAGTTCATTTAGGCATTCGCCGTATTATTTACACTGGTATTCACCCAGTTATTAGGTATTTCTTGAGACATATCCAATGTCTGTACTTAATACTCTGTGCTTCTCGCGCTTATTAATGCTATATCCTTAGGTCTGTCACCTTACTGGATTCTAGACTCCCTAATCTTGGTAAGCTTCCTTATGTTCTTCGATCATTCGGGGTGTCCAACTGTCTTGGTTTGAATTGGCTCTTTCGTCCGTAGTATGGAGTGGGCTACTTCCCGTGTACCGTACTCTACTTGTATACATACATGGAGTATCTTATTGATACGTTACCACTTACCCGACTAACTCATAACTGGTCTGTCAGGCCCGCAAGCTCCTTTGGAGTGCGGTCGTTCCATGTCTTTGTGTACACTTGTAGTGTCGGTCACGCCTAAGTGAAGTATTCTGTTGCCAACTCCTCTTATATGGTCCTACAATAACTTATCGTGGTTCACTGGTTTGGTTTTAAAACTTTGGGGGTTTTTGGAAAACTTGCGTTTTTAAAGAAAAATTTGAGTTTAGAAAATAAAATCTTCATGGCATTCCCTTGCCGGTTGCTTCTTACCAGGTCTAGCTTCTCGCCGACCGGTATGCTCCTCAATAAAGGGCAGGCTGTCAGGCCTTTCCGAAGTTTCATTTCAGAATTTCTTAGGGTTGTCTTGCCATATTGGCTTCTCTCGCCATTTTGGTACTTGCTAAGTACAGGTCGCTTGTCAAAGCTCCTCTTAATAGTCCATTTTTACTGCACTTGCCGTGGCAAGTGCGCGGTACAGGCGGTTTTTAGGATAACTAATACCGGTCACGGTATCGTTCACGTTATTTGGTAGCCTTGTCGCTCTTCCTTGATCCTTTAGTTGGATAACTACTCCTTAGAGTTGCTTCTCATTCATCTTGACATGACTGTCATTCATTTAGGTGCTTCTCCATTCTTGGAGTTCCTTATTTACTTAGTTTTAGGTTCTACCTCGTTCGTTCCATGTCTTTACTGTGGTTACCGAGGGTTAAGTCATTCAGGCACTACTGCTGTAGTCCTATTTGGGTGTATCCCGCAGTTATGCTTGCAGCTGTCTAAGCTGTGCCCGTTAGGTATTGCAACCTCTTCGGGTGTGGCAGGGTGGGTGTACCAACTCTCAACTATGTTCTTAATTGGTTGGTATACCCTTAGGGGTATTACATATCATGGCGGTCCGTAGACATGTGTCCCGGTTCTCGTTATTTCTCATGAGTCCGCCTTGTTGCACGGTTGGTGCTTTCTTCTGCTGCTGCTCGCCAGCTAGGTTCTCGCGACTGCTAAGCATGTCGCCCCAAGTTGCCACAGATTTCGGTCTCCTTGGATTAGGATTTCTCGATCTCTCGCCATTATGTGCGGTTATTGTCATTTCAGCGGGATCCGTCTCCGGGATTTCCGGTTCTCGGGATCTACCGCATGACAGGTTCTAGTTCACGTTGAAATATTTATAACTGCCAGATTGGGTTTCCCCGTCTCTCTGGCGTTCTTCCCAGCTTTAATACGGGGGTTGTGGAGGGCGGGTATGGTATTGTAGGTATCCAGATCATACTGGAAGTTCCTATCTAGCGCATCTCTCACGCTACCACTCAACCCTTAGCCCTAATCAATTCCTAACTCGGTATTTCCTAAGCTCGGTATTTCCAGTCATCAGAGCGATACTTCGCTCTGATACCATTTTTGTAACACCCCAACCGTTAATCTCGTCATTACCTCTTAATTTACACCAATTACCTACTCACGCAGCGGAACTCTAATTACAACGAGGGGTGAAACAACGCCGTTAGCCACCCATGTGGCTAACCAGGCCTATCTACATACCGTAACGGTCTGATGGACTGGACAACCGAGTACTTCATACAAATACAATACTCATTCACTTTTACTATACCGAGTCTACAATATACGGATGCCGATAACATACTCGGACTTACACCTCATTAAATGCATAAGTAATTACGATCTAACTACCCACGCTTCATAAGTCCCCGTCCTACTCTCTCGAACGGTGGTCAGCTTCAAGTACCTGCACACTAAAAACGTTCCCCCTAGGGGGTCAGCTTACGCTGAATATGAAATTCGCATATACCGCGTGCTAACCGCGGTACGCCGACTACTTTGGGTCGGATATACATGGAGTTCATTTTAATCAAACAACATGCATCATGGCAATACAATATATATGTATATCACACAAGGAATCTACATCCAATCACGGAACACGATTCCTAACTAACATAACAATGTTGTTAGTGGTAACTGGTTACTCTTAGGCATTGAGGGTTATTCCTCACTATGCCTTGTTTACTTATTCAATACCTCACCCGCTCTCTCGGGTTACTTATTCGTATACACACCCATTCTCTTGGGCTACTCATTCTTATACTTACCCATTCTCTCGGGTTACTCATACATATACTCACCCCTTTCTCTCGGGTTATTTATACTCATTATCTCACCCACACTCTTGGGTTATTCATACTCAAGCTCTTGTAGATTCTCGAGACACTACAGGTCCCTACGTCACGCTTGTTACTCTTATACATACTTAAGCCAAAACTCATGGCTCTCTAGCATAGTCTTACTTCCCCGGTTTCGACCCTACTCTGGGTCTAGCATGGTGGGAAGGTTCAACTAGCTCACGGAACTCTCTTAGTTCCTATCTCTTTTACTTAGGTCCGACTACTCTCGGACTACTCTCGTTCCCATACCTCCTCTCTCGGAGTTATAATATCATGTATATTAGTCTAGAAGCATCATTCTCGATGTTTCTAATGACTTGGGAACATTACTCAATTCGGGTTAATCTTAGGTTTAAGTTACCTACAAATCATATACTATAATTCGGATATTTTCTTATACCGGGTAAAATCCTCTTATAGGAGGTCGACCATGTCTCAAGGGAGTACATAGTCCCTTAGGTCTCTTTTACCTTCTTATAAGCACATTATTGGACTAACTTCAATCCTCTCGATGGAGGTTCATTTATCTCTCCACTCATATTTATTTCGTGGATGTTTCAGTAAGGTTTCTAACCGTTATCGGGTATATACTCAACCCGCTACATCTCCTCACATTTAGGGAGTTCATATGTTTGTGTTATCGTTATCTTTAATCGATAGCTTGTGGTGTTTGCATATTCCATTGTTATGAGACTACCCGATCTACGGGTTTCTAGTCAATCATACTCACTATGAGTCGGTCTATGCACTATGTTAGACCACACCGGCATACAAGTATGTTAGCATACAACATACAATAAGGCATGCATAATCAAACAAGGGATTATTTTCATGCTTTAATCTTGATTAAGCCGGCACACAAACACACAAATCAGAGTAACTCGGTTAGCATACGGGGCATGAGAAAATCATACCTTTCAGGGATTTTACTTTTACCGTGTCATCTCACCATGCTCGGGTCACGCACGACTCTCTGATAATGTTTCAAACATTATTGTTAATACTAAGCTCATACGGAACATAATTAAATGTTATTCCCGTAGTTACCCCGTTATCCCGTTATCTCGGTTTCACTTTTGTTACTTTAAGCTCTCACTTCTCAACACTTCTAACACTTTCTAACACTTCTTAGGGCCTTTACATCTCACCAAACAAGGCCTTAACATCTTATAACATCATTAACATTCAACCCCCATCATTTAAACCCTTTAAAACACTCTTGTAGGTTTCTGGGGGTGGTCCGGGACTTGGTCCTTACCCTAAGTCCCGGACCAATTGCAAACTAACTCTCGGGTGAAAATTACACATGGTCCGGGACCTTGTCCTGGAGTATAGTCCCGGACCAAAGCAGGATGTACCTCGGCATAAAAACAGGGGGTGGTCCGGGTCCTTGTCCATGGACTAGGTCCCGGACCCTGCTAAAACCTGCAACTCACATTATTTTTCAACCCCATTTCAATCCTTAATCCACACCCAATCCTCCTCTAATCTTTCCACAAGATTCCTACATGATTAATCACCTTTAAACATGCTCTAAACCTCTTCAAATCATGGGTTAAACCCTTACTCAAATTCTTGCCCAAAACCACAAATTTGCATTCTCCTTTTGCACTAATGCAACTTGTGCATTTTCTAACCTCTCTTGATACTTGCATTATTGCTCTCTTTCATTTAACCATTCCAAACTTCCAAGATAATGCACACCTCATACCAAGTTCCATGACTCACTCTTAAAGCCTAAAATTCTCATTCCTTTTCCTAAAGCTCCTTAGGCATTCACACAAGTTCTGCTTCAGATTTAGCATCAATCTCCTCTCTTTAAACAAGTATTCCCATGGTGATTTTCTAAGCCAAAACAACCACACTCAATCCACTTAAATTTCTACACAAATTTCGCCATAACTTGGCTACATCTCTTAACATTACCCAAAGCTCATTTCCTCACATCATTCATCCTAAAACTAGCCAAACCACAAGGGTTCTATCAGCACACATACAAATCCATCAATACTCATTAATTCCTCCAAAGGTAACACAATACATACATCATTAAATGCAAAGCTCCTTGGCTCTTAAATCAAGCATTAATTCACAAGTGCTTCAAGCACCACTACAACTCTTCCTCATCTCAACAAATCACATGTCATTACATGTTAGGGTTCATTAATTAATTTAACCCTTCCCAAAATACCAAAAGCATTAAGTTAGGCTCCAAGGTAAATTTGTTTACCTTACTTCACAAGCCTTTACTCTTTTCACTCCTCTTCTTTCTCTTCTCTTTTATCTTGCTTGGAAATCGCCAAAGGCCAAGAAATTGCCCATCTCCCATTCAATATACAAGGCAAGAGATGAGTTCAAGTAGAAACACTTAAGCTCATCAATTAGAAATGCTTAAAGCTCTAAAATGTGTGATTACCTTAAAACCCTAAGATGGGGTTTTGGTCAAGAATCAAAGAGTAACTCCCTCCAAGCTTTTAGGGATTGAAACAATGCTCATAAAAGAGAATAAACAAGGCTCCATTAGAGACCAAAATCGGCCAAGGCATAAGATGGAGGAAACAAGACTTTTTCATGGATATTTTTACCTTGATAGAAAGAGGGAGCTTCAAGCTACCTAATGGTGTGCTTTTCTCCTCAAATGGGCAACACCCACGAAAATGAAACTCACCATTTTCGAGTTTTGAAAAGAGAGAATGATAGAGGGTGAGGAGAGGATCACAAATATGTGGTTATTTTTGAGTTTGGAGCTTGAACAAAGCTCGAGCATGAAGAGAAAGGGGGACCTCCATTGTTGTTGTTGTTGCAGCTCAAAATCGCTTAAGGAGGAAGGAGGAGGGGAGCTACGGATGAGAGAGATGAGGGAGTTCAGATGTGAAGAAGGAAATGAGGAAAGAGAAGGAGAAAAGGTAAGTAAGTAACCTTTTCACTATTCCCCTTTTTGACTTTTCAACTCTTCTTTTTCTTTGTTAATTAGCTAATAGAGAGGGCTGACTAGTCTAATAAAAACCGGCCTCACACACTATTTAAACTAGAGCATTTTTCGTTTTCTTACAGAAAACGCTCGTTACTTTACCCGGTTTGGCACTATTCACTAACCGGGCCCGTTTTTCGGATTTTTCTCGTTTCTTTATTTTTAATGGCTATTAAGCTTCCATTAATACTTAATTATAGTTATATAATCAACTATAATTTTTACGGGTCCATTTGACCACTTAAAGTCACGTTTTCGGGTTTCCTCGAAAAACGTGCTTTAAAACTTAGAACGGATTCCTTTTTGGATCCGTTTCTTCGGGAATCATTCCCGTATACTTATTAGGCCTAACTAAGCCTTAGGAATCCATCTCGGACCCTCTCGAGATCATATATCTCTTATACTCATTTAACGCGCATTTTAGCGTTTTTCGCTTTTCAAGCGTTTTCTCTTTTCTTTTGGTTTTATTCTTTTTACCAATACTCTTTAGGCACCATTAGGCCTTTTATAATCATATTAGATTAATTTAATCGCCATTTTTAGATCCGGGGTATTACAATCTACCCCCCTTAGGAACTTTGTCCTCAAAGTTGATGAATCTAGGTGGTTACTCTCATGGCATTCAATGCCAAGGTTATAGTACATGTATAACCCTACTGACTCCACAAGTCAGTCTCATTCCATACTACACATACCACACACATATCACAGCATGTATAGCAATCAAAAATACTTTTTGTTCTCTCTCCATGGAATTGGTCCGAAGACAAGAAGGCACTACAGTCCTCGAATCCATGTTGAGTGATATACTACTGATCCCTCAGGTACCGGTCACGTTGAACACTTACTCTTTCTGGTTCACGGCCGTTTCATGACAAATGGGCACTTACTCTCTCTGGCCCACGGTCCCTTCGGTTCTGATCAAAACGTTACACATATACATATCCTCAGGCACTCTGGTTGACTCACTCAACACAGGAACATCTCAGGGTACTCTCCCCGTCCCGCTGCCTTTGGAAAAATCACACACTGACACCGCCCCAACCGGTCACTTAGGACCGCCGCACGTACGGTGCAATGGTTTCAAAACTAATACACGCCCACCGTTCTACCGGTCATCAAGACTTAAGGCTCAGCCATCGGCGGGTGATAGCGGTTTCAAAACCAGTTTTCATTTCCATCTTCATACTTGAAGAAATTCTTTTTCAAAATCTGTTTGAAAATTCTTTTTAAAACATCACACAACTCCAAATCCGGTTTATGGTAGTTGTATCCTTCCTTAGCGTGATTACTTGTGACCACTTATAGGGAGCTTCAAGAATCATCCAACCCTGATGTGATCAGCATCAGTGTTGGACTGTCCTTCCACCCCAATTTGTGTTCGGTTTCCCTTGATCGCTAGCAGATCAAGTTCCACCTCCCACGTCAGTTTCAAACAATCAGATAGTCAAACATTTTTGTTTTCTATCTTTTACTCTTTCTAGTCATATTCACGAAACAATTCGTTTCAATTAATCTCTAGTTCCTAGTACTTAGGTCATTTGTCATTCTCATTGCTTCACTACTTTACCTAGGTATTCCATACTTATGGCTTCATTTACTCAAATTGTTGCTCAATTTAAAACACATAACATACAACTCCAAAGGATGGAACTCACTCCATCTATCATTCTCAAATAAAATCACCTAGGGAACTCACTCCCTCTTAGGTTACACATCGGTTTCATGCCGATTCATACTCATCATAACTCATGTCTAATCTCACTAGACATATACTATAGGGATTCTCATTCCCTAGGAGTCTCTCTACTCCTCTTTTCATAAATATTACATACTCGTTACTTGCATCACTCATGCACAATAATCATTATTACACAGTGAATGGGTACATATGTTTATGTAACATAAGTTCCAATCATCAAAACAATTTCTTTTTGTGCTATGCACATAGTAGTTTACGCACCAATACGTAAAACATACTCTAAGCGGTTTCTCGCCCTACCCCCCTTAAAAGGGGTTACGCCCGCGTAACCAACCATATGTTATCACTGAACATTGGTTCATTAATTCGAGTATTATGAAGTGTTTTAACTTCAGTACGGTTAATTAACTCATAACCGGGTTCGGTTCTAGCCTCTAAGGCTTCAAGGGGTTTATGACATAGGTATACTTAACCCTGAATCACGGTCCACAAGCTTCTGCTGCGTGACCTGATAACTAGAGCTTAATTCGCTCTTTGGTATTCTCAATGTATTTCAATCGTCGCTTGGTATCTCTTACCGTATGCGAATTCGATGAGTTTAGATTTTCTCTCCAACTCTCTGGAAATCTATTTGTATAACACTGTATACCTTTGTGATTATTCACTCATTTTTCCCGACTTGTTGTCGGTTGAGGTCAAGCTACTACTTAGCATGTAGTGCTTCCTCGTTTAATAGTGGCTCGTGGATTATGTTTGTTTCTTGGTTCTGTGCCAGAGTTCTTCATTCATACTACTCTGCGTTTTTCCACATCGATCCTGGGCCCTGTGGGTTACTGCCCACGTTCTTTGTGCATCTTTGGCCAATGGCCGCACGGTTATCTCTCTAGATTCTCACTCAACAGGCTTCGTTGACATTCCTCAATTCCTGGCTCTCCCCTTGATCATTACCGCACAAGGGCAATACCAAAACACTCAGTCATACAGAGTGCAGAAGCGTAAACCCTTGACAGTAAATCTCTCATGGGATAGGAATGATCATGTCTTCTTTACCACATTTCCTTATCAGCTTCATATCACTAACTGAATATACTCTTACAATGGTCGCTTACTGCGTACCTAGTTCTTTCTCATTTCCATGGCATCCGCTACTACTTTAGCTTCCGCCCAGGTGTTCTCGCCATTTACACTATGGCTTGCCATTCACTTGGCTCAACAATATACGCTATTCTTTAAACCTCTCTACGCGCTTGCGCACTGCTTACTCTGCAGTTCATATTGCACACATACAGTGTTTACTACTCAACTGATTACTCTTTGGTCTAGAATTGCTGCAATCGAGGTTCCTCTTTACACTCTACTATAGTTCATATACTCATTGGCAATATACACATGCTCAAGTTTTACTACACCGCTCTAGCGGTTTCACATTACATACTTAGGGTTTTTCGATGAGGTTGTCTCAACACACTTCCATACATGGAAGGCCCTTTTAAATAACTTGATATTTGTTCATGCCCTCTGGCAATCTAGGGTATCCCGTGTTACGTGGGATCCCTTCGGGTTTTACCCGAGTGTTTGACTTAACACTTGTGTTCTCAACACGATGTTTCGTTCAACTACTGTTGACTCCGGCACCCTTCTCGGATTGCTCCTGGGTGTTACTGAGTAATGCCATTACATCTGGCTTGTACTCATGGTTATGTTCAGTTGTGACTTCGCCTTGCGGCTATGTCCTTGACTATCCCGTTTAGGGTTGTAATGTCTCCCATTATTGGGTAGATCCTTGGTACCTTCTAATACCTTCTGGGTCAGGTCATTATTCTCTTCAGTGAGGTGTAAAGTGGGAATTCTATCCCGTTTATCGTACATTAATAAGTTCATTTAGGCATTCGCCGTATTATTTACACTGGTATTCACCCAGTTATTAGGTATTTCCTGAGACATATCCAATGTCTGTACTTAATACTCTGTGCTTCTCGCGCTTATTAATGCTATATCCTTAGGTCTGTCACCTTACTGGATTCTAGACTCCCTAATCTTGGTAAGCTTCCTTATGTTCTTCGATCATTCGGGGTGTCCAACTGTCTTGGTTTGAATTGGCTCTTTCGTCCGTAGTATGGAGTGGGCTACTTCCCGTGTACCGTACTCTACTTGTATACATACATGGAGTATCTTATTGATACGTTACCACTTACCCGACTAACTCATAACTGGTCTGTCAGGCCCGCAAGCTCCTTTGGAGTGCGGTCGTTCCATGTCTCGTTTGTGTACACTTGTAGTGTCGGTCACGCCTAAGTGAAGTATTCTGTTGCCAACTCCTCTTATATGGTCCTACAATAACTTATCGTGGTTCACTGGTGGTTTTAAAACTTTGGGGGTTTTTGGAAAACTTGCGTTTTTAAAGAAAAATTTGAGTTTAGAAAATAAAATCTTCATGGCATTCCCTTGCCGGTTGCTTCTTACCAGGTCTAGCTTCTCGCCGACCGGTATGCTCCTCAATAAAGTGGGCAGGCTGTCAGGCCTTTCCGAAGTTTCATTTCAGAATTTCTTAGGGTTGTCTTGCAATATGGCTTCTCTCGCCATTTTGGTACTTGCTAAGTACTGGCGCTTGGCAAAAGCTCCTCTTATAGTCCGTTTTTACTGCACTTGCCGTGGAAAGTGCGCAGTACAGGCGGTTTTTAGGATAACTAAACCGGTCACGGTATCGTTCACGTTATATTTGGTAGCCTTGTCGGCTCTTCCTTGATCCTTTAGTTGGATAACTACTCCTTAGAGTTGCTTCTCATTCATCTTGACACGACTATCATTCATTTAGGTGCTTCTCCACTCTTGGAGTCCTTATTTACTTAGTTCTAGGTTCTACCTCGTTGTTCGTTCCACGTCTTTACTGTGGTTACCGAGGGTTAAGTCATTCAGGCACTACTGCTGTAGTCCTATTTGTGTGTATCCCGCAGTTATGCTTGCAGCTGTCTAAGCTGTGCCGTTAGGTATTGCAACCTCTTCGGGTGTGGCAGGGTGGGTGTACCAACTCTCAACTATGTTCTTAATTGGTTGGTATACCCTTAGTGGTATTACATATCATGGCGGTCCGTAGACATGTGTCCGGTTCTCGTTATTTCTCATGAGTCCGCCTTGTTGCACGGTTGGTGCTTCCTTCTCACTGCTGCTCGACCAGCTGGGTTCTCACGATCTAAGCATGTCGCCCAAAGTTGCCACATATTTCGGTCTCCTTGGATTAGGATTTCTCGATCTCTCGCCATTATGTGCGGTTATTGTCATTTCAGCGGGATCCGTCTCCGGGATTTCCGGTTCTCGGGATCTACCGCATGACAGGTTCTAGTTCACGTTGAAATATTTAAATAACTGCCAGATTGGGTTTCCCCGTCTCTCTGGCGTTCTTCCCCACGCTTTCAATACGGGGGTTGTGGAGGGCGGGTATGGTATTGTAGGTATCCAGATCATACTGGAAGTTCCTATCTAGCGCATCTCTCACGCTACCACTCAACCCTTAGCCCTAATTCACTAATTCCTAACTCGGTATTTCCTAAGCTCGGTATTTCCAGTCATCAGAGCGATACTTCGCTCTGATACCATTTTGTAACACCCCAACCGTTAATCTCGTCATTACCTCTTAATTTGACACCAATTACTCTTACTCACGCAGCGGAACTCTAACTACAACGAGGGGTGAAACAACGCCGTTAGCCACCCATATGGCTAACCAGGCCTATCTCACATACAGTAACGGTCTGATGGACTGGATCAACGAGTAGTATTCATACAAATACAATACTCATTTCACTTCTTTACTATACCGAGTCTACAATACGGATGCCGATAACATACTCGGACTTACACCTCATTTAAATGCATAAGTAATTACGATCTAACTACCCACGCTTCATAAATGTCCCCGTCCTACTCTCTCGAACGGTGGTCAGCTTCAAGTACCTGCACACTAAAAAATTCCCCCTAGGGGGTCAGCTTACGCTGAATATGAAATTCGCATATACCGCGTGCTAACCGCGGTACGCCGACGACTTTGGGTCGGATATACATGGAGTTCATTTTAATCAAACAACATGCATCATGGCAATACAATATATATGTATATCACACAAGGAATCTACATCCAATCACGGAACACGATTCCTAACTAACATAACAATGTTGTTAGTGGTAACTGGTTACTCTTAGGCATTGAGGGTTATTCCTCACTATGCCTTGTTTACTTATTCAATACCTCACCCGCTCTCTCGGGTACTATTCGTATACACACCCATTCTCTTGGGCTACTCATTCTTATACTTACCCATTCTCTCGGGTTACTCATACATATACTCACCCTTTCTCTCGGGTTATTTATACTCATTATCTCACCCACACTCTGGGTTATTCATACTCAAGCTCTTGTAGATTCTCGAGACACTACAGGTCTCCTACGTCGCGCTGTTACTCTTATACATACTTAAGCCAAAAACTCATGGCTCTCTAGCATAGTCTTACTTCCCCGGTTTCGACCCTACTCTGGGTCTAGCATGGTGGGAAGGTTCAACTAGCTCACGGAACTCTCTCTTAGTTCCTATCTCTTTTACTTAGGTCCGACTACTCTCGGACTACTCTCGTTCCCATACTCTCCTCTCTCGGAGTTATAATTATATCATGTACACTAGTCTAGAAGCATCATTCTCGATGTTTCTAATGACTTAGGGACATTACTCAAGTTCGGTTAATCTTAGGTTTTAAGAGTTACCTTTACAATACATATACTCATAATCTCGGTTATGTTCTTATACCGGGTAAAACCTCTTATAGGAGGTCGACCATGTCTCAAGGGAGGTACTAATCCCCTAGGTCTCTTTTACCTTCTTTATAAGTTCACATTATTGGACTAACTTCAATCCTCTCGATGGAGGTTCATTTATCTCTCCACTCATATTTATTTCGTGGACTGTTTCAGTAAGATTTTATAACCGTTATCGGGTATATACTCAACCCGTACATCTCCTCACATTTTAGGGAGTTCATATGTTTGTGTTATCGTTATTCTTTAATCGATAGCTTGTGCGTTTGCATAATACCATTGTTCATGAGACTACCCGATCTACGGGTTCTAGTCAATCACTACTCTCTATGAGTCGGTCTATGCACTATGTTAGACCACACCGGCGTACAAGTATGTCAGTTCATACAACATACAATAAGGCATCCATAATCAAACAAGGGATTATTTTCATGCTTAATCTTGATTAAGCCGGCACACAAACACACAAATCAGAGTAACCGGTTAGCATACGGGGCATGAGAAAATCATACCTTTCACCGGGATTTTACTTTTACCGTGTCATCTCACCATGCTCGGGTCACGCACGACTCTCTGATAATGTTTCAAACATTATTGTTAATACTAAGCTCATACGGAACATAATTAAATGTTATTCCCGTAGTTACCCCGTTATCCCGTTATCTCGGTTTCACTTTTGTTACTTTAAGCTCTCACTTCTCAAGCACTTCTAACACTTTCTAAACACTTCTTAGGGCCTTTACATCTCACCAAACAAGGCCTTAACATCTTATAACATCATTAACATTCAATCCCCCATCATTTAAAACCCTTTAAAACACTCTCTGTAGGTTTCTGGGGGTGGTCCGGGACTTGGTCCTTACCCTAAGTCCCGGACCAATTGCAAACTTAACTCTCGGGTGAAAATTACACATGGTCCGGGACCTTGTCCTGGAGTATAGTCCCGGACCAAAGCAGGATGTCTACTCTCGGCATAAAAACAGGGGGTGGTCCGGGTCCTTGTCCATGGACTAGGTCCCGGACCCTGCTAAAACCTGCAACTCACATTATTTTTCAACCCCATTTCAATCCTTAATCCACACCCAATCCTCCTCTAATCTTTCCACAAGATTCCTACATGATTAATCACCTTTAAACATGCTCTAAACCTCTTCAAATCATGGGTTAAACCCTTACTCAAATTCTTGCCCAAAACCACAAATTTGCATTCTCCTTTTGCACTAATGCACACTTGTGCATTTTCTAACCTCTCTTGATACTTGCATTATTGCTCTCTCTTCATTTAACCATTCCAAAACTTCCAAGATAATGCACACCTCATACCAAGTTCCATGACTCACTCTTAAAGCCTAAAATTCTCATTCCTTTTTCCTAAAGCTCCTTAGGCATTCACACAAGTTCTTGCTTCAGATTTAGCATCAATCTCCTCTCTTTAAACAAGTATTCCCATGGTGATTTCTAAGCCAAAACAACCACACTCAATCCACTTAAATTTCTACACAAATTTCGCCATAACTTGGCTACATCTCTTAACATTACCCAAAGCTCATTTCCTCACATCATTCATCCTAAAACTAGCAAACCACAAGGGTTCTATCAGCACACATACAAATCCATCAATACTCATTAATTCCTCCAAAGGTAACACAATACATACATCATTAAATGCAAAGCTCCTTGGCTCTTAAATCAAGCATTAATTCACAAGTGCTTCAAGCACCACTACAACTCTTCCTCATCTCAACAAATCACATGTCATTACATGTTAGGGTTCATTAATTAATTTAACCCTTCCCAAAATACCAAAAGCATTAAGTTAGGCTCCAAGGTAAATTTGTTTACCTTACTTCACAAGCCTTTACTTTTCACTCCTCTTCTTTCTCTTCTCTTTTATCTTGCTTGGAAATCGCCAAAGGCCAAGAAATTGCCCATCTCCCATTCAATATACAAGGCAAGAGATGAGTTCAAGTAGAAACACTTAAGCTCATCAATTAGAAATGCTTAAAGCTCTAAAATGTGTGATTACCTTAAAACCCTAAGATGGGGTTTTGGTCAAGAATCAAAGAGTAACTCCCTCCAAGCTTTTAGGGATTGAAAACAATGCTCATAAAAGAGAATAAACAAGGCTCCATTAGAGACCAAAATCGGCCAAGGCATAAGATGGAGGAGGAACAAGACTTTTTCATGGATATTTTTACCTTGATAGAAAGAGGGAGCTTCAAGCTACCTAATGGTGTGCTTTCTCCTCAAATGGGCAACACCCACGAAAATGAAACTCACCATTTTCGAGTTTTGAAAAGAGAGAATGATAGAGGGTGAGGAGAGGATCACAAATATGTGGTTATTTTGAGTTTGGAGCTTGAACAAAGCTCGAGCATGAAGAGAAAGGGGGACCTCCATTGTTGTTGTTGTTGCAGCTCAAAATCGCTTAAGGAGGAAGGAGGAGGGAGCTACGGATGAGAGAGATGAGGGAGTTCAGATGTGAAGAAGGAAATGAGGAAAGAGAAGGAGAAAAGGTAAGTAAGTAACCTTTTCACTATTCCCCTTTTTGACTTTTCAACTCTTCTTTTTCTTTGTTAATTAGCTAATAGAGAGGGCTGACTAGTCTAATAAAAACCGGCCTCACACACTATTTAAACTAGAGCGTTTTTCGTTTTCTTACAGAAAACGCTCGTTACTTTACCCGGTTTGGCACTATTCACTAACCGGGCCCGTTTTTCGGATTTTTCTCGTTTCTTTATTTTTAATGGCTATTAAGCTTCCATTAATACTTAATATAGTTATATAATCAACTATAATTTTACGGGTCCATTTGACCACTTAAAGTCACGTTTTCGGGTTTCCTCGAAAAACGTGCTTTAAAACTCCGTTAGCGTTTTTAATCCATTATTTGGATCCGTTTTCTTCGGGAATCATTCCTGTATACTTATTAGGCCTAACTAAGCCTTAGGAATCCATCTCGGACCCTCTCGAGATCATATATCTCTTATACATTTAACGCGCATTTTAGCGTTTTCGCTTTTCAAGCGTTTTCTCTTTTCTTTTGGTTTTTATTCTTTTACCAATACTCTTTAGGCACCATTAGGCCTTTTATAATCATATTAGAGTAATTAATCGCCATTTTTAGATCTGGGGTATTACAATATATATTAATAAGACTTATGATTCATAACATCATTTTAGTGTATCATTGTAAACACATAACATAATTTTGGTATATCATAATATCAAATTTAATGAATCATATCTTCATTTTAGTGTATCATCGTAAACATATAAAAATAAAAAAAATTAAACAATAATACAACACAAAAAATAAGTTGGTAGTAAGAAAAATACATGATTCACCATAGAAGGTTTAAATACACCATACAACAATAATAATACACTATAAAATAATAATGATTTTTTAATCCGTTCCGAAGTTTGTAATCGAATTCGCCACTTATTACTTAATGAATCATAATACAAAATTAACGAATCATTTTAATGTACCATCGTATACATGTAAAAATAAATTTTTTTAAAGTTGTCAAACATATCCATCACTGGTCTTGTTTTGAAGAGCTTGAATTCAGTTGAACAATGATATTTTTTTCATTTTGGACTTATATATTAAAAGTTACAACCATTTAAAGTTTATATAGTAAAAAAGCAGACCAGTCAGCAAAACAGTTCCGGGTATCGTCCAATTTCGAGGACGAAATTCATTTTAAGGGGTATATTGTTATGCCCCAGTTTTTTTATTATTTATTTAATTACCTTATTTGTTTCTTATTCACAAAGAGGCTTATTATCATTTTGATCTTATGTTAGTTCGTCTATGGTATAATTTCGGTTTTTGTATTCGTTTGAGTAAGGAGGATTACATTGCTCTTACTATTTCTTTTGTTATTTATTAAGTAGTAAGAGATGGGTCATTATTGTTAATTCACTTCCTCTTCCTTTGTTATTTAATTATTAACTAGTAAAGGGATTTCTAATTTATTCTTTCTTTTCCCTCTCATTTACTATCAATACATATCGACAGTTTTTGTCGTGCTTCCTCCCTCTCGTTCTGCACTCCTCCTTAACCTCTCTTGTTTCCTTCCTTCTCTCAATCCTCAATCTTCTTTCTTTGTTCATCGTCGGAGAGTTGCGATGTGGAATTCTGTAGACAATCAGTCGACTTCCAGGCTCGTAGAGTGAAGCGTGATTCTATCCTCGTCGAGTTCCCCTTCTCCTTCTTGATTTTTTTGTTGAGTCCGGAAGCGTGCAGTTCGAGCATTCATTGTTTCGGGTTGGGATTCAAGTGGAGATCATTGTCGGGTCTGCAGAGATCGCTTAGCGTCGGATGTGAGGTAGGTGGTGAATGGATTCGGATGTGTGTGTTCAAGCACGGGGATTTCGGTGTTGTTCGTTTTCCGTATATGGTTGTTTGATTATCTGATTGTGTTGGTTCTGACTGATTTTGTGTTGCGTTTTTAATCTGTCAAAACCCCATGGTAACGCATTTTTGTTGTGCTACTTTGCTATGATTAATTATGTATAAATTGTGGAAGATTTTAGCCATTGAATTGTTCTTCATTGGTCATTGAATTCTGCAGTTTTTACAGTGTCCGGACTTGAGTCCGGACGCCTTCAATTGCCGTGTTCTATGTGGTGTCCGAACTTCCCGTAGCGAAGACGAGTTCCGGGTTTCTGTTTGACTTTTGTCCGAACATGTAAGCCCGGACACAAGTTCGGATGCTTCTATCCCTGTCTTGCGGACCTTGTCCAAATATATAAGTCCGGACACAAGTCCGGATGTTTGCATTTTCCGTCTTTGGCGTGTGGCCGGACATGCAAGGTCGGACGCATGTCCGGACACGTGTCTGTTTTGCATAACTTCTTCGTCTTAACTTCGTTTTGAGTGTCGTTTTGTGGTGTTGGTTTCCTTTCAGTGTGTACTATCTATTGGGATGTGTTTTAGCTGGTGAATATGAGTTTTGCATTCTGAATATCTCTATTAAGTTTTCAATCTCAGTCTTGCTTCAAAGGAGCGTTTGAGCTTCTATTTTCTGTTTGGTCTTCGTACGTGATAGTCGGTATACGACTTCGGCTCTGTTATGACTTCTGATCTGTTTTGATAAGATTCTACTTTCTGCTCTGTTCTGCCTGTTAAGGATTTTGCACTGTATTGCAAAGCTTTTATTTTAGGACCTAGATGTTTAGCTTCTGAGCCTTGGATAGTTGGGTCGGGCTTTCCCGTAGCATGCTGCGCAAGAATTCCTTCTGTTTTTCCCTCGGGTTCCCTTCTGTCTGTCTCCTAGGGTCCCTCGGATGTTTAGTGACCGACGGGTCCATAGTCATCTCAATGACTTCTGTGTGGGATCTGCGGATCCATAGGGCCATGGCGTTACCCTTCTGTTGTGTCAGCTGGTGTCTAGTGTCCCACCTCTGTTTTGTTAAGCTCTCTATTTCTTTCTGATCTGCTCCTTATCTGATTTGGAAAAGCTTCTTCCTTTGTCTGATTTTCGCTTCGACTTTTGATCCGTTTTGTTAAGCCATGTATATGTATATGTTCAGTATATGTCTTGAGCATGCTCAGTTGATGAAGTTTATCACTAGCTGAGCTAAAGTTTGGCTCACCCCTATTTCCGTCTGATTTGCAGGTTTAAGCTTCTGTTTGAGGTTCCGCTTTGTTTTTGGTTTTGGTTTTGCTTTTTGATTTTGCTTTTTGATTTGTACTTGTAACTGTGGCCTGAGGCCTTTTTGTAGTTCGGCTACGTGCTGTACTTTAGTTTGGCTTTCGATACTTGTATAGGTTTTCTTTCGCTCTGTAATAAATGTTTAAGCGTTATAATCATTGGACTCGGGTAATAAATTGTATTTTGCATCTGTTTCGGGATTTGTGTTAGAGCCTTGCATTATTAGGTAATAGATACGTGACGTGTAACGACCCAAACTCCTAGGGTGGTTTTGGGGTTGTTACATTTAGTGGTATCAGAGCCAGGTTGAGCTTTCTTTGGTTTTGTGGGTGTCTGCATGTCTACGCTTCCGTGTCATTGTCTGTTACATGCTATGTGTTGTCTGATGCATGATTTGTCTGCTACCTGCTCTCTGATTTGATTGATATCTGAAGTCAGTTGTGTGTGTTTGCTCTGTGGTTGTCCACTATCAGAGTAGCGCAGCGGAAGCGTAGTGTCTGTTTGTCTGAATGTTTTCTGTGCTTTGAGCCTGAGTCTGAGGGAGTTGGAACCTCTGGAAAAGGATGACCGAATGTGAGTTATGGTTTGTTGGAGATGCGCGCTTTGGTAATGCGCTTGGGTGTGAGGTTGTGTTGTGCTGTGGGATGTGAGTTAGTGAGATGTGTTCGGGATGTGTGATGTGATGTAAGTTCGGTGAGTTTGGCTTAGGTGATGTGTTGTGATGCGGTTCGGGAGTGTTTTAGCTGTGGGATTCAGTTAGGCGTGTGCGTTAGCTCAGTGTTGGGATGTGCTGTGAGTATGGGCTAGGAGTTCGAGTAGCGCGATGTGATGTGATGTGAGTTCCATGTGTTGGATGTGAGATTGGATTGTGAGTTGTGAGCGATGTGATGTGAGTGCAGGTGTGAGCTGAATCTGTGAGTGCTGCGTTTGGGTGAGAGCGTTGGTTTGGGAGTTTCAATTGTGGGATGTGAGCCTAGGGGTGCTTTGGATTGTGTGTTCCCGAATGTATGTTGTGCTTTGGTTTTGAGTGGGTTGTGGTGTGAGCTTGTAGGTGTTTGGTCCTTTGGATAAGGACATCTTCTGAGGGAGTTGAGCGTCTCTTATGTGCCTCTAGGTTGAGCTTTAGTAACCTTCCGTTATGTTCCTTCAGTTTGTCCGTTAGCGGCTGGTACGAGTGTTGCCCTAATCCTTTAAGCTTAGCTTTCAGTGACCTTTTGTGTGGCCCCTTTCGTAGTGAATCAGCTTATGAGGTCAGTGTGTTAGCTCTTGTAAGTCCGAGCTTTTGGAGTTGAGATCCCTTCAGTAGGTTTTAGTGTTCGTAGTGCTCCTGCACTTGAGGTGCATATGTTTGTATTCCTCCGTTAGATTTCTGTTTCATCCCTCCTGTTAGTGAGTGATCCAGTTCGTTCAAGGTGTGGGCTCATATAAAGATGGAGCTCCTGTGATTTGTATGTGTCTCTTTCGATGCCCTTAAGCTAAGTGGATATGTAATCTTCTGCTTCGTTCTTTCTGTCAGTGGGTCTGCTAGTATGTTCTGAATGCTAGTTCCTTGAAATGCGAGCTTCCAAGATGTGTGCTTTTCCGTGCTTTGAGGCTGAGTGTGAGCAAGCTCTTCCTTGTGTCTTATGTTAGTCAGTTAGCAGTAGGGTGAGTGTGTTCAGCTTCCTTCAGGCGTAGCCTTCAGTAACCATCTGCTCCGTTCTTCTGTTAGCATTTGAGCCAATAGGTTCGGTGTTAGCTCGGGTAGGGTTATCAATGTGGAGTGTTCTTCTTGTGCCTTAGTCTGAGCTTGTAGGGACCTTCTGCTTCGTTCTTCTGCTAGCGAGTTATGAGAATTATCTTTGTGGAGTGTGGCTCCTATACTTTCAGGCTTAGTTCTCAGTTATCTATTGTTTCGTGTTTCTAGCCAGTGAGCCAGTTATCAGTTCTAAGTGTTAGCTCTGTAAGATGTGAGTTTCTGAGATGTGGGAGCGTTTCATCTGTGTTTAGAGTTACGTGTAGTAATTTTCTGCTTGTCCTTCTGTCAGTCCATCAGTTGAGGGTTCTGGGCTAAGTGTTAACTCCCCGTGATGGTTGACCATTAGATCTGCGAGGTTCCTTCTGTATGTCTCGGCAACTGTAATATTCCAGCACATGGTGTGCATTTGCTCATGTTCTGGGTATCATCGAACTTCGAGGACGAAATTTTTTAAGGGGGTATATTGTTATGCCCCATTTTTTTTTTATTTATTTAATTACCTTATTTCGTTTCTTATTCGCAGAGAGGAGCTTATTATCATTTTGATCTTATGTTAGTTCGTCTTTGGTATAATTTTGGTTTATGTATTCGTTTGAGTAAGGAGGATTACATTTCTCTTACTATTTTTTGTTATTTATTAAGTAGTAAGAGAGGGGTCATTATTGTTAATTCACTTCCTCTTCCTTCTGTTATTTATTATTAACTAGTAAAGGGATTTCTAATTTATTCTTTCCTTTCCCTCTCATTTACTATCAATACATATCGATAGTTTTTGTCGTGCTTCCTCCCTCTCGTTCTGCACTCATCCTTAACCTCTCTTGGTTTCCTTCCTTCTCTCAATCCTCAATCTTCTTTCATTTGCTGATCATCGGAGAGTTGCGATGTGAAATTCTGTTAGACAATCAGTCGACTTCCAGGCTCGTAGAGCAAAGCATGATTCTATCCTTGTCGAGTTCCCCTTCTCCTTCCTGATTTTTGTGTTGAGTCGGAAGCGTGCAGTTCGAGAGTTCATGGTTCGGGTTGGGATTCGAGTGGAGATCATTGTCGGGTCCGTAGAGATCGCTTAGCGTCGGATGTGAGGTAGGTGGTGAATGGATTCGTGTGTGTGTTCAAGCACGGGGATTTCGGTGTTGTTCGTTTTCCGTATATGGTTGTTTGATTCTCTGATTGTGTTGGTTCTGACTGATTTCGTGTTGCGTTTTTAATCTGTCAAAACCCCATGGTAATGCATTTTTGTTGTGCTACTTTTCTATGATTAATTATGTGTAAATTGTGGAAGATTTTAGCCATTGATGTGTTCTTCATACGTCATTGAATTCTACAGTTTTTACAATGTCTGAACTTGTGTCTGGACATGTAAGTCCGGAGGCGGCTTCAGACGCCTTCAATTTGCAGTGTTTTGTGTGGTGTCCGAACTTCCGTCCGGACATTTATGTCCGGACGTGAAGCGAGGACGAGTTCTGGGTTTCTGTTCGACTTGTGTCCGAACATGTAAGCCCGGACACAAGTTCGGACACTTCTATCCCTGTCTTGCGTACCTTGTCCGGACATGTAAGTCTGGACACAAGTCCGGACGTTTGTATTTTCCGTCTTCGGCATGTGTCCGGACAAGCAAGGTCGTTCACATGTCGGGACACGTGTCTATTTTTGCATAATTTCTTCGTGTTAACTCTGTTTTGAGTGCCGTTTGCGGCGTTGGTTCCTTTCAGTGTGTACTATCTATTGGGATGTGTTTTAGCTGGTGAATATGAGTTTTGCATTCTGAATATCTCTATTTAGTTTCCGATCCGGTCTTGCTCTAGTGGAGCGTTTGAGCTTCTGTTTTCTGTTTGTCTTTGTACGTGGTATTCGGTATACAACTTTGGCTCTCTTGTGACTTCTGATATGTTTTGATAAGATTCTACTTTATGCTCTGTTCTGTCTGTTAAGGCTTTTGCGCTATTTTGCAAAGCTTCTATTTTGGGACCTAGATGTTTAGCTTCTAAGCCCTGGATAGACGGGTCGGGCTGTCTCGTAGCATGCTACACAAGAATTCCTTTTGTTTTTCCCTCAGGTTCCCTTCTGTCTATCTCCCAGGTCCCTTGGATGTTTAGTGATCGACGGGTCCATAGTCATCTAATTGACTTCTGTGTAGATCTACGGATCCATATGGCCATGGCATTGCCCTTCTGATGTGTCAGCTGGTGTCTAGTGTCCCACTTCTGTTTTGTTAAGCTCTCTGTTTCTGTTCTGATCTGCTCCTTATCTGATTTGGGAAATGTTCTTCCTCTATCTGATTTTCGCTTCGACTTTTGATCAGTTTTGTTAAGCTATGTATATGTATATGTATATGTATATGTTCAGTATATGTTTTGAGCATGCTCAGCTGATGAAGTTATCACTTGCTGAGCTAAAGTTTGGCTCACCCTTATTTCCATCTGATTTGCAGGTTTAAGCTTTTGTTTGGAGGTTCCGCTCTGTTTTTGCATAACTTCTTCATCTTAACTCCATTTTGAGTGTCGTTTGCGGTGTTGGTTTCCTTTCAGTGTGTATTATCTATTGGGATGTGTTTTAGCTGGTGAATATGAGTTTTGCATTCTGAATATCTCTATTGTTTCCGATCTCGGTCTTGCTCTAGAGGAGCGTTTGAGCTTCTGTTTTCTATTTGGTCTTCATACGTGATATTCGGTATACAACTTTGGCTCTCTTCTGACTTCTGATATGTTTTGATAAGATTCTACTTTATGCTCTATTTTGTCTGTTAAGGCTTTTGCGCTGTTTTGCAAAGCTTCTATTTTAGGACCTAGATGTTTAGCTTCTAAGCCTTGGATAGTCGGGTCGGGCTGTCTCGTAGCATGCTACGCAGGAATTCCTTTTGTTTTTCCCTCGGGTTCCCTTCTGTCTGTCTCCCAGGTCCCTTGGATGTTTAGTGACCGACGGGTCCGTAGTCATCTTATTGACTTCTGTGTGGATCTACGGATCCATATGGACATGGCGTTGCCCTTCTGATGTGTCAGCTGGTGTCTAGTGTCCCACATCTGTTTTGTTAAGCTCTCTGTTTTTATTCTGATCTGCTCCATATCTGATTTGGAAATCTTTTTCCTCTGTCTGATTTTCGCTTCGACTTTTGATCAGTTTTGTTAAGCTATGTATATGTATATGTTCAGTATATGTTTTGAGCATGCTCAGCTGATGAATTTTATCACCTGCTGAGCTAAAGTTTGGCTCACCCTTATTTCTGTCTGATTTGCAGGTTTAAGCTTTTGTTTGGAGGTTCCGCTTCGTTTTGGTTTTGCTTTTCGATTTGTACTTGTAACTGTGGCATGAGGCCTTTATGCAGTTCGGCTTGTGTTGTACTTTAGTTTGGCTTCCGCTACTTGTATAGGTTTTCTTCCACTCTGTAATAAATGTTTAAGCGTTGTAATCATTGGACTCAGTTAATAAAGTGTATATTGCATCTGTTTCGGGATTCGTGTTAGAGCCTTGCGTTATTAGGTAATAGATACGCGGCGTGTAACGACCCAAACTCCTAGGGTGGTTTTGGGGTCGTTACAGTAGTTGATTGGGACAGTCAAATCAGTGGATCACATGATATAAGGAGTGGGTGGACCGTGGCATCTAATTTGCCTAAAAAAAGTAATACTATTGTCCATTTGTTCTTTTTTATTAAATTTAAATTAGGCATTTTCTTGCTTACAACGGATTGTACACATTGATGGCTAGACATGGGCTATTTGGTAACTTTCATTTCTTTTTTTTTTATTTCCCTATGATCAAACAGCACCATCTCACTCGTCACACCTCTTTTTTAAAAAAATTTGTTTAGGGATCCAGCAAACGTCAATACTAAGGTTCAAGCGAACCTTTCTTACCATATGAGTAGAATTCACAAATTTGTACTACCTCCGTCCCACCAGCATTGTCCTGTTTGCCTTTTTGCATATTTTTCCACAACAATATTTAACATGTAAGATAAGCTAATTTTATAAAACTAAAATCGTCAAGATATAGTTTCTTATGTAAGGAATCTATTACATAACTTAGATTTTAAAAATTATTTTACCTTATAAGTTAAATATTGAAGTCAAACAACATGCTCAAATAGTAAACATGACATTCCAGATGGGACGGAGGTAGTAACTGAAATACCCAAACCTTGATATGTTGTTTAAATATTAAACTATGGGATGTAAAGGCTAAAAAGTGCCTTAGAAACATCAGTGAACAATTTAAACATAGTAAATGTAGTAAAGCACTAAGACACAGTTTGAGCAAAACATGCTCTAAGCTATGAGTGAACTTGGTTAGGACCCAAAGAGCCTACCAAGACTTAATAATATTCAATTATGATTTAATAAGGCTAATTAAGTCCTTAAGAAATTTTGGTAGACAGTTAAACCAAATAAAACACAAGAAAATACCTTAAAGTCAATAAGAGCAAAATGTGCTCTAAACTTGGGATAAATTTGTATAAGACCTAATGGTCATACCTATACCTTATAAATATGTTAATGAACATATTAAATCAATTACCAAAGAAAACCAAGCTTGAAAACAAGTTAAAACACAAAAAGTGCTTTAAGGAGTCTTAAAGCACGTTTTTGAAAAATTGTCTTGTAAATGAGTTTGAATGGCTAGATGTCCATCATTACTCTTTAATTAACATGTGTACTATATAGTATCACATTTGGAAGTCTATATCAATGGGAAATCAAAAATTTCACTTCTATGTGCCTTGTTTTTAGTGAATAGTAACTAAAATAAGCAAGTTTGTAACATATGTCATTATAAGTGTGACAATTGGTCAACAAAGACTAAAATACCCCTTAGTATAATATGGGGGCCGGTTTTATTATGTGGTGACTCACCACCATGAGCTAGTAAAAATTAAAGAAAGAAGGAAAAGTAAGTGAAAAGTAGAAGTTACCTTTATAACATGTAAATATCTTCCAAAAGCAATTCCAATCTTCATTCTTTCTTTCCCACTCACACCCACCGTAGCCTTCTTCATCTTCTCCCAAACTCCATCGGTTTGCTACAGCAAACCATACCATTCTCCATCTTCCTTCACTTGTAACTTCTAGCTCCATGATCCAAATTTAATTTCAAGACCACCTTTCTTCTAGTTGGAGCAAGCTCTTCACTTCTATCTTTTCAAAATTCCAAGAGCTCCATTTCGGTGCCAAGAGGAATCTCCATGGGAGGAGCTTGAGCTTATATTTCTACATACTATTGCTCTCCTTTGCTTCTAGGTAAGGAATCTCAAATAAAAATCATGTTTCCTCCTTGTTTTTGTCTTGACCAAGAATCACCATTAATGGTGCTCCTTGTGTTGCTTGTACTAGCTCCATTTGAATCATTCAAGGACTTGGTGGAGTCCTCTCTTGATAGATATTCAAACTCCCTTCAAATGCCAAGGTAACCAACTATCTTAATGCTTATTGAACAATGTTAAACCTAGGGTTTATAATGAGATTAAGCTTGGAGCTTGAATACTCATTACATTGTTTGTATAATGTTTAGAAGTGATAAGCAACTAAGCTTAGCCGATTTTAAACAAGGAAACAAGAAAGAAGTTTGAGAGGAAAAAAGAGGTAAATATGCTATCTCAAGGTAGTTTAAATGCCTTAGGAAAAATGAGCTTGATATGCTAATAAAATACCTAAGGAGCCAATGGCAAATGAGCTAGTAAAATGCTCTCAAGGAGTTTATTAAGGGCATATGTATTGTGGGGGGTGTATTTGCAGGTCAAGGCATTATTTATGTGGGAAATTCAGTGTTTAAGTTTAATGTTATTTAAGGGCCTAAGAGCCATGTTATTTAAGGGCCTAAGTGCCAAGCAATTTAAGTTATGCACTATATTGTGATGTAGTGCTAAATGTGTGAAGTTTGTGTATAAAAATGTGTTTGATGGATTTGAGGTGCTCTTGAATGAAATAGGTAAAAACCTAAGTGTTTGGATGTGAGCATATACAAGAGAAGCTATGGCAAAATTTGGAAAATGTGTAAGAAGTTCTAAGTGTTTTAAGTAAGTTTTGGTGAACCAGGAAGTGTTAAAGGTGAACAAATGTTTTACTTGGGAAGAAAACATGTATTAGGGTGATTTAGAGTGATGCAAGGATTTAGGTGTTATCTTGGAAGTTCTAGGAATTCAATGTGTGTTTTGAGAATGTATTTAAGTCTTGGAGAAGTTGTTTAAGGTTTAGGAATGTTGATGTACAAGGAAGAGGTGATGTTTAGGTAAGATGTGAAAAAGGAGATTAGTTAGTAAGAAAGAAGTGTTGAGAGATGATGTAAGGTGTAGAGGAAACACCTTGGTATAGTGGTCATTATTGGTGAAATACCACTTAGAAATCTTAAGGAGAAGACATTCCAAGTGTTAAGAATTTTGTAAGAAATTTGTGAATGATAAGATGATTTTGGTGTGTGATTTTAAAGAGTTTAGTACATGGCTAAAAGGTGTTTGATGTGCCAAATGATGTTAGAACACGTTAGGAGGCTTGAGGAAAAGTTTGGAGAAAGTTTGACAAGTTTTGGATAACTTCTGGTGTTGTCCGACCAGTGGTCCGACCCAGGGTGGGTCGGACAGCTCTGTTTTAGTCACCGGTTGGAGTTTCTGGAATGGTCCGACCCAGAGGTCTTGGGTCGGACATGGGTCGGACATGTGTGCCCTAAGTCTCTGGAATGGTCCGACCCAGATGGTTGGGTCGGACATGGGTCGGACAGGTGTATCTAAAAGACGGGAAAAGTTTCTGGAACGGTCCGACCCAGTTGTGGTCGGACGGTGGGTCGGACGGCCCAAAGTATGTAAAAAAAAAATTGTTTAAGGTTATAGGATGATGGGGATTATTAAGTAATGATGTTATAAGATTACTAAGGACATGTTAATTGAGTTATAATGACAATTTAGTGGGGAAAAGTTGTTGTATGAAATGTAAAAGTAAAACAAGTTAAAATGTGAAGTTATGTAACTAAGTTAACGGGAAAGGTTATAAGCATTAGACTTAAAACGATCATGATACCCCGATGTTAATAAAAATACCTGTAATGTTAACAGTTGTTCGAGAATTGCTCAAGGAACATAAGTGGACACGATAAGTGGACTCCGGTGACAGGTATGGTTTCTTGCAACCTGTGTCCTACCGGATTACACCGGCTTGTATGCCAATGTGTTTTTTCTGTGTGTTTGCCACGTTGTAAGATAAAACATGTAATGAGTTTACAGTAATTCATTTATGTGGCGTGTTCAACTCCGATACCATTTAACCTCGGAAGTGTTAACCTTAGTTAACTGAGTCTAGGATCACATGAGAGTTCGGTAATCGGATTAACGACCCGGACCATGGGACGTTCTAACCACGGCTATGCGTGTGTTAATTGGTGATATGTGTATGTGAATGTAGGGATCTCCCTTGTGTGTTTAACCCAGTTGTAATACTGTATGGTGTGTAGTTATGATAGACTCCATAGTGGGGTTCTAACTAATATCTAAAGTAAGTATGTACTAACAGTGGTGAGGAATCCGGTTTGGCTGGTCGCGCGTTGTTTGGGAGAGGGTATCCTTCTTAGCCTTACCCTTCTCTTTGTTATGGTTGTTTCCCTCACGGGTTATGATCTCCCATTAGCTTATTCCAAAGCTTAGCTATTCTGACTTAAGATCGGTTTAGGGGGAAACATGTGTTTGTGTGGTGTGTTCGGGCCTCCAAACCCGAACCATCTTAACTTAAGTTACTCGTCCGACTATTAGTGTAACACCCCTCTCCTCTCATAATCATAATCTCTCACGTAGCAATAAATAAAACGTCTCACAGCGGAAAATAAATAACAATTACAAAACTCACTCGGGTGTCACCGGCCGTTACTCGCCCATGCGAGCAACGCAGCCAAACTACGTCCAACTTCCAATACAAATAGACTGCTAACCACAGTGATAACGAGAAATTCCTATACATCATACTAAATCCATAATCCATAAACTTCGACCAGTGAGCGTCCCCTACCCAATCCTGAAAAAATACATAACCTTACCATAAGACCATACACCATCTTCATTACTATACCACATCTCCAGTTACCCTGTTCCTGCTCTTCGGCTCCGACAATGATCAACAACCTGAAATGGTTTGTAGATCAGCGACGACGCTGAGTATGCCGGGCCTGGACCCTAATGGTCACTTGTCATTTTAACCATCTTGTTATTAGATTGGTTTCATGCTTCACAATTTTACAGTTATAATCAGAACTGAAGCATAAATGTATAATATACATAGTCAATCATCCAAATATCCACAAACATTTAATCATCCATCCAATCCAAACAGTCATAGAATATCTCAAACAACATTTGTATATCGAACGTATCGAGTATCAACAATATATGTACAATGTACAACCGCTGTAGCGTACAGTTTCCATATTCGATTTACCTTAACCTTGTAGGCTCCATCCAACCATCAACACACAATAAAATAACCACAAGTATAACCAATGAACAACAAGCGAAACAACGAGAATAATAAACAAGTATTAAGTCTCGTCCATGGTATTGTTCGCCACTGTATAAGTCTCAATTGTTTTAGTTGTTCAGTTATACCTAGTGACAATGTCTCGTTAAAACGACACGTCTCTAGTTACCCATATATTATGGCGGGTCACCCACGGCAGTAGCCACTCCAACGGTAGAGTCTCCGACCAACGAGCCATTCTAGCTCACGGGAAATTTTCTTGATACTTACGGACCCGTACGCGGACATCCTGGTATCGTTTTTGTGACACAGCGCGCACCAAGAGCCACATCCTCTTGGCTTTACTTCCATTCCATTAATTAATTAATTAGTTATACCATCGCATCGCATTACCAATTTTCTAACACAGCAGACTAAGGTCATTAGTCCAATCCGGAGTCTGTAAACTCGGGATCCAGTGCTAGATACAAGAGCGGCGTATAGAAAGGACAATGCTCTGTATAAAACTCTAAGATGATATGTATATGTTATTATCATAGTGCTAAAACGTTTTACTTACGTTCCTTATATTTCATATAAGATAGCACCATAGCCGCTAGTTCGTTTTATATATATTGGTTCATATATACGAACCGGTACTGTTAACTCAACAACAGTAAATAATAAGCTGCTATAAATATACAATTCATGCATATTAATTATCACATTCAGACAAACAATCATATCACAGATCACACAGAAGTCTGAACTGAGGAAGCCCTCAGAGACAATCCGAGACACATAACAACATACAAGTTATATCAACCAAATCCGAGCCCAAGGAGCAACCTTAGGTCAACTCGGATCAAAACCCTTTACATACCGTTCACCCTGATTGTATTACGGTGGAGTATGAATCAGCAAGATCCTATGCTCCGTGTAGTCCGCTAGCTCGTCGAGCGTCTTGTCAGAAGTACAATCTAAACGGTAATAAACTATAAGTCAGTCTCCATGACTAACTTCATCCGGTACTTCCGAATAATAAGTAACCCCGACAGTTCACCCTGTTTTCTACAGTTGTTCGTTACGGGTTTCTCTAAAACAGTCGGTTTTGTTACTTAAACGCGTATGTCATAATATTTAATTCGTTGTTTGTCTTTTTAATCTTGTCCACCATCTAGCTTAGGTACATATCCTATAGTTGCATGTATTCATGCATGATTGTAGTACATTATTATTTTTTTTGTATTGTATCCAAAACTCATAACTTATAGTTCATAACTATATATATATATTTTTTTAATAACCACCACCATTAAATCATATGGTTTCCAACCAATATATATATCCACCTTATATACATTATCCTTGTGTATGTATATATTTACCACGTAGGTAATTCCCATGAGTAATAAACTCTTATATCATATGTTACATTTTATCATCTTATGTTAGATGATTATTCCCATTAGTTGTATTGTATTGTACAACTTATATTAAGATTGTTATCCTAATATTATGTAACATTTTATATTGTACATTTACAACTCCTAAGGTTTATTCCATAAATACCTTAGTTTATAAATCCCATTCATTTATAGTTTGTCACATTATTTTATGTGAGTACCCTTCCTTATATTAATTCCATCTAAACCATATAATTGTTATAACATTTATAACATTATAGACCTTAGTCTAAAATTCATTTTCCAACTATTATTAACTCGGTATAGCCCTTAACTTTATTTAAATTCCGTTTGACCACATAACCTTATGTAATGTTATACCATATTCTAATATCATTTGATATGATATTTTTATTTCCCTTAACTTATAACCTATAGTTTTTATACAAAACTATTTATTATTGTCTCTTAGGCACCATAAGAAAATCTTATTCTTTTCCATAAACCATAGTTTCCTTAATTTACAAAATCACCCCTTAAATCATACCATGTTATATATTCCATTTAATATAACATTTCTAACTTATAAAAGAGCATAACCTATGGTTATTTTTTTGTAAATTCCGAACAGCCCTTGTGCTGTTTTTATAATTGCCATTTGGCCCTATTTATAACATATAGTTTTATAATATCATTAAACCATATATTATACGCATATCTTATTAAATACTCTTATACAATTCTAAAAGTCTCCAAATTCCACCAAAGGGTTATAAATATCCTTATTAACCCATATACTCTTGGTATTTTCCATTCCACCATCTATATTTCTCGAAGGTGTCATAATGACATAATAACTATATATTATACATATATAGTTCATTTTAATTCCAAAATCCACCGAAAAATTCCTAAAAAATTCCTAATAGCCCATGGGTGTTTAAAATACCATTTTACACCCTTTATTTTCAGTAATAACATATTTATCACATATGTTATGAAAACATTACCTCAAGATACTTATCTTATTATAACACCTCAAATAAGTTATTTAACTTATCTAATTTGGTCAAAACCTATCATATGGTCAAGGTTGACCACCTTAATATTTCCTTGACCATTAATTTCCTTTATTCACGATTTGTACCCATACTTTTCAAAAATTACCATTTAACCCCAAAACTTTATAAAATCTTATAAACTTTATTTTAACTCCTTTTTAACTCTAATTTTCGGCCTTATTATTCTAAAGCCCCCAAATTTAATTTAATTACATCTAAGACCCACTTCTTTTCGGTAATAATAGAATATCACCTAAACTTAAATAAAACTTGTAAATGCATAAATAAAATGGCCTAAAATACATGGCCTTATTACAATCATTGGCTTGCAAAATAAATTACACATAAATGTCCCAAAATACATATAAATTTTCGGCCTCCCCATATAATTTTCATTTATTTACCAAACTTCCACATAATGTCTTAAATTTGACATTTATGCTTGTTTAATTAGTTATAAAAATTATTATTAAACCATTCCTTAAACATTTTAAGGTCAAACAAGACCTTATTTCACCTCTTCACTCATGGCAATAGTATTAGAATTAGCTTAGAACATTTTTAACTTAGCAAAGTTAATGTTTAAGTGATTTATACCTTGATTTAGCTTAGGTAATCCTTGTTTGGTTCGGCCACCTTAAGTAGAAATTCTCCACAGCTTGTTTTACATGTTTTCAAACAGAAAACAAGGCCTAGTTAGTCTCCAAGCAAGATCTAACCATAAGAAGTAATTTAATGTAAGATTTAAGGCAAAAATTACCTTAAGAGTGCAAAGAGGGTTCAAGATGGTTTTGACCTGAATCAAACACACCACAAGGTGTTAGATCCACCATATTGACATAGGAAATAGCTAGATCTCAACAAGCTACCTTGTTATTAGGTTTTACCTTGGAAAATGCCTTAAAAGAGGGTATTTCCTTTGGATCTCGGCCACCCTTGCTCCAAATGGCTAACCAACAGATTCCACATGAAAAGGAGAAGAATATGAGGCTATGACCAAAGTTTCACAGCCGAACTTGAAGGGAATCAAAAGTTATGAGCTTAAAGCACATTTTTACCTTAAATGGTCAAGACTTGAACTTTCCTCCTTAGATCTGGTTAGGAACGAGATTGAACCTTCCTTTAACCTCCAAATCACTCTACATAGATGTATAGAAAAGGTTGGAGTGTAGATCAATCGAAAAAGGAAAGAAAGATGAAGAAAATGGGCATTTTTATGCCTTAAGAGCTTACCTAGAGCTTGAGATCTCATCAATGGTGCTTGGGAACCTTACCTACGGTGGAGGGGAGCCAGAGAGAGCTCAAGGAGTGAGCCATCTCGGCTGAAGAGAGGAAATGAAGGAGGAAGACCTATTTTGCCTTAAAGTCATTTTTTTGAATATTTTATGACATTATTGAATTGGTGACTCATCAATGCTTGATTGATGCTGATAATTGAAGAGGAATTCGGTGGAGAAAAGAAGAGGGGGCAGGCGTGTATGATTGGAGAAGGTAGGGCTTGATTGGAGCAAATTTGAATCAAAAATGAGATAAATAATGTTACTTTAGTTCAATTATTGTAAGGTGACTAAGCACTCTTGATTTTCTTGTTTGGAGCACCGAATTACAAGGGAAAAGAGGAGCAAATGGAGGCTCCAAATCGGCTGGCTCTCACATGGGGTAAGGTAAGTTGAACCCACCTTTTTGTTTTATAAGGTAAAGTATGTCCTTTTGTTATTTTATGTAAAAGTAAGAGCATATATTTAATTGTCACATGTCTCTTGTCTCTTGGTCTGTTAAGAGACTTAATTATCTGATATTATGTAGTCCATTTCGTGGTCAATGGTCAACATTGACCAACTTAGTCAATGTTGACCCAAACGGGCCCCACTTTAGGGTTTTATTAATATTTTAATATTAAATTTGTAAAAATTCGTAAATTTCTGGAATTAAATTCCTAATATCATATAATATGATATTTTATTATATTTAAAGGTATCTATAACCTTTTAGCTCATTTAAAACCAATTTAGAAGGCAATTACACAAAAACGTGCTTTAAGGAGTTTTAGTGCACATTTTGTGTCGCCAGGTGTTTCTGAGCTTGGTTTTCTTTGACAACGGTTTTTTTGTGTCCCTTACATGATATTTAATCATGGTATCCAATTTTAGGTCATTTAGAGGTCATTAGATTTTTAAGGTTTCTTAGAGCACCTTTTTGCTCTATTTGACCTTGAAGCATGAAAGTGTTTGTTCTTTGTGTTGGAGTGTTGTCTAACAATTATAATATATTTAATATATGTTAATAGACTTAGGAAATTTTTAGGTCCTAAGAAATTCGTTTGGGTATTTATTTACCCTTAACAGTCAAAGGGTGCAACATCTTGTTTTATGTTGACCACTGTTGTTCTCAGTTGACTTATAAGGCATGTTCAGGCCTTAATTAATGTGATTAAATATTTAATCCATGTTTAATAAGTTTGGGGTATTTCAGCAGGAGTCACATTCAGGCAAAAAATCAGCTCTAAAACTTAAGTCCCTATTATCAACGAAATTGTAATGAAGATTTGCACTCTGATCTATGGTATTTCTGACACCAAAATCATCAAAATCGAAGCAAGAAGAATTTAGATGTAGAAACATCAATATCGTAGTATGCATTTCTAACACCAAATTCTTCAATATCGCAGCAAGAAGAATTTCAAGATGATAGAGCATCAATATCGCAATATGCATTAAACTCAAATTAAGATTTTATTCTGGGATTCAAAAAATTGTTACCAACAAAACTGTAACTGGTGGTGCTCTTGCAGGCCCTTTCACCATCCTCTTCCCATCCTATAGCTATGTGCGCCAAGATCTGGTTGATTTCTTCCGTTGTGTAGCTCCTTGCCATCATTTCTTTGGAACTCGCATTGGGCTTGTTTGAGTCTTGAACAAAGTTTTTCTCTATTCTCGGTGGAATTAGCAAGATTAGCGAACGCCAAATTTCTTCTCACTTTCGGATTTCTCCAACTTGGGGGATAACCAATTTTCTCAAAGCATTTTTCTTCAGTGTGGCCAATTAATGGCAGTGATGGAGTGATGGTAGTGTAGAAGGTTACGTCTAGGGTTTGGGCTTCTGTTCTGAGTCTTGTTGAAATTCCCGTCCTTTCTCGAGCTTCGGTCGTGAAAGAAAAGGTATTTTCGTCCTGACTTCCTCCATCTCCCATGCCATTCTGTCTTCTTCTTGTACAAGAAGGGAATAGATTTGTTGTACAGAAGGGAGTGCGGACATCATTAAGACATTTCTCCACACTTGGGCATATATAGGTGAAATACCCCAAACCTTGATATGTGGTTTAAATATCAAACTATGGTATGTAAAGCACTAAGATACAGTTTGAGCAAAAACATGCTTTAAGCTTGGAGTGAACTTGGTTAGGACCCAAAGAACCTACCAAGACTAAATAATAGTCAATTATGATTTAACAAGGCAAATTAAGTCCTTAGGAAACTTTGGTAGACAGTTAAACCAAATAAAACACAAGAAAATACCTTAAAGTCAATAAGAGCAAAATGTGCTCTAAGCTTGGGATAAATTTGTATAAGACCTAATGGTCATACCTATACCTTATAAATATGTTAATGAACATATTAAATCAATTACCAAAGAAAACCAAGCTTGAAAACAGGTTAAAACACAAAATGTGCTTTAAGGAGTCTTAAAGCACGTTTTTGAAAAATTGTCTTGTAAATGAGTTTTGTATGGTTAAATGTCCATCATTACTCTTTAGTTAACATGTGTACTATATAGTATCACATTTGGAAGTCTATATCAATGGGAAATCAAAAATTTCACATCTATGTGCCTTGTTTTAGTGAATAGTAACTTTAATAAGCTAGTTTGTAACATATGTTATTATAAGTAAGTTAATTGGTCAACAAAGACCAAAACACCCCTAGACTACTAATGGGGCCGGTTTTTATGAGGTGAGTCATCACCTTGTAAGTTAACAAAACAAATAACTAATGATAAAGCAAGTTACTATTTGCTTTATTACATAATATCTCTTAAAAAGGCAAACTTATCTTCATTCTCTCTTTCCTTCTTGCATTCCCACGGTTCCAACTCCATCTTCCTCTCTTTCACGGTAAGTAATACTACACACCACCATTAAACTCCATCTTTGATCTCTTGTAACTCCTAGCTCCATGGTCCAAATTCAATTTCAAGACCACCATTCTTCTAGTTGGAGCAAGCTCTACACTTCTTCTTTTCAAATCTTCAAAAGCCTCATTTCGGTGCCAAGGAGATTCACCATTGATGGAGCTTGAGCTCACCTTTTCACATGTTATTGTTCTCCTTTGCTTCAAGGTAAGGAAACTCAAAGAAAAATGATGTTTCCTCCATGTTTTGTGTTGTCCGAAAATTCACCTCACAATGGTGTTTTTACCTTTCTTGTTTTAGCTTCATTTGAATCTTCCAAGGGCTAGGAGGAGTCCTCTCTTGATACTCATTCAAGCTCTCTTTCCATTCAAAGGTAAAACAATTACCTTAATATGTTAAGATAATATATGTAACTAGGGTTTGCAATGAGATGAAGCATAATGCTTGAATACTCATTCTATTATTTGTACAATTTAGAAGTTGACAAGCAACCAAAAGCCTTGCAAATTTAGTCAAGGAAACAAGAAAGAAGTTTGTGGGCAAAAAAAGAGGTAAATGTGCTAACCTAATATGGTTTAAAGTCTTAGGAGAAATGAGCTTATATTGCTTATGAAAATGATTTAAGGAGCCAAGGGAAAATGACTTAGAGAATGCTCTCAAGGGCTTAGTAAAAGGCATATGTATTGTTGAGTGTATTTGCAGGTCAAAGGCAATACAATGTGGGAAATTCAGTGTTTATGATTTATGCATCTTAAGGGCCTAAGAGCCATGTTATTTAAGGGCCTAAGTGCCAAGCAATTAAGTTTATGCACTATATTGTGATGTAGTGTAAATTGGGTGAAGTTATGTGTGTGAGAATACTCTTTATGGATTTAGGGTGTTCTTAAATGAAATAAGGTAAAAACCTAAGTGTTTGGATGTGAGTATATACAAGAGAAGCTATGGCAAAATTTGGAGAATGTGTAAGAAGTTCTAAGTGATTTAAACAAGTTTTGGTGAACTAGGAAGTGTTAAAGGTGAACAAGTGTTTTACTAGGGAAGAAAGCATGTATTAAGGTGATTTAGAGTGATACAAGGACTTTGGTATTATCTTGGAAGTTCTAGGAATTCAATGAGTGTTTTTGGGATGTAATAAAGTCTTGGAGAAGTTTGTTTAAGGTTTAGGAATGTTGGTGTACAAGGAAGAAATGATGTTTAGGTAAGATGTGAAAAAGGAGATTTAGTTAGTAAGAAAAGAAGTTTGAGAGATGATGTAAGGTGTAGAGGAAACATCTTGGTATAGTGGTCATTATAGGTGAAATACCACTTAGAAAACCAAATGAAAAATGTACAAGTATTAAGAGATTTTGTAAGGAGTTTGTGAATGATAATAGATAGTTTTGGTGGGTGATTTAAGGAATTTAGTACATGGCTAAAGATGTGTTTGAAGTGCCCAAATGAGGTTAGGACATATTAGGATATATGAGGTGAAGTTTGGAGTTAAATGGGCAATGGAAAATAAGGTCTGGAGCAGACCGACCTTGCGACCGAACTTGCCAAGGTCAGTCGAGCCCAGTTTACCCAGCGAGAATTGGTTTCTGGAATGGACCGACCTTGGGGACCGGACTTGCAAGGTCGGTCGGGCTTGTATTTTGTGTACGAATTAAGTTTCTGGAATCGACCGAACATGGGACCGGACTTGGCAAGTTCGGTCGGGCCTGAATTTCAAGGGAAGAAACTCTCGGAATGGAGAAATGCGACGAACATGACATACAAGGTCGGTCGGAGTAGAAATTTTTGACGGTAATGTGTTCTGGAATGGACCGACCTTGTGTAAGGTCGGTCGGTAAGGTCGGTCGGACCAAAAACATTGTTTAAGGTTATAGAATGATGTGTAATGATGGGGATTGACTAGTAATGATGTTATAAGGTTGTTTAAGACATGTTAGGTGAGTTATAATGATAATTTAGTGGGAAAAAAGATGTATTAAAATGTAGAAGTAAAACAAGTTAAAAAGTGAAGTTATGTAACTAAGTTAACGGGGAAAAGTTATAAGCATTAGACTTTAAACAAACATGTTACCCCGATGTTAATAAAAGTACATGTAATGTTATCAGTTGTTCGAGAATTGCTCGAGGAACATAAGTGGACATGGTAAAGTGGACTCCGGTGACAGGTATGGTTTTCTTGCAACCTGTGTCCTACCGGATTACACCGACTTGTATGCCAATGTGTTTTTTTGTATGTTTGCCACGTTGTTAGATTAAACATGTAATGAGTTTACAGTAATTCATTTATGTGGCGTGTTCAACTCCGATACCATCTAACCTCGGAAGTGTTAACCTTAGTTAACTGAGTCTAGGATCACATGAGAGTTTGGTATTCGGATTAAACGACCTGAACCTTGGGACGTTCTAACCACGGCTATGCGTGTGTTAATTGTGTGATATGTGTATGTGAATGTAGGGATCTCCCTTGTGTGTTTAACCCAGTTGTAATACTGTATGGTGTGTAGATGTGATAGACTCCATAGTGGGGTTCTAACTAATATCTAAAAGTAAGTATGTACTAACAGTGGTGAGGAATCCGGTTTGGCCGGTCGCGCGTTGTTTGGGAGTGGGTATCCTTCTTAGCCTTACCCTTCTCTTTGTTATGGTTGTTTCCCTCACGGGTATGATCTCCCATTAGCTTATTCCAAAGCTTAGCTATTCTGACTTATGATCGGTTTAGGGGGAACATGTGTTTGTGTGGTGTGTTCGGGCCACCAAACCCGAACCATCTTAACTTAAGTTACTCGTCCGACTATTAGGACGGTAATGAGTGTTGTTGTTGTTGTAACGAGCTTATCATGAGGGTGACATCATTCTCTAGGCTCACCAGTGAATTATCAATGTTTGGGTCGGTTCCTAAGAGAGCCGCTCCCGTTATGTTATGTGTTGTTGTTGTAATGCAATTTCTATTGCGATGTTATTATGTGCACAATGAAACGTGAAAAGTGTTGTTATGTGTTGTTATGTGATGCATGTTATATGTTGTAAAATGTGTGGAGTATGTGGATCATGGATATGAATCCCAGTTTGTGATAAGAGGCGTTTAAGGATAACCCGATTAATGGGTAGTTGTCGTCTATTAAGGAAGTAGCTCCATTAGAGGAGGAACACTCTAGGGGTAATGAATACCATGAGTGACTTATCGAGTATGGATATGTTATCTGTTTGTTGAGCCCATTGAGGCGGAATGATTCGTGTTGTGTGTTTAAGTTACATGTATGATTTAAATATAATCAACCGCATGCTAAGACGACAAATAGTTGTGCGTGGCCCGGTAGCATGTGGGCTGCGGGATTACCATACCAGTAAAGGTGCTGAGCCCCTTGGGGGCCACCCTTTCTCTTCTTTTCCTATTTCAGGTACAAAGAGCAGGAAGCCGTTCGAGAGTAGGACGGGGTAGTCGTTGTACATGGGTAATCATGTAAGTTGTATATATACAGTAGGTGTAGTAAGACCGAAGTTGTTATCGGCATCAGTTTGTAAATACTCGGTACAGTTGGAAGGTATGTGTATGTTTGTTGTTAATGGAAAGGGATAATAATGTGTAGTCGCTCGGGAATCTAGTCCATCAGACCGGTACAATGTTTATGTAATAGCCTTGTTAGCCACGTGGGTGGTTAACGGCGTGTAACACCAACGAGTTAAGTAATGTGTAGTAGTATATTTTCCGTTGCAGAATGTTGTTATATGGTTGTTGTTGGATGGGGTGTTACAAAATGTGGTATCAGAGCGAAGTATCGCTCTGATGACTGAATTACCGAGCTTAGGAAGTACCGAGTTAGGATTTTAGTACTTTGGGTTAAGGGTTGAGTGATAGCGTGAGAGATACGCTAGTTAGGTATTACCAGTGTGTACTGGAAACCTACAATATCCAACCCGCCCTCCACAATCCCTGTTATATAACTTGGGAAACAACGCCAGAGAGATGGAAATCCCCTCTTACTCGGGAATACCCGATCTGGCTGTTATTAAACACCTCTAAAGGTACGGTGAACCTGTCATACGGTAGATCCCGAAAACTGGGAATCTCGGAGACGGTTCCCATCTAAACAGTGTTAACCGCATTTCATAGCGAAGAGTTAAGAATCAGTGTATAGAAGAATAGAATTTCCGGCAACCTGGGTCGACATGCCGAGCAGTCGAGGATAACCAGCTTGCAACGCACCAACCGTGCAACGGGCAAGAAGTGGATTAATAAAACCCGAGACGAGTGTCTACGGGACCACAGTTGATAAATAATACACCAACGGTATACCAACCGACAAAGGAACTACAACGTAGTGCCCAAACAAGAGACAAGTCTCAGCAACCACGACAATGCGTGGAACGGGCTACGAAGAGGAAACAATACAAAAAATAGGGTCTTCCAGAATGGGAAACACCCTAGTTAGTGATTATCATGTAAAGACAGTGAGAAGTCATCCGGAGGAATTATTATCAAGACTGTAAGATCAAGTGAGGGCCAACAAGGCCACTGATGACAGTGCGGGTAAAAACAATACCACAACCGGTATGTGTTGAACCGATAGCCAGTTAACATGGCGCACTTGCCCTGGCAAGTGCTACTATAACAGGGCTGTTCGGGGAAGTTTTAACAACTATAAAGTGCTTGGTAAAGTACCACGAAGTTAAGTGTGATCATTATGACCATGGAAGGGCTTAACAGCCTAACCTCTGTAATTGTAAGTACATCAGTCAGCGAGAAGCTAGACTTGGTTTGGGTAAGAAGATGTTGTGAAACCATGAAAATTTTCTTTCAAACTCAGATTTATTTCAAACTCTTTTCTTTCAAAACCAGATTTTCTTTCAAACCAATACTTCTTTCTAACCTTCTTCTAAACCAAACCAGTAAAACCAAGGGCAGTTGATAAAGATACAATAGTGGATAAACTTTCCCTCAATTAAGTTCGGGAAGCACGAAATGTATATTGTCAAGGGACAATATAAGGGAGTTGACAACAGAATACTTCACCTAGGCGTGTGACGGACACTACAAGTGTACCAACTGTAATGTGGGACGACCGCACTCCGATAGGAGCTTGTGGGCCTGGCAGACCTACTTATGGGTTAGTTGGGTAAGTAGTAATGTATCAGTATGGTACCCCACATATGTATACGAGTAGAATCCAAAACACGGGAAGTAGTCGACTCCGTACTACGGTCAGCAGTATAAGTCAAACAAGAGCTAAGGATTACAAGGAATGGTTGAAGTTAAGGAACTCAGTTAAGTTAACGAGACTAAAAGGATTAGTGAATTCCTTTCAAGGAAATGTTTAAGAGTTAGGAAGTGCGAAGTGCACAAACTATTATGTAAAGACATCACATATGTCTTAAGGATCCTTAGGGATAAACATGATAGCTGGAACGGAGACCCAGCCTGTGCATGGCAAGGCAGATGCCTAATGTGGACACATTAATGTGTAATGAATGGGATGAAACTCCCAGAATGAGTACCTACACTACCAGGAAATGTTGATCTTCACAGAAGAGGATAATAAGCCAGTTAAGAACGCAAACGGCGTGGCTAACTGAATATACCAATAAGTGTGAACCAGACGTAATGGCATAACTTAGTAACACCCAGGAGAAATCCTTGAAGGGTGTTCGCATCAACAAGTGTTGCACGAAATGGCATGACAGAAACACAAGGGTTGAAGCTAACACCCAATTTAGACATAAATTGTCAGGAGACGGACTGAAAATCCTAAGGGGGCATTCCATGAAAGGAGACGGAATGCAACGACCTTGTCATGGAGCTCAATATAACATCCAAACCATGTAATGTTGTACAGAGAAGTACATGTGTGTGGACAGCCTACAATGAGCGCAGCTCAAGGCAAATAAGGCATATAGGCCACAAATAAAATGTGTTATGTAAATTAGATTGATTGCAGAAGTTTATGTTATATAAGTGAATAGAGTGGAGAACGAACCACTACACTAAGAGTGGGGATACCTCTCGATATTGTGAAACCGCTGGAGCGGTAGTTATAGTGTACCAAGCTCAAGAAATATGCTGTGGACAATATTATTACGATTTGAGAGCAGTTAGTTTAGTAGTATGTGTGTATAAAGTGAAACACCGAGCTGAATAATATCGGCTTGTGACTTGAATGATCAATGCTCAAGGAGCATTCGGTAGTCATCCAAATGAATGACGAACCATAATGTGAATGATATATAAGTATAGGTGTGGAAGTTAATGTGACAGTAAATACCATGTAAGTTATTGTTATGCAATGAGTAAGAGCACGGTTCGCGGCCGGCGACCGTTGTATCAATGTTATTGAGTAATAATGTGGCAGATAAGACCAGTTATGAGTTAAACTCAGTGAGATCAGTGGAGATGCAAGGTAAGCGATGTTAAACAGACTGGGCAATAAGCCAGTGGTAGGTACTATGTGATGAGGAACTCAGTGTGAATTCCGTGGCGAGTCGCATAAGGGATTTACTGTCAAGAGTTTACGCCTCTGCACTCTGTATGACTGAGTGTTTTGGTATTGCACTTGCGCAGTAATGATCGAGTGGGATAGCTAGGAATTGGAAACATGTTAATTGTGGAGCAATAATGTTATAATGGCCGATGCATAGGAAATGCAAGGCCGCACCAATAAAAAAGTACTTGTACAAAACCAAATCTGGAGATATGATTAACAGTAAGTGACTACAGTAGCACTAACTGCCAAATATCGGTATGGAATATACCCCAAATGTTGTAAATAGCTGAGAGAGCACTACACACTAGGTAGTAGTATCTCAATCTCAACCGACAGTAAGTCGGAAGGGAACAAGTCAATCATTGTGAAATACATAACTATTTACACAGTAAATTGTTATGGAAGTGGATAGAAAGTTTATAACTCACCAAATTCGCTAACGGTAAAAGATACCACGCGTCGGTTGAGAAACCATTGTTACCAAGATGAAGGTGACAATTGGGGATGTACAATACAGTAAGAATAACAAAAAGGGGCAATTAAGCTCTACAGTTACTAGAGTTTCGCAGCAGAAACTAGTGAGCCAGTGATTCAAGTGTTGAATGTACATGGTGAACATGAGTGAATGGCTAATTATTAATGCCTAGAAGCCTAACAGGCCAGAATCGAAACCAACTAAGAGTTTAAACAAACTCCAATGAGAATTCTTGGTTTAGGAAATAAACCGCCAATATGGTTAAGATCCTCTAATCAGAATCCATTGTGTAATAGACCGTGTGGAAGTTAAAACACTTCACGACGGCAGAACATTTTAAGAAAATGTTTAGTGATTGATTACGTGGGCGTAATCCCTTTTAAGGGGGGTAGGGGGTAGAGCGCAAAACCACTTAGTGTGTATTACCGTACAAGTGTACGTGACTTATGTTGTGCATAGCATAAAATAATTTGTTTTGATGATTGGTGCGTGTGTTACGTAAACATACACATCCATTCATGGTTTAATTGTGGTAATTGCGCACAGATGATGCGAATACCATTGTGATAAGTGTGTTGATTTATTAACAGTTGTGTGTGATAGTACAAGTGTGGGGAGTGAGAGAGAAACCCGGGGAACAAAAACCCCGACAGTGTATAAATGTGAATGGTGTGTTGTATTTTGATAAAATATATGTGTATATATATACTATATAGTGACTCATGGAAGGGTATGAGACCGATATAAAACCTAATGAGGATAAGGTTCCCTAGGTAACAAGATTAAGTGAATGGAGGTAACTGATAGGCGGAGTTCTATTCCTTGGAGATGTTATGATCATGATTAGAATGATTAAAAAGATAGAAAATTGGAAATGAGTGATTTATTTGATGCTTGAAAATGAAGTGGGAGGTGGAACTTGATTTGCATGCGATCAAGGGAAGCCGAACACAAATGGGTGGAAGGATAGTTCAACATTGATGCTGATCACATCAGGGTTGGATGACTCTTGAAGCTCCCTATAAGTGGTCACAAATAACCACGCTAAGAAAAGAAGCAAAGAGCATAAGTTGGACTTGGAGTTGTGTGTGTTTTCAAAAGGATTTTCAATTGGTACTTATAAAACGTCGATAGATACTTTACAAAATTAAAGTTCTCTTACTTAACCTCGCAAGGAAATTTTAAATTTAAGTGATTGTTTTGATCTCCCAAAGGCACGGGGACGGAAGGTGTCCATCGCGACCGGGTTCTGCGGGATCACAGTGTATATCAAAGATATTTTTGATTGTTATACATGCTATGACATGTTGTGTGGTATGTGTAATAAATGTTATTTTGACCTTGAGTTCTAAAAGTGTATGCTATTAAGACCTATGAGTCTAAATGTGTTGTGTTACATAGACCTATGTGTCTAAAGGCTGTTATGCTATCAAGACCTATGTGTCTAAATGTTGTTATGTTACCCAAGACCAGAGAGTCTAAGGGTTGTTATGTATGTGTAAATGTTGTTAAGATACCCGGACCATTGAGTCCGAGGTTATCTTGTGAAAATGTTATGTTATGTATGGATGTGAATGTGTTACCCGGGCCATTAAGTCCGAGGTTGTGATGTAAAGTGTGTTTGGTTATGGAAGTTTTTATTTCTATAAGTAATCCCCGTATTCTAATCCAAGATGTGTGGGAAGTGTAAACTTCGAGGACGAAGTTCTTTTAAGGGGGGTAGATTGAAATACCCCAAACCTTGATATGTGGTTTAAATATCAAACTATGGTATGTAAAGGCTAAAAAGTGCCTTAGAAACATCAGTGAACAATTTAAACCATAGTAAAATGCAATAAAGCACTAAGATACAGTTTGAGCAAAAACATGCTTTAAGCTTGGAGTGAACTTGGTTAGGACCCAAAGAACCTACCTGTGGAGGGTGATTTTTCGGTATGAGGGGGGTCTATCTAAATATGGTCTAACTAAGAAGTCTAGATCCTAGAAATTTGCCATTCTGTGGAGGGTGAAAACCCGTTAATCTGGCATCCCTCAAATACCTACTAAATCGTCCGTCTTTCCCAGAAAGCGTAAAAGGGAGTGCAAATGTGCACTACACCCGCTCTCGATGGGCTCCACGCGGACTTATGCCTCTATAAGGCGGAGTTGACTAGAGTCGCCACCTAGTTTGACCTATGATAACTAGGAAGGAAGATTGGGTTCTAAGAACCGTTAATTGACTCTGAGGTTGTTGCCTATGGATAGGGCTTATCTAATCATACCAGAGATTCTGTTGTGGGTTCGCACTGGGTTACACCCCTTAGAAGTGGTAACGACCACGACTTCGGATTGGTGCCCGAGGAAACCTCGGTCTCCAATTGTCGGGATTGCCTTCTTTCAAAACCTTATTAAAGAGATTCATTTAAAGCCAAAGGATAGGATTAGGATAGGAAGAGAGAAAGGAAGTGGATGAGGCGAGCTTTTCTGTCAAGCTAGCGCCAAGAGGAGGAGTTGGTGAACTCAGATGAGTATAGAATGAGGATTCGGGAAGAGTCTGATGGCTTGAAGTTTGTGGGAGCCGAAGAAGGTTTGAGTGTTTTGAGAGGTATGAAGAATACCTTTGAGTGGGAGAAGGGTTTTTGTTTGGAATGGGGTCGCACCCGAGATGGGCTGCCTACGTACTCAACTCCCTGTTGAGATCAGACCTTACGTAGTTCACGACATTTGGGGTTTTAGAGATTTTTCGAGATGTTTGAGGTTTCGGGAAGTTTCAGATTTGAAAGGTTAGTCTGTGAGACGCTCGGGTCTATGAGACATTTAGGATGTTCAAATGATGAAAGGAATGGGATATCGAAGTCTGTGAGACGTTTGGGTCTGTGAGACGCTCGGGTTTGTGAGACAATATGGGGTTGTTTGGAGGTGAGATGGCCGAGTGAAAATGGCATTTTGATTGATGTGGGGTCGCACCCTGTGTGGGTTTCCTACGTACTCAACTCCCTGTTGAGATCAGACCTTACGTAGTTCAGAGCTTTGGGGGTTTCAGAAATTTTAATGTTTGTGGAGTTCGAAGATATTTGAGGTGTTTGAGATTTCAAGGAGTTTCGAGTTTGGGATGCTAGTCTATGAGACATTTAGAATATTTAAACGATGAAAAGAATGAGATATCAAAGTCTGTGAGACGCTTAGGTCTATGAGACACTTGAAACCTTGAGAAGTCGAAGTCTGTGAGACGCTCGGATCTGTGAGACGCTCGGGTCTATGAGATGCTCGGGTCTGTGAGACATTCGAATCATTGGGATGACAAAGTCTGTGAGACACTCGGGTCTGTGAGACATTTAAAGTGTAGGGGAATTTGGAATGGAATTGAAACTGAATTGAAATCGATGTTGAATTGGAGTTGAATGAATTTTGATTTGAATTGGAATTGAATTGAAATTGAGATTGATTTGGAGTTGAATGAATTTGATTTGAATTGGGATTGAATTGAAATTGAGATTGAATTGGAATGAATTTTGAATTGAATTGGGATTGAATTGAAATCGAGATTGAATTGGAGTTGAATGAATTTTGATTTGAATTAGAATTGAATTGAAATTGAGATTGAATTGGAACGAATTTGAATTGAAGTTAGAATGAATTGGATTGAAATGAATTGTGAATTGAATTGAATTAAGAATTGAATGAATTGGAATTGAGTTAACATTGGAATGAATTTTATTGGAATTGGATTTGAATTCAATTGAAATCGGAATTGTATTTGAACTGAAAGTAAATCGATCTTGGATTGGAATGGAGTTGAAGTTGTAGGCCAAATTTGAGCTAATGGGCCTGGTTTGGGCCTCGGAAGCGGGTCGGGTTGGGCCATAAAAGATGGGCCGGGTTGGGCCTTAGAAGATGGGCCGAGTTGGGCCTGGGAAGATGGGCTGGGCTGATTTTGAAGTGAAATTGGGCCAAGTTTGAAAGTGGGCTGGATTTGGGCCTCGAACTGGGCCTTGAATTGGGTTTGATTTAGGCCTCAAATTGGGCTTGTGTTTTTGACTGTTTTTGAAGTTCAATTTGACTCATTGGATTTTGAATTGATTATTGATTGTGATTTTTTTATTTTTATGATTGTGGATTGTTTGGAAAGTTTTTTATTAGGAGAGATATTCCCACAAACAGGTACTACGACCCTCGGGTACTACGACCTTAATGTGGGCAACACCTACGAATGGTCCTAGGGTTCTTCTAAAAAGACCCGCAGAAAAGTGTGGGCCTGGACCGAACTTGTCAGTCCAAAAATGTGGGTACCCTATGGGCTGCTCTAAGGCCACCTGTCCTAACCCAATTCGGCTAGTCTTGGATTGGGGTGAAAGCGAAGTTAAAATTTTGGGCTGAAGATTATGTGACAAGCCCAATCTACATAATTGCAAAACAGTAAATTCAGTAATTTTCGACGACCCAGGTATGAAGGACATGGTAATAATGATCAACAGAACTCGATTGACAACTCATTAAATTTAATACAATATTTCTATCATAGTCATTCTTCATCGTATTCTTGTCCGACAAACGCTTATCAACAACATTATTCAAATATCATTTTTATCCTAAATGCGGAATGGAAAAATTATAATACAAGCAGGATTAACAGGTTAAGTACCATCTTGCCGTGCTTGGAAATAGCCCAGATCGGTAAAAGATTAAACACATTCGCACACATTCAGTCATAGTCAGCGTAAAGACATTTAGGTAGCAAAACTGGAAAATAGGATGTGATCGACAAAACAAACAGTACATGGTCATGTATCAAGCTCGAAAAACTAATGGGTCTTGTGGGTAAGAATGAAATACCAGAATGATAGGCAACTATTCCCTGCAAAAATAAAGGACAAAGAATGAGGATATGTGCAAAACGAACAAACACGTTAGTTAGCCAACGTAATCGAAAGTACAAAATAGTAGATGGGAAGGTGGATGACGATGAATGCATTCGTTTCAGTGATGGGCGTTCTCCGGATCTCTAAACTCATCTATAACAAAATCTGAGTGAGATGGTGAGGACCTAAGCTGGCCATAAGACCATGACGATAGCGTTGTTCAATATAGACTGCAGGGAACTGAGGTTGGCTAAATGCAACAGAAAAAAAAATGAAAGAAACACTACTGCATACAGAATATAGAAGATAGCATATTAGAGATTCCTTGTATGCCTAATTTGAACCAGTTTCGTCTGATTTGTGAACCCCACACACACACCTTACGAGTCAGGTCGAATTTGAGAGTTTGAGCTCCATATTGCACTGAGATTGGATTTATGACTAAGTAGACCTTTCAACCATCCTGAAACAAAAGCGAGGCTCTGATAGCCATGAGCTCCTTGGTAGCAATAGCTAAGACAAATAACCCAGTAGAATAGTAAACAGCAGACTCGTGAGAGAATATGAATAACAAAAAAAAAAGAAAAGAACGACGACAGAGAGATAACTCCATTCCGTATCCAAACATTAATAAACAGAGAGAATGATACAAGACGGATAATGAAAGAGAGCATCATACGCTAATCTGTGGGAGAAACGAGTTGGTTAATACACACGAGAACAGAAACAAGGGGATGTGTACAGTTTTGACAGATCTCGAAAAAAATTGCTTACACTTCGATTGTATGGGGCTCCCATGGACCCGGGGACTCACAATGAATCTGGAATCCTTGGGAGCGCAAATGCGGTGCTTACAATTTAAAAAAAAAAGGACAGAGTCGCATAAATCAGGGATAGCACGAGAAGAAAACGAGACAGAGTACAGAGAGGAAACCATCACATAAACTCAAGGGTAAATCCCAATAATGGAGTTTGTTCTCTAGAACCGTCGCCCTCGACGCTCTTTTGACGATCAAATACAGAAACGGGCGCAAAACGATACGAATCAGAATGAAGACATGCTACGAAGAGGAGCTTGCTTAAGCGACACTAGCATCAATCAATTTGATAAAATCGAAGCTTACAACGATGTTGGGATCATTTGATGACCGTGGTGTGGAATCTTTCCTCAGAAATAAATTTCTGACCGATCTTTGCTTGTCCCTTGCCATCCCTAATGTAGGTCATGTGGCTTGAAGAAATTGAAAACGAAAGAGCAAGAAGGAACGAGAGATAAATAAAGGGAGAAGGAATTTGAAACCATTTTATTTTCAGAAGAAACTGAAATTTAACTTACGCTACTCCAATATCAAATTTACTGACAAAAACCGTAAAGGAGAGATGATTTTCTAGTGATCTAGCTAAATTGGTGGTGGTTTTGTGGGTTTACTGCTTGAGTTTCTGAGTAAGCGTTCTTGCTCTGTTTTTTTTTGTTCTGTCGGAGTTTTTTGGAGCTTGAAGGAAGAGAACAGGAGGACAAAAAAAGAGACGGTAAACTGAGACTGGGCATGTCTGTCGGCTGCTCTTGGGATCTGTAGTGTCAAAATTGCTTTATAATAGAGAGTTAGAGGGAACGTGGCGGCCAGGGTTTGCTAAACCAAATTGGGTTGTGCTCAGATATGGGTGGGTCGACAGGAGAATGGCCACCGGATCTGGGTTTGGGTCCGCCCAGAAGCAGCAGGAGTAGAGAAAATTGAAAATAAAAACGCCAAGATGTTCAAACTAGGATTTGAACTCGAGACTTGCAACATCTTTTACCCATATACTAAGCTATAACAGAACTCATTATCAAAATGTGAAAAATAATATTGGAACTCTATCCTAAACTGAATAATCTTTTGAAAAACACTAGCGTTCTGATACAAGTATACAGTGAGACGAAACGGTTTTATCTACAGAAATATTTTCTTCTCAAAAGTCATGAAAATAAAAGAATGTAGATAATCAAATACAAAAAACATTATAAAGTATAACATGAACTAAATAATATAATAAGTACATGAAATAATGAAATAATACTAGTATGATAGCATACAAGCGAATGTCGTTAAAAAGGAAATTAATTAGATATGTGCAAGTGATGGTAAACATGATGATGAAATGAACGAATAATAAAATGATTAAGATTAAATCTAATCCAATAAACAAAACAAAGTATACTAATACGAAAAGGAATGGTGTTCAAGTGTATAAAAATGATATAAATAACGATGAATAGTAGATGCTAGAAAACAATGAAAGTAGCAATAGCTTAATAAAAAAACATAATCAATAAGAAGATCAGTGAATAAAACAAAAGGGGGTTTTGAAACCGTATTGTCGGTGGAAATTCATTTTCGAAGAACTGTATTTTTCTGAAATGCTTTGAAATTTATTCAAGAATTTTGTCATAAAATGATGGTTTCGTTTTGGCACGCATGTAAATACATTTTGAGAAAGAAAGGCGACGACCCCTCTTATTTCATTTCTTATTTCGGAATTTACTTTATGGGGTGAGAATTTTGGTGTCTACAGATGGCTCCCCTTGATTCAATTTTGCAAGCCTTTGCAGAATTGGATCAAGGTTGAGAGGGCGCCAAAAATTCTCACTACGGTTTATGAATTGTTTTTATGGGTGCGGGTGCACGAGGACTTATGACGAGCCTCAACTAGACCTCTTGACATCTAGCTATAGGACTTATGACGAGCCTATAATGCAATTGAAAGTACGAGGACTTATGACGAGCCTCAACTAGACCTCTTGATATCTAGCCATAGGACTTATGACGAGCCTATGATACTAACAATTTGATTGATTGGGCTGCACGAGGACTTAGGAGTGCCTCAACTGGACCTCTTGACATCCAGTCCTAGGGCTTATGACGGGCCTAGAATGCGATTGAAAGTACAAGGACTTAGGAGTGCCTCAACTAGACCTCTTGACATCTAGCTATAGGACTTATGACGAGCCTATAATACTTTGATCGAGTACCGTACTAGTAGCGCAATAGCTGCCTAGCGGTTATGAAGTGGACGATCTTGCACTAGTAGCGCAATAGCTGCCTAGTGAAGGAAAAAAGGCGAAACCGCACTAGTAGCGCAATAGCTGCCTAGCGGGTTATGAAATGGACGATCTTTGCCTAGTAGCGCAAGTAGCTGCTGCCTAGCAGGTTATGAAATGGACGATCTTGCACTAGTAGCGCAATAGCTGCCTAGTGAAGGAAAAAAGGCGAAACCGCACTAGTAGCGCAATAGCTGCCAAGCGGGTTATGAAATGGACGATCTTGCACTAGTAGCGCAATAGCTGCCTAGTGAAGGAAAAAAGGAAAAACCGCACTAGTAGCGCAATAGCTGCCTAGCGGGTTATGAAATGAACGATCTTACACTAGTAGCGCAATAGCTGCCTAGTGGAGGAAAAGACGGGACCGCACTAGTAGCGTAATAGCTGACTAGCGAGTTGTGGATTGAACGATCTCGCACTAGTAGCGTAATAGCTGCCTAGTGGAGGAAAAAAAAGTGGAACCGCACTAGTAGCGTAATAGCTGTCTAGCAGGTTGTGAATGAACGATCTCGCACTAGTAGCGTAATAGCTGCCTAGTGGAGGAAAATACGGGACCGCACTAGTAGCGTAATAGCTGACTAGCGGGTTGTGGATGAACGATCTCGCACTAGTAGCGTAATAGCTGCCTAGTGGAGGAAAAAAAGGTGGAACCGCACTAGTAGCGTAATAGCTGCCTAGCAGGTTGTGAATGAACGATCTCGCACTAGTAGCGTAATAGCTGCCTAGTGGAGGAAAATACAGGACCGCACTAGTAGCGTAATAGCTGACTAGCGGGTTGTGGATTGAACGATCTCGCACTAGTAGCGTAATAGCTGCCTAGTGGAGGAAAAAAGGGTGGAACCGCACTAGTAGCGTAATAGCTGCCTAGCAGGTTGTGAATGAACGATCTCGCACTAGTAGCGTAATAGCTGCCTAGTGGAGGAAAAGACGGGACCACACTAGTAGCGTAATAGCTGACTAAGGGTTGTGGATTGAACGATCTCGCACTAGTAGCGTAATAGCTACCTAGTGGAGGAAAAAAAAGGTGGAACCGCACTAGTAGCGTAATAGCTGCCTAGCAGGTTGTGAATGAACGATCTCGCACTAGTAGCGTAATAGCTGCCTAGTGGAGGAAAATACGGGACCGCACTAGTAGCGTAATAGCTGACTAGCGGGTTGTGGATTGAACGATCTCGCACTAGTAGCGTAATAGCTGCCTAGTGGCGAAAAAAAAAGGTGGAACCGCACTAGTAGCGTAATAGCTGCCTAGCAGGTTGTGAATGAACGATCTCGCACTAGTAGCGTAATAGCTGCCTAGTGGAGGAAAATACGGGACCGCACTAGTAGCGTAATAGCTGACTAGCGGGTTGTGGATTGAACGATCTCGCACTAGTAGCGTAATAGCTGCCTAGTGGAGGAAAAAAAGGTGGAACCGCACTAGTAGCGTAATAGCTGCCTAGCAGGTTGTGAATGAACGATCTCGCACTAGTAGCGTAATAGCTGCCTAGTGGAGGAAAATAAAAAGAATGAATTTGATAGTGAAAGGTTTTTGTGGGTAAAAGGGCCACCTGAGTGGAATGAGGATGAACTTTCCAGCTTGAGCGAAATGAATTATTGTATGACATGAGTGGTTTTGTGATGACCTTTGAAAGTTTTTTTTTACATGCAAATGAGATAAGAAGTGAGGAGGTTAGCAAATGCATTAATTGAATCAAAAAATCCTTGTTTGTGGGTGTAGATTTTTGTGTGAGTAGATGGCTCCAGAGTTGCTTCGAAGCTTTGGGATGGCTCCGACATGGCTTCAAGGATCTAAGATGGCTACAGCATGCGTGGATGGCTCCGGTATGCACTGATGGCTCCGGTGTGACCAAGGGTCTGGGGGGTGGTTGGTGGGTTTCGGTTTGGATTGAGATTTTCGGGATTGTTGGTGGTTTTGCTTTGGTTCATATTTTGAATCGAATGGTGGGTTGATGCGATTGGTGGGTTGATGGCTCTCCGGTGTGACCAATGGTCTCGGGGGTGGTTGGTGGTTTTGCTTTGCTTCGGGATTTTATGGGTGGTGTGTGGGGCTCCAACAATGGATTTATCGTGGTTTGATGAGGTTTTGATGGCCCTGGAATGGAAATGAATGACTGTGATTTGAAGGGTTTGTTGTGGAATTTGTAGTGGGCGAATGGTTTACATGGGTGGGTGAATGGCTTTGGGGTAGTTCCCGTCACGGTTTCAGAATCTCCAGGGATGGCCCCAGGATGACTTTGTGTCGGTTGAGCATGACGATGCATTAGTTGGAACGAGGGGGAAAGCGAGGTATTCGCCTCTGATGTGGTCGCACCCTGAATGGGCTGCCTACGTACTCAATTCCATATTGAGATCAGACCATACGTAGTTCGATGTTTTGTGGGTGAGGCTTTGATGATGAATCGGCTCCAATAGGGTTCAGAAGTGGCTCCCGTATGGCTCTCTGGCTCTTGGGATGGCTTCTGGATAGCTCTAGGAATGGTTCCAATGTCTGAGAATGGCTCCCGTACTGTTCTCGAACTGTTGGGGAGGCTCCCGCATGGCTCCAGGAATGCTCTAGAATGGTTTCTGCATGGCTTTCGAATGGCTCTTGTACGATCTCGGTATGGCCTTGGGATGGCTCCAAGTTTGACTTCTTTTGATCGGGAATTGAGCTTCAATAACTGCAACTGAAGTCGACTTTCAGCGAGACTAGGCAGAGTACTTACAAATCGGATGCTGATGATGAATTGGTTATGATGCATGCAGATATTAAATGTCGGATACGATGCAAAATGCATATGCAATTTTTGGAGAGAAGGTATGGCCTTATCTTTATTAATATGAGGTTTACGAATATAAGACATCTTTGGTTCGATCTTGAGTGATTGTTCAACTGGAATGCGTGAATCACTTTCCTCTCACGGAGGGATATGGGTCAATCTCTTGTGAGTGTGGTTGTGTGTGCTAATGGTGTGATGATGCTCTCGATGCTCGGAGTAGTATTTTCCTTAGAATTTCTTTCGAGGTTATGAACTTTCTGTTCCTCACAAATTCCTCACCTGCAATGGGGTAGGCCGATTATGATTTGGTGGTTCAGTTGAAGAGTCACTCGCACTCTAAAGACCTTGTGAGATTAGGTCACACTCATTCGCTAACGGTCCCTTTGGTATGACGGGACATGTTGATAACAAGTACGAAACTTATGATTCATGTTTCAGATCCGATACTTTCGGTCAACGCTCATCAACTAACGAGTCAGAGGTCTTTTATTGGGTTATAACGGGGCTGAGGGGTATGATGTATGTTACATGGGACTGGGGAATTTATTTGGGAATTGTGGAGCTTTTGTGCAATAGAGGACGTGTTTCGCCTTTGCCATGGGTGGAATGATTGGACGGGTTTTGATAACCTTTTATTGGTTTCTATGGGACATCATTGGTCCTTCTGATTTGGATTTCTCCTTCTTGCCTCTTCTGGTGCTCGATTTGAACTTTCTTCTCATTTTGTTTTTTTTTTAAACTGCATTTGGCTCATCAACTTTCTCAAGCGTTCTCTGCTTTGTATTTTGGCTTTCAGCTCTGGAGTTGCATTGACTCATCGATCTTCTTGAACATTTTCGGTGTTCTTTTTTTGTGTTTGGCTTTGGAGTTGCATTGACTCACTGATTTCTTCAAGCATTTCATTTGTTGTTTTTGTGAAGATGGTGGGGGAGAGACCATGGCTCCGGCTCCTTTGAGATCCTCTATTGCAAGGGCAAGTAAGTATATGTACGTGGGTTGGCATGTTGTGGAGTTCACAGAAAAAGGTTTATCGTGAAAGGCTCAGGGGGCTCACTAAGGGATTATGTACAGGGCAGTCAAAGCTTTTGGTTTTGTGGGGATTTTGATCCTAAGTGCCTCGTCATTCTCATTATTCAATGATTGTTTTCTTACTCTTCTCAAATCTTTGCATGAATCACAGTTCGTATCATGTTTATCGACATTGCTCTCACTATGATTTGTGCCTCTCCATGTGCTGAAGGAATGCACATGTCGCTCGTGGTTTTACCTCAATTGGAACTCTTTACCTTCCCTCATCACTCAATGGATTGTCCAAAACACTCATTTGAAATTCGAAGGAAAATACCGCTCTTTGTACACTACTCACTTTGGTTTGTGGTGCTGATTTTGATTGGACCCTTGAGTTCATTGACGGGTCAAGAGTTTAGTGATTCAAACACTATGTTCAAACAATCAATCAAGCTTTTCACCGAAGACATCGTTTCGATATGGGAGTATGCAAATGCAATTATCTACAATGCAATATGATGTGGTAATATGGAATTACTATGTATAGGATGCATGAAATGATGAGAATGAAAATGACTCATTCGAATTTTGGTTCGATTTTTTTTTGCTTGTTTTTTTTAATGGATGCAATGCATGAGTGGTAAGGTTATGACTAGTCTCGCTTGAGCCGAACTCAGCTTGCGGTTCATGAAGCTCATCCCGTCATTGTAAGCCCTGAAGAAGGTCAAATTGTTGGATGTGATGTGAGAGAAGTTGTTTCAAAATGGTATTTGGTCGATGATTGGCTCCTGGGATTTTGGAATTTTAGGGAGTGAAAACTCCCGCATGGTGATCCCATGATATGACAGTGACTGTATTTTTTGGGATTTTTGAAGGTATGTTTTTTATTTTGGAATTTTTTGGATGTATGACTTTTTTGGATTTTTGGATGTATGATTTTTTTGGAATTTTTTTTTGTGTATGCTTTTTTGTGGTTGTTGGTCTCTATGTACATGGTATGCTGAATGGGAAAAAAAGCTTGAATGCTCGGTATTTCTTGCTATCACTTCGAAGATCATGTCGCCACTCATAGGCAAAGACAGTTATTCACCTGCAAACACGACCATTATTGTAGAAAGAATAATCTGACAAATGTTAGCATGCTTGAAAAATGGGATGGATGCTCTTGTGAGGTGTGTTGGAAATGTAACATGTGATTATGCATTTTCCTAAGATGAGTGTGATTCATGCATGATTAATGAATTTGAACTGAATGAATGAATGAATGCATGCAACTCTTTTCCTTTCTGCCATGAATGTGTTGCATGCTTTTGTTTGTTGGTTGTTTTATTAGCTTGTTCCCAAAAGAAGCTACATTTTTTAGAAAAACGGTTTTGAAAAAACGTGTTTCCGAAGTGGTGGATTTTCGCAGTAGGAATTTTGACGCTCGGTCATTCGCAAATAAAATAGGGAGTGGGGGACCCTATACACATTGATCTAAATAAATTCAAAGGGAATGTACAACCTATACACAAAGTCTATTCAGAAATTGACAAGAGAGAGAAAGAATGCTAGGGGAAAACCTATACATCAATTCTAAAAGTCATTAAATGGGGGAGTTTGAGCTTAAAACTTCTCCCGAATTCTTCTACTTCGTCTTCGGGCTTCTGACTGACTACTCATTCGTCTTCGGGCTCCTGATTGATCGTTTGCTCGTCTTTTGGCTCTTGCAGCGAAGCGGTACTGTGATCATACAAAATAGGTTGGTGTTCTTCTGACTCTCAACAGTTTGAACTCGAACAGTCGTTGCTAGTTAATCAACTCGGGTTGGTACATCTTTATTTTTGACTCAAACTGCGTTGTCGATCTTCATGTGCAACATCTGCTCCGACGAGGGAAATAAGGGGCGTTTTTTGAGAAAGGAAAGGTGAATGATCGAGCACAAGTTCTTTGTGAAAATCCACCACTTATGTGAAAACACGAATGACTAGTACGCTCCACGATAATGACCCCTGCTCTTGAAGGTGGGTTGAACTTCAAAAATAGCGGGTCGCAACATGGGGACTAAATCATTTATTTTGAAATACGTTTATGAAAATCAACTTTGAAAATTGTTTTGAAAAACAAGTTTGAGATAATATCCGTGAAAAATGTTGTTTAAAATTTATTTGTAAAAAGCATGTTTTTGAAATCTATTTTTGAAATGAAATTTATGAGAAGTATTGTTTGAAAATCATTTATAAACAGTAGATTTTTGAAATTTGTTCTTTGTAAACCGCTTGACAAACTTTATTTTTTGGAAGACTTGATTGAAATCAATTTTGAAAACTGTTTTGGAAATAACAATTTTGAAATCATTAGAGATGAACGACTTTGAAGATATTTCATTAGAGTGTTGGACATGATTCATTTTCTGATTTTTGCTCATTTTTGAAACGTGATCACACATAGATGTAAGTGTAAATAAAAATCGTGGCTGATTTTATGTGGAGCTGAGTGCGAATGATTGGGATAATCACCTTCCAGGTCAATCAATGCTTCCATACCACCGGGGGAACCGTCGTCCCTTCACTGTTCATCTCTTGGGATTTATCTCTATTATGCCTTGTGGGGCACGTCATCGAGAAAGACCGGAGTGCTTAAGTTCGAAAGGTCAGATACCCGAAGTGATACAGTCACATGAGCCACGGCCGGTGATTATCACAACATGCTCACTTTCCAGAAAACTTGGGGAAGTACTGCATGGGGTCGGGTCTCCGTCGTCTGCACGGTCAGGTGTGTCTAAAGTCCAAATTATTCACTGACTACGTTGTGCCATGTATGGGTATCCGGTAAATACGGGATCCTCTATGGACGTGTAGCGTGACATCAGGCTTTAGAGACACCCGTGGTGCAGTGGACACTTGGAGAACTGAGCCCATGCAATCTTCAGGGTAATGCAAAGGGTGGTCAGACAGGCGGCATACAAGGGGGTGACTACCCATAAACCCATCCTAGACACGGGACTAGGCAGCTGGACACTGAAGGCTCAGAGTTCACTATATGCTGGCTTTGACTCGAAAAGGTAAGCGTTGAAAGATCATGAGTTTTCAAGGCGTAGATACTACGATCATACCGCCTCGTGTGCATAGTCCTTACTACGAAGGGCATCTGCTCATGGGGAATCAATTGTGGACCAATATTTATCCCGACCGCAAATATCAAGGGTGACACAGAGGAATGCATGTCCTAAGCTACCCTATGCACCCACCTCAGGACTATTCCTAACAGTTCAATATCACAACAAAAAGCGGTAAATAAATGCGCAGACAAAGAGAGGGAAGAAGTTAGACCCCTAATGGGCCCACCTACTTGAAGTTCCTACAAGTTAGTCTAGCATAATCACGCAATTATGTAGCAATCAAAGCGCAGATGGCAAGCAAAGTCAAATATAAACTACACACTCTCATCCTAACTATCCTCACCAATCACACTCTAAGTGTGGAATAGAGTAACCCTAAAGGCTTGGAATGAATCTCTTGAAGGTTTTGAAAGAAGTGGGGAAATCCTAACAATTTTGAATGGAGTTCAGTCTTCCTTGAGTTTGAGAAAAACTTACTCAAGTTTTCCCCAACAGAGTCGCCATTCTGTGGAGGGTGATTTTTCGGTATGAGGGGGGTCTATCTAAATATGGTCTAACTAAGAAGTCTAGATCCTAGAAATTTGCCATTCTGTGGAGGGTGAAAACCCCTTAATCTGGCATCCCTCAAATACCTACTAAATCGTCGTCTTTCCCAGAAAGCATAAAAGGGAGTGCAAATGCACTACACCCGCTCTCGATGGGCTCCACGCGGACTTATGCCTCTATAAGGCGGAGTTGACTAGAGTCGCCACCTAGTTTGACCTATGATAACTAGAAGGAAGAGGGTTCTAAGAACCGTTAATTGACTCTGATTTGTTGCCTATGGATAGGGCTTATCTAATCATACCAGAGATTCTGTTGTGGGTTCGCACTGGGTTACACCCCTTAGAAGTGGCAACGACCACGACTTTGGATTGGTGCCCGAGGAAACCTCGGTCTCCAATTGTCAGGATTGCTTCTTTCAAAACCTTATTAAAGAGATTCATTTAAAGCCAAAGGATAGGATTAGGACAGGAAGAGAAAGGAAGTGGATGAGGCGAGCTTTTCTGTCAAGCTAGCGCCAAGGGGAGGAGTTGGTGAACTCAGATGAGTATAGAATGAGGATTGGGAAGAGTCTGATGGCTTGTTTGAAGTTTGTGGGAGCCGAAGAAGGTTTGAGTGTTTTGAGAGGTATGAAGAATACCTTTGAGTGGGAGAAGGGTTTTTGTTTGGAATGGGGGGTCGCACCCGAGATGGGCTGCCTACGTACTCAACTCCCTGTTGAGATCAGACCTTACGTAGTTCACGACATTTTGGAGGTTTTGGAGATTTTTCGAGATGTTTGAGGTTTCGGGAAGTTTCAGATTTGAAAGGTTAGTCTGTGAGACGCTCGGGTCTATGAGACATTTAGGATGTTCAAATGATGAAAGGAATGGGATATCGAAGTTTGTGAGACGTTTGGGTCTGTGAGACGCTCGGGTTTGTGAGACAATATGGGGTGTTTGAGGTGAGATGGCCGAGTGAAAATGGCATTTTGATTGATGTGGGGTCGCACCTGTGTGGGTTGCCTACGTACTCAACTCCCTGTTGAGATCAGACCTTACGTAGTTCAGAGCTTTGGGGGTTTCGGAAGTTTTAATGTTTGTGGAGTTCGAAGATATTTGAGGTGTTTGAGATTTCGAGGAGTTTCGAGTTTGGGATGCTAGTCTATGAGACATTTAGAATATTCAAACGATGAAAAGAATGAGATATCGAAGTCTGTGAGACGCTTAGGTCTTTGAGACACTTGAAACCTTGAGAAGTCGAAGTCTGTGAGACAGCTCGATCTGTGAGACCGCTCGGGCTCATGAGATGCTCGGGTCTGTGAGACATTCGAATCATTGGGGATGACAAAGTCTGTGAGACTCGCGGGTCTGTGAGACATTTAAAGTGTAGGGGAATTTGTAATGGAATTGAAACTGAATTGAAATCGATGTTGATTGGAGTTGAATGAATTTTGATTTGAATTGGAATTGAATTGAAATTGAGATTGATTTGGAGTTGAATGAATTTTGATTTGAATTGGGATTGAATTGAAATTGAGATTGAATTGGAATGAATTTTGAATTGAATTGGGATTGAATTGAAATCGAGATTGAATTGGAGTTGAATGAATTTTGATTTGAATTGGAATTGAATTGAAATTGAGATTGAATTGGAACGAATTTTGAATTGAAGTTAGAATGAATTGGATTGAAATGAATTTTGAATTGAATTGAATTCAGAATTGAATGAGTTGGAATGAGTTAACATTGGAATGAATTTTTATTGGAATTGGATTTGAATTCAATTGAAATTGGAATTGTATTTGAACTGAAAGTGAATCGATCTTGGATTGGAATGGAGTTGAAGTTGTAGGCCAAATTTGAGCTATAGGCCTGGTTTGGGCCTCGGAAGCGGGTCGGGTTGGGCCTTAGAAGATGGGCCGGGTTGGGCCTTAGAAGATGGGCCGAGTTGGGCCTGGGAAGATGGGCTGGGCTGATTTTGAAGTGAAATTGGGCCAAGTTTGAAAGTGGGCTGGATTTGGGCCTCGAACTGGGCCTTGAATTGGGTTTCGATTTAGGCCTCAAATTGGGCTTGTATTTTTGACTGTTTTTGAAGTTCAATTTGACTCATTGGATTTTGAATTGATTATTGATTGTGATTTTTATTCTTATGATTGTGGATTGTTTGGAAAGTTTTTTATTAGGAGAGATATTCCCACAAACAGGTACTACGACCCTCGGGTACTACGACCTTAATGTGGGCAACACCTACGAATGGTCCTAGGGTTCTTAAAAAGACCCGCAGAAATTGTGGGCCTGGACCGAACTTGTCAGTCCAAAAATGTGGGTACCCTATGGGCTGCTCTAAGGCACTCCTTCCTACCCAATTCGCTAGTCTTGGATTGGGTGAAGTGGATTGGGGTGAAAGTGAGTTAAATTTTGGGCTGAAGATTATGTGACAAGCCCATCTACATAATTGCAAAACAGTAAATGCAGTAATTTTTTGACGACCCGGTATGAAGGACATGGTAATAATGATCAACAGAACTCGATTGACAACTCATTAAATTTAATACAACATTTTCTATCATAGTCATTCTTCCTCGTATTCTTGTCCGACAAACGCTTATCAACAACATTATTCAAATATCATTTTTATCCTAAATGCGGAATGGAAAAATTATAATACAAGCAGGATTAACAGGTTAAGTACCATCTTGCCGTGCTTGGAAATAGCCCAGATCGGTAAAAGATTAAACACATTCGCACACATTCAGTCATAGTCAGCGTAAAGACATTTAGGTAGCAAAACTGGAAAACAGGATGTGATCGACAAAACAAACAGTACATGGTCATGTATCAAGCTCGAAAAACTAATGGGTCTTGTGGGTAAGAATGAATACCAGAATGATAGGCAATTATTCCCTGCAAAATAAAGGACAAAGAATGAGGATATGTGAAAAACGAACAAACACGTTAGTTAGCCAACGTAATCGAAAGTACAAAATAGTAGATGGGAAGGGTGGACGATGAATGCATTCGTTTCAGTGATGGGCGTTCTCCGGATCTCTGCACTCATCTATAACAAAATCTGAGTGAGATGGTGAGGACCTAAGCTGGCCATAAGACCATGACGATAGCGTTGTTCAATATAGACTGCAGGGAACTGAGGTTGGCTAAATGCAACAGAAAAAAAAATGAAAGAAAACACTACTGCATACAGAAGATAGCATATTAGAGATTCCTTGTATGCCTAATTTGAACCAGTTTCGTCTGATTTGTGAACCCCACACACACACCTTACGAGTCAGGTCGAATTTGAGAGTTTGAGCTCCATATTGCACTGAGATTGGATTTACGACTAAGTAGACCTTCAAACCATCCTGAAACAAAAGCGAGGCTCTGATAGCCATGAGCTCCTTGGTAGCAATAGCTAAGACAAATAACCCAGTAGAATAGTAAACAGCAGACTCGTGAGAGAATATGAATAACAAAAAAAAAGAAAAGAACGACGACAGAGAGATAACTCCATTCCGTATCCAAACATTAATAACAGAGAGAATGATACAAGACGGATACTGAAGAGAGCATCATACGCTAATCTTGTGGGAGAAACGAGTTGGTTAATACACACGAGAACAGAAACAAGGGGATGTGTACAGTTTGACAGATCTCGAAAAAATTGCTTACACTTCGATTGTATGGGGCTCCCATGGACCCGGGGACTCACAATGAATCTGGAATCCTTGGGAGCGCAAATGCGTGCTTACAATTTAAAAAAAAAAGGACAGAGTCGCATAAATCAGGGATAGCACGAGAAGAAAATGAGATAGAGTACAGAGAGGAAACCATCACATAAACTCAAGGGTAATCCCAATAATGGAGTTTGTTCTCTAGAAAACGTCGCCCTCGACGCTCTTTTGACGATGAAATACAGAAACGGGCGCAAAACGATACGAATCAGAATGAAGACATGCTACGAAGAGGAGCTTGCTTAAGCGACACTAGCATCAATCAATTTGATAAAATCGAAGCTTACAATGATGTTGGGATCATTTGATGACCGTGGTGTGGAATCTTTCCTCAGAAATAAATTTCTGACCGATCTTTGCTTGTCCCTTGCCATCCCTAATGTAGGTCATGTGGCTTGAAGAAATTGAAAACGAAAGAGCAAGAAGGAACGAGAGATAAATAAAGGGAGAAGGAATTTGAAACCGTTTTATTTTCAGAAAAGAAACTGAAATTTAACTTACGCTACTCCAATATCAAATTTACTGACAAAAACCGTAAACGAGAGATGATTTTCTAGTGATCTAGCTAAATTGGTGGTGGTTTTGTGGGTTTACTGCTTGAGTTTCTGAGTAAGCGTTCTTGCTCTGTTTTTTTTTTGTTCTGTCGGAGTTTTTTGGAGCTTGAAGGAAGAGAACAGGAGGACAAAAAAAAAGAGACGGTAAAATGAGACTGGGCATGTCTGTCGGCTGCTCTTGGGATCTGTAGTGTCAAAATTGCTTTATAATAGAGAGTTAGAGGGAACGTGGCGGCCAGGGTTTGCTAAACCAATTTGGGTTGTGCTCAGATATGGGTGGGTCGACAGGAGAATGGCCACCGGATCTGGGTTTGGGTCCGCCCAGAAGCAGCAGGAGTAGAGAAAATTGAAAATAAAAACGCCAAGATGTTCAAACTAGGATTTGAACTCGAGACTTGCAACATCTTTTACCCATATACTAAGCTATAACAGAACTCATTATCAAAATGTGAAAAATAATATTGGAACTCTATCCTAAACTGAATAATCCTTTGAAAAACACTAGCGTTCTAAGGAAAGTATACAGTGGGACGAAACGGTTTTATCTACAGAAATATTTTCTTCTCAAAAGTCATGAAAATAAAAGAATGTAGATAATCAAATACAAAAAACATTATAAAGTATAACATGAACTAAATAATATAATAAGTACATGAAATAATGAAATAATACTAGTATGATAGCATACAAGCGAATGTCGTAAAAAAGGAAATTGAATTAGATATGTGCAAGTGATGGTAAACATGATGAAATGAACGAATAATAAAATGATTAAGATTAAATCTAATCCAATAAACAAAACAAAGTATACTAATACGAAAAGGAATGGTGTTCAAGTGTATAAAAATGATATAATAACGATGAATAGTAGATGCTAGAAAACAATGAAAGTAGCAATAGCTTAATAAATAAACAAATAATCAATAAGAAGATCAGTGAATAAAACAAAAGGGACGGGTTTGAAACCGTATTGTCGGTGGAAATTCAGTTTCGAAGAACTGTATTTTTCTGAAATGCTTTGAAATTTATTCAAGAATTTTGTCATAAAATGATGGTTTCGTTTTGGCACGCATGTAAATACATTTTGAGAAAGAAAGGCGACGACCCCTCTTATTTCATTTCTTATTTCGGAATTTACTTATGGGTGAGAATTTTTGGTGTCTACACCACCAAGACTAAATAATAGTCAATTATGATTTAACAAGGCAAATTAAGTCCTTAGGAAACTTTGGTAGACAATTAAACCAAATAAAACACAAGAAATACCTTAAAGTCAATAAGAGCAAAATGTGCTCTAAGCTTGGGATATAATTTGTATAAGACCTAATGGTCATACCTATACCTTATAAATATGTTAATGAACATATTAAATCAATTACCAAGAAAACCAAGCTTGAAAACAGGTTAAAACACCAAATGTGCTTTAAGGAGTCTTAAAGCACGTTTTTGAAAAATTGTCTTGTAAATGAGTTTTGTATGGCTAAATGTCCATCATTACTCTTTAGTTAACATGTGTACTATATAGTATCACATTTGGAAGTCTATATCAATGGGAAATCAAAAATTTCACATCTATGTGCCTTGTTTTAGTGAATAGTAACTTTAATAAGCTAGTTTGTAACATATGTTATTATAAGTAAGTTAATTGGTCAACAAAGACCAAAACACCCCTAGACTACTAATGGGGGCCGGTTTTTTATGAGGTGAGTCATCACCTTGTAAGTTAACAAAACAAATAACTAATGATAAAGCAAGTTACTATTTGCTTTATTACATAATATCTCTTAAAAAGGCAAACTTATCTTCATTCTCTCTCTTCCTTCTTGCATTCCCACGGTTCCAACTTCATCTTCTTCCTCTCTTTCACGGTAATACTACACCACCACCATTAAACTCCATCTTTGATCTCTTGTAACTCCTAGCTCCATGGTCCAAATTCAATTTCAAGACCACCATTCTTCTAGTTGGAGCAAGCTCTACACTTCTATCTTTTCAAATCTTCAAAAGCCTCATTTCGGTGCCAAGGAGATTCACCATTGATGAAGCTTGAGCTCACCTTTTCACATGTTATTGTTCTCCTTTGCTTCAAGGTAAGAAACTCAAAGAAAAATGATGTTTCCTCCATGTTTTGTGTTTTCCGAAAATTCACCTCACAATGGTGTTTTTACCTTTGCTTGTTTTAGCTTCATTTGAATCTTCCAAGGGCTAGGAGGAGTCCTCTCTTGATACTCATTCAAGCTCTCTTTCCATTCAAAGGTAAAACAATTACCTTAATATGTTAAGATAATATATGTAACTAGGGTTTGCAATGAGATGAAGCATAATGCTTGAATACTCATTCTATTATTTGTACAATGTTTAGAAGTTGACAAGCAACCAAAAGCCTTGCAAATTTAGTCAAGGAAACAAGAAAGAAGTTTGTGGGCAAAAGAGGTAAATGTGCTAACCTAATATGGTTTAAAGTCTTAGGAGAAATGAGCTTATATTGCTTATGAAAATGATTTAAGGAGCCAAGGGAAAATGACTTAGAAGAATGCTCTCAAGGGCTTAGTAAAAGGCATATGTATTGTTGAGTGTATTTGCAGGTCAAAGGCAAATACAATGTGGGAAATTCAGTGTTTATGATTTATGCATCTTAAGGGCCTAAGAGCCATGTTATTTAAGGGCCTAAGTGCCAAGCAATTAAGTTTATGCACTATATTGTGATGTAGTGTAAATTGGGTGAAGTTATGTGTGTGAGAATACTCTTTATGGATTTAGGGTGTTCTTGAATGAAATAAGGTAAAAACCTAAGTGTTTGGATGTGAGTATATACAAGAGAAGCTATGGCAAAATTTGGAGAATGTGTAAGAAGTTCTAAGTGATTTAAACAAGTTTTGGTGAACTAGGAAGTGTTAAAGGTGAACAAGTGTTTTACTAGGGAAGAAAGCATGTATTAAGGTGATTTAGAGTGATACAAGGACTTTGGTATTATCTTGGAAGTTCTAGGAATTCAATGAGTGTTTTTGGGATGTAATAAAGTCTTGGAGAAGTTTGTTTAAGGTTTAGGAATGTTGGTGTACAAGGAAGAAATGATGTTTAGGTAAGATGTGAAAAAGGAGATTTAGTTAGTAAGAAAAGAAGTTTGAGAGATGATGCTAAGGTGTAGAGGAAACATCTTGGTATAGTGGTCATTATAGGTGAAATACCACTTAGAAAACCAAATGAAAAATGTACAAGTATTAAGAGATTTTGTAAGGAGTTTGTGGAATGATAAAGATAGTTTGGTGGGTGATTTAAGGAATTTAGTACATGGCTAAAGATGTGTTTGAAGTGCCCAAATGAGGTTAGGACATATTAGGATATATGAGGTGAAGTTTGGAGTTAAATGGGCAATGGAAAATAAGGGTCTGGAGCAGACCGACCTTGCGACCGAACTTGCCAAGGTCGGTCGAGCCCAGTTTACCCTGCAAGAATTGGTTTCTGGAATGGACCGACCTTGGGGACCGGACTTGCAAGGTCGGTCGGGCTTGTATTTTGTGTACGAATTAAGTTTCTGGAATCGACCGAACATGGGACCGGACTTGGCAAGTTCGGTCGGGCCTGAATTTTCAAGGGAAGAAACTCTCGGGAATGGACCGAACATGCGACCGAACATACAAGGTCGGTCGGAGTAGAAATTTTTGACGGTAATGTGTTCTGGAATGGACCGACCTTGTGTAAGGTCGGTCGGTAAGGTCGGTCGGACCAAAAACATTGTTTAAGGTTATAGAATGATGTGTAATGATGGGATTGACTAGTAATGATGTTATAAGGTGTTTTACGACATGTTAGGTGAGTTATAATGATAATTTAGTGGGAAAAAAAGATGTATTAAAATGTAGAAGTAAAGCAAGTTAAAAAGTGAAGTTATGTAACTAAGTTAACGGGAAAAGTTATAAGCATTAGACTTTAAACAAACATGTTACCCCGATGTTAATAAAAGTACATGTAATGTTATCAGTTGTTCGAGAATTGCTCGAGGAACATAAGTGGACATGGTAAAGTGGACTCCGGTGACAGGTATGGTTTTCTTGCAACCTGTGTCCTACCGGATTACTCCGGCTTGTATGCCAATGTGTTTTTTCTGTATGTTTGCCATGTTGTAAGATTAAACATGTAATGAGTTTACAGTAATTCATTTATGTGGCGTGTTCAACTCCGATACCATCTAACCTCGGAAGTGTTAACCTTAGTTAACTGAGTCTAGGATCACATGAGAGTTTGGTATTCGGATTAAACGACCCGAACCCTTGGGACGTTCTAACCACGGCTATGCGTGTGTTAATTGTGTGATATGTGTATGTGAATGTAGGGATCTCCCTTGTGTGTTTAACCCAGTTGTAATACTGTATGGTGTGTAGATGTGATAGACTCCATAGTGGGGTTCTAACTAATATCTAAAAGTAAGTATGTACTAACAGTGGTGAGGAATCCGGTTTGGCCGGTCGCGCGTTGTTTGGGAGTGGGTATCCTTCTTAGCCTTACCCTTCTCTCTGTTATGGTTGTTTCCCTCACGGGTTATGATCTCCCATTAGCTTATTCCAAAGCTTAGCTATTCTGACTTATGATCGGTTTAGGGGGAACATGTGTTTGTGTGGTGTGTTCGGGCCACCAAACCCGAACCATCTTAACTTAAGTTACTCGTCCGACTATTAGGACGGTAATGAGTGTTGGTGTTGTTGTATAACGAGCTTATCATGAGGGTGACATCATTCTCTAGGCTCACCAGTGAATTATCAATGTTTGGGTCGGTTCCTAAGAGAGCCGCTCCCGTTATGTTATGTGTTGTTGTTGTAATACAATTTCTATTGCGATGTTATTATGTGCACGTTGAAACGTGAAAAGTGTTGTTATGTGTTGTTATGTGATGCATGTTATATGTTGTAAAATGTGGAGTATGTGGATCATGGATATGAATCCCAGTTTGTGATAAGAGGCGTTTAAGGATAACCCGATTAATGGGTAGTTGTCGTCTATTAAGGAAGTAGCTCCATTAGTGGTGGAACACTCTAGGGGTAATGAATACCATGAGTGACTTATCGAGTATGGATATGTTATCTGTTTGTTGAGCCCATTGAGGCGGAATGATTCGTGTTGTGTGTTTTAAGTTACATGTATGATTTAAATATAATCAACCGCATGCTAAGATGACAAATAGTTGTGCGTGGCCCGGTAGCATGTGGGCTGCGGGATTACCATACCAGTAAAGGTGTTGAGCCCCTTGGGGGCCACCCTTTCTCTCTTTCCTCTATTCAGGTACAAAGAGTAGGAAGCCGTTCGAGAGTAGGACGGGGTAGTCGTTGTACATGGGTAATCATGTAAGTTGTATATATACAGTAGGTGTAGTAAGACCGAAGTTGTTATCGGCATCAATTTGTAAAAATACTCGGTACAGTTGGAAGGTATGTGTATGTGTTGTTAATGGAAAGGGATAATAATGTGTAGTCGCTCGGGAATATAGTCCATCAGACCGTACAAGTTTATGTAATAGCCTTGTTAGCCACGTGGGTGGTTAACGGGCGTGTAACACCAACGAGTTAAGTAATGTGTAGTAGTATATTTTCCGTTGCAGAATGTTGTTACGTGGTTGTTGTTGGATGGGGTGTTAAAATAGGGTGTGACATTAGGAATTTAGTCACTCCTTGCCTCTTGATATATTCCTTCAATCGATCGTTTCCCCCGTAAGAACATGAGGGTAACCTGTCCATTGAGTCAATCTCGTCCCAAATGCTCGTGACTTTGTGTAATACACTTCGACAGTCTCTTCCCCTTGCTTAATCGTTGCGAGTTCTTGTTCGAGTGCATACAGCCGAGCAATGTTATTTTCTTCAAACCTTGAGATTAGCTCATTCCAGACAAGGCTCCACAGTAGGGTTGAAGGCTACGCTCTCCGCGATGTCTTTCTTGAGCGCCATAAGCAACCAGGAGATGACCATGTGTTCTTATCTCTTCCATTCTTGCGCTCTCAACAAAAATCCTCCCTCTTCAAGATGCCGTCAAAGAATTCCATCTTATTCTTGGTCAATGGAGCTATTGTCATACATCTTTCCACACCACTAATCCAGCAGTTCCATTAAAGTTTGTACCGGTGAGAGCATTCCTGGGTGCTCTAAATTAAAAAGAAACAAGGGGCGTTCTTGTCACTCGGATTATCGAGGTTCTCTTGTCCATCATCTTTCGCATCAGACGGTACTTTCTTTTTCCCTTGTGTGTTGCTTGATTCTTCTTCCCCGCCGGCCCTAGATAGAAGTGAAGAGATGGTTCTAATGACCTTTCGCTCGAAGGAGATGGGAAGATGGATCAATGACGCTCTGATACCATGTTAACAGAGGGTTGAAGTAATGCGTAGCAGAGAATGGAAATGGGAAATATGTTATAAATCAGAGCTCTAACTTAGAGAGTTAATTACATTAGTGTTTAGATGCTTTATATAGGCTTACATAGAAGGCTATAATTAGATGTGTACATTGTAAGACATGGAAGTAGATAGATGTTAAAATAGACGTTACAGAAGAGAGTTATTACATATTGTATAATATATATATTTTAACACCGAAATGCTCGTTGTTAGTAGGTACGGTTTGCTGGTGTTTGATGTTAAATGTTAGTACTGGCCTCCTAGTAATTAGTCTAATGAACTTTTGCTAATGTTCCAAGGTTACTATGGTCATTGTAGCATGTCATAGGCTTAGTATAATATGAGCATTATAAAAACCATGCAGCTTGTAGTTAGCCTTATGGCCTTTGGATCATAAATCCATACACTAATCATCGGAAAAAAACCCTTATTCATTCAAAACACTCAAACAAAACGTTAAAAAGCCAAGAAACCATTTTATCAACCTAAACTAGACCTAGTAACTTCATACGCCAAGAAGCAAGCAGCAGCCGGTACACTCCTAACCATGGCAGTACCAAACCCTTTATACAAACCCACAACTCCTTCTCTGGCCACTATCTTTCGACAAGCATCAATCGACCCAGTATACTTGGGCTTTTTAAAATCATCAACCTGGATCACACTCTTCACCACATCCGATGGATACAAAATATCCAGTAAGAAATCCCAGCTATCCCACCTGCCACGATCATCGACCCTTTCCCTAACCCTGAAGTATCTCTGCTGCCCGCAAGGTACTGCTTCATAGCTTCATAAACACCAAACACAGCCGCATTACCTGGGACTTCACGAACTAGAGTGGGCACTAAGCCTTTAAACAATCCCTTTGGTCCCACTTCCGATAACACATGGCGAGCGACGTCCATTGGACCGCCATACTTTACTGCTCCACTCTGCGTCTGTAATCTGCACTTGAGTAGTTCAGTTGGGCAAGCCATAAACCCTACAGCAAGTCCAGCAACAGCACCACAAACCACTTGCTGACTGACGGTGAGAGGCGCACCTGGTTCAGACCTTAAGAAGGATTCCATTCGACCTCTGACGGAGAATAGCACTGCATTGAAGAATGCCACGGTGGCAAGTGGAGCACCCATTCCTTGTACAATCCTTTAGGTCCCTCTGCGGCTAGGGTTTTCTTAACAGCGTCGATTGCGCCTGTATACTTTGGAGGTTGACCTGGTAGTGTAGATGATTGGCTCTGAAGTTTGACCTTCACAGTGTCGAAAGGATGGCCCACGATCAACAGTGCTGCCCCTCCCACTGTGCCTGATATTAGGTCTTTAGCTACGTCTCCCATCTGTGGAAGTGAGAGGCTGTCAGACACAGACAAATGCCAAATATATTACTAGTGTTGTACTTAACCCTCTTATAGTATGCTGTAATTTTGTCTTTTTGTAAGGCAAGGTGGGGTATATATAAGTCCTAGCAGTTTTATGTAGCCCCTGTTAAAAAAAAAAATGCAAATACACTGGTCAAGTGAATTCAGTTGAGCAATGGTAATTTTCTCGGAATTGAGGTATTCGTCTACTATGGGCCTAGATTGTGGAGGGAGAAGACAAGTATATGATGATGCTGGTTTCACGCTACTCCAAAGTCGAAAGCAAAAGGCTTGTGACCTTCAACTTTCTCATACTCGGCCTGGGCAATTTGGACGGAACGGAATCGTATTATTATCAATGAGGCGGCTGCGGAGCGGGACAATGTGGCAACTTCAGCAAAAAGGGCTGAAGTAAACTAGAATGGAATCCAAAATGCAAACAGCTCTTCTCAGGAGCAGTTAGAGAATTGAAGTCTTATTTTCACTGATCTAAATGGACTCCTTATAGGTGCTGTTATGTATTGTTAGATGTTTCTCTGGGCCTGGTTAGGCTGGATGTAATACTAGCTATCTTTGTAGCACCATTTATAAAAAAAAAAAAAAAAAAACATTTGAGGCGCACGAAATCGATCCTCCTCCCATACGGCACCTAACAGTGGATGATCATATCATTAATTACAAGAAAAAGTTTATGTTCCTGCATGTCTCAGTCATTCTAGCTCGTTTTCACAAAAAAAGCATATGAAACCTGTGACTATAGTAAATTAAAGATGCGATAGAAAATTAAAAGTTATGAAATAATCGAAACAGACGAAGAATTTATTTGTACCTTTGATCTGGATGGCATTCGTAACAAGGATTGAGGTTACAGAAATTAAAGAATGATAGAAAATTGTCGCTAAATTATCATGACCCGATCAGGGCTCTCCAATACCAAACCAGGCACACATTAAGGATGAAGAGGCAAAATCGGAAAAAGTAATTAAAGAGCCGAAAACAAAAGGATAAATGAAGGTTATTACCCAAACCGATGTTGTAAATTAACGACTCAATTTCACGATTAGAGGAACTTGATACTGTCGAACAAAAAGATCGCTATCTGCTTGATCGAGTGCTCCTCCCCGTGAGATGAGAGCCACATCTAAACCGAAAGGGACATGCTTACAGATCTGGATACCGTTGCTCCTCCCAAGGATTATTAGTTGTAGCATAGTCGAGTTGATTTAACTTTATATGAGTAAAAAATGCAAAATTTTCGATGGAGATTGATATAAAGAGTTTGTTAGCTGACAACAAAAAAAGTGGTTTTATCAAAGTAAACAAAGATTTTTAGAGAACAAAATAAAATAAGGAAAGTTTACTAAATACACTGAGTTTTTGCTAAATTCACAATATATCACTATGTTTTAAAACTACACAGGAAAACATTGAGTTTTTACTTATTTTACCAGATAACATTCTGTCTCATATTTACTTCGTTAATATTCATGGAAAATGACTAAACTATCCTTGTTATAATTAACTATTTGACAATGAATTGTCATATAGATAAATTTCATAAGATACCACTTTAGTTTAACTAATAACATGAGTAGTTTAGTCTTTTTTCTAGGGATAGTAATGGAGTAATTAACAAAATATGAGACAAAATGTTATCTAGTAAAATAAGTAAAAACTCAGTGTTATCCTCTGTAGTTTTAAAAACATAGTGGTATATTGTAAATTTAGTAAAAACTCAGTGGTATTTAGTGAAATCTCCCAATAAATATAATAAGTTGAATCAAGTCATCCCGTGATTTGGTGCTGGAGGAACCCCACGCCCCTGATTCAAGGCAGGCTAGGCTAAGGATGATTTTCCTCCCGGACCCAAGGCCTGGCTCGTGTGGCGGTTGTTAAAAGAACTCCGAGGCCTAACAATCCAGGTAAGGTCCCTCACTCTTATAATGCTAAGTTTAATGTCATTCCTAGACATGATTCTACCTAAGAAAAAATCTTGCTCTAGTCTGTCTTTGCGGACCATAATGATCCCATTAAATCTGACCGCCCCTTTGTTACTATAGAAGAGGACATATCTCCTGAGATTGACTAATGAAGGAATGCCATAATTGGTCATATTTGGGGAAAACATTTGGGTTTAATATGGTCAAAGAAATCGTGAAAAGAGCCGGGAACTTTGTGACCACACCTCAAATACTCCTTCATGAAGAGGGCTGGTTTTATTTTGCTTTGATAATGAGGAGGATCTCCAGCAAGTTTTTGAGAAGGCCCCCTGGATCCTTTATTCCTTCCCTTTAGTCCTCAAAAGATGGTCGCTCGAGATCTTATTTAATCCTAAGGACCTGAATCACATCCCAGTTTGGATTCAACTAAGCTCCATATTCATCTATGGTCTCAATCTAGTCTTAGGAAGATTCTGATCAATCTACTGCTTCTACATCAAGGATGTCTTATGATAGAGCCCTAATTGAAGATGAGTTCAACCTTGACATTATCAGAGGAATCGAAATTTGCACTCCTGGAGGCACCCTGTTCCAACCAATTGTCTATGAATGGGAACCAGTTTCTTGCTCCTCGTGCAAGCAGCTTGGGCACTCCTCTACTCGCAATCCGAGCCTAGGGAGTTCTGTGAAAGCTAAAGCCCTACCTTCTTCCTCTGCCATACCAATCCTAACCACACCACCCTCCCCTTCATTTTTACCCCGGCCATCATTGCTCCTCTGCCCTCCCCTGTCCAGGCTCCTGGCTTTCTCCCAGTTTCGCCACCTACCTCCCGCCCTCCTATCTCCAAGCCCCCTGGCTCCTCCCGTGGCTCGCCAACTCCCCCTCATTCTACTTTCTCCAGATCTACCTCCTTGCTAGATCTTCCATGCTCTTAAAAGTCTCCCTTCTTTCAGCTTGTTCTTGCACCCGGCCCTTAAACTCTTGGAAAGTGATTCCCCAAAAGGGAAAGGTCTTAAGAAGAAGACACTGGTTCCTCCAACAAGGGACCAGACGCCCAATCTTGATAACTCATTCTATATGTAATTTGATCAGGGCTCTGCTCTACCTGCCCCTCCCCCAACCCCTCCTTATGAATATAGCATTTAGGAACGTTAAGGGTTGCAATGATCACCCCAAGCTCTGTAAAATCCAAAAAATTCTTTGAATAATAAGCTCTATGCTTTTAGTCTCCCCGAAACCCATTGTCTCTTGGTAACCACTTGTCTATTTTATCCCGGTTCATTCCAACTTGAAACTTCATCCATAATTTTACCGCATACCCTAATTGGTGCATCTCGATCCTTTTCAACCCCTCCCCAATAACTCTCTCATCTATCCATCTCCTTCCTCAAGCTAACTTGTAAAGCCACCCTTATTGGCTCTTACGAATTTACCATCTCAATTGTTTATGGGAGCAACAACCCTTTGCTTATATCTTAACTGTGAGCGAAGATCACTAATCTTAGTTGGAACCCTTGGGGCCCGTGGGTGGTTGCTGGGGATTTCAATAATATCCCTCTATACGGCGATAAGCTTAGCTCCTGCACCCCTCCCCGGGGGTTACCGAGACTTCGCGGCTTATGTATCTGGTGCTAAGCTGCAAGATCTTTGCTACTACGGGCATTTCTACACCTGGTGGAATAACCAGCATAACCATAGTAGAGTCATAGATAAAGTTGATCGGGTTCTTGTTAATGAGGACTAGATTTGGCCTTCCTAACCAGCTTTGCTTCCTTTCTTCGCCCCTTGTTTCTGACCACATTCCTATTATTATCACTCTCCCCATTCAACCCCCCCCCCCCCCCCCCCCCCCCCCCCCCCACAAGAGGAGGTTTAAATTTCATAATATTTGAACCAAGGACCCCTCATTCACTCTTGTCCACGATGCTAGGGACATCCACCCTTAGGGTAGCCGCCTTTTCACCATCATCTATAGATTACGCCACCTCAAGGGTGGCCTCTCCTTTCTTCCTAAAACTGAGTTCGGCTCCCTCGGTGTCAAAGGAAAACAAATAAAAGAGGAACTCATTGACAATCAATTGAAGCTAGATCAGGATCCCTGGAATCCGTCCCTAATATCCAATGAAAAATCCTTGTGTCACAACGTTATTATTAGGAGAAACCAGAAGCTCTTTTTCCTTCGCCAACTTTTGAAAACCTGTTAGCTCAAGTATGTTGATTCTACTTTCTTTTTTTTTCATAGAGCCATAAAGGCGAGGTGGAATAAAAACTCCATCACTTCCATTACTAATGATCTTGGGGAGGTCCTCAATACCCCTCTCACATCAAGTATTGTCTTCTCACTTACTTCAAGCATTACCTTGGTACTAAAGTGACTCTTCCCTATTCTCTTGCGGGCGTCAACTTGGAACACATTAGAACTTTTGACCATTTTAGATGGACCCCTTTAACCCTGCCCATTGATAATAAAGAAATTTTATCAGCTCTCCTCTCCATCGGTGATGACAAAGCATCGGGTCTGGACGGCTTCACAGCCAAATTCTTTAAAGATTATTGGGAAATCATCGGGGAGGATATCTGTTGGGCAATCAAAAGCTTCTTCCATAGTGGTAGGCTCCTCAAAGAATTTAACACCACTCTTATCCTAAAGACTGATGCGGCCTCCATACCTAGGGACTTTAGACCCATCTCTTGCTGCAACACCTTATATAAAATCATCAACAAATCCTCGTTAAGAGACCTAAAAATGTCCTCCCCTCCTTCGTTAGCCCTAGTCAGGGGGAATTCATCAAGGGTCGCCTCATTATTGATAATATTTAGTTGTTCTCCTATCTGATAAAAAGCTACAAAAGGGTGCATATCTCCCCCCGTTGCATGATAAAAATGGATATTATGAAAGCCTTTGACACATTTGGCTGGACTTTCCTCGATGACACCCTCTTATTCCTAAACTTCCCTCTAGAGTCTGACAACTGGATTATGCAATGTGTCACCTCAACTTCCTTTTTTATCAACATCAATGGCTACCCTTCTAGGATTTTCAAAGGTGAGCGAGGGATGCATCAAGGAGACCCCCTATCTCCCTATCTATTTGTCCTTGTTATGGATATGCTCTATCGCCTTCTTGATCAACTTCATTTATCTTCTACTTTCCGCTACCACCCTCATGCAAATCCCTTCGCCTATCCCATCTTTCTTCGCAGATGATGCCCTCCAATTTTGTAGAGGTGTAACACCCCAACTCGTAATTCACAATTAACGGTAATTAATAGCGTCAAATATAAAAGAAATTGTCATGGAAAAATTAACCAAACCCCCGATGTTACCGTCGTTAGTCACCCTCGTGACTAACTAGGCCTCACTAACTCCAATATAACGGTCTGAATGACTGAATACTTAACCAACTTAAACTCCAACAATTACTTATACATATAGAGCTACACTAAACGTCTCAAAAAATACAAGTTCATTCTGACTTCAACAATGTAAACTGTATAAGTACTAACCGAGGTAACAATCAAAATAAAGTACACTTGGTCCAAAAGTCTACCCACCTACACTCGGTTGGGTCGAACCTCAATCAAGTACCTGGAAATACTAGGCCCAAACGGGCTTACAACAACTGCTGGTATTAAAACGTGCAGCCCGCAAGCTACCGGGCCACACATAACTACTTTGTCGTTAACATGCGGCTCATTATTACAATAATATAAATGAAACTGTAAACATCCAACATGCAGCATATAACGAAAGCAATCATTCAATACAATGATATAACCCAACAGAAAAAAGATGTAAGTATATCGCGTTAGTGTTTTGTTCCTTTCTAGGCATTGAGATTAATTTGGAATCTCGTTAAGGACTTAACTTTACTTATCGTGGAAAATTCGCACAATAGGTTTGCCACTTTCTTAATCAGTAACTTAACTTATCTCGGGTATGAATTAATCCTGTTAGAGAGTAATGAAACTCTAATGAACCATCGTCGTTGTGATGTTCATTGAGTCGGGTATGATAAACCCTTTAGACGAGATCAAGAGTCTCATATTGTACGAATAACCGGGTATCTTTAAACCCGTAGGTGAGTATAAACTTCCTTAACCACCGTTGAGAACGATGTATATTTAATCAGGTGTATATATGAACCAGAGAGATGAGAAATAAGTTCTCAAATACAACTAACCACCGTCAAAAGTGACGTATATTTACATCGGGTATATATAAACCCAGTGGGCTAGTACACAATGTCCCCCGCAACCACCATCAATGAAAGACATACATTTAATTGTCATTTAAACCCAGTGAGCGAGTATAAGACTTCCTCCATAACCACCGTCATGACCTACATTTATAATTGGAAGATGATCTGATGCAGATACGGTCTCCTAAACTCAACATGCATGGCCAGAACTTCTGGGCTCCTCACTCCGCTTATCTCGATCGTGTTAGAAGTCTTAATGGAACAATCATCCTACTTCTAGGGTGATAAGTTCGAACATCACATTTCAGATGTCGACAATTTATTAAAAGCACTGGTGGAACGAATGCCTTAAATTATGGTCCAAAACCCTTTTTAATGATGGTTCTAGACCGTAGTTAACGCGAGCATCACCTAAGACAGAGACGTCTTTAATTATGGTTTAAAAACCGTAATTAGAAGCCTTTTCCCATCTCGTGTGTCGGGGACTTTACATTATGGTTCCATAGAAAACAGTAACCTAAAGTCCAATGGCGCGCACACGCGCCAAAGCACTTTAGATTACGGTTTTCCGTGGACATCGAATGAGAAATAGAGGTAATTGCGTTTATAAGGTTTTTAGATGTGGTCAGGCCCTTAAGGCTAGAGAAATTACGAAGGCTCGAATAGAGTCACATGCAATAAAGGAAATAAAGGAAGAGATTGCTCATGCAGCAGAGAATTCCACCTCCCTATATGTGCTACATAAATGGAGAAGCTTAAATCGTAAACTAGATTGGCTTCTTTTCAGGGTGGAAACTATGTGGGCTCAACGATCCAGACAACAATGACTGCTAGAAGAAGATTGTAATTCAGCTTTCTTCTTCAGTCAAGTTCAAGCAAGAAAACGCAAGAATGTTATTTATGAGATGATGATGACCAGGGTCTTTGAGTCTCAGACTAGGTGTAGATTGAGCAAATAACAAGAGGTTTTTTCACTAATTTGTTCACGTCTACTCACTGTTTGTCGAATCCACATTGGTTTTCATGTGTTGAAGATCGGGTATTAAGATCACGTTATGAGTCTATAGGACAACCCTATACTTGAGAAAAAATATTGAAGGCACTCAATAAATGCATCAAACAAAGCTTCAGGATCGGATGGTACATAAGGAGTTTTCCCTACAACTTCTTAAGATATAATAGGTTCGGACTTCATCACTACTTCTTTATTGGTTCTTAATTCATACTTAATCTCGGAAGGCTTGAATCATACATATATATTATTACTCCCAAAGAAAAGGGGAGCAAACCAGATGAAGGATTTTCGCCCAATATCTTTGTGCAACACTATATTTATCTTTAAATTATTATTGTATTACGTGTAAGTGTTCTTTAAATTATTATTTAACTTTCGTTTATTTTTTAGTATGCATTTAACATATTTGTTTAAAAAATGTTCTTCAGCTGTTTGACTGCTAGACTACAAGGGAACGATAGAGATTCTATCATCACATTATTGTGTCCACAGATAATGTCAGCAAGTCAAGGTGCATTAGATGGTTCACAATGTGAACAACACATGAGGCATGGATTTTGTGCTACCATGCGAAGACGGTGCAAATATCTGCTAATACCATATCATCAAATCTAAGTACATTAACTAAACTTCTTTGCTTGTTAATTATATATCATTACACATTGATTTAAAGAAATAAAGTTCTAAAACACTTTCTCTATTATTTGTGGTAGCAATCGTTGGTTTTTGATGGTGTTGTGTGTCAACACCTCATGCATGTTGGTAATTGATCCATTAGGCGATGATCATCAAGAGATCACGATAGAGAAGTTCTTGAAGGAGTGAGTCACATTTAAATATTCATGCATGCTGATTTGCTTTTTGTTTATCCTGGTAATTTGCATTCACTAAATGGCTTCGTTTATGCTATTTTGCAGTGGTCATATGATTGGTTTAAGTTACATGGGGTAAACCATTTTCCATAATGGACTTTTATTACATACCAGTGGATAATTGAATTTCATCAATCTTTTTGTATTATATAAATAATATAACATTTTTATGCTCTCACTAAATAGTTGATAATCCATGCATGTATGATGACAGTGTCCTAGACAGCCCAATTCATGAAGTTGTGGCTATTATGTGATGTGGTACATGTATGATATTGTTAAACATATTGACACTCTAGAAGATGATGACAAGATAATCGTATCGATCCAAGTTGTAGTAAGGTTATTGTTTTTGTAATAGTGTTTGTACTAATGATGAGTCTCTTTTGTGTGGACAGATTGTTTCCGAACACTTATGCTAAAGCGGGTCTAGACTTATAGAGAGATCATATGGCGCAATATTGGTTTTAAAAATACTTAAGTATCACTTAGATATTCTCCTAGCGTATTAGACTTACATTTTTATGGTGAAGCAAACTACGCTTCAAAATTTTGCAAAGTGTAACTCTTATTTTTCTAGCTAGATGTGCAAATAAATGATTGAATTGGTTTGTACAATTCAACTACCAACTCTTATTTCTAGCTAGTTGCGCATATATTTGTTGTAGTGTGTTTTAGTCACCAAAGAGCAAAATACCAGTTGGATGCTCTGTACAGGTACACGTATATGTATTTGGTTATGGGTTGTGCGTGAAAACACAAGGGTTTAGCAAAAAACCAAAAAATAATAATTATAATAAACCACAGTTTGACCAGAAACCGTGGTTTAAAATATTTGGTGCGAGACTATATACGATGGTTATAGGCCAAAACCGTCATTTTTAAGTTAGTTTCCCACGGTTCCAACTGACTATATATGACAATTAAAAGAGGAACCGTCGTTTATAAAAAATTATAAAACAAATGTTTGTTAGCAGAAATATGTGTTACTATACTTCTACCTAGGCAGTGTACCTATGGTTTTGCGGAATAGTGAATTAAGTAGGGGTTGTCGATCTCAGGGACCTCGTTCAATTAATTGACAATTTATTAACTAACTGAGAAACTAAACTAAGAAAACAGGAAACATCACTTTTTCAGGTTTTACTTAATTTAATAAAAAGAATGACTCAACAAACTAACATAAAATAATGAAATAGTAAAATAGTAAAAATAAACTAAATAAAGAAATAAATATTGAAACTCTAAAATCTAAGGAAGCACCCTGGATTGTTCTGCGACCCTTCAGTTTATTAATCTATTAATAAACTATTCCCTAATTCTACAATAAAACTCACGAATCTTAATTAACCTGTTGACCGGTCCCTGTACAATGAATCCTAACTGGTAGAAATAACAAGCCGCAAACCATGCCCAAGTCAACTCTAACCAATCGCTATTACCAATTCCTATTGGAGACAGATTAACCTATAGGCAAACCATGCTTCTAGTCGTTAGTCCGGTTTGTTTAACTTCCTATGTCTTGTTTACTAATCTCAGTGCCGCATTTTGATTAGAAAACTACAAATATTACTTTGATAATTAGCTAGAGAATCAAAGCGCATTAAGAACAGTAATTAAACTATTGCATTAATTAATTAGTGAAAAGATTACACAAAAAATAATAAAGAATCGGTTTGCTACCCAATCCGGGGAGCTGAACTAGCTACGCTAACATGACTCTAAAAACAACAAAGGAATAACACATTGAACAGATCAGAGAAAAGGGAAGAAGAAACTCTGTTAGAAGATAGTTATTTTGGAAAGACTTTGTATAGAAAGGTCTAGAGACCCTCTTGTATGTTATTGATATTGTGTATGTACAAGGTTCCCTACAGCCTCTATTTATAATAGTAGTACATGGTAACTATATGGCCTTGGGCCTTTACATTAATAACTAAATCTACACATTAGTAAATAAATCTACAGCCCATTAAATTGGGGGTACTACCTCCCCGCGAGCCCAAAACGGCGCCAGACAAAGCCATTTGGGATCGGAGTTGATTGAGACGAAAACGATTTGGGGGTTTTGTTAGGGCATCGGCGAGTTGTTCTTCGGTTGGAAGAAATCGAACACGCAAGCTACCATTCTGAACTCTTTCACGAACAAAGAAGTAATCCACCAAGATGTGCTTGGCTCTGCTGTGAAAAACGGGATTGGAAGCGAGGTAAGTTGCTCCCAGGTTATCACAGTTCAAAATCAGACTTTGCTCATTTAAATCCCTAGTTCTTGTAATATTTTCTGAATCCAAATTGTTTCCGACGCAGCGATGGCCAAGGCTTTATATTCAGCTTCAGTTGAAGATTTTGCGACGGTGGCTTGTTTCTTTGAGCACCACGAGACTAGACTGCGGCCGAGGAAGATGAGGAAGCCGGTGGTCGACCGTCTGTCGGAGAGAGAACCTGCCCAATCCGCATCGGAGTATACATGCAGTTCGCCCAAAGGAGAGTCTGTGAGGGCTAAACTCTATGAATCAAGTATGGGTGTAGAGACAGGTTTTGCATGTTGCATCTGTGTTTTGTTCAGTAGTTCAACAATATAGTGTGCTTGGCTTAGTTTTAGTCCTGTTGAGTCTCGGGTAGCAGTGATACCTAGAAATTGACTTAGAGAACCAAGATCCTTAATGGGGAATTCAGCTGCCAATGCTGCGACTAGCTGATTTAGTAAAGCAGATGAAGAACCAGTGAATAGAATGTCATCCACATATACTAGCACATACACTCTGTCATTTCCTTTGAGGTAAAAGAAAAGAGACGGATCAGACTGAGAGTGATTAAAACCAATATGAATTAGATAAGTGCTAAGTCTGGAAAACCAGGCACGAGGAGACTGTTTTAGGCCATATAAGGCCTTTTTCAACCTACAAACATGGTGAGGAAAATCTTTATGAACAAAACCAGCTGGTTGTTTTAGATAAACTTCTTCTTCCAATTCCCCGTGCAAGAAAGCGTTGTCAACATCTAGTTGCCTTATAGGCCAGTTAGAGGTAGTAGCAATAGTCAGAACTAAACGAATTGTAGCTATTTTAACTACAGGACTGTAGGTTTCTGTATAGTTAACCCCTTGAGTTTGATTATAACCTTGTGCTACTAAAGTGCTTTTCTTCGTTCTAGAGTGCCATCTGCAAATCTTTTGGTCTTGAGAACCCATTTTGATCCTAGAACATTCATGTGGGGTTTGAAGGGCACAAGATCCCAAGTGTCTGTTCGTTGTAGGGCATCAAATTCAGTCTTCATAGCTGCCTGCCACTCTGGAAATTTTAGGGCTTGAGAGAATGTGGGTTGTTCTGGGATAAGAGGCAAAGAGGGGGGGTGTGTAGTAGATGTGTGATTTAACCAATTTATGGTACCATCTGTTCAAACTTTAGGTTTGAGGGAATTTGTTTTTGCTCTAGTAATCATGTGGTGTTTAGATTGAGGTGGATTGGGTTGGGCTTGGGGTGAGTGACCAGAAGAAGGGCTTGAGGGTGTAAAGGAAGGAGAGAGTATTTAAGGGTGTAAGAGAAACAGAGGGAGTATTTGAAGTTGAGGGGACAGAAGTTGTTTGGGGGTGTAGTGGAGACAGAGGGTGTAGTAGGGTTAACAGATGTAGGAGAAAAAAGGATGGTGAAGATGGAGTGTATGTGTCTGTGGGTGTAAAAGTAGGGAGAGTGTCATCTGATCCAAGAAAGGGAACAAGGATGTTTGAGAGGAGTCTGAGGCAGATGAGTGATCAGGTTTAGTAACAAAGAAAGGAAAGGCAGTTTCTTGGAACTTCACATCTCTTGATGTATAAATTCTATGTGTCTCTTTGTCAAAACATAGATAGCCTGTAGAGTGTAACGAGTAACCTAGGAAGACACACTCCTTGGAGCGAAAAGAGAGTTTGTGAGAGTTATAGGGACGAAGGTTAGGCCAACAACTGCAGCCAAAGACTTTTAGGTTAGTGTAAATAAAGTGTTTTTGTGAAGCTTGAAAAAAGGGAGTGTGATAGGACAGTGCCTGAGTTGGAGTTCTATTCATAAGATAAGTGGCAGTCCTAAAAGCAAAAGACCAAAAAAGTAAAGGCATAGAAGCTTGAGCCAAAAGGCATAACCCTTTATCAACAATAAATCTAATCTTGCTTTCAACAGAACCGTTCTGTTGATGACTGTGAGGACATGTAAGTCTATGGTTGATACCTTTTGTTGAAAAATTTTGTAAGGGCTCTAAATTCTCCACCTCCATCAGTTTGTACTGCCATAACAGATTTACCAAACTGAGTGGAGACTAGTTTGCAAAAAATTTCAAGAATATTAGCCACCTCTGATTTTGCTTTCATAGGAAATAACCAAATGTACCGAGAAAAGTCATCCACAATGATAAGAAATATCTAAAACCGTCTTGAGAAACACAATTTGCTGGTCCCCAAACATCAGCAAACAGAAGTTCAAAACAATCACTAGAAACAGAATCTGATGGATAGTGTGGTAGAGCATGTACTTTTCCTTGACAACAAGCAGTACAAAGTTCAGGAGTAACTGTAGAAACAGTAGGTAGCCTAAAATCATTTATTACACACCTAGTAACCATATCACTAGGATGCCCAAGACGTTGGTGCCAGATTGTTGTAGGAGCAGCTGTAGTGTAGTTCAATTGAGCCCTCTTAGACTGAGAAGCATTCTTGGGAAAGAAGTAGACTCCATCTTTAACTTGTCCCGGAGGATAGTTGTCCCAGTGTGTAAATCCTTCAACAGGAAATGGTTTGAATAAAACTCAAAATAAGTTTCATTATCAGTGCAAAATTTACTAACTGAAATCAACTGTTTATTCAGTTTTGGAACATGTAGGAGATCATTGAGAACAAAATTTCTTTCTGTAGATGATAACAGACCTGTGCCTTGGTTGCTTATAGCCAAAGAGGAACCATCCCCTAAAGAAACAGTATCATTTCCAACATAGTCATTAGCAGAAATGTTTAGGTTTGAGAAATCTCCTGTAAAATGATGTGTAGCCGCGGTGTCTGGCATCCATTCAGAGATATTGTTGCGACCAGTAGCATTAGCACTCATGGGAAATGGAGGTCTAGGCTGGTAGGTTTGATTGTAACGATGATAACATGCAGAAGCCTCATGGCCTCGTTTTTTGCAGATTTGGCATTGTGGTCGGTTATTGTTGACCAGTGAAATTGTTTCTAGCTTGAGGACGAAAAGTGTTTTGACTGGAGTTGTTTTGATTGTAGTTGGAGTTGTTTTGATTGTAGTTGGAGTTGTTTTGATAGGAATTGTAACGACCTCTACCTCTGGAGTTGTTTGAGTTTCTGCCACGTCCATAGCTATTATTTGGAGGGCGAGGAGTAGGGAGAAGAGAGGATGATTGATTTGTGGAGTTTAGAGAAACAGAGGTGTTTGATGTTTTGTCTGATTAGAAATCCAGATTTCAGATGAGAGCATAAAATTGTATAGTTGACTTGGGGTGCAAGGTTCTATTCTTGTAAGGATGCTAGAGACAAGAGAATTGTACTCAGTTGGGAGGCCCTTTAAGATGTAGCTTTGAAACTCTCTATCAGTAACAATATGACCAGTTATAGCAAGAGATTCAGCAAGAGATCTGGCTCTATTATAGTATGTAGTGATAGTCTCAGTAGGTTCTTTTCAATAGATGAGATCTGATAATGTAATTGCCCAACTTGAGCATTGGTTTGAGCAGAGAAGGTATCATTCAAATAGTTCCAAGCCTGAGCAGAGGTATGAAGACTGATAACTTGGCTAAGAATAGCCTCAGACAGAGAAGCAAAAATAATACTGAGAACAATTTGATCCTGTTGTGTCCATTTTGAATTTCAGAGACAGAGGATGTTTCAGTCGAAGGAAGAGGGCAAGGGAACGTTCCATCAACGTATTTAAACAAATCATTAGCCCTTAGAAACGTAACTAACATACGTCTCCAAATACGAAAATTTTCTAGTTTTAATTTTACCAAATTTGTTGCAGCGGCAAGAAGGGACTGACTACTGGTTTGATGTGCAGGGAGACGAACAGTCACAAGAGTTTGAGTCACCGGAGTTGGAGTTTGAGTCACCGGAGTTTGGCCGCCGTTGTCGCCTGGTCCATTGTCACCAGAGCCATTGAGCGATGACTCCATATCATTCATCGGGGAAATTCAAAAGGATAGAGTGGTCGCGGGAGAGGAACAGTCGCGAGAAGCTTTAGAAGAGGTCAAGAAGTTTGAAAAAAAATTTGCCATAGTCGCTGGCTCCGATACAATAGTTATTTTGGAAAGACTTTGTATAGAAAGGTCTAGAGACCCTCTTGTATGTTATTGATATTGTGTATGTACAAGGTTCCCTACAGCCTCTATTTATAATAGTAGTACATGGTAACTATATGGCCTTGGGCCTTTACATTAATAACTAAATCTACACATTAGTAAATAAATCTACAGCCCATTAAATTGGGCTACTAGAAGAACTCCGCTCCGTCTTCCGTCATCACATGTCTCTGCATTAATCCTCTGCTAGAAATATGGGATGTAACAATGGTGGACTTGTGTGGGTGTGAGAGAGGAGGCCGAAGCCCCTGGTGTGAGGCGCAGCGTCGTGGATTTCCTTTTCCTCGTGACCTAATTCTCCTCCTTATAAATCAGCCTCATTAATTTATCAATAATCAAATATTTGTCAAGTAAATCCCGCCGTGAATGATGGTTTGCTTCAGTACGAAAATGAGTACAGTGAATGAATCACGAGCATATTGTATAATGTTCACATTAATACTCATGTGGAGCAGCCTTTTGATGAATATCATCAAATGAGAATGTGGTAAAGTGCATGGTATAAGAGGTGGTTAGTGAATGACGTGAAATTTAATTGCCGTGAGAATATCCCCCATGTGATATGTTGTCGGTGTGACATATAATATTCCTCGATCAAGATCTTCAATCATATATATATATATATATAATATATAATATCACAATTGAAAATTTGAGACTTTCCTGCATTTGACAAATAAAATGTATCAGTTCACATCAAAACACAAATCTTAGAAAAAACATATGATAAGTGAGAAATATGTCACAATTCATTGTAAACATATCATGAAATATAGCCCTAAAAATAGATATATTTCGCACTTATCAAACTTCCTCACACTTAGCTTTTGCTTGTCCTCAAGCAAAGAAAGAATAAAACTATCTCTAAGGTCGTAGTGGCAAAACTCAGGATCGAATAAGTGCCAAAGAAAATCAAGCGAAATGGCAATCAAAAGAATAATCCTACTCTTTCGCAAATAGTGAAAAAGAACAGTTATGTAAAAGCATGGACAAGTTTGATTGCATAAATTAAATATAGGATCGCTTGGGATCTTCCATTAATTTTTAACCTATAGATGACAAGGGGTGTGAAGTAATTCCATATTCCGCAATACCTTTCAACACCACGCACTCATGATCAAAAATAAGAAAATTACAATAAACATTCAGCATTAAGAACTTTTCTTTTCTTTTCATAATTATTTCCATTTTTCACACAATTGTTTTCATCCCCTAGACTTTTCTCTTTATCCCTGTATCGATGTTGGGCCTTCTATCCCAGATCACGAGACCTTAGGTAGATGGGTGATGAAGCACCCCAAGGACTTAATAACCGGATAAAAGAGGTCTGTTTCGGTTCAGAAAATTTAATTAAGATCAGAGGAGTACCTTGTCTTATCCAAACTTTCACAACATTTCAAAATCCCAAAGTAAACTAATTCAGTTTACATAATCAGCTAATCCACCAAATTTCAAAGAAAACAGAATTAATTTGAATAAAAACAAGTTAGATTAGTCAAACAACTTTAAGCAGCAGAATTCTTGAGGTTGTCACCTGGCTCAACTTCAAACATCCACAAACATTCTCACTTAAGAATTCAACATTTATAAGCACTCGGAGAAGTGATTCTCTCAAAGAAATAGGACAAACAAAAACAAGTGTGACATTTAAGTGTAACTGCATATTTTCAGCGAAAGGTCTCTAATTCCTTACACTTAAGAGGAGCAATGTCCTCATTGTTCAAAAATAAAAATTGAGAAAAGACCTTTCAAATTATGCTAGATTCATGAAGAATTTCATTCAGGCAACATAAACTGATAAAATAAAATAAGCATTTATAGCATGATAGGCTGAACACAAACAATAAAGATAAAGGAAACTGAAACTCCCCTGATATCATAGATAAAGGAAGGTTCCCTTCCTCACACTTAAGCTCGAATAGTGGGCGCATCAAACTTCCTCACACTTGCGTTCAAGCAAGTGTCCAGCCTTGAAAAATCATAGTACCACACACATAATATTTCACCTGCACACTCTCACAAAACAACCACAAAAACGCTAAAAGTGTTGCATTAGAAGCACAGGCCCCATTGCCACTTCTGAGTGAAAAGAAAAAAAACAAAAGTTAAAGTAAGAAAAAATTAATTGAAAACAAAACAAACTAAAAAACTAAATAAATAAATAAATAGATAAATAGAATAAAGTAAAAACTAAACTAAACTAAAACAAAGTAAAGAAACAGAAAACTCAACCAGGATCAAAAATAAAAGTTGACAATGGCTTTAATGGTGGGGGAAAAGAAACCATATTGACCATTACCAATCCACCTGAATCAAAACAAAACGTTACTTCGGCAAATAAAATAGGAAGATAAATACTCCACAAAACCTAGTGTTTGAGGACAAATGCCGGAGACGTTGTTCTATAGAAGACCAAGTGATGATGGTTCTTCTTCCTCGAATTTGAGGACATAAACGTCATCCTCCTATTGTTGAGGCTTCTGGAGGTGAGGTTGAAATTGTTGAACAATTGGTGGTGGCGCTTTCTCCTCAGATTCGAGGATGCAAACATCCTCCTGCTTTTGGTGAGGCTCAGTAGGACAATCTTCCACTGGTTCGCAAACAGGCTCACACAAAATATTATCAATCACGAATAGTCGGGTTAAGTCGAGGTTGGGGAAGGAGGGCAATATAACTCTTCAGCATGTCATCCAGCCTCTTCATCAGACTCCTCTTCAGCTTTAGAAATAATTGGTCCAGATCGGTCTTTACCCACCAAAGTCTCTGTTTCAAATTGGTTCACTAGGTTCAAATAACTTTGTCTATGAGAGAATTCCACTTGCTGTGAAATCTGATTAAGTTGTCTTTCCCAACTCTAGTTTATGGCTTTTTTCTCATCAAATTTTGCATCTATATTGGCAAACCTACCATTAGTGATTTTCTTTTGCTCTAGGATCTCTACAAGCATGCTCTCTATCTTGCTCTTATACTCCTTAGGAGGCTCCTGATAAGCGTAGAATTGCTCGTCGTCCATTTGCATTCTAGTTTGCTCACCTTCCCACCAATAAGGTTGTCGATAAGACGATTGTTGTGGTTGGTAATAATAATCCTGTCACCTGTTCTGGTAGTAACTTTGAGCACCCGACTGATTATATCTGTTCAAATTCTGCTCTATGTTCATTATCGCACCCGTCCTCTTCAACTGTGTCAGCACTCTTCTCAACTCATCCATATTATACTCCATTGTCAGCAACTAGCCTCTTAAAAGTAAAAAATAAAAACTACAAGTAAAATAGATAAAATTGTAAAATAAAAAGGAAACACAAATCCTAATAAAAAACAAAATTATTTAAACAGAATAACACAGAAAACAAAATAAAAGAGATCCGTTAAAATAAATAACACATAAGTAAAAATAAAAACGAAATAAATAATAAATAAAATTAAAAAAAATAATTAAGACAAAAATAAATACAAATAACGTCAATTGAATTCAAAAATCCGAAACGTAAGTTTAAAACTTACGTACCGTAAAATTGAATTAAAAACAGAATCAAGAACAACAAAAATTTATAACTTAAATTGAGAAAGAAATAAAACCAAAATAAAATAAAATAAAAATAATGAAAATAAAATAAAATAAAAAAATATACGTAGCACAAAAGTTACGTATTCAAACCGAAAGTTTGTATCGGAAAGTAGTTAATTCAAAAATAGAAATTAACCAAAAATAAAAGAAGAAAAACAAATTAGAATAAAATCTAAATCAAATAAATAAATATGTCAATTAATCGTGTCAGAGGTCCCCAACAATGGCGTCAATAACTTGTTATAGAAATATGTGTTACTATACTTCTACCTAGGCAGTGTATCTATCGTTTTGTAGAATAGTGAATTAAGTGGGGGTTATCGATCTCAGGGACCTCGTTCAATTAATTGACAATTTATTAATACTGAGAAACTAAACTAAGAAAACAAGAAATGTCACTTTTTCAGGTTTTACTTAATGTATAAAAAAAGAAAGACTCAACAAACTAATATAAAATAATGAAATAGCAAAATAGTAAAAATAAACTAAATAAAGAAATAAATATTGAAACTCTAAAATCTAAGGAAGCACCCCGATTGTTCTGTGAACCTTCACTTTATTAATCTATTAATAAATTCTTCCATAATTCTACAATAAATTAAGGAATCTTAATTAACCCGTTGACCGGTCCCTGTACAATGAATCCTAAATGGTAGTAGAAATAACAAGCCACAAACCATGCCTAAGTCAACTATAACTAATCGCCTTATTACTAATTCCTATTGGAGACAGATTAACCTATAGGCAAGCCATGCTTCTAGTTGTTAATCTGGTTTAACTTCCTATGTCTTGTTAACTAATCTCAATGCCACATTTTGATTAGAAAACTACAAATATTACTTTGATAATTAGCTAGAGAATCAAAGCACATGAAGAACAGGAATTAAACTATTGCATTAATGAATTAGTGAAAAGATTACAAAATAAATATAAAGAATCGGTTTGTTACCGAATCCGGGGAGCTAAACTAGCTACGCTAACATGACTCTAAAAACAGCAAAGGAATAACACATTGAACAGATCAGAGAAAGGAGAAGAAAGAACTCTGTTAGAAGAACTTCGCTCCGCCTTCCGTCATCACATATCTGTGCACTAATCCTCTGCCAGAAATATGGGATGTAACAATGGTGGACTTGTGTCATGCCCCTTTTGGTGAGCTGCTTGGTTACAAGTAGCTCCATGCCAGTTTGCCCTTTGGTTGGTGCCCGTTAAGACTTGTGTGGGATTGCTTGTCAACCCCATACTTGATTGTCGCTTTGACCTAGCCCCTTAAGTTCCACGGTCCTTGAGACCCCCGAGGACGAAGGTCCGAGGGATGGGCATCAGTTGAAGGGCACGATGCGTTGGTTTGGCCGAGCTGAGTTGCGCCAGCTTGTGACTCGAGCGAGGGCCGAGTTAGCGGGGTTGTGGAGGACACCCGTCCGGGCCTAGTAAGGACCGGGTATGCCTTCGGGTATGCACACTGCCAGGGTGGCTTGGCAGTGACTCCAATAGCACAAGCACATTGTGCTCAGTGCTGCCCTTAGGTTGCAAGTGCCAGTGTCACCACGGGCACGAAGCAACTAGGGGATGTAGGGGCCGAGCTGAGTTACGTCAGCTTGTGACTCGAGTGAGGGCCGTGTTTGCGGATGCTGTGGAGGGCATCTGTCCGGGCCCAATGAGGACCGGATGTGCCTTGAGCATGCACGCTGCCAGGGTGGCTTGGTAGCAACTCCAATAGTCTGAGCATGTTGTGCTCAGTGCTGACCCTTAGGTCAGTTAGTGGGTGCCGTGGAAGGCACCTGCCTGGGCCTGAAAGGGACCGGGCAAGCCAGCGAGCATGCATGTCCCCAGGATGGCTTGGTATCGACTCCAAGAGGTAATGACCACTTTGTGGTCAATGCCGCCCTCAGGTTGCTGCGAGTGCTAGTGTGACCACTGGCACGAGGCAACTAAGGGTCATCCTGATTGTATGACTCCTGCCACGAAAGGTGCAAGGGGCAGTGCACATCAGAGCCGTCTTACGGTTCGGCAAGTGTTGAGTCCTGGAACAGGGCGGAGACAGGGTGCGACGTGGTCCGCGTTAGCACACCTTACTGATTCGTACTAGTTGGGGTCTTTGGTTGTTGGACTGTTGGAGGCCCGACGGTGCCGAGGACGAGTGTGGCCGCTAAGGGACGCACATGTACTCGGGCTGCAGGGAGAGGGACGGAGTTGACTCAGTCTAAGCTGCAGCCTGGCATTCGACCGAGGCATCTGGGCCACGGGAATGTGAGTCAGTGAAGGAACTTGTCGTTGGGAGGATTAAGTCCACTCTTGACTCTTGTTTGTGGCTAAGTGGATGGTTGTTCCATCTGCGCTGAGTAATAGGCTGGTGGGTCTTTTGACCCAACGCCGGTGATGCCTAATTGGTCTTATGGCCTAATCTGTGAGAGCCCCTTGGGGTCTCGCTTCCGCGCAAAAATTTCCGGATTAAGGTTGGGCATTACAATTATGGTATCAGAGCACACTCTATAGTTTTCTTGATACTTCATGAGAGTGGCTCGTTGATGTCTTTCGCTTGCCGCCTGACCAAGGCGGGCTGTTGTTCTTGATTCCATTCGGATGGTTAGTTTGGGATGAAGGCTTTGATGGATCCTGTTTATTTGCCGTTGTGACTTAACTTCGTGGGTTGAGTTGACTCAAGTTAGGCTTGGTCAAATACCCTTGCTGTAATGGTCTCATTGGGAAAGGGTTAGGTCGAGGCTAAGCTATGAGTTAGCCCGACTTGCGATGGACTTAGTTAGAAAAGATCCTTCGATTGAAGGTTTACTAATCCTTAGTCAAAGACTGCAAATGGGTTCTTGAATGCCTTTAGCAAAGAGACCCTACTTTTGTAGGTTGACTCATTTGTCTAAGTCAGAAAAGATCCTTCTTCTGAAGGTTGGCTCATCCTGTTCAATCCCTGATGGGGTCGGGATAACTTGCTCGTACGTTGAAGTGTCATGCAAACTCTATGAGAGTGTTTGCCGGGTGACAAGGTCAGGTGTGCGGTGTTAGATGTCAAGTTGGTTCGAACAAGCGTGGGTTTGAGACCTGTCGCATGTTCGGAAGAGAAGTTGTCCGTATGACCCTGCGAGTAGGGATGGTAGTCTCTTGCAACATGCCGATCGTGTGTACTTTCACACCTAGGTACAACCCTTATGGGCTTACCTTGAGTTCTCCTTTCTTGCCTTCGCCTGAAGCTGCAATGAAAGAAGTTTGATCTCATGTTGCTGTAAATGAGCTTGTTGGAGCCGACCTGGATTAGGTGCTGGCTGCAAACCCAGTCTCTCAGAATGGCTTTTGGCCGTTCAGACCGAAGGCCTGAGCTGAGCCTTGTCCTCTTAGAGGTCAACGATTCAGATCTTGGGCTTGGTCTAGCGGTGTCAAATCGGATGACTATTTGTCGGCTGCTGGGTGAGGCCCAAGCTGCCGTAGGAGCATCGCTCCGTTGTTGGGACGTTAGCACGATCCGATGTTCAAACATCTTCGTCTCTTGATCAGTGACGAGGGTTTTGAAGACTAGCAGGTCTTAAAGGACATCGTTGGAACGTTGCTAGAGTCGCTTGATGAACCTTTAGACATGCTGGTCAATCTTAGCCTTTCAGTTCATTTATGGATATGAATCGTGTTGAGGTTTTAGATGGTCAACAGAGGTTTGGCTTAACGGTTGCAACCAAGGATTGACCGAGCAAAGTGTTTGACATAGGTTCTTGCCCCTGCCATTGCTGGCAAAAGTTAAAACATAGGTGTTTTCGACGTTGCCGGTGAGTCCTCGGACTCCAGGTGTAATCCTGTGTTTGGTAGGTTCAACCATCTTTGGGTGGTTGATGGATGACTTTGTGTTGACCTATTGCAGTGCGCATCAAAGAACTTGGTTATTGCGGTCCGGACCCGCCACTGAGATGTGGTAATTCGTGTTGAGCTAAAGGTTCACACGGGGATGCGCACAATGTTATGACAGACCGATGGGTTAGCCTAAGATGTAAGATACACTGAATTCTGGTATAAGCTTCAAGAGACCGAATCTGAGGATGAACGTGCCTTTAAAAGAGAAATTCGGTCCCCTTGATTGATCATAGCAATTTGAGGTTGTTGGCTTCCTTGAGGGTTGGCTTGTCCAACTAGGTATTCTTGTGGGCGGGTCAAAGGCTGGTAAGCCAAGGACTTGTTTGTTTCCATACCTTGATCGGTGTTGTCACTTCACCAAGCGAGCCTACTGTGTAGGCAAGCTGCCGGAGTGTGTTGGTGGATTTGACGTTCTCGGACGTCGTGGATTGTTATGGGCTGTTAGGCCGATAACAAGGTCATGTCGCCAACAAAACCTTGCGGATAATCCGTAGACAAGGTTGTTGTGGCAATGACCTAAGTCCCCTGAGCTCCAGGGTTAGTTGGTAAAGGGAACCTAGTAAAGGAGGTGATACCAAGAAGTGGTGTTCTTTTGGAACGGAGCCAACGTTGGCCTTAGAAACGTGATGGGGATTCAATTGGTCCTACTATCGGCAAATGAGCATTTAAGCTCATGAGAAAGTAGCCTTTTGCAAACTCCTTAGTGGTAAGGTGCATACATGGTTCTAAGTAAAATTGGACGTTAGCTTGGTTTCCTCCTAGCGAGGAGAGACCTTCCAAACCCTGCGGTGAAGTGTATGTGTTGCGAGATCTGAGGTGCGGAAGGATAAACCCCACGGGTCCCAGGAAACTCTTGGAATCCCTCGTAAATGGACGATTCGTCCCAATTAAGGGTGGACAACCTGTGCTCCTGATAAGGAGGCACATTAGGGTGCTCCCATAACAACCTTGCCCTTTCTCCTTTGTGTTGAAAGCGGATGCTGTGTCGAAACTTGATTCAAGGGTTGTCATAAGTCCACGACTGGGCTTCGTAGACTTTGACCGCTTGAGCTTAAGATGGCCATGCCGGAATCTAGTGTTGGGGATGTTGTTGCCGTATTAAGTAGAAAGGGGGCTGATTGGCCCATCTTTCTAGCCGGTCTACTTGTACTATGAGATCCGATTCGCTTGGTCTCGTGGTTTAAGTGAAAGCTTTGCTGACCACGAAGACCTTGAGCCGAATGGGTGATGTGATCTAAAGCTCAAAACTACCTTTGGCTCAAAATGGGACTTGAGACCCGATGTAGCTTCGTGCTACCAAGTGTTGGGTGCACTTGAAAGTTGCCTTGCGGTGCCGCGATAGTTACTATATTGCGAAGTTTAACAGGAAGTGGTGCGGTCCCCCTGGGGGCCCCATGCCTGTGGGAAGTCCCAGAGTTCTAGTGGAAGTGTGGCTTCGGCCCGGGGCTCCACTAAGGTGGAACCTAGGAAATTTTGTTATACTACTTGGATATAGTTGGAGACGCACTTGCGTCCCAGGACCGGTGGGGAAGTTCCTTCTTATGGCTTCGACGTTGCCCCTGCGTCTCGTAGTTAGGTGCTTAGCACTGAAACTACTTGGTTCCTTTGAGGTGGTTGTTTCTCGGGCATAGTAAGAGGAAACGACCCATCTGGCGTGCAGACGTTGACCTGTCAAGGTTTTGTCACTCGTGCAAATTCTGCACAGGAGTAGGCACAACCAGTTAAGACTCGGCTTCTTAGGGCTGATGTCGCTGATGACGGATAGTGCAGTAAGTGTTGATGCGAATTGAAGGACTAAGGACATTGACATTGAAGAGACATGGGGAACCTATTACTGCACAACATCGGAATGTTGCTGCGCCACGAATGGAAGGACTCAGGATGTCGCAGCAGCGTGTTCGCTGTTCACTTGGCGTCGTTGTGACGTGAATGGAAGGACTCAGGACATCACAACAAATTGAGCATCAGGGCACCAAGTGGCGATGTGTCGCGAAGAAAATGACACAAAAGGCCACCGATGCTGAGGTGCTCTTTAGATCGGTGACCCATTCAAGTAGAACGTGGAAGAACTCAAAAATATTTGAGCTCTGGGGAAATGTGCCGGTTAACGGTTCAAGGCAGTTGCCTATGTGTGGTGGTCAAAGACATTGTCTATGGGTGTTATACCTTCAAAGTTGGGAAACTGTTGGAGCATGATGAAATCTTCTTAGCTGAGCTAAGACTCCTCGTTGTATCTTGCCGGGGACGGCAAGAGCTTCGGTGGGGGAGGTTTGTCATGCCCCTTTTTGGCGAGCTGCTTGGTTACAAGTAGCTCCATGCTAGTTTGCCCTTTGGTTGGTGCCCTAAGACTTGTGTTGGGATTGCTTGTCAACCCCATACTTGATTGTCGCTTTGACCTAGCCCCTTAAGTTCCACGGTCCTTGAGACCCCCGAGGACGAAGGTCCGAGGGATGGGCATCAGTTGAAGGGCACGATGCGTTGGTTTGGCCGAGCTGAGTTGCGCCAGCTTGTGACTCGAGCGAGGGCCGAGTTAGCGGGTGTTGTGGAGGACACCCGTCCGGGCCTAGTAAGGACCGGGTATGCCTTCGGGTATGCACACTGCCAGGGTGGCTTGGCAGTGACTCCAATAGCACAAGCACATTGTGCTCAGTGCTGCCCTTAGGTTGCAAGTGCCAGTGTCACCACGGGCACGAAGCAACTAGGGGATGTAAGGGGCCGAGCTGAGTTACGTCAGCTTGTGACTCGAGTGAGGGCCGTGTTTGCGGATGCTGTGGAGGGCATCTGTCCGGGCCAATGAGGACCGGATGTGCCTTGAGCATGCACGCTGCCAGGGTGGCTTGGTAGCGACTCCAATAGTCTGAGCATGTTGTGCTCAGTGCTGACCCTTAGGTCAGTTAGTGGGTGCCGTGGAAGGCACCTGCCTGGGCCTGAAAGGGACCGGGCAAGCCAGCGAGCATGCATGTCCCCAGGATGGCTTGGTATCGACTCCAAGAGGTAATGACCACTTTGTGGTCAATGCCGCCCTCAGGTTGCGAGTGCTAGTGTGACCACTGGCACGAGGCAACTAAGGGTCATCCTGATTGTATGACTCCTGCCACGAAAGGTGCAAGGGGCAGTGCACATCAGAGCCGTCTTACGGTTCGGCAAGTGTTGAGTCCTGGAACAGGGCGGAGACAGGGTGCGACGTGGTCCGCGTTAGCACACCTTACTGATTCGTACTAGTTGGGGTCTTTGGCTGTTGGACTGTTGGAGGCCCGACGGTGCCGAGGACGAGTGTGGCCGCTAAGGGACGCACATGTACTCGGGCTGCAGGGAGAGGGACGGAGTTGACTCAGTCTAGCTGCAGCCTGGCATTCGACCGAGGCATCTGGGCCACGGGAATGTGAGTCAGTGAAGGAACTTATCGTTGGGAGGATTAAGTCCACTCTTGACTCTTGTTTGTGGCTAAGTGGATGGTTGTTCCATCTGCGCTGAGTAATAGGCTGGTTGGGTCTTTTGACCCAACGCCGGTGATGCCTAATTGGTCTTATGGCCTAATCCGTGAGAGCCCCTTGGGGTCTCGCTTCCGCGCAAAAATTTCCGGATTAAGGTTGGGCATTACAACTTGTGTGGGTGTGAGAGAGGAGGCCGAAGCCCCTGGAGTGAGACGCGGGCGTCGTGGATTTCCTTTTCCTCGTGACCTAATTCTCCTCCTTATAAAGCAGCCTCATTAATTTATCAATAATCAAATATTTATCAAGTAAATCCCACCTTGAATGATGGTTTGCTTCAGTACGAAAATGAGTACAGCGAATGAATCTCGAGCATATTGTATAATGTTCACAATAATACTCATGTGCAGCAGCCTTTGATGAATATCATCAAATGAGTATGTGGTAAAGTGCATGGTATAAGAGGTGGTTAGTGAATGATGTGAAATTTAATTGCCGTGAGAATATCCCCCATGTGAATGTTGTCGGTGTGGCATATCAGATCAAGATCTTCAATCGTTATATATATATATCACAAATGAAAATTTGAGACTTTTCCTGCATTTAACAAATAAAATGTATCAGTTCACATCAAAACACAAATCTTAGAAAAAACATATGATAAGTGAGAAATATGTCACAATTCATTGTAAACATAGCATGAAATATAGCCCTGAAAATAGATATATTTCGCACTAATCAAGGTTCACGCTAGTAACTGTCATATAGTCAGTAGAAACTGTGTGAAACAAGCTTTAAAATGACAGTTCGGGAACCATGGTTTTTTATCATATTTAAAACTACAGTTTTGAACCATCGTTTTAAATATTTTCTATTTACGCCGGAACCATATACCACGGTTTTGAACTGTGGTTTTAAATGTTTTTTCCACTAGTGCTGGCTTTTCAGTTGGGAATTGGTGATGACCTGCTGGAATTGGAGAGACGGGAATCTAACAAACCAGTGATGTTACCACCAGGGAAGATATAGCTGAAGGTTCAAAGGCTAGGAGAAGGAAGAGAGGGGGGAAACCGTACTTTCGAAAGAGAGCAAATATCCAGAGAAATGAAAAGGATTGCTGGCGTAGCCATATGAAGATCAGGGATACAGAAAAAAATAGAAAATAGAAGAAGATTCATCGACTGAAGAAGGAAAAGAAGAGAATGAAGAAGAAAAGATGAAGAGGAGGCATGATACCTGGCTGCGGTGGAAGACTTGAAGCGACAGGGTGCTCATAAAACTATTGCAATTCTTCTTCCTCGATCTCGCGGGTGCACAACTACAGTCTTCGAATAGGGGCGTTTATTCCAACAGATTCAAAGACGCTCCAATGCCAGTCATTGGTCGCATGTGCTTCGTGAGAAGATACGGAAGATAATTCACAGAAGAGTAGTGAAGGATGAGATGGCCGCTGATGTCAATCGGAGACGTGGGAAGGAACTATATTTGAAGCACTTTGAGAAGGGATTTTTTTTCCTAATTCTACCCAGAACCGGTTAGTTTTTTCAAACCAGACCCAAAATTGGCTACTCTTTCCCACCCTAGTCTACACAAGTAGAACAGTGAATGGAATCCTTGAGCAAACTCAAATACGAAGCATTAATTGTGGGTTCCAATTTTTAATTTCTAACCTAAATCTAGTAGATTGTGCCAAAATTGAGCTTGCCCCAACCGTGCTCATCATCAACTCCTTGGTCGGGCGAAATGGACATCCCACGCACCCGCTCGATACAATCACAAGGGAAATCCATGGGTAATTGCATATATGGGAGAAGGAGGCACGTAAAGGTCGGCGGGGGTTTAGTTGGTGCGACCATCTGGATGGGCACCTCCAGTGCTACAATTGTTGCTGCCCTTCTTCATGGCTGCTCTTCTTCTCTCTCCACCTTGAGGACAATGTGGTTTAATGGGGAAGGGGATGATGAAAGTACAGGTAGGGACCATGGAAGAGAAAAGGAACCACTAAAGTGCGAGGGCATATGAGATTTGTCGGTTGTCTGTATGTATCTGTTATCAGTGTGTGTATGTGTTTAGTGTCGCGTAGTAGGCGTGGGGATGGTGGCTAGTAGGTTAGCTATCAAGGAAAAGAGGTAGTGATAAAAAGGCATCTGGAATTGGATGTTGTTGGCCACTCTGTGGAAATCGGCAGGCTACACCTGATTCCTTCTTTGCAGGGGTCTACTATGATTTGTCCCTAGCTACTATTATATCGTTTTGTGTCATGATCCAATTAGTTGTCATTCATTCATTCTTACTCTTTGAAGGTATTATTATTTAGAGTGTCATCGAGTGCACCATGACACTCTGCTAGTAAGTTGTTTGATTATTTTATGTTTGTTTGTTTTGTTTTAGCAGGTCTAGTTAAGTGGAATCATGTACATACTCATTGAACTGATGGAAAGAAACCTCTGATGAAAAACAACTTGAAATTGCTACCTCGATATCATAGAATAGGGTTTGTGTCAATGGAAAGTCACAATGTGTTGTTATTTGACATCATTAGTTCAACATACAATAGCTTTCTTGGGAATGACAAACCATTCCGTCGGCCCATATTCCACTCTCAGTAAGTCTGGTCTTTCATTTGTTTCATTGGTTACAGAGAAGAACAAAAAAATTAATGGTTCTTTCTTTTGCTCTAGTTTCTTACTATCTGTTGTGAAATGCATGCCTGTTTGCAGGAAATGGTGGGTTTCTGGTTGACGTACGGGCAAAAGTCATTCTGCTACGGGGCTGAATAATAGTCATTCCTTTTCAGCTAGTTATGCTTAATGAATTAGTTTGTACTTTTGAGAAGCTCATGTTCTCTTTTGTTATTGCCTGCTAAGAGCTGGTGCTACATATAAAAAAAAGTATTGGTGTATTGGAAGTGAATATTAAGGGTAATGAAGTTTAGGCTCATTTTTGTCAGTTTCTATTACCTATCCACTTTTACTTTAATACTAGTGTAGTTTAAAACAAATGTTGTGAGTGTATGTAGATGACAGAAGTAGGGTAATACAGGTGTTGTAATAACTTTTTTAGTCAAATATTTACCCATGGAATACCCACGGAAACATCTGTAGGTAAATTCATCCATAGGAATTGTGGGTAAATTACACAGGAAAGCAGAACACTTTTCCATGGGTAATCCGTAGGTAATGCCTACAGAAAGGTTCTGTAGGTTTTTCTTCCCGTAGGTATTCAATGGGTAAACTACACTGGAAAGCAGAACACTGGCCGTTGGTAATCCGTGGGTAATACCTATTGGAAAGTATTGTGAGTATTTTTTTTCTCGTAGGTATTTCGTGGGTATCCACGTGGCAAACTAAAATGATTTCCGTTGGTACCCACAGACTTTTTGTGGTATTCAACAATGAGAGTATCCATGGGTATTTTGTCGGTAATTACCAACAGGATATTTTTGGGTGGGTAACTAGCTTACCGACGAGTTATATACTCACGGAAAGTTTCCGTAGGTATTTTGTGGGTATAAACGATTACCTACGACTTACCCCTGGAAATGTCCGTTGAAATACCCCAAACTTAAATATAGTGATTAAAATTATCCTAATATTTATTTAAGGGCTTAATGACGCCTAAGTAATATGGTGAGAAAAAATAAATCCAAAAGAAATGAAGAAATGCTTAAAAAGCGAAAAACGCTAAATAAGCGTTAAATAACCATAGGAGGTACGAGACCTCGGTTAGAGTATAATATGGATTCTTAAGGCTTAATAAGCCTAAATAATATATGGGAACAACTCCCAAAGAAAACGGATCCAAATAATGTATTAAAATGCTAATAGAGCTTTAGCGCACGTTTTTCGAGAAAACCCGAGAACGTGACTTTGAGTGGTCAAACGAACCCGTAAAAATTATAGATCATTAAATAACTATTATTAAGCATTAATGGAAGCTTAATAACCAATAAAATTAAGGAAACGAGAAAATTCCGGAAAACGGGCCCGGTTAGTGAATAGTACCAAAACCGGGTAAATTAACGAGCGTTTTCTGTAAAAGATGAAAAACGCTCCAACTAGTGTACTGTAGGGGGCGGTTTTATTAAGTAAATAGGCCCTCACACACACTCACATACTAGCTAATTAAATAAGAGGCAAAAAGCAAAAAGTAGAATAAAGTAAAAAGCACGTACACATTCTCTCACCTCACCTTTCTCTATTCTCTCACCTTCCTCCTCTCTTCCCCACCGATTTCTCTCTCTTCTTCCTCCCAAGGCAGGCGATTTTGAGCTCCCCACAACAACATTGGCAGCCCTCTTTCTCTTCATGCTCTACCTTCATTTGAACTCCAAATGCAAAAATAATTGCATATTCTTACTCCCCTCTTCATTCTCTACACTTCCCTCTTTTTAGAATTTCAAAATGAGGAAGTTCATCTCCATGGGTTTTCCCCATTCAAAGAGAAAATAGCATCAATGGGTAGCTTGGAGTCTCCTCTCTCCATTAAGGTAAAAATCTACATGAAAAACTCATGTTTTCTCTATTTTTCTTGTAACCGATTTCTACCCCTTTGTAATGCCCTATTTTCTCTCTCTATTTTGAGCATCAATTCAACTTGAAATGGTGGTGGAATCACCTTCTTGAACCAAGGGCTAAAACCCCTCTTAAAAGCTCCACAAGGTAAACCCTAGAATTAGGTTCTAAACATTTCTATGAATTAGCATTAAACTAAGGGTTAGTATGTTAATTACATCCTTTTTGTGTTCATTGGGTAATGGGAATGGAGTTTGGCAACTCCATTCCCCATATGACCGATTTGTGCAAGAAAGAGAGAGGAGGAGGAGAATTGGAAAAGAAAAGAAGGAATTAAGAGCTTAAGGTAAGAGCTCATTCTTAATGCTAAATTTTAATGCATTAGAGTAATGAGAATGGGTAAACTACTTAAAGAACCCAAAATCTTGTATTAGTATTGAAGTTTATGAAGATTGAGTATTTATGAGCTAGTATTTGAATTGTAGGCCTTAGAGCCAAATAGATTGTGTATGTGTATTGGTATTGTGGATTGAGGGAAGTATTATTGAAATGATATTGTTTTGAGTGCTGGTAGGACCCTTGTATGGGTGTGGCTAGAATAGGAATGATTTTGGTGATAATGGATATGTGTGGATTAAGTGAGAATTGTAGGTGAACTATGGCAGAATTTTGGTAGGAATTGTGCATTACTGGATGACTTGGTGAAGGAGAACCAAGGTATGTATTGGGTTGAGTAGAGATGATTTAGTAACCATGGAATGGTAGTTGTGGTATGAGGATATAAGAGTGTAAAATCTGTAGCAAAGTGTATTAAAATGCATGGAGAAGTTAGGAAAAATAAGTGTGCAAGGATTGGTAAAATGAGTGTTGGACTTGGGTATTGATATTGTAGTTGCTTGGGAATGAGTTGGAATGGTAAATAGAATTAGAACAAGTGCAAAATACAAAGAGAAATGTAGGAATGCACAAGTGTGCAAAGTGTGAAATGAGAATGGAAATTTGTAGAAATTGAGAAAGAAGTTGAGTAGGTATTGGACCATGGATTTGAGGAGTTTTAGTGAGTGTTTAAGTGTATTTAAACATGTGGAAAGATTATGGAATGATTGGAGGTGGATTAAGGGTTGATTTGGGGTTGAAAATCAACTAGTAGCAGTTTTTAGCAGGGTCCGGGATCTAGGGTATGTACCAAGTCCCGGACCGCATCGTAAATTAAGTCGAGAGTAAAAACTGGCATTGGTCCGGGACCTAGGTCCAGGACCAAGTTCCGGACCACAATGAAAAATAGGCCGGAGGTATAATCTGTGAATCCGGTAGACCTTGTGAAATACCCATAACTTAAAAACTTAATTAAATGATCTATTAATGATTAATATGGTTAATAACATCTAAATATCATTGGGGAACAATCTAAAGATCTCAACAAGGCAAAACATGCCTAAGATCGGTAAAGCCAAAAATGTGCTTTAAGACACCATAGAGATTGTATGACCTCAAAATAGGATCCAAAGTGGATTCCTAAAGTATTATAATAAAGTAATGAACATTATAAAACCATTATCAAAGAAACCAAGCTCTAAAACATGTCTAACACAAAATGTGCTTTAAAATTCCTTAAAGCACGTTTTGAGAAAATTGACTTTCTGAGTGGGTTTGAGTGGGTTAGGCATTGGATTAGACCTTTTATACTAATGTACTATAATGTACCACATTAGAAGGTCTAAATCCAAGATTTCAAAAATATCAGAAATATGGCACTCATTTGGAATAGTAACCAAATAGTGCATTTTAAGCAAAATTGACTAAGTATAGTCAATGGTCAATGAATGACTCATATATACCCTTATGAGGTCGGCATCAGGAGCAAGGAGGACAGCACATCCCACTTTAATACAAATATCTAGCTAATTTGGGAATCACCATTTACATTCCATTTCTTACTTTTCATTCATTAAAACTCATTTTCTTTCTTTCTCTTTCCTATTGTCTGTAACACCCGGTAACACCCTACTACGCTCCTAACAATAAATAAGTCGCAGCGGAAATGAACCAACAAACAACAATAACAAATTGGTGTTACAACGCCGTTAACCACCCACGTGGTTAACTAGGCAGAATAAATAACAAACGTATCGGTCTGATGATCAGACTCCCGAGCATAGTAACTAACATCCATATATAAACATAACCGACAATACCGAGTATTTAATTTACAATCATCTCCAAACCATAATCATCCATAACTGTATAACAAGGTATCAACATGTACGCCTCGGGAGCACAGGCGCATCCCGGGCTCAACAACCTACTTAACCAAAAGTATATCTACCGCCTAGGACCTAGAGCCACTCAGCCTCTTCGATCCTCATCCTGCAATCAAATAAAATATGGGGCCCCCGAGGGGGTCAGCACCTTTGCTGGTATGGCTAACGCGCAGCCCATCGACTAACGGGATACGCGCAACCAATTGTCATAATAACATGGCATTCATTTTAGAACAACCAACATATATATACACATATACCATAGCATAGCAAGGGAAATTGCATAGCATCACATCATCAATACATATCACCACAAGAACGGTTCACATGAAGATCCTTCCACCACAGTTAGTACATACCATGAGCATAGAGATTGTTGCCAATCTCTCCCAAGCTCGTTAATTACCTCATCACCATCCTGTTATTTGAACGGTTGACTTAAACCCAAGGTGTGTCGGATATAGTGATCCCAAGCACACCAAACAACACAGTATGCCCCTATGGCCCGACGTGAGTCAGTAAACTAGCTTTGGATAAGCTAAGGGAAGGTTGAAACCAAATTGGAATACCACCTAAACATACACCTAGGGAGCCGAACTGGATATGATAACGACCCCCATCCATCACACGCGTGGCCGGAACTTACCGGACTCCTCACTCCCCCCGATTAGCACTTGTTAGTAAACACACAACATTTGTCAAGTCACATACAAGCAACATTAGGTCTTGTTAGACACACCAAGGGGAAAGGAGTCATAATAACACAACATCATAATATATAACAGCTGTAAACTCTTTTCATGCCTTAATCTTATAAGGTTGTAAACACTCAGAAAACAAACAACACCCAAGCCGGTGTAAACCGTTAGGCAACAGACTGCAAGAAAACCATACCTTGGTCCTTGCCTTGTTTCGTTCCCACCTTGAGAGAATCCTATACACATTAGTAAGGTCGGTTAATTAATTATTTAACTTCACACTTACTATATATTCAACATGCTTGTATGACATGTTTAATGCCTATCTTACCCTAGGTTACCTTCATTAAATACCCTAGGGTTAACTACATAAGTCACATTCTTTTCTGTTTTTTTTTTTTTACATGTTTTGGTCCGACCGACCCACCGTCCGACCCACAACTGGGTCGGACCCTCCCAGTGGTCTTCGGGTCTGAAAAACTTTACCTTGACCGACCCATGTCCGACCCACCATTCTGGGTCGGTCCATGTGCGAACATTTTCCTTACATTTTACAGAGGCTCGACCGACCCATGTCCGACCCACCCTTTGGGTCGGACCGTCACCGAACATCTTCCTAACATTTTACAGAGACTCGACCGACCCACAAACTGGGTCGGCCCCTGGGTCGGTCGCCTACTAAACTTACCTAAACTTGCCAATTCTTCACCAAACTTCTCCTAAGGCCTCTTAATGCTTCCTAGCAACATTTGGTAACCTTACATCCACATACAACATCCATGAAACTCATTTTCTAATTCCTTAAAACATTTACTTATTTCCTTGTAAAAATTCCTTAACACTTATGTTATTTTATACTAGGTTCCTAGATGGTGTTTCTCACCTATGGTAACTACTATCCCAAAATGCTTTCTCCTTAACTTAACATCATCTCCCAAGCATCATCTCTCACACTAATTCCTTATCTCCTTCTTGAAACTCTTTTCCTAGTGTACACTTCTCCTTATTTTACCAAAGTTTGCCTAGGTATTTACCTAAGTCCCAAAGTGACTTTGGTACCTACTTAAATCTCAAGATCATGCCTAAGTCCTTATTACACTCTAGATGTCTCCTAGTTCATCAAAATTCCTTAAGAACATCATAAACTTCTTATTCATCTCCTACACTTTCTAACTCACCAAACCTATGTAAACACTTAAAACTTCTTGCTTCTTACCTAAATTTTGACATGGGTTCCCTTAGAACATTACTAAGCCTAAACACTTTACCTTCTCCTTTAAACACACAAGATCATCTAAAATCATCAAGAACACTCACATACATAATTTCACCAAATTTACACCACATTACAACATAGTGCACAATAGTTTGCATGGCACTTAGGCCCTTAAAATGCATGGCTCTTAGGCCCTTAAAGTGCTTAAATCATAAACACTGAATTTCCACAATATATATGCCTTTAACCTGCAAATACACTCAACACACATATGCCCTTTACTAGTCTCTTAAGAACACTTCACTAAGTCATTCCCCATTGCTCTTTAGATAGTTTTAATAAGCATTATAAGCTCATTTCTCCTAAGGCATTAAAATAGCATTAGGTTAGTAGATTTACCTCTTTTGCAAGATAACTTCTTTCTTGTTTCCTTTAGAAAACCAATAGAGTACTTGATTCCTTGACAAGTTCTAAACAATATACAAACTTTATAATGAGTATTCAAGCTATAGGCTTCATCTCATTGTAAACCCTAATTTGACATGTTTCAAAAACATTAATGTAGTTGTTTTACCTTGTTCTTTGAAGAGAGTTTGGATATACAACAAGAGAGGACTCCACCTAGTCCATGAAGAGTTGAAATGAAGCTAGAACAAAGTCACACAATGAGCTATATCAATGTATTTTCGGACATGACAAAAACAAGGAGGAAACTTGATTTTTGTTTGAGATTCCTTACCTAGAAGTAAAGGAGAGTAATAATATGTAGAAATCCAAGCTCAAGCTCCTTCAATGGTGGAACACCTTGGCACCGAAATGGAGCTCTAGGAGTTTTGAGGAGATAGGAATGAAGAGCTTGATGAGAGGAAGAGATTGGTGGTATTTGTTTTTGATTTGGACAAGTGAGCTAGATTTAGCAAGTGGTCAAAGGTGGAGCTCTAATGGTGATAGTGGTATTACCGTGAGAGAACAAGGAAGAAGGAAGAAGAGTGGTGTTTGCAAACCGTGGGAATGAAGGAAAGAAATGAGAATGAAGATAGAAGTTGCTTTTAGAAGATATTTATGTTATAAAGTAAAAAGTAGTTTTACTTAGTTTGCTTATTACTTATTACCTTAACTAGAGAGTGGTGAGTCACCACACTATAAAAACCGGCCCCTTTATTAGTATAGGGCATTTTAGTCTTTGTTTGTCAATTTAATTACTTAATACACATATGTTATAAACTAGCTTATAAAAAGTACTATTCACCTATACAAGGCACATAGAAGTGAAATTTTTGATTTCCCACTAATATAGCCACCCAAATGTGATACTATATAGTACACATATATATTTAAGAGTAATGATGGACATTTAGCCATTCAAAACTCATTTACAAGACAATTTTTCAAAAACGTGCTTTAAGACTTCTTAAAGCACATTTTGTGTTTTAACTTGTTTTCAAGCTTGGTTTTCTTTGGTAATTGGTTTAATATGTTCATTAGTATATAAATGAGGTCTTGGTAAGCTCATTAGGCCTTACTCAAGTTTATCCCAAGCTTAGAGCACATTTTAGCTCTTATTGACTTTAAAGCACATTTGTGTTTCCTTTTGTTTAAATTTGTTTACTAAGGTTTCTAAGACTCTTTTTAGTCTTGTTACACCCTATTTAGGTGCTTGAACAACATAACTAGGTTTGGGGTATTTCAATCTACCCCCCTTAAAAGAACTTTGTCCCCAAAGTTCATACTTCCCACATATCTTACTATTAGAACACGGGGAACATTTATAAAAACAATACTTCCAACCATCATTACCAACCTTACCATCATTCTTACACCACAACGGACTCAAGGTCCACACCATATAATACCATTCAGACACAAAATACACAGACAATGTATACTTATACTTATCGTACACAACCATAACCGAAACGGCTCTACCCCCCTTAAAAGGGGTACGCCCCGTACCCTATACATATAAACACTAAGAAGCAAACAATGACGGGTGCTTCGCCTTCATCTTTTCTTCCAGCTCCCAAGTGGCCTCCTCAACGTCCTGGTTAGACCAGAGGACCTTCACCAGTCTCACGGACTTATGGCGAGTGTCTCGAGTCTTAGTGTCCAGAATCCGTACCGGAGTCTCCACTGATCGCATGGTCGGCTCTAAAGTTAGCCTTTCAGGCTGAAGCACATGAGACGGATGAGACATATACTTCTTCAACTGGGACACATGAAATACATCATGTACCTTGCCCAGCTCGGCGGGTAAATCAAGTCTATAAGCTACCGGGCCGATCCGCTCCGTCACAACATAAGGACCTACATATTTCGGGCTCAACTTGCCCTTCTGACCAAAACGGAATACTCCCTTCATGGGGGATACTCTCAAAAATACCTGATCGCCCACGGCGAACTCCAGGTCACGTCGGCGCACATCTGCGTACGACTTCTGTCTATCCTGAGCTGCTTTCATATTAGCCCTGATCTGGCGAACTTCTGCCTGAACTTGCTCAAGATACTCTGGTCCTATAATGACCGTCTCACTCGACTCATCCCAGCATAATGGCGTGCGGCATGGTCTACCGTACAATGCCTGGAAGGGAGACATCTTGATCGATGCATGATAACTGTTGTTGTAGCTAAACTCGATCAGATGTAACTTATCAATCCAGCTGGTCTGAAAATCAAGTGCACATGCACGTAGCATATCCTCAAGTGTCTGTATAGTGCGCTCACTCTGACCATCGGTCTGTGGGTGAAACGCCGTGCTCAATTTCAGTTCAGTACCAAGTGCCTCTCGTGTAGACTTCCAATATCTGGATAGGAATCTGGTATCTCTGTCAGATACTATCGTCTTTGGTACACCATGATGTCTTACAATCTCTTTATCGAATAATTCTGCCAACTTTGCCACTTTCCAGGTGTCCTTCATCGGAATGAATCGAGACACCTTGGTCAGTCGGTCAACTACCACCCAAATCATATTTAGACCTCCCCTTGTAGGCGGAAGCCCAACACGAAGTCCATAGATATGTCATGGAACTTCCACTCCGGCACTGGCATTGGCTGCACCATACCACCAGGCCGTCGGTGCTCAAACTTGACCTTCTGACAAGTGAGACACCTCAACACATAGTCATTTACATCCTTTTTCATTCCAGCCCACCAGAAATATCTTTTCATACCTTTATACATCTTTGAAGCTCCGGGGTGAATCGAAGTAGTAGAACAATGGGATTCACTCAATATGCGCTCCTTCAGCTCAGCGCTACTCCCGGTATACACAATCTGCCATTGAGCCTAATCAGGTCATCATCGTGGAGTCTGAAGTCGTACTTCTGCCCCTCGAATGTGCCATCAATAAGCTTCTGTCTAACCTCCAACATGTACTGATCCGTCATTTGAGCACTCCGCACCTCTTCAACCAAGCCAGTATGAGAGACTAGCGAATGGAGAGAGTGTGCTCGGCGACTCAATGCGTCAGCTACCACATTTGCCTTACCCTCCTTATACTGTAAATCGATATCATAATCATTCAAGAATTCAACCCACCTTCTCTGCCTCATGTTCAACTCTTTCTGAGTGAACAAGTATTTCAAGCTCTTGTGGTCAGAATAGATCGTCACACTTACCCCATACAGTGATGTCGCCATATCTTCAGTGCGAAGACAATGGCCCCCAATTCTAAGTCGTGGGTAGGGTAGTTCTCCTCATGCTTCTTCAGCTGTCGGGAGGCGTAAGCCACGACCTTCCCGTGTTGCATCAACACACAACCCATACCCCTGCCTGATGCGTCGCAATAGACCTCAAAACCATCTGGACCGTCTGGTAATGTCAGAACCGGTGCAGATGTCAGAGCATCCTTGAGACTCGTGAAAGCTCTCTCACAGTCGACTGTCCACTCGAATGGTGCATCCTTCTTCATCAAGGAAGTCATCGGCTTCGAGACACTGGAGAAGTCCCTCACAAATCTCCTATAGTAACCTGCCAGACCGAGGAAGCTCCTGATGTCGGTAACTGTCTTCGGCCTAGGCCAGGTGCGCACTGCATCTATCTTTGCCGGATCAACAGCGATCCCGGCCTCAGATATCACATGTCCAAGGAATGATACTTGGTTCAACCAAAATTCACACTTAGAAAATTTAGCATACAGCTGATTTCTCCTCAAAGTTTGTAAATACATCTCTCAGGTGGCTTTCGTGCTCACCTTTCGATTTCGAATACACAAGAATGTCATCGATGAAGACTACCACTGATTTGTCCAACTGATCTTGGAACAAACGGTTCATTAAGTCCATGAACTTTGCTGGTGCATTTGATAAGCCAAACGGCATAACGGTGAACTCATAGTGCCCATACCTAGTTCTGAAGGTGTCTTTTCGATGTCACTGTCACGGATGGCAATCTGGTGATATCCGGAACGTAGGTCTATCTTGGAGAATACTGATGCTCCCCTAAGCTGATCAAATAGATCGTCGATGCGTGGTAAGGGGTAACGGTTCTTCACCGTAACAGCATTCAGCTCCCGATAATCAATACATAGGCGGAGGCTACCGTCCTTCTTCTTCACGAAGAGGACCGGCGCTCCCCATGGTGACACACTAGGGCGGATAAAGCCCTTGTCGAGTAGGTCTCGCAGCTGCTCCTTGAGCTCTGTCATCTCAGCTGGAGCCATACGGTAAGGTGCTTTCGCAATGGGTCCGGTGCCCGGAATCAAGTCAATCTCGAACTCAACCTCTCGTGCTGGCGGCATGCCCGGCAGTTCCTTAGGAAATACATCAGGAAACTCCGACACTACCGGCACATCTGGGCTAAACTCAGGGTCTCTCTCTATGTCCTGGACATAGCAGAGGTATACATCATTTCCCCGTCGCAACTCACGGTACATGGCCATGGCGGTGATGATCTGTGTCGAAGGCTCCCTGGGCCTCTGGCGGTAAGATATAGTAACCCCAGATGGACTCCTAAGAAGCAGTCGATGCTCGGCACATAGGATTCTGCCCTTGTACCGCTCCAACCAGTTCATCCCGACAATCACATCAAAACCCAGTCCGTCGAACTCTATCAAGTCGATCGGAAACTCCTCATCCATGATTCGAACAATAGCATCTCGGTAGTAGCGGGTACATCTGATCTGCTCTTTCGACGGGAGAGTGACCACGAAGTCTGGCATCTCTTCACCGTCTAACCCCAGCCTCTTCGCAAATGATAGCGAAATAAATGTGTGTGAGGCTCCAGAGTCGAACAAATCGATGCATCCACGCCATTCACTGGAAAGGTACCGGTGAGGATTGTGCCGCTCTTGCCGGCTTCTGCCTTATTGCAGACACTCAGTATACCTCCCGTTCCGAGTGCACAGCCTAATTCATTGGCAAACTAATAAGTATTGGGTAACAACACGTTGATACACTCCAAACAACATTCCTTTATTCATTAACACAGTCTTTACACCATAAATGGTTACATTGTAGACATCGCTAGACATAGCTCCTTTGTCAAACCACTGGCTTAATACAATACATGATTACACAAGGCTCAAAACTGCCTGAAAGTCAAATTTAAACGTCCGGGTTTCATGTGTGTGGCATTGATCACTGCCGACGGTGCGGTATTCAGTTTGATCTTTCTGATGCCATGGTATAGCATCCTTGATTGCCCACCCATGATTAACACATCTCCCGATTTCAGAAGTAGCTTCTTTGCGAGATCAGCACGCTTCTGCTCGCCATATATAAACACAGCGGTATCACCAATGGACCAAGACACCACGGGTACTCCCTTACTTAGAGACTCGGGTGACTCGTCCTTGTCTTGGTGCATACCCAAACGTCCACCTTTCTGGTAGAAGTTTACAATGCATAGATCTGCCTTTACACTTGGAATTGATTCCGTCTCAACTTGCTGAGCAATTCCCACGGCGTGGTTAACAACCGCGTGGAACTCCTCTGGTATGCTTGCTACTGTTGCTCCATCTTCAGCTCGAACTTCTTGATATGACTTGGTGTAAGGGTTCCAGTCCTTACCCATGCACATCATCTTCAATTGCATCCTTGCTCCGTTCGGGTATTCGGGTGTGTAGAACCCTCCTGGTTTTGCTCCAAGTTCGTCGCATCGTCTGATGATGTGGATTTGTGCTTCCGGTGTCAGGTATCCATTTAAGAGTATCATACCTGGCTGGATAACCTGACATTGCTCCAATGGAAAGTCGGTGATGTTGATGGCGGTTTCTTCAGGGTTTGGTGCGGGTGGGATTGGATAGCAGATATTGAAGGTTCCTAAGTTTCAAATTGCCTAATTTAGGTGTTTTCCACATTATGTTCTAACTCTTACTTATATGTTTATACCCTTAGACTTGTAACACTCATGCATGAAATGCGGTAAGCAATCACTTTTTACATTCAACAACTTAGGCGGTACCTGGTCTAGAAGAGGCCCTGGCGCCTCAGACCGGTCCACCACATTCAGGGTGGCCTTGTTGGACCCCGACCCCTTCCCTTTCTGGGACTCTGTGTACCTCTGATCTGGGGGTGGCTGGTTCGCCGTCTTCTGGCCATCGGTGGTCGCTGTGGCCTTACCCTTCCACTGCCCCTTTGGCTTGTAGTTCCTGCTGTTGGGGTTGTTCCAACACTCAAACTCACGGTGCCCCATCTTCTGGCAGTGGCGGCACCTCACATCATTCCCCTTGCAGTCTTTGCCGGGGTGGTCTCCATTGCACCACTTACAGTAAAAGTGGCGCTCCGATCTAGAACCCGTGCCAGCTGCTATCACAATACATCATCAATACTTGTCTCACACTTACTAACATACACTCTAACTTATCACACGGAGTTAGACAATTACCCTTAGGTGGGTAAGAACGTAGGGGCTTGGCCGCATACGCATAGGTGAGCTGCAGAGGCTCATCAGCAGTGGTGGTCTGGGCCTGGCCCTTGTCACCTTGTTGCTGTCCTTTCTGGGAGGGAGTACTGCTTCTTCTTCTTCCTCCCCACTGCCCTTGCGTGCCTTGGCCCTCGTTCTGAGCCTTGCGCTTAAGCGCATTCTCCTCGTCCCCTCAACGGGACGGTGATCGCCCACAAAGCAGCGTACACATGATAGCACTTACCTGCAAGGTGGTATATCCAGTAGGCCCCATGCCGTAGCGTAGGCGATAGTTCAGTCCGTTGTAGAAACGGTTCACAAGGATCCGGTCTGAGTAACCCAGATCCGGTAGCAGGTGGATAAGTCCGATGAAGGCTGAGTAGTACTCATCTACCGTCATCCTATTATCCCCTTGCCTCAGGTTGTCCAACTCCAGGCGCTTGGCCTCTTGCACATGTATAGGGTAGTATTTGGCTCGCAGCAGAGCCGTGTACTCCCTCCACTGAAAAGTCGGGTCAGCAACCCTTCCCTCGCGCACAAGCTTCCACCAGTTTTGTGCCGAGCCCTTTAAGTAATAAGCAGCAAGTCGCACCTTGATCTGCTCAGGTGGTGCTAGGGTTCGAAGGCGGTCTCCATCTCGGAGATGTATGCCTCGAGCTTACGGGGATCGGTCTCCCCACTGAATGAAGGCGGCCTAAGATCAGCCAACGCCTTGACCCAATTGGTCTCACGTGGCGGTGGTGGTGGTGGCTGAACTCCGGGCTGTTGCCCTTGCTGAATAGCAGCAACTAGATCGGGTACCAACTGGGCTACGGCGGCTGCAACTGCCTCAGCCATAGTCTGGGCCGTAGTATCATCGCCCTGGTTACCCAAATCTCCAGTACCGCGCCCGCGGCCTCGACCTCGTGGTCTACCTGCCATCTGTATTTATGAACATCTTATTAGCATTATGCCTGCACACTTATCGGTCCATCGTTTGTAACGCTTCCCGATAATAAGGTATCTCCACACTTAGTTAGTGGTTAACCTTTCCAAACATGTTCACTTAGGTATTTGTAGTTAGGTTTCCTAACTCGGTATATTCCTAAGCTCGGTATTCTAGTCATCAGAGCGATACTTCGCTCTGATACCACTTTTTGTAACACCCCTACTACGCTCCTAACAATAAATACAGTCGCAGCGGAAATGACCAACTAAACAACAACTAACAAATTGGTGTTACAACGCCGTTAACCACCCACGTGGTTAACTAGGCAGAATAAATAACAACGTATCGGTCTGATGATCAGACTCCCGAGCATAGTAACTAACATCCATATATATACATAACCGACAATACCGAGTATTTAATTTACAATCATCTCCAAACCATAATCATCCATAACTGTATAACAAGGTATCAACATGTACGCCTCGGGAGCACAGGCGCATCCCGGGCTCAACAACCTACTTAACCAAAAGTATATCTACCGCCTAGGACCTAGAGCCACTCAGCCTCTTCGATCCTCATCCTGCAATCAAATAAAATATGGGGCCCCCGAGGGGGTCAGCACCTTTGCTGGTATGGCTAACGCGCAGCCCATCGACTAACGGGATACGCGCAACCAATTGTCATAATAACATGGCATTCATTTTAGAACAACCAACATATATATACACATATACCATAGCATAGCAAGGGAAATTGCATAGCATCACATCATCAATACATATCACCACAAGAACGGTTCACATGAAGATCCTTCCACCACAGTTAGTACATACCATGAGCATAGAGATTGTTGCCAATCTCTCCCAAGCTCGTTAATTACCTCATCACCATCCTGTTATTTGAACGGTTGACTTAAACCCAAGGTGTGTCGGATATAGTGATCCCAAGCACACCAAACAACACAGTATGCCCCTATGGCCCGACGTGAGTCAGTAAACTAGCTTTGGATAAGCTAAGGGAAGGTTGAAACCAAATTGGAATACCACCTAAACATACACCTAGGGAGCCGAACTGGATATGATAACGACCCCCATCCATCACACGCGTGGCCGGAACTTACCGGACTCCTCACTCCCCCGATTAGCACTTGTTAGTAAACACACAACATTTGTCAAGTCACATACAAGCAACATTAGGTCTTGTTAGACACACCAAGGGGAAAGGAGTCATAATAACACAACATCATAATATATAACAGCTGTAAACTCTTTTCATGCCTTAATCTTATAAGGTTGTAAACACTCAGAAAACAAACAACACCCAAGCCGGTGTAAACCGTTAGGCAACAGACTGCAAGAAAACCATACCTTGGTCCTTGCCTTGTTTCGTTCCCACCTTGAGAGAATCCTATACACATTAGTAAGGTCGGTTAATTAATTATTTAACTTCACACTTACTATATATTCAACATGCTTGTATGACATGTTTAATGCCTATCTTACCCTAGGTTACCTTCATTAAATACCCTAGGGTTAACTACATAAGTCACATTCTTTTCTGTTTTTTTTTTTTACATGTTTTGGTCCGACCGACCCACCGTCCGACCCACAACTGGGTCGGACCCTCCCAGTGGTCTTCGGGTCTGAAAAACTTTACCTTGACCGACCCATGTCCGACCCACCATTCTGGGTCGGTCCATGTGCGAACATTTTCCTTACATTTTACAGAGGCTCGACCGACCCATGTCCGACCCACCCTTCTGGGTCGGACCGTCACCGAACATCTTCCTAACATTTACAGAGACTCGACCGACCCACAAACTGGGTCGGCCCCTGGGTCGGTCGCCTACTAAACTTACCTAAACTTGCCAATTCTTCACCAAACTTCTCCTAAGGCCTCTTAATGCTTCCTAGCAACATTTGGTAACCTTACATCCACATACAACATCCATGAAACTCATTTTCTAATTCCTTAAACATTTACTTATTTCCTTGTAAAAATTCCTTAACACTTATGTTATTTTATACTAGGTTCCTAGATGGTGTTTCTCACCTATGGTAACTACTATCCCAAAATGCTTTCTCCTTAACTTAACATCATCTCCCAAGCATCATCTCTCACACTAATTCCTTATCTCCTTCTTGAAACTCTTTTCCTAGTGTACACTCTCCTTATTTACCAAAGTTTGCCTAGGTATTTACCTAAGTCCCAAAGTGACTTTGGTACCTACTTAAATCTCAAGATCATGCCTAAGTCCTTATTACACTCTAGAGTCTCCTAGTTCATCAAAATTCCTTAAGAACATCTTAAACTCTTATTCATCTCCTACACTTTCTAACTCACCAAACCTATGTAAACACTTAAAACTTCTTGCTTCTTACCTAAATTTTGACATGGGTTCCTTAGAACATTACTAAGCCCAAACACTTTACCTTCTCCTTTAAACACACAAGATCATCTAAAATCATCAAGAACACTCACATACATAATTTCACCAAATTTACACCACATTACAACATAGTGCACAATATAGTTTGCATGGCACTTAGGCCCTTAAAATGCATGGCTCTTAGGCCCTTAAAGTGCTTAAATCATAAACACTGAATTTCCACAATATAATGCCTTTAACCTGCAAATACACTCAACACACATATTTTACTGCATTATAAGTTAATCTCTAGATAGATAACTTAGCATTAGTTTTTAATAAAGCATTATAAGCTCATTTCTCCTAAGGCATTAAAATAGCATTAGGTTAGTAGATTTACCTCTTTTGCAAGATAACTTCTTTCTTGTTTCCTTTAGAAACCAATAGAGTACTTGCTTCCTTGACAAGTTCTAAACAATATACAAACTTTATAATGAGTATTCAAGCTATAGGCTTCATCTCATTGTAAACCCTAATTTGACATTGTTTCAAAAACATTAATGTAGTTGTTTTACCTTGTTCTTTGAAGAGAGTTTGGATATACAACAAGAGAGGACTCCACCTAGTCCATGAAGAGTTGAAATGAAGCTAGAACAAAGTCACACAATGAGCTATATCAATGTATTTTCGGACATGACAAAAACAAGGAGGAAACTTGATTTTTGTTGAGATTCCTTACCTAGAAGTAAAGGAGAGTAATAATATGTAGAAATCCAAGCTCAAGCTCCTTCAATGGTGGAACACCTTGGCACCGAAATGGAGCTCTAGGAGTTTTGAGGAGATAGGAATGAAGAGCTTGATGAGAGGAAGAGATTGGTGGTATTTGTTTTTGATTTGGACAAGTGAGCTAGATTTAGCAAGTGGTCAAAGGTGGAGCTCTAATGGTGATAGTGGTATTACCGAGAGAGAACAGGAAGAAGGAAGAAGAGTGGTGTTTGCAAACCGTGGGAATGAAGGAAAGAAATGAGAATGAAGATAGAAGTTGCTTTAGAAGATATTTATGTTATAAAGTAAAAAGTAGTTTTACTTAGTTTGCTTTAATTACTTATTACCTTAACTAGAGAGTGGTGAGTCACCACACTTATAAAAACCGGCCCCCTTTATTAGTATAAGGGCATTTTAGTCTTTGTTTGTCAATTTAATTACTTAATACAACATATGTTATAAAACTAGCTTATAAAAAGTACTATTCACTATACAAGGCACATAGAAGTGAAATTTTTGATTTCCCACTAATATAGCCACCCAAATGTGATACTATATAGTACACATATATATTTAAGAGTAATGATGGACATTTAGCCATTCAAAACTCATTTACAAGACAATTTTCAAAAACGTGCTTTAAGACTTCTTAAAGCACATTTTGTGTTTTAACTTGTTTTCAAGCTTGGTTTTCTTTGGTAATTGGTTTAATATGTTCATTAGTATATAAATGAGGTCTTGGTAAGCTCATTAGGCCTTACTCAAGTTTATCCCAAGCTTAGAGCACATTTTAGCTCTTATTGACTTTAAAGCACATTTGTGTTTCCTTTTGTTTAAATTTGTTTACTAAGGTTTCTAAGACTCTTTTAGTCTTGTTACACCCTATTAGGTGCTTGAACCAACATAACTAGGTTTGGGGTATTTCAAAATTCATCAGTTGATTTGCCCTAACTTTAGACGGCTACATCTCACTAATGATCAGTATTTTTCAATTGCCGTCTTTCATTCTATTCTCCAAAACGTTCTATTTTCCAACCATTACTCACACATACATAATTCATTATACATCAGCCGTAATTCGATTAAAGTTGACACTGCGAAACTCGTACCCAAAATTCCAGCTTTTCACCGAATTAGGTAAACTTCGTTCGATCATGTAAACACCAACTATAACAACGCACTTAAAGCACGTTGCAGGAATCACAAATCAAACAAACGTAACTCTTTGGTGTTACACGCGTTAGCCACCCACGTGGGCTAACAAGGCTAACATACATAAATGTGTACCGGTCTGATGGACTAAACACTCCCGAGCATACACATGTAAGCCGGTCAGTCCAAGGTTGTAATAGAAATGTTACATACAATAAGGTTACCAAGTATGGACGACTCATGTTGACCAATTTCGTCGTAGACACCGACAAGACAACTACACATCATATTGTAATACTACCACATACAAAACACTACCCTGTCCTACTATCGAACGCTTCAAGTTCCTTGATACCTGAAAAGTATGGGAGCCCCAAAGGGGGTCAGCACCTTTGCTGTATTGTAATCCCGCAGCCCGCCTGCATACCGGGCCAAGGCACAAATATTGTCATTTAGCGTCGGGGATTGATGTATTTCAAACATGCACAAAACTCATAAAACATATCATGCTTATAAGCAAACACCATAATAGATACAGCTTAAGGTTAGCACACTAACATAACAACATACTGGTCTTGATAAAAATACACAAAACTATTCACTCTTCTAGAGTGTTTGAACTTCACTTAGGGAGTGCGGGGGTGATAAAGCCGAGAACAACATACATACATTTCTTTACTTGAGTGGCGGCCTAATAGGGACCGTACACAAACTAACAAATTTCCCCCTAGCTCCAATTAGTGATGAGTGAGTAGCCTTGGTTAAGCTTGTGGGTGGTTTGTAATCAAGGAGGGGAAGAACAACGTAACCATAACAAAGAGGAGTCAATTCTCTTCTCTTTTGAGCTCACTACATATGTAGGAGGAGAGACCATCGTGTTGTTGTTGAGAGATAATGTATCTTTGTATGTTACGGTGTTTCTTCTCTTGAATACAACCACCCAAAGCTTAACCAGGCTTATTAACTATCACTATTGGAAGCTAGGGGGAAATTGTTATGGTGTGTACGGTCCTATATGAGGCCGCCCACTCATAAAATAAAAAGGTATGTATGTTGTGCTCGGGTTTATATCACCCCAGCACTCCCTAAGTGAAGTTAGGTTACTATAAGAAGAGTTGAATTAGGTTGGTATGTTATAAAGTGAAGTGTGTTGTATGTTGAGTGTGCCAACCTTATGTCTGTATTCTATAATGGATGTTGGCTTAGAGCATGTATGTGTTTGTGGGTTTGTGCATTGTTTGAAAAAATCAACCGCACACTAAGTGAACAATTAGATGTGCGTGGAAAGGTAAGCATGCGGGGCTGCGGGAATTACCCCCCCCTACCAGCAAAGGTGCTGGCCCCCCTTTGGGGGCTCCATACTTTCGGTACAAGGAACTGGAAGCAGTTCAGAGTTAGGACGGGTAGGTTTGTACTGTGGTAGTAAGAGAATTGTGGATGTATTGTTAGGTGTAGTAAGACCGAACATTGGGTCTTCGCGTGAGTTAGTAATACTCGGTACATTGTAATTGTTAAAGGTGATCTTAAACGTTGGAATGGAACGGGATTATGTGTAGTTGCTCGGGAGTTTAGTCCCATCAGACCGGACAGTATGTATGTTAGGCCGTGTTAGCCACGTGGGTGGCAAGGCTCGTTTTGTAACCACCAAAGAGTTAAGTTAGTTGGGAGTTGTGATTTTCCCTTCAACGTGTTGTTAAGTGCATTGTTAGTAGTTGGGGTTGTAACATGATCAACGAATTTACCTGAATTCGGTGAAAATGTGAAAAAGCTGGAATTTGGGTACGAGTTTCACAAGTGGTCAACTTAGATCGAATTTTGCGGCTGATGTTTAATGAATTAGGGTTAAGGTGAGTTAATGGTGGAATAGAACGTTTTGGAGGAAGAGAATGAAAAAAGGACGGCATGAAAAATACTGAGGATGAGTGAGATGGTAGCCGTTTATAAGTTAGGGCCAAAATACGATGAATGTTGAAATACCCCAAACCTAGGTATGTTGTTTAAGCACATTAAATGGATATTAAAGACTAAAAAGAGTCTTAGAAACCTTAGTAAACAAATTTAAACAAAAGGAAACACAAATGTGCTTTAAAGTCAATAAGAGCTAAAATGTGCTCTAAGCTTGGGATAAACTTGAGTAAGGCCTAATGAGCTTACCAAGACTTCATTTATATACTAATGAACATATTAAACCAATTACCAAAGAAAACCAAGCTTGAAAACAAGTTAAAACACAAAATGTGCTTTAAGAAGTCTTAAAGCACGTTTTTGAAAAATTGTCTTGTAAATGAGTTTTGAATGGCTAAATGTCCATCATTACTCTTAAATATATATGTGTACTATATAGTATCACATTTGGGTGGCTATATTAGTGGGAAATCAAAAATTTCACTTCTATGTGCCTTGTATAGGTGAATAGTACTTTTTATAAGCTATTTGTAACATATGTTGTATTAAGTAATTAAATTGACAAACAAAGACTAAAATGCCCTTATATACTAAAGGGGGGCCGGTTTTATAAGTGTGGTGACTCACCACTCTCTATTAAGGTAATAAGTAAGTAAAGCAAATAAGTAAAACTACTTTTTACTTTATAACATAAATATCTCTAAAAGCAAACTTCTATCTTCATTCTCATTTCTTTTCCTTGCTCCCACGGTTTGCCACTCACTCTCTCCTTCTTCCTTGTTCTCTCACGGTAATACCACTATCACCATTAGAGCTCCACCTTTGACCACTTGCTAAATCTAGCTCACTTGTCCAAATCAAAAACAAATACCACCAATCTCTTCCTCTCATCAAGCTCTTCATTCCTATCTTCTCAAAACTCCTAGAGCTCCATTTCGGTGCCAAGGTGTTCCACCATTGAAGGAGCTTGAGCTTGGATTTCTACATATTATTACTCTCCTTTACTTCTAGGTAAGGAATCTCAAACAAAAATCAAGTTTCCTCCTTGTTTTTGTCATGTCCGAAAATACAATTGATATAGCTCATTGTGTGACTTTGTTCTAGCTTCATTTCAACTCTTCATGGACTAGGTGGAGTCCTCTCTTGTTGTATATCCAAACTCTCTTCAAAGAACAAGGTAAAACAACTACATTAATGTTTTTGAAACAATGTCAAATTAGGGTTTACAATGAGATGAAGCCTATAGCTTGAATACTCATTATAAAGTTTGTATATTGTTAGAACTTGTCAAGGAAGCAATACTCTATTGGTTTCTAAAGGAAACAAGAAAGAAGTTATCTTGCAAAAGAGGTAAATCTACTAACCTAATGCTATTTTATGCCTTAGGAGAAATGAGCTTATATGCTTATTAAAACTATCTAAAGAGCAATGGGAATGACTTAGTAAAGTGTTCTCAAGAGACTAGTAAAGGGCATATGTGTATGTTGAGTGTATTTGCAGGTTAAAGGCATATATATTGTGGAAATTCAGTGTTTATGATTTAAGCACTTTAAGGGCCTAAGAGCCATGCATTTTAAGGGCCTAAGTGCCATGCAAACTATATTGTGCACTATGTTGTAATGTGGTGTAAATTTGGTGAAATTATGTATGTGAGTGTTCTTGATGATTTTAGATGATCTTGTGTGTTTAAAGGAGAAGGTAAAGTGTTTGGGCTTAGTAATGTTCTAAGGGAACCCATGTCAAAATTTAGGTAAGAAGCAAGAAGTTTTAAGTGTTTACATAGTTTGGTGAGTTAGAAAGTGTAGGAGATGAATAAGAAGTTCATGATGTTTTAAGGAATTTTGATGAACTAGGAAGTACTCTAGAGTGTAATAAGGACTTAGGCATGATCTTGAGATTTAAGTAGGTACCAAAGTCACTTTGGACTTAGGTAAATACCTAGGCAAACTTTGGTAAAATAAGGAGAAGTGTACACTAGGAAAAGAGTTTCAAGAAGAGAGATAAGGAATTAGTGTGAGAGATGATGCTTGGGAGATGATGTTAAGTTAAGGAGAAAGCATTTTGGGATAGTAGTTACCATAGGTGAGAAACACCATCTAGGAACCTAGTATAAAATAACATAAGTGTTAAGGAATTTTTACAAGGAAATAAGTAAATGTTTAAGGAATTAGAAAATGAGTTTCATGGATGTTGTATGTGGATGTAAGGTTACCAAATGTTGCTAGGAAGCATTAAGAGGCCTTAGGAGAAGTTTGGTGAAGAATTGGCAAGTTTAGGTAAGTTTAGTAGGCGACCGACCCAGGGGCCGACCCAGTTTGGGGTCGGTCGAGTCTCTGTAAAATGTTAGGAAGATGTTCGGTGACGGTCCGACCCAGAAGGGTGGGTCGGACATGGGTCGGTCGAGCCTCTGTAAAATGTAAGGAAAATGTTCGCACATGGACCGACCCAGAATGGTGGGTCGGACATGGGTCGGTCAAGGTAAAGTTTTTCAGACCCGAAGACCACTGGGAGGGTCCGACCCAGTTGTGGTCGGACGGTGGGTCGGTCGGACCAAAACATTAAAAAAAAAAAAAAACAGAAAAGAATGTGACTTATGTAGTTAACCCTAGGGTATTTAATGAAGGTAACCTAGGGTAAGATAGGCATTAAACATGTCATACAAGCATGTTGAATATATAGTAAGTGTGAAGTTAAATAATTAATTAACCGACCTTACTAATGTGTATAGGATTCTCTCAAGGTGGGAACGAAACAAGGCAAGGACCAAGGTATGGTTTTCTTGCAGTCTGTTGCCTAACGGTTTACACCGGCTTGGGTGTTGTTTGTTTTCTGAGTGTTTACAACCTTATAAGATTAAGGCATGAAAAGAGTTTACAGCTGTTTATATTATGATGTTGTGTTATTATGACTCCTTCCCCTTGGTGTGTCTAACAAGACCTAAATGTTGCTTGTATGTGACTTGACAAATGTTGTGTGTTTACTAACAAGTGCTAATCGGGGGGAGTGAGGAGTCCGGTAAGTTCCGGCCACGCGTGTGATGGATGGGGGTCGTTATCATATCCAGTTCGGCTCCCTAGGTGTATGTTTAGGTGGTATTCCAATTTGGTTTCAACCTTCCCTTAGCTTATCCAAAGCTAGTTTACTGACTCACGTCGGGCCATAGGGGCATACTGTGTTGTTTGGTGTGCTTGGGATCACTATATCCGACACACCTTGGGTTTAAGTCAACCGTTCAAAATAAGGATGGTGATGAGGTAATTAACGAGCTTGGGTGAGATTGGCAACAATCTCTATGCTCATGGTATGTACTAACTGTGGTGGAAGGATCTCATGTGAACCGTTCTTGTGGTGATATGTATTGATGATGTGATGCTATGCAATTTCCCTTGCTATGCTATGGTATATGTGTATATATATGTTGGTTGTTCTAAAATGAATGCCATGTTATTATGACAATTGGTTGCGCGTATCCCGTTAGTCGATGGGCTGCGCGTTAGCCATACCAGCAAAGGTGCTGACCCCCTCGGGGGCCCCATATTTTATTTGATTGCAGGATGAGGATCGAAGAGGCTGAGTGGCTCTAGGTCCTAGGCGGTAGATATACTTTTGGATAAGTAGGTTGTTGAGCCCGGGATGCGCCTGTGCTCCCGAGGCGTACATGTTGATACCTTGTTATACAGTTATGGATGATTATGGTTTGGAGATGATTGTAAATTAAATACTCGGTATTGTCGGTTATGTTTATATATGGATGTTAGTTACTATGCTCGGGAGTCTGATCATCAGACCGATACGTTGTTATTTATTCTGCCTAGTTAACCACGTGGGTGGTTAACGGCGTTGTAACACCAATTTGTTAGTTGTTGTTTAGTTGGTCATTTCCGCTGCGACTGTATTTATTGTTAGGCGCGTAGTAGGGGTGTTACAAAAAGTGGTATCAGAGCGAAGTATCGCTCTGATGACTAGAATACCGAGCTTAGGAATATACCGAGTTAGGAAACCTAACTACAAATACCTAAGTGAACATGTTTGGAAAGGTTAACCACTAACTAAGTGTGGAGATACCTTATATCGGGAAGCGTTACAAACGATGGACCGATAAGTGTGCAGGCATAATGCTAATAAGATGTTCATATAAATACAGATGGCAGGTAGACCACGAGGTCGAGGCCGCGGGCGCGGTACTGGAGATTTGGGTAACCAGGGCGATGATACTACGGCCCAGACTATGGCTGAGGCAGTTGCAGCCGCCGTAGCCCAGTTGGTACCCGATCTAGTTGCTGCTATTCAGCAAGGGCAACAGCCCGGAGTTCAGCCACCACCACCACCGCCACGTGAGACCAATTGGGTCAAGGCGTTGGCTGATCTTAGGCCGCCTTCATTCAGTGGGGAGACCGATCCCCGTAAGCTCGAGGCATACATCTCCGAGATGGAGACCGCCTTCGAAACCCTAGCACCACCTGAGCAGATCAAGGTGCGACTTGCTGCTTATTACTTAAAGGGCTCGGCACAAAACTGGTGGAAGCTTGTGCGCGAGGGAAGGGTTGCTGACCCGACTTTTCAGTGGAGGGAGTACACGGCTCTGCTGCGAGCCAAATACTACCCTATACATGTGCAAGAGGCCAAGCGCCTGGAGTTGGACAACCTGAGGCAAGGGGATAAGATGACGGTAGATGAGTACTACTCAGCCTTCATCGGACTTATCCACCTGCTACCGGATCTGGGTTACTCAGACCGGATCCTTGTGAACCGTTTCTACAACGGACTGAACTATCGCCTACGCTACGGCATGGGGCCCCACCCTATGTGATTATACCACCTGGCAGGGTGCTATCATGCCGCTGCTATTGTGGAGATCACCGTCCGTCTGAGGGACGAGGAGAATGCGCTTAAGCGCAAGGCTCAGAACGAGGGCCAAGGCACGCAAGGGCAGTGGGGAGGGAAGAAGAAGAAGCAGTACTCCCAGTCCCAGAAAGGACAGCAACAAGGTGACAAGGGCCAGGCCCAGACCACCACTGCTGATGAGCCTCTGCAGCTCACCTATGCGTATGCGGCCAAGCCCCTACGTTCTTACCCACCTAAGGGTAATTGTCTAACTCCTGTGTGATAAGTTAGAGTATGTTAGTAAGTTGTGAGACAAGTATTGATGATGTATTGTGATAGCAGCTGGCACGGGTTCTAGATCGGAGCGCCACTTTTACTGTAAGTGGTGCAATGGAGACCACCCCGGCAAAGACTGCAAGGGGAATGATGTGAGGTGCCGCCACTGCCAGAAGATGGGGCACCGTGAGTTTGAGTGTTGGACAACCCCAACAGCAGGAACTACAAGCAAAGGGGCAGTGGAAGGGTAAGGCCACAGCGACCACCGATGGCCAGAAGACGGCGAACCAGCCACCCCCAGATCAGAGGTACACAGAGTCCCAGAAAGGGAAGGGGTCGGGGTCCAACAAGGCCACCCTGAATGTGGTGGACCGGTCTGAGGCGCCAGGGCCCTCTTCTAGACCAGGTACCGCCTAAGTTGTTGAATGTAAAAAGTGATTGCTTACCGCATTTCATGCATGAGTGTTAGCAAGTCTAAGGGTATAAACATATAAGTAAAGAGTTAGAACATAATGTGGAAAACACCTAAATTAGGCAATTTGAAACTTAGGAACCTTCAATATCTGCTATCCAATCCCACCCGCACCAAACCCTGAAGAAACCGCCATCAACATCACCGACTTTCCATTGGAGCAATGTCAGGTTATCCAGCCAGGTATGATACTCTTAAATGGATACCTGACACCGGAAGCACAAATCCACATCATCAGACGATGCGACGAACTTGGAGCAAAACCAGGAGGGTTCTACACACCCGAATACCCGAACGGAGCAAGGATGCAATTGAAGATGATGTGCATGGGTAAGGACTGGAACCCTTACACCAAGTCATATCAAGAAGTCGAGCTGAAGATGGAGCAACAGTAGCAAGCATACCAGAGGAGTTCCACGCGGTTGTTAACCACGCCGTGGGAATTGCTCAGCAAGTTGAGACGGAATCAATTCCAAGTGTAAAGGCAGATCTATGCATTGTAAACTTCTACCAGAAAGGTGGACGTTTGGGTATGCACCAAGACAAGGACGAGTCACCCGAGTCTCTAAGTAAGGGAGTACCCGTGGTGTCTTGGTCCATTGGTGATACCGCTGTGTTTATATATGGCGAGCAGAAGCGTGCTGATCTCGCAAAGAAGCTACTTCTGAAATCGGGAGATGTGTTAATCATGGGTGGGCAATCAAGGATGCTATACCATGGCATCAGAAAGATCAAACTGAATACCGCACCGTCGGCAGTGATCAATGCCACACACATGAAACCTGGACGTTTAAATTTGACTTTCAGGCAGTTTTGAGCCTTGTGTAATCATGTATTGTATTAAGCCAGTGGTTTGACAAAGGAGCTATGTCTAGCGATGTCTACAATGTAACCAATTTATGGTGTAAAGACTGTGTTAATGAATAAAGGAATGTTGTTTTGGAGTGTATCAACGTGTTGTTACCCAATACTTATTAGTTTGCCAATGAATTAGGCTGTGCACTCGGAACGGGAGGTATACTGAGTGTCTGCAATAAGGCAGAAGCCGGCAAGAGCGGCACAATCCTCACCGGTACCTTTCCAGTGAATGGCGTGGATGCATCGATCTTGTTCGACTCTGGAGCCTCACACACGTTTATTTCGCTATCATTTGCGAAGAGGCTGGGGTTAGACGGTGAAGAGATGCCAGACTTCGTGGTCACTCTCCCGTCGAAAGAAAGAGCAGATCAGATGTACCCGCTACTACCGAGATGCTATTGTTCGAATCATGGATGAGGAGTTTCCGATCGACTTGATAGAGTTCGACGGACTGGGTTTTGATGTGATTGTCGGGATGAACTGGTTGGAGCGGTACAAGGGCAGAATCCTATGTGCCGAGCATCGACTGCTTCTTAGGAGTCCATCTGGGGTTACTATATCTTACCGCCAGAGGCCCAGGGAGCCTTCGACACAGATCATCACCGCCATGGCCATGTACCGTGAGTTGCGACGGGGAAATGATGTATACCTCTGCTATGTCCAGGACATAGAGAGAGACCCTGAGTTTAGCCCAGATGTGCCGGTAGTGTCGGAGTTTCCTGATGTATTTCCTAAGGAACTGCCGGGCATGCCGCCAGCACGAGAGGTTGAGTTCGAGATTGACTTGATTCCGGGCACCGGACCCATTGCGAAAGCACCTTACCGTATGGCTCCAGCTGAGATGACAGAGCTCAAGGAGCAGCTGCGAGACCTACTCGACAAGGGCTTTATCCGCCCTAGTGTGTCACCATGGGGAGCGCCGGTCCTCTTCGTGAAGAAGAAGGACGGTAGCCTCCGCCTATGTATTGATTATCGGGAGCTGAATGCTGTTACGGTGAAGAACCGTTACCCCTTACCACGCATCGACGATCTATTTGATCAGCTTAGGGGAGCATCAGTATTCTCCAAGATAGACCTACGTTCCGGATATCACCAGATTGCCATCCGTGACAGTGACATCGAAAAGACAGCCTTCAGAACTAGGTATGGGCACTATGAGTTCACCGTTATGCCGTTTGGCTTATCAAATGCACCAGCAAAGTTCATGGACTTAATGAACCGTTTGTTCCAAGATCAGTTGGACAAATCAGTGGTAGTCTTCATCGATGACATACTTGTGTATTCTAAATCGAAAGGTGAGCACGAAAGCCACCTGAGAGATGTGTTACAAACTTTGAGGAGAAATCAGTGTATGCTAAATTTTCTAAGTGTGAATTTTGGTTGAACCAAGTATCATTCCTTGGACATGTGATATCTGAGGCCGGGATCGCTGTTGATCCGGCAAAGATAGATGCAGTGCGCACCTGGCCTAGGCCGAAGACAGTTACCGACATCAGGAGCTTCCTCGGTCTGGCAGGTTACTATAGGAGATTTGTGAGGGACTTCTCCAGTGTCTCGAAGCCGATGACTTCCTTGATGAAGAAGGATGCACCATTCGAGTGGACAGTCGACTGAGAGAGAGCTTTCACGAGTCTCAAGGATGCTCTGACATCTGCACCGGTTCTGACATTACCAGACGGTCCAGATGGTTTTGAGGTCTATTGCGACGCATCAGGCAGGGGTATGGGTTGTGTGTTGATGCAACACGGGAAGGTCGTGGCTTACGCCTCCCGACAGCTGAAGAAGCATGAGGAGAACTACCCTACCCACGACTTAGAATTGGGGGCCATTGTCTTCGCACTGAAGATATGGCGACATCACTTGTATGGGGTAAGTGTGACGATCTATTCTGACCACAAGAGCTTGAAATACTTGTTCACTCAGAAAGAGTTGAACATGAGGCAGAGAAGGTGGGTTGAATTCTTGAATGATTATGATATCGATTTACAGTATAAGGAGGGTAAGGCAAATGTGGTAGCTGACGCATTGAGTCGCCGAGCACACTCTCTCCATTCGCTAGTCTCTCATACTGGCTTGGTTGAAGAGGTGCGGAGTGCTCAAATGACGGATCAGTATATGTGGAGGTTAGACAGAAGCTTATTGATGGCACATTCGAGGGTCAGAAGTACGACTTCAGACTCCACGATGATGACCTGATTAGGCTCAATGGCAGATTGTGTATACCGAGGAGTAGCGCTGAGCTGAAGGAGCGCATATTGAGTGAATCCCATTGTTCTACTACTTCGATTCACCCCGGAGCTTCAAAGATGTATAAAGGTATGAAAAGATACTTCTGGTGGGCTGGAATGAAAAAGGATGTAAATGACTATGTGTTGAGGTGTCTCACTTGTCAGAAGGTCAAGTTTGAGCACCGACGGCCTGGTGGTATGGTGCAGCCAATGCCAGTGCCGGAGTGGAAGTTCCATGACATATCTATGGACTTCGTGGTAGGGCTTCCGCCTACAAGGGGAGGTCTAAATATGATTTGGGTGGTAGTTGACCGACTGACCAAGGTGTCTCGATTCATTCCGATGAAGGACACCTGGAAAGTGGCAAAGTTGGCAGAATTATTCGATAAAGAGATTGTAAGACATCATGGTGTACCAAAGACGATAGTATCTGACAGAGATACCAGATTCCTATCCAGATATTGGAAGTCTACACGAGAGGCACTTGGTACTGAACTGAAATTGAGCACGGCGTTTCACCACACAGACCGATGGTCAGAGTGAGCGCACTATACAGACACTTGAGGATATGCTACGTGCATGTGCACTTGATTTTCAGACCAGCTGGATTGATAAGTTACATCTGATCGAGTTTAGCTACAACAACAGTTATCATGCATCGATCAAGATGTCTCCCTTCCAGGCATTGTACGGTAGACCATGCCGCACGCCATTATGCGGGATGAGTCGAGTGAGACGGTCATTATAGGACCAGAGTATCTTGAGCAAGTTCAGGCAGAAGTTCGCCAGATCAGGGCTAATATGAAAGCAGCTCAGGATAGACAGAAGTCGTACGCAGATGTGCGCCGACGTGACCTGGAGTTCGCCGTGGGCGATCAGGTATTTTTGAGAGTATCCCCCATGAAGGGAGTATTCCGTTTTGGTCAGAAGGGCAAGTTGAGCCCGAAATATGTAGGTCCTTATGTTGTGACGGAGCGGATCGGCCCGGTAGCTTATAGACTTGATTTACCCGCCGAGCTGGGCAAGGTACATGATGTATTTCATGTGTCCCAGTTGAAGAAGTATATGTCTCATCCGTCTCATGTGCTTCAGCCTGAAAGGCTAACTTTAGAGCCGACCATGCGATCAGTGGAGACTCCGGTACGGATTCTGGACACTAAGACTCGAGACACTCGCCATAAGTCCGTGAGACTGGTGAAGGTCCTCTGGTCTAACCAGGACGTTGAGGAGGCCACTTGGGAGCTGGAAGAAAAGATGAAGGCGAAGCACCCGTCATTGTTTGCTTCTTAGTGTTTATATGTATAGGGTACGGGGCGTACCCCTTTTAAGGGGGGTAGAGCCGTTTCGGTTATGGTTGTGTACGATAAGTATAAGTATACATTGTCTGTGTATTTGTGTCTGAATGGTATTATATGGTTGTGGACCTTGAGTCCGTTGTGGTGTAAGAATGATGGTAAGGTTGGTAAATGGTGGTTGGAAGTATTGTTTTTATAAATGTTCCCCGTGTTCTAATAGTAAGATATGTGGGAAGTATGAACTTTGGGGACAAAGTTCTTTTAAGGGGGGTAGATTGAAATACCCCAAACCTAGTTATGTTGGTTAAACACTAAATGGTGTATTAAGACTAAAAAGAGTCTTAGAAACCTTAGTAAACAAATTTAAACAAAAGGAAACACAAATGTGCTTTAAAGTCAATAAGAGCTAAAATGTGCTCTAAGCTTGGGATAAACTTGAGTAAGGCCTAATGAGCTTACCAAGACTTCATTTATATACTAATGAACATATTAAACCAATTACCAAGAAAACCAAGCTTGAAAACAAGTTAAAACTCAAAATGTGCTTTAAGAAGTCTTAAAGCACGTTTTTGAAAAATTGTCTTGTAAATGAGTTTTGAATGGCTAAATGTCCATCATTACTCTTAAATATATATGTGTACTATATAGTATCACATTTGGGTGGCTATATTAGTGGGAAATCAAAAATTTCACTTCTATGTGCCTTGTATAGGTGAATAGTACTTTTTATAAGCTATTTGTAACATATGTTGTATTAAGTAATTAAATTGACAAACAAAGACTAAAACCCCTTATACTAATAAAGGGGGCCGGTTTTTATAAGGGTGTGGTGACTCACCACTCTTAGTTAAGGTAATAAGTAATTAAAGCAAACTAAGTAAAACTACTTTTTACTTTATAACATAAATATCTTCTAAAAGCAACTTCTATCTTCATTCTCATTTCCTTTCTTCATTCCCACGGTTGCAAACACCACTCTTCTTCCTTCTTCCTTGTTCTCTCACGGTAATACCACTATCACCATTAGAGCTCCACCTTTGACCACTTGCTAAATCTAGCTCACTTGTCCAAATCAAAAACAAATACCACCAATCTCTTCCTCTCATCAAGCTCTTCATTCCTATCTTCTCAAAACTCCTAGAGCTCCATTTCGGTGCCAAGGTGTTCCACCATTGAAGGAGCTTGAGCTTGGATTTCTACATATTATTACTCTCCTTTACTTCTAGGTAAGGAATCTCAAACAAAAATCAAGTTTCCTCCTTGTTTTTGTCATGTCCGAAAATACACATTGATATAGCTCATTGTGTGACTTTGTTCTAGCTTCATTTCAACTCTTCATGGACTAGGTGGAGTCCTCTCTTTTGTATATCCAAACTCTCTTCAAAGAACAAGGTAAAACAACTACATTAATGTTTTTGAAACAATGTCAAATTAGGGTTTACAATGAGATGAAGCTATAGCTTGAATACTCATTATTAAGTTTGTATATTGTTTAGAACTTGTCAAGGAATCAAGTACTCTATTGGTTTTCTAAAGGAAACAAGAAAGAAGTTATTTTGCAAAAGAGGTAAATCTACTAACCTAATGCTATTTTAATGCCTTAGGAGAAATGAGCTTATAATGCTTATTAAAACTATCTAAAGAGCCAATGGGGAATGACTTAGTAAAGTGTTCTCAAGAGACTAGTAAAGGGCATGTGTATGTTGAGTGTATTTGCAGGTTAAAGGCATATATATTGTGGAAATTCAGTGTTTATGATTTAAGCACTTTAAGGGCCTAAGAGCCATGCATTTTAAGGGCCTAAGTGCCATGCAAACTATATTGTGCACTATGTTGTAATGTGGTGTAAATTTGGTGAAATTGAAATTATGTATGTGAGTGTTCTTGATGATTTTAGATGATCTTGTGTGTTTAAAGGAGAAGGTAAAGTGTTGGGCTTAGTAATGTTCTAAGGGAACCCATGTCAAAATTTAGGTAAGAAGCAAGAAGTTTTAAGTGTTTACATAGGTTTGGTGAGTTAGAAAGTGTAGGAGATGAATAAGAAGTTTATGATGTTCTTAAGGAATTTTGATGAACTAGGACATACTTAGAGTGTAATAAGGACTTAGGCATGATCTTGAGATTTAAGTAGGTACCAAAGTCACTTTGGGACTTAGGTAAATACCTAGGCAAACTTTGGTAAAATAAGGAGGAGTGTACACTAGGAAAAGAGTTTCAAGAAGGAGATAAGGAATTAGTGTGAGAGATGATGCTTGGGAGATGATGTTAAGTTAAGGAGAAAGCATTTTGGGATAGTAGTTACCATAGTGAGAGAAACACCATCTAGGAACCTAGTATAAAATAACATAAGTGTTAAGGAATTTTTACAAGGAAATAAGTAAATGTTTTAAGGATTAGAAAATGAGTTTCATGGATGTTGTATGTGGATGTAAGGTTACCAAATGTTGCTAGGAAGCATTAAGAGGCCTTAGGAGAAGTTTGGTGAAGAATTGGCAAGTTTAGGTAAGTTTAGTAGGCGACCGACCCAGGGGCCGACCCAGTTTGTGGGTCGGTCGAGTCTCTGTAAAATGTTAGGAAGATGTTCGGTGACGGTCCGACCCAGAAGGGTGGGTCGGACATGGGTCGGTCGAGCCTCTGTAAAATGTGGGAAAATGTTCGCACATGGACCGACCCAGAATGGTGGGTCGGACATGGGTCGGTCAAGGTAAAGTTTTTCAGACCCGAAGACCACTGGGAGGGTCCGACCCAGTTGTGGGTCGGACGGTGGGTCGGTCGGACCAAAACATGTAAAAAAAAAAAAAACAGAAAAGAATGTGACTTATGTAGTTAACCCTAGGGTATTTAATGAAGGTAACCTAGGGTAAGATAGGCATTAAACATGTCATACAAGCATGTTGAATATATAGTAAGTGTGAAGTTAAATAATTAATTAACCGACCTTACTAATGTGTATAGGATTCTCTCAAGGTGGGAACGAAACAAGGCAAGGACCAAGGTATGGTTTTCTTGCAGTCTGTTGCCTAACGGTTTACACCGGCTTGGGTGTTGTTTGTTTTCTGAGTGTTTACAACCTTATAAGATTAAGGCATGAAAAGAGTTTACAGCTGTTATATATTATGATGTTGTGTTATTATGACTCCTTTCCCCTTGGTGTGTCTAACAAGACCTGAATGTTGCTTGTATGTGACTTGACAAATGTTGTGTGTTTACTAACAAGTGCTAATCGGGGGGGGGGAGTGAGGAGTCCGGTAGTTCCGGCCACGCGTGTGATGGATGGGGGTCGTTATCATATCCAGTTCGGCTCCCTAGGTGTATGTTTAGGTGGTATTCCAATTTGGTTTCAACCTTCCCTTAGCTTATCCAAAGCTAGTTTACTGACTCACGTCGGGCCATAGGGGCATACTGTGTTGTTTGGTGTGCTTGGGATCACTATATCCGACACACCTTGGGTTTAAGTCAACCGTTCAAATAACAGGATGGTGATGAGGTAATTAACGAGCTTGGGTGAGATTGGCAACAATCTCTATGCTCATGGTATGTACTAACTGTGGTGGAAGGATCTTCATGTGAACCGTTCTTGTGGTGATATGTATTGATGATGTGATGCTATGCAATTTCCCTTGCTATGCTATGGTATATGTGTATATATATGTTGGTTGTTCTAAAATGAATGCCATGTTATTATGACAATTGGTTGCGCGTATCCCGTTAGTCGATGGGCTGCGCGTTAGCCATACCAGCAAAGGTGCTGACCCCTCGGGGGCCCCATATTTTATTTGATTGCAGGATGAGGATCGAAGAGGCTGAGTGGCTCTAGGTCCTAGGCGGTAGATATACTTTTGGATAAGTAGGTTGTTGAGCCCGGGATGCGCCTGTGCTCCCGAGGCGTACATGTTGATACCTTGTTATACAGTTATGGATGATTATGGTTTGGAGATGATTGTAAATTAAATACTCGGTATTGTCGGTTATGTATATATATGGATGTTAGTTACTATGCTCGGGAGTCTGATCATCAGACCGATACGTTGTTATTTATTCTGCCTAGTTAACCACGTGGGTGGTTAACGGCGTTGTAACACCAATTGTTAGTTGTTGTTTAGTTGGTCATTTCCGCTGCGACTGTTTATTGTTAGGCGCGTAGTAGGGGTGTTACAAATTCCGATTTTTTATTGCCAAGTGAGCGACCCGTGCAGTGTGAAACGTGGCATATTTCAATTTTTAGCTCTAAACACTCAACTATCATATAATTTGGTAGGATGATCCGTTTTGACGTTCTTTATCGACTTCATTGGTTTCCCTAACCTATTTATTGGTATAGGTTATGGGCTAGTTTGACCATTCTCAAAAAGTCAACCGTAGCAAGGCTTAAAAGCTTTGGGGTTTCAGATTGTATAGTGACCTTTTTATGCTTCAAATCAATGCTCCAAATATTTCTAACAAATCTTTATAATATAATTGGAGTGTCTAGGATTTTTCCAGATTTAATTGACTTATAAGTCTTGTTTATGTTAAAATTCATAATACCATATAATAAATTAAGTAACTTGTATTTAAAACAGAAGAGAAATCCCCCAAATAAATTTCCATAATTGCCACATAATAATTGTCATGATTTATCTTTATATACCATATAATAGATTTAACGTTTATTATTATAATATCCATATATAAATTAATTGTTTAACAATCTTATAAGGGTTCTATAAAAGGAAATCCCCTAAATTAATTTAAAATTAATTTAGGGGTATTTTTGTAGACCCCCTTAAAAAGAAAACTTCGAACCCGAATGTTTAGATCATACTAATAGTTTATCACACCAATAGTTTCTCACACCGCTCGGGTTGTGCTGGACGGAATTCCAATAAACATATAAAATTACCATTTGCAATTCATACCAATAATTTATTTTTCCATCCATTCCCATGCCAAATTCCACAGTTTAATAAAAAGAAATTCCCCTAAAGTAATTTAGATTAATTTAGGGGTATTTCAGCAGATCCCCAAAAGAAAACTTGTCCGAAGTTTAAAATTTATTTACCAAGGTAAACTAACACCAAGTTATACCAGCTCTAAAATGCATATCAAACAATCAAAACCACTCACGGATATTCATCCAATAATAATTCAAACCACAATTCCATTCCATCATTCCCCATCATTACATAAGGATCAATCCACTCAAAATCAACAATAACCAAACCAAACATTCATAATTAGCTCCAGTTTGATGCAGGAAATATAAGATATAATATTGAACTACCACTCAGGTAACAATATCCACAAGGGTGTTCAAAAAAACAAGCACAACAATATGCATGGACCATGCTGAAATTCCAAACATTTAGTTCCTGTTTTCTTTAATGACTTGATGTTTTTATTCAAACACCACATACCAAGAATTCAGCACGTTACTGTAAGCTTGTTGTAGTTTTTTTTTATTGCACTGTGATTTTATCTTAATTGTTATATATATGTATCTTTGAGACGTTATGTATCGCATTGTCTTAATTATTATAACATTTTATTTTATGATCCTTATCCATTTATTTTATGACTGGTACGAATTATATGTCCATTATATGTTCATTTATGTTGTATGTTTATTTTTTTTTGAGGAGCCGTACCCCCTTAAATAGAGTACGGACCCATACCCGTCTCGTTATAATGAAGTGGAATTTAAACTCATTATGAAGATTCCTCTTATAAGGGTGTAGTTCATTGTCTGTATAGTATACGCATGGTTTTAACCATCATCCTAAATTTAGTTGGTCACCCTTTTTAATATACTTTATGGATTAATGACAGATAGCCAACATAACATTATTCAATCATTGTCATTTTGTTGGACACAGCCTTTGGGTTTAATTAGCACTCATCATTTAAGGTTACTGTTGTTACTCTAATTCTTTTGATTGAAGGCAATAAGTGAAGTTTGAATTGTTTCTTTGGTCATTACTGATGTACAATATCACTTGTTGGTATTCTGGCTTGGTTGTAATTAAATATTTTTAGTGGTCCCAACACATTTTCCTAACTCACTTTGCCTCTTTTACGATCAATGGCAGAAACAAGTTAGAATTTTCGTTCAAATATTAGGTTAAGTTTTGAAATAGAGAAGAACTTAGGTTATATTTATTTAGATATTAAAATAAACATTTTAGTTCACTCTTTATTCCTTTAGGTATGCATGTAATAGGTATCAAATCTTGTAAATCATGTGATTGGACACTATTATTTCTGAAAGGGAAATTTCATTAATATGTGATGTAATATTTAAATGCTATCTGACTACAACATTTCTCTAGAAGCATTTTATAACTTAAGTCTTTTATTTGTCATGGCTTGAAATTCATGAACTTATTAAAATAGTTTCATACTGTGTATAAAAAAAATCAGGTGTAACATATTTGAGTAGTTTAAATAATATTCCAGATCGTGTAATAACCTAGATAATCTTTCAAAATTATGTTCAAAGGTTTATTAGCCAACCATACGTTAAAATTCAGGTATATACCTTTTAAGTTAGTTTCACGAGATTCCCTTATATAAAAAATATATATTTCTGTGACCTTTCCAATTTCAAATGTTTTTATAATTAACTATAGTATTTTAGATGAATCACTAGTATTATTTACTTCATAAAATTTACTAATTATATATCTAAAATTTCGCACAAGTCAAAGTTTTGAAAAATTCTTATCAATTAAATGTAGTTCCAAAATATGATTTACTTATCTTAAAATTGATTTTTCGTGGTAGGAACTCTATAAATAAATTTTTGAGTCAAATGAATTAGTCTAGTGAAAACTCACTCACTCCTAATCATTATTTATCTTAAGGTGTAAGTATTTCTCCGATCATTAAACTTAGTACTCTCTTAGATAATGTGGCTTTTCGTAATCTCATCTTAGTGTGACTTCCTAATTTTATATATGTATAATGTTAAATTCCAATTAAGCATGGAATTTCCAATCATTAAGTAACTCCCAATTTTTTTACTAGATGCTCAATACTCCAAGTATTTATGGATCAAGATATTTAGTTTAGTATTACCCTTCTCTTCACTCAATCTTTAAGTAACTTCCTTAATGGTTTTTTTTGTTATATTCAACAAGGGTAGATGTTGTACCTTGAAGTACCCAAATTTAAATCTCCTTCCTCCATATATAAGGTATTCTTCACAAGATTTAACTCAATAGACCCTTTACAGGTATGAGTTTTTAATACTGGATCTTAAGATACAAATTTTGAATTGTTCATTGTGGCTAGTAAGAAATATGCCTAGCTCAAGATTTCATGATGGTAACGTCTTACCACCAATCCTCCTCAAGTTCAACACAATGCCTCACTTCCATTGAAGATTATTTCCGGTTAGATGACAAGGCTTGTCTAGCCCCTAAACTTCCAGAAGTGGGTGTGCACCCCCACTACTTTTGGCCTAGGAGTTCGTCGCACCAGGCACTTCCCGTAGAGTGTTAGGTTTAGGTATTTTCCTTCTAAAGTTAACATAAGATTTTAGTGTGTTTTACAGGATCGGATGTTGATCTTTTCTAATATGCTACTAGTTCTTGTTAGCTTAATAATATTCCTAGACTTGAGATTTATCCTAATATTATCTTTAGGCAACAATTTGTACCAAATAGTTCTTGTGATTTATTTTCAAACTTTAGAGGAGTTGAAGTACTTTTACATAATATCAATACTAACTTAGTTATTCAAAGCTCTATTTTCATACTGTTTTCCACCAAAATATTTTTTTTTAAATTCTAGGAATATGTGTATTAGCTCTTAAAGGATTGTATTTTAGCAATGTATTCTGCATAAGCAAGCTTTTGAAAATAGCTCAATGCATGATTTATCTCAACCAAAGTCTTATCATACCCAATAGGTGATGTTCCAACCTTATATTTTTACTATAGTTTTATGTTCGAACAGAACAACAGCACACCATTCTCAATAGACATTCATAAAAAGGAAGGTGGATAAAGAAATCATTCACTAATCTAAGAAGGTTAGGAGTCGAGCCTTACTGGAATCCTCACTTCCCAATTCTACCCCAATTCCCCAGTTTTAAGTGCACCTATATTCTAAGTATTTCACTCGGCTTATTTTCTCGGGCTCAGAGCGTAACTACGCTCTGATACCACTTTCTGTAACACCCCTATTTACCATAATTACAGCGGAAATAAAACTCTAAGGCGATTACAGACCATCGGGTTCCAAACACCCGGCACCAAACCTCACCAATTACAACTTACAAATTACAAAGTTATGGTCTGAACCTCGAGAAAAACTTAACACAAACATAATAGAAATTAAACACATTACTCTCCACAAAACCTAGTCTCATCCCAAACACTCATTCTCTTCGTGGCCACCTGTAAATCAATTCGTACCTACAAGATGAAACCAAGCAGCCACCCCGGAGGGGTGAGTCAGTTCCCTGGAATGGAACTGGTACAATTCTCCAAAATAATAATTATAGCATAACTCTTAAAATAAAACAATAACTTGAAATTAAATTCTTGAAAATAAAACAGAGAAACAAGGTACTTTAAAATCACCAAACCAAAGATAATGAGTCAAGGATAGAAATAATAGAAAGTAAAGTCAGTAAAAACAACCACCCATGAGTTAGTGAGTATCCAATGCCTTAGTTAGATTAAGTTCCAGTTAGGAGTAGAAAGACCAGTAGTCAGCAGGACTAGGAATGATTGATAGATAATGAAGAATCTAATAACCTAAGAGTAGAATAAACCCCAACGCCAAGTACGTCCTTTTAGGACAGGGGATATACAGCCCCTCTCTGTTAACTACGTCCACTAAGGACAGGGGATATACAGCCCCTCTCTGTTAACTACGTCCACTAAGGACAGGGGATATACAACCCCTCTCTGTTAACTACGTCCACTAAGGACCGGGGATATACAATCCCTCTCTGTTACCGATGAAGACGCGCGCACGTCACCCAAACAAGACCCAGCTCATGGATGAAACGATATCCAGAGTCAAAGAAGAATTACCAAGATTGACATTTCCGAAATTCCCACCAGATCATTAACTGCACCAGAGTGATACCAAAACACTCAGTCCTACAGAGTGCAGAGGCGTAAACCCCGGGCAGATAATATCTAATGAAACAACCAGATAGAAGGAACCAATAACCATGTATGTTGTTCATCCAAGGCTCAGTTAGTCATACAGGCTGAGTTTTCACACAAACCATTTTTCCTTAATAAAACCATTTAGGCTCAGTTAGCATTTTTCAAAAACGTCCCTTAAGTCTGTTAGCAAGCATATGAGTACGAGATCGTACCTGGTAAGTGTAGAAGCAGTAATCCACCCTTGACTAAACTTGAAAGTGCAACTCCCACTAACAACCTATAATTAAGGTGTTCCAAGTATTGATTAGTTATGGAACTTGTATAACTGAACACCTTTTGTTCTTACCGGGTTATAGTTTTAGATTTATAGTTATCCTCTCATAGCACCTGGGCCAGATCTAGTTAATTAAATCTTTTATTAGGCCCATTTCAGTTGATTAGGAATGATTTAAGGTTTACCCTAAGAGTGGTCCAAACTCTCTTGGATTGTTTAAGTGGGCTTTTGAAGCTCATGGACTCAGGCCCAGTAGGTCAGCCCAAGTCCGTGTTACGTATTCGCCAACTGATTACGTTTTCCTAAAAAGGGTTTCGCGAGGTTTCGAACGCACAACCTCGAATTAATTCCGGGTTTAACTTGACCAACTACACCATTGAGTTTGTTTAACGCGAGGATACTTTTAATTTATCTCATTTACTTAATCTCATTCACAGGATTAGCTTAACTAAAATCTCAAGTCATCGTTGACTAATTCACGACATTACCGACTAAGACCTAAAAGTTTAGCCCATATATATATTCTTCTAATTATGTTTCCCACAGGGAATGTTATCATTATCTCTTAATATTTCTAATGTATTTATATGCATATATTAGGATTTATCCAAAACATTCTTTAAGAAATTTTATTAAATTTAATTACCTTTAATAACTCTTACACATCTAGTATACACAAGGCATTTTATCTGCTTTATTATTACTTATAGGATAAGGTATTTCAAATACCTTTTGTGTACCCTTACTTACATTTAGTCCCCTAAGGGTTCCATTCTCACACAAATACTTCCTATAAACCATGTTTAATCCCCTTATACCAAATCAAAGAAACTTATGTCTGAAACACATTTCCCCTTGTTTACAAACCTAAGGTTTCAGAGGAATAATTTAATAAATTAATTTCCTTTATTATGCTTCTGGATAGACATTCTATTTTAACATAAGGTAAAATTTAACTAAGAATTAATTTCCCATTCATAAGAGAAGTTGTCAATCATTTAATAAGGTCATCTATTCTGAAAATCCTCATACCTTATATTCAAATAACATTCTAATATTTTTAGTGTCGTAAGGTAAATCAATATAGTATCTTATGTCACTTAGTTTCCTCAAAATAAAGGTTCAAAGGTGTAAAGTATCTAATTTCTATTTATAAACTTTTTTTATAAATTCTAGCTTCTAAATACATCACTTAACTGTAAACTCACATCCTAAGTATTGGTAATTAATGCTATAAACGTATTTCATATGGCTTAAATAATCCTAAGAACTCAAGGATTATTATTTAGATTAACTCCCTAGTCATATTTAACATAGTTTATATCTTAATCCCTTTTAATTATTTTACCTTAAGACATTGAGTTATTTAATAGTATAAATGTTATGAAATGATTAAATCTAGACTTATTAATCCACTTCTCATTTAGATGTAGAACTATTTCATTTATTTTATTATTAATTATATATTAAGATCTTTTGGTGTAACATTTTATGTAACCAACTTACAAATTCTCCTAAATTTAACTTATTAATTTCTTAACCCCATTATAGATTTACATTGTGATCAATGACTAACATATACATGTGTTTTAATATGGTTTATATATAAACCTTGGAAATTCAAAGGTAGCTCTTTAAGCTTAATACAGAACTATAATTTAATACCACCTCATATAATATTCTTTTATTAGTAATATGTAGGGTTTAGTTTAACTTATAAATCCCTTCATATTTTATTTTCTATAAGGTATTTTACTTATACTAGGATTTATTCAAAACATTATTTATGTAGTTTTATTGTATTTTAATTATCTCTATTAACTTTTACACATATTAACATCTGATATATGGTTTATAAAATAAGGTATTTCCTCAAACTTCAATTAAGTATATAACTTCCACATTGTATAATAAATAATGTAGACTAGTTTAATTCCTTGATTTAATATAAGTTTCTATTTTATTTCTCTCATAAGTATATATATATATATATATATATATAAACAATTTTTACTTCACTTAAAAGTTAATACCCAAAATATTTATAAACATACTGTTACCAAATGTTAATTTAGTCTTTCCATATTTTCCCCAACCTAAAAAGTTTATTAACAAACTATATCTAAATTTTTGTTACATTAAAAACCATATATTATCAGATAATCCTATGAAAATTTCATAAACATAATTTTTAAACCCATTTACCCTTGTCCAAAAATTCCCAAATTTAATATATAGTAACTATAACATTTTATACATATTCTAAAATTTTTATTTCATAAAATATCTTTTCAATTTATCCAGATAATTCCATAATACTCAAAACTTGCAAAAATTATAACTTACATTTAAAAACTCAAAACCCATATTAATTTATATTAAATAAACTAGATTTAACAAGGAATCTATGGTTAAAATTTCGTGTCAAAATACATTCGGGAAGGCAATTAAATAAATCCAACAATTTAGGGTATTATTCTGGAAATATTAAAAACTTAACTAACTTAAACTTAAACGTTTTAATCTCGGCCGTCCGTTTCTTTTAACTACGATCGGACGGCCGAAAATCGTCAAGTTCATCAGCGAACAACAACCACAACCCGAGTACTAATTTGATCCTTTCTCTCAACTCACGGAACCAAATTCGTTGATTCTTGTTCCATTGAATTCGAAATTGAAAAACGAATCTATTGACACCGATTTCACCACCTATAATGCAGTTTCCTACGAATTCGATTATGGGTTCGAAGAGGTTAGGGTTCATGTTATACCCGATTCGATTTTTACAAAGTTCTCTCAATACAAGGCATAATTGATGAAATTGGCAGTTGGGTTAGGTCGATAATGCAAAATCGAGTGACAGAATAGGAGGAATTGAACGGAGACTTTCCAGGGAAGCACCGGTGACGGAAATCGTAATCGGTTTCTGGAAAAAAAAATTCGAACTTGAGCTGTTCGAGTAGCGAACTTTGGAGATCTATAAAATACGTTCTAGATTGAGTTAGGCCATGTTCTTGGGCTCATTAGAAAGAAGAAACATAGCTCTACACATTGATATCAATAACTTACTCTAACTCGCAATACACAGGGAGAAATCTAACCCGAAAGTTACGAGTTTATACCTGCGGTTTCTGTATGATTTTATGTGCTACAGAATCAGACACTTTAGGCAACTATATCCTCCAAACGGTTACGATTCAGCCTTGGTCATCAACATGAAAGTTGTAGAGGGATTAGAGATCTTCAAAACAAGCTAAAGAAATCAAATTTTGGTTGAGAGACGAAGAAGTTATGATCGAACGAAGTTTACCTGAATTCGGTGAAAAGCTGGAATTTTGGGTACGAGTTTCGCAAGTGGTCAACTTTAGATCGAATTTGCGGCTGATGTATAATGAATTAGGGTATGTGTGAGTAATGGTTGGAAAGAGGACGTTTTGGAGAAGAGAATGAAAAAGACGGCATTGAAGAATACTGAGAGATGAGTGGGATGTAGCCGTATAAAGTTAGGGCAAAATCACTGATGGAAGTTCCTTTTTTTATGCTAAGTGTAGGCGACCCGTGACAGTGTGACACGTGGCATATTTCAAATTTTTGGCTCTAAACTTCAATCTATCATAACTTTGGCTAGGATGATCCGTTTTTGACGTTTTTTTATCGATCTTCATGGTTTCCCATAACCTATTTATTGGTATAGGTTTCATGGGCTAGTTTGACCATTCTCAAAAAGTCAACCGTAGCAAGGCTTAATAAGCTTTGGGGTTTCTAGGATTTTATATTGACTTTTATGCTTCAAATCAATGCTCCAAATATTTCTAAAATCTTTATAATATAATTGGAGTGTCTAGGAATTTTTCCAAGATTTATTGACTTATAAGTCTTGTTATTAAATTCATAATACCATATAATAAATTAATTTAAATTGTATTTAAACAGAAGAAATCCCCCAAATAAATTTCCATAATGCCACATAATAATTTAATGTTTATCTTTATAATACCATATAATAATTTAACGTTTATTATTATAATACTATATAATAAATTAATGTTTAACAATCTTATTTAGGGTTCTAATAAAAGAAATCCCCTAAATTAATTTAAGTTAATTTAGGGGTATTTCAATATATATTATATACTCAGTTTCTCTTTAAGCTGTTTAGATATTATCTTCAGGTTGTAGATATTATCTCTAATAATTGTTTATAGGTTTGTATTATATAAACACTTTGGATGATTAATGTGAGAGAGGGAATTATCTTGTAACAGAGACCATTGTCTGGATGCTTGTTCAGACCATATAATGATATTTTAAGCAGACAAGCATTTATTCTTTCATTAACTTTCAAACATTTGGAATCTGCATATAAATATCCTCATAACCCATGACCAATGAATGAGAAGTTTCCTCTTAACACTATTCATTTGTAGTTATGCGAACAACAGGTGAGAAAGTTTTGGTGTAATATAACCCATATTTTTTACTCAACCTTTAACAACCAATCTAGCTTTATATCTTTCTATACTTCCATCAAATCTAAGTTTTTCTTAGGATGGTCTTTTCATGTTTGGGGATTGTGGTTAATTCCTATTTTTTGTTTCTGATAAGAGCTTCTTATTCATTGTTCATGGCTTCAACCCAATGATCAATCTAAGAAGCTTCTTCATAACTGTATTGGTTCTCTTGAATCTAATTTTTATGGAAAACCTTGTGATTATGTATAGTATATATAGAAAGAGAAACAACAAGAGTAATATTAACTAGACTAAAGGAATGATCATTTGAGTTTTATAACTGTTGTTGTGGTTTAAGTGTATTTGATTGGAAATTATTTTTGTAATAATGTATTGATCAGTGACAGTAATACCAGTCTCAAAATAGGGTGGGGGTGGTCCTAAGGTGGCTAGATCTTCTAAGAGGTGCTAGCTGTCATTCTTGATTTTAAGCCTCATAGGTTCAAGAATCCTCTAGAATATCTATATTACCTTCTTGATTTTGTCCTTGTACCACTGTATTAGTTTCATTATCCTAACTATCTATATCTGTTTGTATGTTATCAATTTCAAATGTAGTGAAATTTTCTTGATCAGAAGCATAATAATATGTCTCATCAGGATAAGAAACATCAATGTTATTATAAGACTTATTGTTCAAAACATATCATTAGAGATGTTTCTTTGGAAAAGGAAAACATGTTAACTAAAAAAACATCTCTAAATGTAAAGATTATGATCAATGAGATGGAGCAGTATGTAACCTTTTTTATTATCAACAATGCCTAAATGCACCCAAGCAACAAATTTGGAATCTAACTTTCCTTTTTGTGTTCCCAAAATCATGGCATATGACAGTCAACCAAACACTTTCATGACTGTAATCTGGTTCCTGTTACATAACTTCTCATAGGAAGTTTTTCCTTTTAAAGTAGAGTTAGAAAGTTTATTGATTATTTGAGTGACAGCTAAGAAACATTTACCCCGAAAAATCAAAGGAACATTGGAATGAAAATGTAAGACTCTCACTGCCTACGCTTTCTCTCAACAACCCCATTTTATTGGGGAGTGTGAGGACAAGATGTTTGACAGATAATGCCTGGTGTGTTATAGAAGGCTTTCCCTTCTTTAGAACTCCCTAGTTCCAAGGCATTATCAGATATAATACTTTTGATTCTCTTGTTAAACTGTCTGTCTATGAGAGTATCAAAGTGTTCAATGAAATCTAAAACTTTTGATTATGTTTGTAGCAGTTGAACCCACAAAGCACAAGTTTTATCATCTACTATGCTAAGAACGTATTTTTTTATCATGTGTATTTTCACGAAAAGGCCCACATATGTCAACATTGATAAGATCAAAAGGTTATGCACTAATGGTATTAGATCTTGGAAAAGGTTGCCTATGATTCTTTGCACGCTGACAAGGGTCACATAAGAAATCTTTGGGTATGGATTTCCTTTTAATGATGTGAAGTTTGTACAATTTTTCTAAGGAAACATGGCCAAGTCTATTGTGCCATAACATAACATCATTGTACACACAAAAACAATTCTCATCATTCATCTATTTCTTGACATTTTTTGTTTTATTTCTACTATGAATTTTGCTAATACAAGATCTATCAATCCAAGGTTCGACGGTAAAGAAATCATCTATGTAAGCAGAATCAAAGACACAACCCTTTCTTATCTACCCCAATTTGGAAAATTTCTTTGGACTTAAGGTCCTTTGAATGACATGTGTATGTGTAAGTCAGCAAACAAGCATCAGTCTGTAACAGTAATGTGTGAACAAAAATAAGATCGAACTTAAATGTAGGCACACATAGAACTTGCTTCAGGACCAAATTCCTAGTTAATTGAACATTACCATAACCTTGGATTTTTCCAAATGAACATCCCACATTGTAACCGTTAAATCTCAGGAAACAAAATGACCAATAGCAAACACATTTCTATTTCCACACACATGATCTGTTGTACCACTATCTGTAACCCATTGTGTTTCTAAATTAAAGTCATTGACATTAGTTAAATTATACAGAGATCGAAAAATTAGGTGATATATAAAAGGTACCTGCAAACTCATTATAAAAATAAGTTTCTGGCTTATTTGTTACCAACCGCAGCAAAAGCAAGGTTTTCATTCTCCGCTTTTCTTGATCTTTGAGCTGCCTAGTGATTTTCCTCGTCTTACCATGGAATAAACGCTATCAAGAGATGCTAGAGGTGAAACCATGAGGATGTTACTACGGAAAGAATTGTAAGAGCTGTTAAGACCCATCAAGACATATTCGGTCGCGTTCATACATCAGGGAAAATCAATCTCTAGTGCGCCGCCCCTTCCCTAATTCTCGAGATACATGTTTATTTTAGTTTCAGTTAGTTTTTTAATAGTGTTTATCTATTTTAATAGATTTATATTTACCCCTAATGTTTATTTTAGAATATTAACTTGGTATCACATGATAGTATTTATTATTAATTTTATTACTATTAATATGTAATCTATCTCCTATTCAAAATATCTGACATTTAGAGATGAATCTAGATTCATTTCTAAAACGATTGATATTTTGAATAGGGAAGTATTTAATTTAAATTTGTATTATGAACTTTTTTTAGTGTATATTAGATGAAAAAACTCTTAATTTTTTTATTCTTTCAACTTGTTAGTTTAGCATAATCTTCTCTCCCTCTTATTAAAAAATTAGATTTACCCAAAATAATTTATTATAGGCATTGACATAAACTTTAGGCTATATAATTTTTTTAGAAAAATTATAATAAAATAGGACGGGTATACTATATGGATTGTAATTTAATTTTACTATATAATAATTTGTTTAAATATTAATCTACATATTACAATTTAGCTTTTATATTGAATCTAATACATAATTTCAGCACTTAATTATAATTATAATATTTGTTATTTATATAAATTTAAAAATTTGAATATTAGTTTACAATTTAAAATATTTATTTATTTTTTCGTCTGAGGTTGTACAAGCACTGGATGATTCCTAAAATTTCTTATAGAGATTATCCCAAATTTATTTTGCAATTGAGAAATACATTACGCTCACCCGCATTGATTCGTCAAGGGTAGAGAATAGTCATCCCATCACTAGTCCATCTGCTTTCTCCCAAGCTTGACGCTTAGCTCCAGTATAATCGCTCTTCTTGATTGTTCAGTCGATAAGCTCTAACTTTGATTTTGAGTGCAGACCCACAGTAAAAAAGATAATGAAGCCGACACCATTGAACTTGTGGGCGAGGGCTGTCGCTGGACTTTTGGATGGATGGACATATAAACTTCATCTTTGGCACTCTTCCCATGACTGGTTTCGTCACCTGTATCAACATCGATGTTCTCTTGTCCGATTCCTTCCTCATTCTTTCTTTTTTGAAAGAATGATTAAAGGAAGATATCTTAAGAACGGTGGAAGCCGGCATTAGTACAAACGTACGGGAAGAAGAAGAAGGAAAAGATAACTTTCATTAGAGAGGAAGTGAAGCTCGAGAGGAAGAAAACCCTAGCTTCTGAAAATTACAATCTTACCGACACAACTCACTAGCTAGAGTCATATAACCTAAACCTAGCAACGGTAAAGAAAGTTCCACCCAACCACCCTCACGTCACGTGACATAATAAGATATAACATAAGTTACAAAATAAACACAACTCATAGCATATACCATAACACGCCCCCTCAAAACTCACGAGTGTGTGTTTTGACTCTCAGAATGCATTACTCCCATGCGCATTAATAAATCTGGGTACACTTTCCCGGGCAAGACCTTGGTTAGCAGGTCCGCAAGCTGCTGCCTGGAAGGAACAAATTCGATGCAGATAAGCCCCTCTTGCAGTTTCTGGCGCACGAAATGAGCATCAACTTCAACATGCTTGGTACGTTCATGCATCACCGGGTTTCTGGCAATGTAAATAGCAGACTGGCTGTCAGACTTCACTGGAATGGGCTCAATCCCTTCAACTCCCAGCTCTGCCAGCAGCCTGGTGATCCAGCTCAACTCTGCTGTGACATGCCGCATCGAACGATATTCTGCCTCAGCGGAGGACAGAGCCACCGTCGTCTGTTTCTTTGACTTCCAGGATAGCGGGCATCCACCAAGTTGTATGAAGTATCCGCTAATGGACCACCTGGTGTTTGGACACGTCGCCCAGTCTGCGTCACAGTAAGCCAAGAGGTCAAATGTGGAAGTGTTATTAAAGAATAATCCATACCCAAGCGTGCCACTGATGTATTTTAAAGTATGAAGTGCAGCATGAAAATGAATATCAGTGGGACTGTCAAGAAACTGACTTAACACTTGAATCGCAAAACTAAGATCTGGTCTACTATGGGCAAGGAAACTGATTTTGCCGACAAGCCTTCTATAGACAGAAGGGTCTGCTAGGAGCTTTCCTTCCTTTCTGAGCAGCTTAACATTTAGTTCTAGAGGGCCTACTACCGGTTTGTCTTTCCCACAGTTGAATTCCCTAACCAAAGCTTCAGCATAACTCTTTTGTGTCAAAACAAGACCTCGGGATGTATAAACAAATTCCATTCCAAGAAAAACATGCAGAGGTCCCAAATCCTTAATCTGAAATTTGTTGTTAAGTGAAAGTTTTACTTGCTCAATAAAACCATAATCATCGCCTGTTAACAAAATATCGTCCACATACACAGCTAAATAACAAACCTTATTGGCTATTTTTCTGCAGAAAAGAGAGTAGTCATTAAGGGATTGGGAAAAACCAAGACTTTTGAGGAAAATGCTTAACTTATGATGCCACTGACGGGAGGCCTGTTTAAGGTCATACAACGATTTCTTAAGGAGACAAACTTCATTTGGATTTTCAGTTTTATAACCCTCGGTTGTTCCATGTAAACTTCCTCAAATAAATCCCCATGTAAGAAAGCGTTGTTCACATCTAATTGGTTTACTTTCCATCTTTTTTTCGTGGCAACAATAACTAAGGCTTTGATAGTTGTGAATTTCACAACCGGGAGAAAGTTTCTTGATAATCTATTCCTTGCCTTTGTGTAAAGCCTTTCACTACCAGCCTAGCCTTGCATCTTTCTAATGTCCCATCTGATCTATATTTAAATTTGTAGACCCATTTGCACTTGACAGCAATCTTTCCTTTGGGCAATTTTGTTAAGACCCATGTTTTATTTCTTTCTAGGGCTAAGAATTCATCCTCCATGGCTTTCCTCCACCTAGACTCTCTCACAGCATGGTGATAATCTAAAGGTTCAACTTCCTTGATTAGTTTAGAAGTCTGATTAGGACTGGTCCTAGCAACTAAACACAGTGTTTGGTCAGGGCTCACAGAGGAGATCAAAGAATCACTATCATCAGTGCAGATAAAATTTAAATCATGTTTTTGCGTCAGAACAGATGCATTGTTGACAGAAACAGCAGCAGTTCCAAATCTATTAAATAAACTGCAGTGAAAGGATCTCTCTGAAACTTATCTTTTCCGTGAGCTGACACTTGGTTAGTTTCATAATCATCAAGGTAGGTGGGAGCTCTCCTTTCCCTTTGTGACCTTCTGATGAAAATCTGCTCGGGCTGGTCTGATGCCTCTGGTTGGAACTCTTCTGGTGACTGAACCTCCAGGTCAACAGCTGGAATTTCTTCAGTCTGTCCCTGCAATTCAACTTCCTTACACTGGAGATTCTTGTTAGTGCCATTACTGTCCTCTTCATCATAATCAATATGCAAGTCAAAAGGATTGTTACAGTTTAGGGAATCAGAAGGGTCATTACTTGATGTCTTAAAGGGGTATAAATTCTCATGGAATATCACATCCCTGTTGTATATTACCCTTTTATTATCAAGGTCATATATTTTGTACCCTTTCTTACCTTGCGGGTAACCCAAAACACACCCTTGACACATCTAGCTGCAAACTTATCACATTGATTATAATTTATATTGGCATAACATAAACAACCAAAACATTTTAAAGCTTTGTAATCAGGTTTGGTTCCAAAGATAATCTCATAAGGAATCTGGTCATTTAGTGAGGCTAAAGGCATTCTATTTATGAGGTAGGTGGCTGTAAGAACACTATCTCCCCAAAATTTCATTGGGAGGCCTGAATGGAACATTAGGGCTCTTGCTGTTTCTAGAATATGCCTATGTTTCCTCTCAACAACTCCGTTCTGCTGAGGGGTGTGTGGGCAACTAGTTTGATGTTGAATTCCCTTTTCCCTAAAATAGGCAGTTCCTAACTTAGAACTGCCCATTTCATACGCATTGTCAGATCTTAGGCATTTTACTCTTCTGTTGAACTGCCTTTCCACCATTTCAATGAAGTTTATAATGATCTGAAGACAATCTGATTTATTTGAACAAAAATGAACCCAAGTAGCTTTACTTTTGTCATCAACAATTGTTAGGAAAAATTGTAAGCCATCATAGGTTCTTTGGGAGTAAGGCCCCCAAGGTCGACATGGATCAAATCAAAAATATCCCTAGAATCTGACTTGCTATTTACAAAGGGCAGTCTATGGCTCTTGGCCTTATGACATGACTCACATACAAACTGAATGTTATCTTTCCTATTTTCAAACAGATTCAAACTCAAAAGCCTTTTCTTAGGGAGGTGCCCTAACCTATGGTGCCATAGAGAAACATTATCTTTGCAATCAAAACCTATTACTACTTTATTTGCAGAGCTGACAGCATTGTTCATATTACCAACCAAACTCCTAGGACTTCTTTTATCACAATGGCGATCCAGAATGTAGAGCCCTCTGCAATGGTGGCCTATTTGCATTTCATTCTCCTTGTTACAGTCCTGATATACACAATGTTCAAGGTCAAAGCAAATTTTCCCTCTCATCTCCTTAGCTAATTTACTGACAGCAACTAAATTAAACCTGAAGCTAGGAACAAAAGGACACCATTAAGGGTTATCAAGGAATTGATCTTAACCTTTCCCACTATCCTAACTCCCTGAGGGTGCCCATCGGGCATAACTATCTCAATCACAGTGTTCAAGACATGGTAAGAGACAAACAAAGAAAGATCACAACACATGTGCTCGGTGGCACCCGTATCCAAGATCCAGGTGGCAGAATTTAATTCCTTTCTTAGTTTATTTGTATTCTTAGTTTGGTCTGGATAAACTATGTCTTTGAATAGAATCAGAGGAGTTAAGAGAGAATGCCATACCAACGAAACCACAATTGGTTCCTGTGCCTGCTCCTCTCTCACGGTCCCTTGAGCCTTGTTCACGAAGCTCAGAAGTTGGCTGACTTGCTCATTTGTAAGAACGCCTCTAAAGGGATCTTGGGGAGCCTCCTGTCTGTTTTCCTCGACGCAAGAATTGGCTCCTCCATAGTTTGCTCCGCCATTCTTTCTGTTCTTGTTGGTTCTCTAGCCCGCTGGGTAGCCATGCTTGAGGAAGCATTTCTATTCGGTATGGCCTCCTTTTCCGCAGAAGGTGCAGGTTAGATTCGTACGCTTGGCTCCATTGTATCCTCCCCGTGGCATCGGTTTCTTTGCTTGGTCAACAGAGAAGGACAGAGGCGTGGCCTCCGTGGGATTGCCAGTGCTTAAAGTTTTCTGGCGCTCTTCTTGGATCAACAAGGAGTACACTTGTTCGACGCTGGGAAGTGGGGAGATCATCAGCACATTTCCCCTTATGATGGCATAGCGCTCATCTAATCCCATCAGGAACTTGATTAGCCGCCTTTCGATTATGTATTTCTTGAATTTTTCTGAGTTATTGCAATCACAGAAGGGTATGCTGCTTGTCGAATCTATTTCATCCCATAGTTTCCGCATCTTGGTGAAGTAGCCGCAAATAGAATCTCCTCCTTGGGTTAGCGCACTTAATTGCTGCTCCAGATCATAGATCTTGGTAGCGTCCTTGTGCTCAAACCTCGCACATAGCTCCTTCCAAATGTCGAAAGCTGTGGTTTTGAACATGACGCTCTCCGCTATCTGTTTGTCGAGACTTGAGAGCAACCAGGATATTACCATCTTGTTGCAGCGGTCCCAAGCATTCCTCTTGTTGTCAGGTCCTTCCGGTCTCTTTAACGTGCCATCGATTAGGCCCGACTTGCTCTTTGCTCCCAGGGCTATTTCCACTTGCTGCTTCCAGCAGGGGAAACCCGAAACTCCATCAAACTTTGCGGCTAAAGCGACTCCAGGCTGTTCTGAGCTTCCAAGGTAAAGAGGGTCACCAAGAGAGATGCCGTTGGAGGAAGAAACTCCGGAGTCCTCCTCTATTCCCTTTCCTTTGTCAGAATCCTTTCCTTTATCAGAATCCTTTCCAGTCATTTTTCAAGGATGCGAAGGAACACCGATCATACTCGCCCTGTTCTGTCGCTGGAGAAGCTTCGCTGTTGAGGTGTTGCCTGTTCTTGAAGACTAGGAACTCAACACTGAAGACTTCGATTGCGCAGATGCGGCACTTCTTGGTGCTGATGAGAAGAATGACCCTCGCGGCTGAAAGACGTAGACGCGCAAGCAGATTGAACTCTTCTCAAGATTATCGCCGAGAAAACAAACCACCATTCAAATTGTCTGCTCTGATACCATCTTAAGAACGGTGGAAGCCGGCATTAGTACAAACATACGGGAAGAAGAAGAAGGAAAGAGATAACTTTCATTAGAGAGGAAGTGAAGCTCGAGAGGAAGAAAACCCTAGCTTCTGAAAATTACAATCTTACCGACACAACTCACTAGCCAGAGTCATATAACCTAAACCTAGCAACGGTAAAGAAAGTTCCACCCAACCACCCTCACGTCACGTGACATAATAAGATATAACATAAGTTACAAAATAAACACAACTCATAGCATATACCATAACAAGATACGGGTGAAAGGAAGGCGAAGAAAGGCTTTGTTGATTGGAAGATTTTGCAGAGAAGAAGAGAATGACTATCGTTTCTTGTGAACTCTTGACCAGCTTAGTGAAATTTGTTAATATCCAGCTTCTTGGTGCTCTATTAATATCTTGAGAACTGTGAATATGAATGTGGTATTTATTTATTTATTTTCCTAAAATGACTATTATTATACTCCCTCCGTCCCCAATTGACCTTCCTCTTTACTATTTGGGCATGTCGTTTGACTTCAATATTTAACATGTAAGATAACATAATTTTATAAATCTAAGTATTGCAAGGGAATCCTTATGTGAAAAACTATATGTTATAGAAATTTATTTTATAAAATTATATTATTTTATATGTTTAATATTGAAGTGGAAAACGTGCCAAAAAGCAAACGGAAGGTCAATTAGGGACGGAGGTAGTATTGATTACTGCAAAAGGGTTATATAAAGTGACGCAAATTCTACTGTGCGGGTTGTCGGTGTCCATCATGGTCCAATCTTGTCATTTGTCAATCAGCTAGCTGACTGGATTGTTTTGCAGACTGGGCTGTCGTTTTATTATATTAACTTCAATTGGTTGTAAGTTTTAAAATACAAGTTCAAAATAAAAAAAATTATATCATTGTACATCTAAATTCAAGCTCTTCAAAACATAATCAGTCATTGATAAGTTTTGATAATTTACAAAAAAAATTACATGTATTCGATGATACACTAAAATGATAATATGATTCATTAATTTTGTATTATAATTCAAAATTGATATTATGATTCATTAAATAATAAGTGATGAATTAGATTACAAACTTCGGAACCGATAAAAATTATTATTATTTTGTAGTGTATTATTATTGTTATATGGTATATTTTAAATCTTATATGATGAATTTTGTATTTTTCATACATACCAAATATTGTTTGGTATTGTATTTTGTTTGAAATTTTATTTTTTATATGTTTACGATAATACACTAAAATGAAGATATGATTTACTAATTTTAATATTATGATTCATTAATATTGATATTATGATTTATTAACTAATAAGTGATGAATTAGATAACAAACTTCAAACCGTTAAAATCATTATTGTTTAGTAGTGTATTATTATTGTTGTATGGTGTATTTTAAACCTTATATGATGAATCACATATTTTTCATACATACCAAATATTATTTTATGTTGTATTATTGTGTAAAAAAACTTACTTTATATGTGTGATGATACACTAAACTAAAGATATGATTCATTAATTTTGATATTATGATTCATTAAAAGTGATATTATGATACACTAAAATGATAGTATGAATCATAAGTCTCATTGATATACATGGATATATACATGTAAATAATATAAATTTTAAAATTGTCAAAATATTTTTATGTCTAGTATTGTTTTGAAGAACTTGAATTTAGATGAACAATGATATATTTTTTTTATTTTAATTTATATTTTAAAAGTTATAACCAATTGAAGTGAATATATTAAAAAAAATAACTCAATCAGGAAGGCCACCCACGAACTTCTGATAAGGTGAGGATGAGGCATTCTTCGCAACAAGCCAGCTGGAAAACTATGAGAATAGTAAAATCGAATGGTACGTATTTTAGAGATACAATTGACCGGTTCTTACTTCTTAGACCATGATTATCAATGGTTCTTGGGAGTTCTTAGGTTTAAAATTAAATAAAAAATATGAGGTGGAGGAGAGAGAAGGAAAAACTCTAAATTTGAGTTCTTCAAGAACTTCTTAAGAACCCATAAAATGGGACCCATAATTTGTTTTTATATCAAATATAAATAGTTAAATCTTATACATTTAAAATCTTAATATTTAAAAAACTAATAATGATATAAATAAACTAAATATATCAAAATTCTTAAAATCACATTCTCTACAAAAATGAGATACATATTGACTATATTTTACATATTTTTAATATATATATTCATTAAATTAGTATTTCTTATGATAAAAAATGTAATACTAAAATATACTTAAAATTTTAAATATGTACCATGTATTCATTTCTAAATTCATCATAATATATGAAATTTTATTTTATTTTTGTTTCAAATATAATAAACTTTAATCATTAATAAAATATTAAATTAGGATTATTTGTGTATTATTAAAAATAATAATAACCATTAAAAATAAATGTTGTATATTAATAATAATTAATAAGTAAAAAGTAAAATGACATGACAATTAAAGAGTTATAAACCAAAGTATGAGTTCTCTGATGTTGGTAAAAAATATATAGTTCTTAAACTGATGTTACAATGAAAGAAATAGGAAAGAAAGTGGTAAGAAGCAAATTTAGATTCTTTGATAGGAACCAAAGCCCAGCGACCTTCCGAAGATAGACCCTCATAGGTTAAGCTTTCGCACATGCCAAGACAAGAGAATCGCTACAATTCTATCCCACTGATTCTTCACGCAAGGCTTCCGGCGCTCAAAGCTTCCCGAACAACTTTGCATCCGCACCAACCGACGTCGTACGAGAGGCAGCAAAAGAAGCAAGAAGTGAACATCAAAAGACGACTAAACACAAATATATAATAAAGCTAATTAAAACAACTAATTGATTTAAATTGGGATCAAAAACTGCACTTCCTCTCCTCTGGCACTAGCACATGCATCATCGCCAATCCCCTGAGCAAAACAATGATGACAATTTCTCTTGCTGCTTCACGCAAGCTTCTGCTCCTCGACTTTGCACCTGATTGAGAGCAAAAGAAGCATATATATATATATATAGATGCTCGCGAACCAGTTGGCCCGCAAGCTTCTGCCTCCCCCGAATCTCCATTCTCACCTTCCTAAACAGCCGAGCAAGCTCCATATCCCGCCAACGACGACCATACCTTAGTTTCGATAACGGAGATAAAGTCGAGGTCGGTACATATGTCGGTCACTAATCCCTCATAGAAATAAAATCCGATCGTTGCATGCCTACCAAATAGGTGGTCAAATTCTCCTTGCTGACCATCCGGCATATCTTTCAAGTACTGCTTGGTGAAGAGAGTAGCCATTATCAGATTACAACAACGAATACCAGGCTGATGAAAGAGGAACCACCAAATAATTTGCACAATCAATTCCTCAACTCGGCGGGGATATACTATCCAAGTGATTTGGCTATGCTGCTCATCGTGGTCTAGAAACTTAAATCCCAGCAAAAGTAAGGGCATCTAAAGAAGAGATTGTTGATAATGAAGACATGTAGAGGTTTTGCCTTCCCAAACGTTATTGAAAAGGATAGAAAAGGATAAAAGAAAACAAAAAAGACCAGGAAGAATAAGGACCCATCCAAAAATGGAGCATACCTCCGAATTCAGACCCAAATGTTTTAATCAACCAAAACCAGCACAATAGCATGGGGAATCTAGAAAACAAAAGGCAAAAAAAGTGAGGACACGAAGCTAAAGAAACCAGGAAAAAGGAACAAAACTCTCGACGAAGAGAGAACCTCTCGACAGGGAGAGACATGAGGTGGACAGAGTTAAGGAAACGGGATATGACGGAAATGTTGAACGTGGTATCTTTATTGAGTATATAACTGTATGAATCTCTACAGATAGTAATATACGGCTATAAGCAGCCACTAAACAACTAAGCCAACGGCTAGACACATAGCTAACGGCAATAACAGCTAATATAGAAAGGAAGATAAATGAATTCTAACATGACTATGCCACATCTACGCATATCACTGAAGTTTTTAATACAGTTTAGCATGATTGACATTGGATAGCGAAGAGATGTGTAAGGCAAAACGGACGGACGACCAGTGGGTTTTTTTATTTATTTATCCTAATTTTGTCCTTTGATATTGATAGAAACAGCAGCAGCACTAACTAATTTACATTCATTTCCACTTGTGATTTCTGTTCCTGTGCACAGGAAGATGAAAGACAGAAACTAGCAGTAGAATAACGAGATTAACGCAAAAGGACAATATCGGAAGGGAGGAAAAAGATCCGAACACAAGTGAAATGCATCATATCATTTTTTAATAAGAACCAATTCTGTCTTGTATGATAAAAAGGCAGACTCACCGAGTTCAACAGTTGATACTACTGTCATCAAGTGAAATTAGCTTCTTCAGTTTGCAGTTAGATAAGTAGATGAATCTTACAGTCATCCAGTCAGGATGGCCGAGTGGTCTAAGGCGCCAGACTCAAGTTCTGGTCCTCGGTAGAGGGCGTGGGTTCAAATCCCACTTCTGACATTTTTTAAAAGATGGGAGCCGGATTTGATCTACGCTTTCATTTTTTGGCCCTTGAAAAAGAACATCTTAATGTCATCAATAATGTGAGTTTAACAACACTGGCCCTCTATTCCTGATCTTACCATGCAACAGCATTGCCAAAATGTCACAACGTACTCATAGTTATAGCTTCCTCAAGTGACACTACCGAAGATCTTGTTTGGATGGAGATCATATGTCGGTCCTCCTCTTAACTGTTTTAGCAGACAAGAATGATGGATGTGGAGTATCATCATAGTAAACAATTAGGAATGCGCATGCATAAATACAGAGAATTTGACTTCTGTAAGGGATCATTTTGAACAAATTCCTTACACAAAATCATAAGATCCCCCACATTACCCCACATACCACTCTTTTTGAAGCCAATATCCTCCATTTTGAACCTCAAGACACTAGTAGAAAAATGATTTAAATGACGAACTTTAAACCACGGTTATACAAACAACCGTCGTTTAAACATCATAAACCACGGTTCAAGAGAGAACCGTCGTTTATATTGCACGCTTCATCAGATAAATGACGGTTTTATAAGAAACCGTCGTTTATAATTAAAACGCTTAGAAGAAAAAACGACGGTTCCGATACAACCGTCGTATAAAGTGATTATAAACCACGGTTCTCTTTCAACCGTCGTTTTGTTTTGCCCCAAAATTTAAAACCACGTTTTCTAATAACCGTCGTTTATGCCTCCCGTCCCATAGGCTTTAAACGACGGTTTATAAACCAACCGTCATTTAAAAGCTTTTTTTAATATACCCGACGCTTCCTTCTTCTTCCTTCTGCAGCTTCTTCTCTCGATCGATTTTTTCCCTGTTCCATCCTTGTCGCCGGCGAGCCTCTCCTCCGCCACTGCATCTTGCGCCGTCGACCCATTACTCCACCGCCCTGTGCGTCTTCCCTTAGCTCCCGACATCTAGAGAAGCCGCCGATTTTAAAGCCGCGCGCCCCGTGAAGCTTCCTCCACCGCCGCTCTCGGTGTCGTCCCGTCGTGAAGCCGCACCAGAGCTCCACCAGAGCTCCACCAGCCGCGCCAGAGCTCCACCAGCCTCGCCCTGCCTGAACGCCGCCCCAGCCCTAGCTCTCGATCGGTAATTTTTTTTTTCTTCATTGTCTGCGCGTCTGTTGTGATGAACGAGCTAGATGTTAGGAACTGCTAGCGTCTGTTGTGATGAACGAGCACTGAAGTTGGAACTGCTAGCGTCTGTTGTGGTGGTTGTTGTTGTTGGTTTCGATGTTGGTGGTGTTTCTTGTTTCAAAGTAGTCCCATGGTAGTGATGGCCATCACGTTTGCATACTCGACAAAGTGAAATCTCTGCCTGTGGATTAATTAAAGAGATTGAAGATAGTAAGCTAGGGTTTAGAGAGAAAAAAACAATTAAACGAAAATTGGGGAATTGATCAGATGCTTTTGATGCTACTGTAGTTATGGCATTTAGGGTGATATTGTTGTTGTTACTGACAAAAAAAGAAGAAGAAGAAGAAAAAAGCTTCATTTATGATGACCTCTCAATACGAATCCCTTCTTTGTTAATGCAGGATTAATAACTTGTCATTTATTTTCAGTTTTTTTAGTTGGGTTTCTATATTTCTATTTTACCCAGCTTTACTTTGTTCTTGCATTTGTCTTTCATTTGAGATATTTTAATACAATAGTACTTTGAATGTTCTCAAGTTTTTGGAGCTATGTCAAACAATATTAATCTGAACTTCCAATGTTACATTGCCGTGAGATTGTTTGATTAAAACAAAGAGTACTATTATGCTGCTATTCTGTTTGGTTATGCCAAAAAAAGTGTGGAGTATCTAATTATACGCAGAGGTCATGCCAATTTTTTCCAGAATTTGGTTTGTCAAAATATATTCATTTGTTTATTTGTTCAATTAGTCATGTTTTTTTAAATTAAAACTTTATTAGACATTTATGCTGAATAGGTGTTACTACCCACGGTTGGATTGTCCACTATCTGTTGCTGTCAACCTCTGCCACCGGTTTGCCTGATCAGAACCCACGGTAAAACACTTGCATTTCTGATTATAATTTTAGAACAAATACTAATATATATGTATATATATTATAGTACATATATATATAATATATGTCACAAATAAACGTTATACTAAATTCTACTTGTATTCTACAATCATTAGAATATATACTTGCATAGTGTGGTTGAAATGGGGTGGTTGTTATTTTTGTTCATTGATCATATATATTCTATATACATTTTCTATATGCATACTTGTCTGTCTGATAATAATTCGTATGGTTTGCTGAGAATTAATTTTTTGCTGCTACTGTGTTTGTTTCTGCCTTAAAAACTGTGGAGTGTCTAAAAATACGCAAATTCATGCCAAATTTTTTCCAGAATTTAAGCTTTGTTCTATTTCAATGAATAGGTGTTATATACTGCGCGCAAGAGCATTTGTCTACTTCTTCTTTCTCTTCTTTCTTCTGTGCTGTTCGCGCTAGCTACCATCCAGTACTCATCAGGTTGGTATTTAAATGTTTCAATTTATTTTTGTTTTTGTTTTCTATTAAACATGGAAAATCAATTCAAACATAGAATTACCTGTCTGAGATATACCTGATAGAGGTATGTCTTAGATAGTCCCTGTTGGGACTGTCCAATGACCTTTGATCTCACCATCTAGGTTGTGAATGAGTTAATAATATACAGTAGTTCAGTGATAATTTCAGCAGCATTACCCTAGTGTTCTTCTAGTGTACATATATATATGTGAATTGAAACGAACGATTCGTATATATATCTACACTAGGAGAACTGTAGGGTAATGCTGCCGAAATTATCACTGAACTACTGTATATTATTAACTTGTTCTTAGGTGAGATCGTAGGTGATTGGATAGGTTTAGGTTGTTAAATCTGTAAATAAAAAAAGAGGAGATCAATGGAACGAGTTTCACGACATCTGGTTGTGTGTTGAAAAAGGAGATGGAGCCGCTCAGTGATGTACAGTGACAGATTGGACATCAAGTACCTAGAAGGGGTCAATAAATTTTGCAAAGTCCTTGTTGACAATCTTAAACCAAGGGATAAGGGATATATTCGATGTCCTTGTGTCGATTGCAAGAACGACTTCAAATATCGAGGTGTGGACAAGATTAAGGATCATCTGATTCGCAGAGGGTTTACAGATGATTATGAAGCCATAACAATACTGCATGGTCAACATTCAGTACAAGTGTTTGAATGTGCTGATAACGTCGTTGCAGAACAATCAGAAATTGATGCTTCACACACGATTTTGGGGATACTCAAGATGATTCACTAGGTAGTGATTCAGATGATCAGGAGGACCTTAATGCAATGATGGAAGATGTTGAACAACATTTTTCCAACAAAGCCAAATCATTCGAAAATCTGATGCAAGCATCAAAGGAACCGTTGTACAGTGGATGTGAAACGCAAACACAAAACAAATTGAGCGTTGTCCTTAAAACTATTCAATCTGAAGGCGAGACATGGATGGAGTGATGTCAGTTTTACAGATCTTTTACAACTGCTGAAGAATGTACTACCAAAGGACAATGTGATACCCACAACAACTTATGAGGCAAAGAAGTTAATGTGTCCGATGGGTATGGAATAAAAAAAATACATGCTTGTCCAAATGGGTGTATGTTGTATTGGAAGGAGAATGAGTTGGATGACCATTGCTCTGAATGTGGGGAATCACGCTATGTAAAAAAGGGTGACAGCAACCACATAAGCACTAAAGTGGGCTCTCCTGCGAAGGTGTTGTGGTATCTACCGATAATTCCCCGATTCAAACGTTTGTTTGCAGTTCAGAAAGATGCTGAGAACCTCCGATGGCATGCTACCCATAGAAAGGATGATGGTAAATTGAGGCATCCAGCCGATTCACCACAATGGAGAAATATTGACAGAATATACCCTCAATTCGGTACAGACCCAAGGAACTTAAGACTTGGTTTATGCACTGATGGGATGAACCCTTATGGCACTTTGAGCAGTATACACAGTACTTGGCCTGTTTTATTGACAATATACAATCTGCCACCATGGTTGTGTATGAAACCCAGACATATTCTCCTCTCTCTATTGATATCGGGTCCAAAACAACCGGGAAACAAAATTGATGTGTTTTTGCAACCACTTATTGAAGATTTAAAATTGTTGTGGAATGAAGGTGCGACGGTGTATGATTCATATGGTATGGAAAACTTCACGCTCCGGGCTATGTTGTTTTGTACGATCAATGATTTCCCTGCATACGGTAACCTCTCGGGATACACAATTAAAGGAGCTCTAGCGTGCCCTATATGTGGAGATAGAACTTGCAGTATACGGTTAAAACATAGTGGAAAAATGTGTACATGGGCCATCGGAAATTCCTTTCTAAAGGGCACAAATACCGTAAGATGACAAAAGAGTTTGATGGAAAAACGGATCATGCAGTCGCTCGACCACCACTATCTGCTGCTGAGACTTACAATCAGTTGAAGAATGTTGTGAACAACTTGGTCCACCAATTAAAGCCACTGAAAAGAGCATCTGGAAGAAAAAATCAATATTTTGGGAACTTGAATATTGGCAACATTTAGAGGTGAGACATTGCATTGATGCTATGCACGTGGAGAAAAACATTGGTGAAAGTGTATCTGCGACACTACTAAACGTGAAAGGAAAGACAAAAAACCATTTAAAGGGTAGAAAAGATCTGGTTGAATTGGGTATACGAGAAGAACTCGCGCCACAACAAAGAGGGAAAAGAACATTCTTGCCTCCCGCTTGTCATACATTATCCAAAGAAGAGAAAATAAGTTTTTGTAGTTCTCTTCGTCATATTAAAGTGCCATCCGGTTACTCATCGAACATATCAAGTTTGGTATCAATGTCTGATCTTAATTGGTAGGGATGAAGTCTCACGACTATCATGTGCTGATGCAGCACTTACTTCCGGTTGCTCTCCGTGGAATCCTTCCAGCTGATGTCAGGAAAACTATTACAAATTTATGTGTTTTCTTCAAAGGAATTTCGTGTAAAGTGCTTGATGTGGAGACGCTGGATAAACTACAGAATGACCTTGTGATCACCATGTGTCAGTTGGAAATGTATTTTCCTCCTTCGTTTTTTGATATTATGGTGCATCTACTTGTTCATCTTGTTAGAGAGATCAAACATTGTGGTCCGTTATACCTTCGATACATGTATCCGTTTGAGAGATATATGGGTATACTGAAAAAGAAAATGAAAAACCGTCGGCGTCCAGAGGGAAGCATAATTGAAGGGACAGTAACAGAGGAAGTAGTTGACTTCTGCACTCATTACTTAGACGGTGTTGATGTTATTGGATTACCGAAAGCAAGACATGATGGCAGGCTTAAAGGGGTTGGTACCTGTGGGAAAAAATTATGCAGAGTTGATATTGATACATTGAACAAGGCACATCTGGTTGTGTTGAATCATTCAGAAGTTGTTGAACCGTATTTCGATGCACACCTAGCGTACCTCAAAACAAAACACCCAACGATGAGTAATGCCAAATTAAAAAAAGAGCAGAATGCAACATTTGTTAAGTGGTTCAGACAGAAGGTGTTGTATGAAGATTCAAGGAGCGTGGATGAAATGATCCAATTGTTGGCGCTTGGTCCAAATCTCGATGTGTTGTCGTATGAAGGATATGATGTAAATGGATTTTCTTTTTACACTGCACGTCAAGATTGTAAATCGACAAACCAGAACAGTGGTGTGCATCTTATCGCTTCACAAGACATTTTCACAGGAACAAGTCGTAATACACTGAAGAACGAATATTATGGTGTTATTGAGGATATTTGGGTCTTGAATTACACTAGTTATGAAACTTGCGTATTTCGTTGCAAATGGGTGGACAACAAACAGGGATATCGTGAGGAGGATCATGGTATGAAGCTAGTTGATTTAACGACAGCGGCTCCTACTGATGAACCCTTTATTGTTGCATCAAAGGCAAAACAAGTATTCTACTGTCGTGATCAATCTAATCCCAGATGGTCTATTGTAATGCAGAGTAAAAGATCGATAGTTGGGATTGATAATATTGTTGATGAGGATGAATACGACTGTGAAGATGAAACAGATGTACCTATTCGGTTGCCGATGGAGGTAGATAATGTAACTAATTTTGAATATCGAAGGTCCGACCACAATGAAGGATTGTGGATTGAACGATGAAATGTCATTTTGTAAGTTTTGTTGACAATATTATTATTTAATTTTTGTCATGTTTCAATATTTGATTCAGTAGATGTTCGTATTAACCTTGTTAATTGTTGATTATTTTTCAGATTATGGATCCTGACGATAGAGACGAAGAGGACTTACTGTTGGGGCTGGATGATATTGACGATGACGTCCCTACTGAAGAACCACCAGCTGCATCTACTTCGCAGCCCCTCGGAAGGGACGTGGACCGACCCGTGGGTTGAAGGAGAAGAAAGATTCTCCCATCGATTTGATCTGGGACAAGTACCTCCGACATCGTGGTGGGTCGAAGCAGAAGTTTGCTTCCTACTTGGGATTGATGGTAAAATCCCATTGCTCGATTAATAAGGACTGGAAAGATCAAGAAAAGGCAGACAAAGACATCATGTAGCAGATGGTGCAGAAGAAGTACAAGGTCGCGGATGAACTTCGGACGAAGATTGAATCACTTCTAGCGACATCACTGCGACAGTTCAAGCATCGGTTGGTAGATGGCTGGATTACCAAACCGGGCTCCAAGAGGTCACCACCGTGGGTAGTGTATGATGGTATGATCACGGAGGAGGACTGGAAGATATCTATACGACCATCGCCAGACTGAAGAGTTTAAGGTACTTTTACAATTATTCTTTCTTAATTATTTAAGGAATAAAATTTAACAAATATTTTTTTTTATTATGTATAACTTACAAATATACAAATTTTGTAACAGTTACGTCAAGAAAAAGCGAGACGTAACCGGGCGAAGAATATCTACAAGCACTTCATGGGGCGAGCTGGATACACGGGGCGGTTGGAGAAGTGGAAGAGCGAGGGCTTACTGACTAAGACTAATGAAGACGGCACTCAGTCAGTTATTGATGATGTTGATGATGCAAGTAGAGTGCAGACATTTATGCTGGGTCGAATGGTGAAAAATGACAAGGGGGTGTATGTGTTCCCGCAGAGCGAGACTGCTGAGTTGGCGTCCAAGATTGTAAGTATATATATTTAAGAGTTGTTGTTTACTAATTAATAAGTTCATTTCTAATATTTTTGTTAATTTAAAATAGTCTGGCTCGACTGAGCGATGGGAGATGGTTCCGGCCCCTCCGTCTCAGGATGATCCACTGAATAAGGCCCTTGGGCAAAAGGATCATCCAGGGCGAGTGCGGGGGCTTGGAGGGGAAGTTCGCCAAAAAGACGTGTTTCCTACGTCTCGATTGAGAGTACCACAGGCTGAAATGATAGAGAGAATGGTGGATGAACGGGTGCATGAGCGGTTGGAGGAGTCGGAAAGACGTCACGCTGAGTCGGAAAGACGCCACGCTGAGGAGCGTCAAGCCTACGAGGAGCGCCTGCGAAGACTTGAGGCTTTAGTATTGGGCCAGGTGCATGCTCCTACACCGACACCTACTACTCCTACACCGGTGTCTACTCCTACCGCGACGGCGAATACATCGATAGTGGCCGTGTCTCCTACACCGGCACCTACTGCTAGACCGACGTCTGCTCCTACCACGACGGCGGATACTGTCGATGATCCTACACCGACGTCTGCTCCTACCACGACGGCGGATACATCGATGGTCGATCATCCTGCACCTTCTTCTCCTACCAGAGACACATTTCCTTATCAAAACCTTTCGGTTTGTTTTTTTTTCCTCCTTAGTTTTTTAACATTACTTTTAAAACAATATAATTTTATAGCTTGCTTACTGTTGTGAGTTGATGTAGATGGCTAAATCATGTCATCTGTTTCAAGTGTTGGATGGTGGGACTGTGCATGTTGCATTCGGTCGGGTTTTACAGACCGAACCGAACACTGTAGTACATTTCAAGGTCATCCCACCTCTCCACGCTCGTGTGATGGTAGACGATATTCTGCAAGGTCATGAGGACTCTCCCCTTCCGTTGGAGTGGAATGAGTGGAGTAAAATAGGTCAAGCAAAATCTTCAGTTGTTCCATGGCCATATTCTCTCATTGATGTCAGTAGTGACAAGGTAAACTATTTAATTACATGCTTACTGTTTAGTTTTTAACTTGACTGTTGACTGATATGTTTATTATTTAATTTTGTATACTATTAGATTGATAAGGAATTAAGACCGGTTAAGAAGAGGAAAGTGGATAAGGGGAAGGAAGTTGTGAAATCAAGTGAGGAGAGTCAAAGGTGAGAAAGGAAGTGGTGAAACCTTTCGATATGACTCCTAGGAGATCCCCCATTCTGACACCTAAGTATCTGAAGAAGTTGACAGTCAAACAAAAATGTTGTATGACTTTTTCATGATGAGGCCGCAGTCTGTCACCAACTTCAACATGAAAGTGTCTAAGCATGTTTTCCACTCCTCTGAGCCCAGAGATCTGATGATTACCGTGAGCGATCTACGAGAATTTTTGATGGGAGACCTGCTTAACATCTCTGTGATTCAGGCCTATTGTGTGTAAGTATCTTTCAAATTATTACATTATCTTTCTTTTTTTAAGCTATTTAACATATCTTATGAAAAAATGTTGTTTAGGTGTTTGACTAGTAGACTGCTAGCGAGCAAGAGATTATCTGCCCTCTCTTTCTTGTGTCCGCAATTGATGTCAGCAAATCAGGCCGCATTGGATGAGCAAGGATGTGTACAGCATGTGAGGCAAGGATTTTGTACTGCGGTGCGAAGAGGAAGCAAATATTTGCTGATCCCATATCATCAGATGTAAGTACACAATAACTAGAATTTTTTGCTTCCTAATTGTGATATTTAATAATTGTTCTACAAAACATTCTTTGTTTTATCTGTGGCAGCAATCATTGGATGTTGTTGGTGTTGTGTATCGACACCAACTGCTTATTGATACTAGACCCATTGGGCGGCCCTGATGACCTTCGAGAGATCGCTGTAGAGAAATATTTGAAGGAGTGAGTATTCAAAATTTTAATGCATTCTGTATTTATTTTAAGCTTGTCCTAGATTATTGACAATAAATGGCTTCATTTTAAAATGTTGTATTTATGCAGGGGCCATAAGCTTGGTTTAAGTGATGAAAAGAAACCATTCTCCATCTTGGACTTCCACTACATACGTGTAAGTAATCATTTAATTTATGCATTTTTGTATTAAAGTTAAACGTTTAATTTTTTGATCTGTCTAAAGTTGGTAATCCATGGATGGTGTGATGACAGTGTCCTCAACAGCCTGATTCAAAAAGCTGTGGCTATTATGTGATGCGGTACATGTTCGAGATGGTACAAAATATTGACACGCTTACGATGATGACAAGGTAACCCATACCAATCAAAGTTTCAGTTAAAGTTATTGCATTTTAAATAAAATTGTGTACTAATGATCAGTTTCTTTTTATGGACAGATCGTTTCTTATTTCACACAAGCAGGGAGCACGTATTCCAAAGGGGATCTCGACTTTGTAAGAGATCATTTATCGCAGTTTTGGTGTAAAAATTACTTGAGTGTTTCTTAGATCTTATATCCTAGTGTACGTAGTTAGACTTAGACTTTTGTTTTTGCTGAAGCAACTCTCAAAGTTTGTAAAGTTCAACTCTCTCTTATTTTTGAAAGTTTGAATGGGTTTGTTTGCAATTCGTTTTCAATGTTGCAATTCAAACTGGCAACTTGGTTTATGGTCATAGTGTGGTTGGTTATCAAAGGGCAATACCAGTTGGATGCCCTGTACAGGTTGTATATACGATTGTAAATTGGGTTGTGTTGGAAAACATATGTGGTGGATGCTAAAAAAACAAAAAAAACTAAAAAAAAAACCACGGTTCACGTAAAACCGTGGTTTAAAACTCAGAAGTTAGCGAGTATAAACCACGGTTTATTAACGAACCATTGTATAAAGTACTCATATACCACGGTTAATTACCCGAACCGTCGTATAAACCCAATGGAACGACATTAAATACCACGGTTTCCGTCCCAACCGTGGTATAAGTTGTCTGATTCCCGCGCCACAACGGGCTTTAAACGACGGTTTTACAAACTGTGGTTTATAATGCGTCTTTTAAACGACGGTTTGGAACCGTGGTTTATGTGAATTTTCCGATATACCACGCGAGTATAAACCACAGTCTCTAACCGTGGTATATGAGCAAAATAACCGTGGTAAAAAACATTTTCTGCACTAGTGTACGTCATAATATTTCAACTGTTAAGTTTAATTCGTTGTATTTCTTTTAATCTTATCCACCATCTAGTTTAGGTACATAACCTATAGTTGCATGTATGCATGCATGATTGTATTATATTATTTTTTGTATTGTATCATTCTCCCACCATCCATTATAATACAATGTATTATATGATCCATTTATCTTTAGCAAATAATATTTGCATCCAAAATTCATAACTTATAGTTCGTAACTATATTATTTTTTTAAAATAACCACCACCATTAAATCATATGGTTTCCAACCAAAATATATATCCACCTTATATACATTATTCTTGTGTATGTATATATTTACCACGTAGGTAATTCCCATGAGTTTAATAAACTCTTATATTTTATGTTACATTTTATCATCTTTTATTAGATGATTATTCCCATTAGTTGTATTATATTATACAACTTATATTAAGATTATTATCCTAATATTATGTAACATTTTATGTTGTATATTTACAACTCCTAAGGTTTATTCCATAAACACCTTAGTTTATAAATCTCATTTACTTATTGTTTGTCTCATCATTTAATGTGAATACCTTATTTGTATTAATTCCATTAAACCACCTTAATACCATATAATTGTTATAACATTTATAACATTATAGACCTTAGTCTAAAATTCATTTTCCAACCTTATGTAATTCGGTACAGCCCTTGAATTTATTTAAATTCTATTTTGACCACAAAACATTATGTGATGTTATACCTTATACTAATATCATTTGATATGATATTTTTATTTCCTTTAACTTATAGTTTTTTATACAAAACTATTTTATGTTGCCACATAGGCATATATATTAACCTTATTCTTTTCCATAAACCATAGTTTCCTTTATTTACAAAATCACCCCTTTCTTTTCACCATGTTATATATACCTTTTAATATAACATTCTAACTTATAAAAGAGTATAACCTATGGTTATTTTTTGTAAATCTCGAACAGCCCTTGTGCTATTCTTTAATTGCCATTTGGCCCTATTTATAACTTATAGTTTTACCATATCATTAAAACTATATATTATACATATATCTTAATAAATACCCTTATATAATTCTAAAACTCTCCAAATTTCTCTAAAGGGTTATTATTACCTTATTAACCCATATACTTACGGTATTTACCATTCCACCATCTATATTTCTCCAAAGTGTCATAATGACATAATAACTATATATTATACATATATAGTTCATTTTAATTCCAAAATCAACTCAATAAATTCCTAAAAAATTCCTAATAGCCCATGGGTGTTTATAATACCATTATACACCCTTTATTTTCGGTAATAACATATTCACCACATATGTTATAAAAATATTACCATAAGATACTTATCTTATTATGAAACCTTAAATAAGTTATTTAACTTATCTAATTTGGTCAAAACCTATCATATGGTCAAGGTTGACCACCTTAATATTTCCTTGACCATTAATTCCTTATAATTACGGTTTGTACCCAAACTTTCTAGAAATCACCATTTCACCCCAAAACTTTATATAATCTTATAAACTTTATTTTAAATCCTTTTTAACCTCAAATTTTCGGCCTTGTTTTTATAAAGCCCCTAAATTTAACTTAATTACACCTAATACCCCATTTATTTTCGGTAATGCATTTATACCACTTAAACTTAATTAAAAGCTTGTAAATGCATAAATAAAATGGCCTAAAGTACATGGCCTTATTACAAACATTTGCTCACAAAATAAATTACACATAAATGTCCCAAATACATATAAATCTCGGCCTCACCATAGATTTTTCCATTTAATTACCAAACTTCCACATAATGTCTTAAATTTGACAATTATGCTTGTTTAACTAGTTATAAAATTTATTAAACCATTCCTTAATCATTTTAATGGTCAAACATGACCATACCACCTTGTTCCCTCACGGCAATTTAATTAGAAATAGCTTTAGAACATATTAACTTAGCAAAGTTAATGTTTAAGTGATTTATACCTTGATTTAGCTTAGGTAAAGCCTTGTTTGGATTCGGCCACCTTAAGGAGAGTTTCTCCAAAGCTTGATTTACTTCTTGTCTTCATGTAGAAAACAAGACATGATTAAACTCCAAACATGAGCTAACCATGAGAAGTAATTTAAGTCATGAAAATCATGAATTTTTACGTTAGATCTTCAAGCTTGTTGTAGATCTATCTCGGCCCTATTTTTCCAGTAAAGAAAGAGTATCAAAACACTCTTAAAAACAAGGTATAAAACCGTGGGTCATTAGCTTGGAAGATATCTAAGTTTTACCTTGTTTAAGATGCCAAAAATGGTGTTTTTGGCTTGGATCTAGCTACTCCTTGTAGATCTTGGTATACCAACTGAATCTACATGAAAAGGAGAAGCAAATAAGGCTAGGTAACCAAGGTTTACAACCGAAATTCACAAGGAAGAAGAGGTGTGTGCTTAGAGCACATTTTTACCTTAAATGGTCAAGACTTGAACTTTCCTCCTTAGATCTGGTTATGGCCGAAATTTATCCTTCCTTTAATGTAACGACCCCAAAACCGGCCTAGGAGTTAGGGCCGTTACACGCCGCGAGTCTACTACCTAACGTCGCAAGGCTCTAAGCAAACGAATCCCAAAACCGAATAACAAACTTGTATAAATACCAAAGAGTTTACAAGCTTTAAATCCTTATAGGTCAAATACAAAGAGAGAGGCCCGAGGGCTACACAAAGTACTAAAGCGTCCAAAGCGCAAGCAAACAAAGTCTAAAGACATATAAAATGACGAGACTCCAGAAGGGGACGAGAAGAGAAGATCCCACGAGCTCAATCTGCAACAAAGTAAAGGGGTGAGCTAAACAGCCCAGCAAGCAGAAGACTTCCTCAAGGAAGCCCACTCAAAACAGAAACAGAAGAATACTTATAAACAGAGAGGATAGCGGAGTCAATATAAATAGACCGAATGAAACCACAAAACAGAGGCAAAGCAGAACGGAATATCACTTCAAAACACAGTCGGACTTTCAGATCAGAAACAGAAGAATGGGACACTAGTAACAAGCTAACACAACAGAAGGACTCACATAAGGTCCTATGGATCCGAGGATCCCACAACAGAAGCCGTAGAGACAGCTAACAGACCCGTCGGTCAAATAACATCCTAAGGGCGACCCTAAGGAGTATAAACAGAAGGAATTCCTGCGCAGCATGCTACGGGACAGCCCGACCCGACTATCCAAGGCTCAGAAGCAAAGTGACTAGGTCCCAAAACCAAAAGCTCACAAAACAGATCTCAAGTGCATAAAAATGCATATAAATAGCATAAGAAGCTTGTACACAGATAGGGGAATCTAACCCCGCAAACGGAACTCAAAACGGAGCTAAAACAGAGAAGTTATGCTCAAAACAGTGGCATGTCCGAACTTGCGTCCGACCTTGCAAGTTCGGACAGAGGTCGAGAGTCAGAAGTCGCGGAGATACAGATGTCCGAACTTACGTCCGAACGTCGAAGTTCGACGTAAGTCGAGAGTTAAAAGCCAGAACCATCTTCGTGTCCGAACTTGCGTCCGACCTTGCAAGTTCGGACACCAGTCGAAACTTGTACCAAGAATTCGTCCTCGCGTTCGGTCCGAACATCGAAGTTCGGACCGATGTTCGGACACTTCAAAACCTTCAAAAACAAACGCGCCCGATGACCTGTCCGAACTTACAAGTTCGGACAGACGTTCGGACAGAGCGAAACTGTCGAAATTCAGAACGAACAAATGCGCAGAAATCCAACCAAAAAATCAATACTAAACTCACCCAAATCCACGGAATGGTAAATCAGTACCCTCGGGGGTTTAGCCAAACAATCAACAACACAAAACCGATGAGAAAACGCACAAGCAACACACGAAATCAGATACGAAACAGATATTAAAATCAATCCCCGAGGGTGAGTAAACTACCCCGATTCCATCCCCCACTTACATCGAATTGCAGAGAAGGTTGCACCAATCTGAAGCAGAGCGAAGACCCGACACACTGCAACCCCGAACAGCGTAGTCAGCCACTGAATTTGCAGAGAACAGCCCCCAAAAACAGAATGTAAAATCAGAAAACTGCTTCTCCCAAACAGCAAAGAGGCTACCGAAATCACCAACGAACCTACCTGATTAGCAGAGGGGAAGAATCTGAACAGAAGTAGCAGCAGAACCGATCACAAACGCAGCAAAGATCCACACGAACTCAGAAGCACAGCAATGGAGAAGAAGAGAGGGAGAGCGCAGAAACTGTCGCGAGGAAGAACGCACGATTTGAAAATTGATCGTGGATTGAGAATGTAAAATAAAATAATGACTCATCCCTCTTAATAAGTCTTACCAAATAAAAGGGAGGGGAATGACCTCCTTGCCCCCGCCTTTTAACTTAAAGACTCCGGCGTCCTCTCTACTAAACAAAGCACACATAACATAACTTAAATTAATAACATTGTTATGTCATGAAATCTGAAAACGTAAAATACGGAGTATTACATCACTCCCCCCTTAAAAGGAATTTCGTCCTCAAAATTCAACATACCTTACTGCTCGAAGAGGGAAGGGAACTTGGCACGCAACTCCTCCTCGAGTTCCCACGTCGCCTCACGCTCGGACTGATCCGACCACTGCACCTTAACCATAGGCAATGTCTTGCTACGTAGCCGACGAACATCCCGTGCCAAAATACGAACCGGAACTCCTCATAAGTGAAATCATCTCGGAGTCGAAGCTGACCATAGTCAATCACATGCGAAGGATCATGTAGATACTTCCTGAGCATCGACACGTGGAACACGTCATGCACCCCTGCTAGAGCTGGTGGCAATGCCAATCTGTAAGCCACCGGCCCAACCTTCCCAAGCACCTCAAAAGGCCCTACGAACCGAGGACTCAGCTTGCCTCGCTTCCCAAAACGAACCACACCCCGAACTGGAGAGATCTTCAGGTACACGTGGTCTCCCACCTGAAACTCAAGCGGACGGCGTCTCTGATCTGCATAACTCTTCTGCCGGCTCTGGGCAACCAACAAACGCTCCCTGATAGTCTTGACTTTGTCCACAGCTCCCTGCACCAACTCAGGACCTACTATTGCCCTCTCTCGCAGGTCATCCCAACAAATAGGAGATCTACAGCGCCTACCATACAACGCCTCATATGGAGCCATCCCAATGCTCGATTGAAAACTATTATTGTAGGCGAACTCAATCAAGGTCACATGCTGATCCCAGCTGCCCCCAAGTCGAGCACACAAGCCCTCAACATGTCCTCCAAAATCTGATTCGTCCTCTCCGTCTGCCCATCGGTCTGAGGATGATAAGCCGAACTAAAAGCCAAATTCGTCCCTAACGCCTTATGCAGGCTCCGCCAGAAGCGAGATACAAATCTCGGATCTCTGTCCGAAACGATCGTCGCCGGCACACCCGTGCAACCTCACAATCTCATCAATATACAGCCGAGCCAGGCGCTCAAGGCTGAAGGTCTTCCTCACAGGCAAGAAATGAGCTGACTTCGTCAACCGGTCCACAATCACCCATAGCGCGTCGTACCCAGAAGATGTCCTAGGCAACCCCACAATGAAATCCATGCCAACGCTCTCCCATTTCCACTCAGGAACGGGAAGAGGCTGCAGAAGACCCGCAGGTCGCTGATGCTCAGCCTTCACCTACTGACAGGTTTGGCAACGAGCCACAAAATCAGAAATCTCCCTCTTCATATTCGCCCACCAAAAGGATTCCCGGAGATCCCGGTACATCTTCACCCCTCCTGGGTGCACAGAATAAGGAGCTCCATGAGCCTCCTGCATAATCTCTCGCCTAAGGTCGCCTCCACTAGGCACACAAACTCTGCCCCTGAAGCGTAGACAGTCATCGCTGGACACAGAAAACTCTGACTCCTGATCATCTGACAACTTCTCCCTGATCTTACACAACTCAGCATCAGCCTTCTGACCCTCTCTGATCCGCTCAATCAAAGTAGACTGGACCTGAATCGAAGCAATCATCCCAGCACGGTCAGACCGAACAACCCAAATCCCCATACGCTGAAGCTCAAAAGCAGACCTCTGAACCCCTGACAACGAACAAGCAAGTCCAGGAGTACCCCTACGGCTCAAGGCATCCGCCACCACATTCGCTCTACCCGGATGGTAGAGGATCTCCAGATCGTAGTCATGTAACAGCTCCAACCAGCGCCGCTGTCTCAAATTCAATTCCTTCTGCGTGAACAGATATTTGAGACTCTTGTGATCCGTGTAGACCTTACACGTCACCCCATACAAATAGTGCCGCCAGATCTTCAAGGCGAAGACCACAGCAGCTAGCTCCAAGTCATGGGTAGGATAATTCTTCTCATACGGCTTCAACTGTCGTGACCCATATGCTACCACCACCTTTCCCTGCCATCAAAACACACCCAACCCTCTGTGGGAAGCGTCACAGAACACCTCAAAGCCCTCTGTCCCAGAAGGCAACGTCAAAATCGGAGCCGAAGTCAACCTCTTCTTCAACTCCTAAAGCTCTCCTGGCATGCCTCACTCCAATCAAACTTGACATCCTTCCTAAGAAGACGAGTCAAGGGAGATACGATCTTAGAAAAGCCCTCCACGAACTTCCTATAATACCCAGCCAATCCCAGAAAACTGCGCACCTCAGACACACTAGTGGGCTTCGCCCACTCCATAACCGCCTTAATCTTCTCCGGGTCCACAGAAATACCATCCTTCGAAACCACGTGGCCAAGAAACACCACTCTATCCAACCAGAACTCGCACTTCTTCAATTTAGCATACAACTCCTTCTCCTTCAACGTCTGTAGAACCATCCTCAGATGCTCCTCATGCTCCTCAGCACTCTTGGAGTACACCAAGATGTCGTCAATAAACACAACTACAAAAGAATCCAAGAAAGGTTTGAAGACTCTGTTCATCATATCCATGAAGAACGACGGGGCATTGGTCAAACCAAAAGGCATGACCAAGAACTCATAATGCCCATATCGGGTCCTAAATGCAGACTTAGACACATCCTCGGCCTTAATCTTCAGCTGATGATATCCAGAACGCAAGTCGATCTTCGAGAAGACTGTCGCCCCTGCTAACTGGTCGAAGAGATCATCAATGCGGGGAAGAGGATACCGGTTCTTGATGGTAACCTTATTCAATTCCCTATAGTCAATGCACAACCGGAAGGAGCCATCCTTCTTCTTCACGAACAACACAGGTGCTCCCCATGGAGACACACTAGGGCGAATGAAGCCCTTATCCAGAAGATCCTGCAGCTGCACCTTCAGCTCCTTAAGCTCTGCCGGACTCATGCGATAGGGAGCCTTAGAGATAGGCTGAGTCCCTGGCGCTAACTCAATAGAAAACTCCACCTCACGATCAGGTGGTAGTCCTGGCACATCGTCCTGGAACACCTCAGGAAACTCACACACAATGGGTATATCCTCCAACCGGGATCCCTCCTTAACCTCAGGTACAAAGCAGAGAAAACCCTGGCAGCCCTTCCTCAAGGAACGGACTGCCTGCATAGCAGACACCAACATAGGAGCACAAGGAATGGAGTTCCCCACAAAGGCAAAACGGGTCTCACCCGGTCTATCAAACACAACTCTCCTAGCTGCACAATCTATATGGGCATGGTGCTCTGCTAGCCAGTCCATGCCCAAAATCACATCGAAGCAAGACATACGCATAGGGATCAAATCAGCAGACAAGTTCCTATCCATAATCACTACCGGAACCGACTTACACACAGAATCAAGTATACAAGCAGGTACGCCACTCAGCGGGCTAGAAATACACAAATCCACATCACAGGGCACAGCAGACAACCCGAGACTACCCACTAAATCAGCAGACACAAAGGAGTGGGTAGCTCCTGAATCAAACAAGCAGAAAACTGGCTGAGAAGAGATCTGAAGAATACCTGACACTACTCGGTCTGAGTCACGGTCTCGCTCACCAGCTAGAGCGTACACACGAGCCTGGGTCTGGGGCTTCTTCTGATCAGTCTTCTGCCCGGACCCTGAACCAGCTCCTCGGCCCTCAGACTCGCCACTGCTACCTCCACCTCTAGCCTGTGGACACTGGGCAATGCGATGGTCTAGCGAACCACACTTGAAGCACGCCCCGGACTTCCTGTAGCACTCCCGCCCAGGATGGAAACGGTCACACTCCGCACACTTCTCCACAGCAGGGGATGCTGATGAAGAAGAACCCGGTCTCCTCTATACTTCTTCTTCTGAGAAGAAGTCTGCTCACGCCTCTCGGGCTCCTCCACACGACCCTTCCTCTTCTGGTCCTTGCCCTTATCGGGCCTCTGGTCCCTCTTCTCAAACCGCTGCCTAGCCTGCAGCTCAGACTCTACCACTAGCGCCACATCAGCTACATCCCGGAAGGTCTTGTGGCGAAAAGGTGCCACAGCCGCTCGAATGTCACCCCTCAACCCAGCCTCAAACTTCCTAGCCTTCCGGTTATCATCCGGCTCAGGCACAAACTTCGAAAGGGAAATAAACTTTCTCACATAGTCGTCCACTGACATCTCCTTCGTCTGTCGAAGCCTGCCATACTCTACAATCTTCTGATCACGAAAGACGTCGGGATAGAACTGCTGATTGAAGCAGCCCCTGAACTGTTCCCATGACCATGGGTGGGGTACTTCCCTTCGACCGACTTCCACCACTCCTTCGCCTCACTCTGAAACATGAAGGTAGCGAACCCGACTTTCTGATCCTCCTCACATCCCATGACCCGCAGAAGGTCCTCAATGGCAGTGATCCAGTGGCTCGCCTCCTGCGGGTCGCCACTAGCATCAAAAGAAGGTGGCTTCAGCTTCAGAAACTCCTGAAGCGCCTTCACGTTGTTGCCCCCCGCGTTACCGGCTCTTGCCGCCTGACCAGCAGTGGCCCCTACAGTCTGCAGCACCTGGGTCACCACCTGCTGCACAATCTCTGCAATGTCCCCCTGGGGAGCATCGCCTGCAGCTACACCACGTCCTGAACGTCGGGGAGGCATACTGAAGATACAACATCAAAATTTATCAGAAACCATCAAGCATCAAACAGCAGACCTTTCAGACACCCACACATGCAGACAAACCCCACAACACCAAAGAACGAGCAACCTGGCTCTGATACCACTAAATGTAACGACCCCAAAACCGGCCTAGGAGTTAGGGCCGTTACACGCCGCGAGTCTACTACCTAACGTCGCAAGGCTCTAAGCAAACGAATCCCAAAACCGAATAACAAACTTGTATAAATACCAAAGAGTTTACAAGCTTTAAATCCTTATAGGTCAAATACAAAGAGAGAGGCCCGAGGGCTACACAAAGTACTAAAGCGTCCAAAGCGCAAGCAAACAAAGTCTAAAGACATATAAAATGACGAGACTCCAGAAGGGGACGAGAAGAGAAGATCCCACGAGCTCAATCTGCAACAAAGTAAATGGGTGAGCTAAACAGCCCAGCAAGCAGAAGACTTCCTCAAGGAAGCCCACTCAAAACAGAACAGAAGAATACTTATAAACAGAGAGGATAGCGGAGTCAATATAAATAGACCGAATGAAACCACAAAACAGAGGCAAAGCAGAACGGAATATCACTTCAAAACACAGTCGGACTTTCAGATCAGAAACAGAAGAATGGGACACTAGTAACAAGCTAACACAACAGAAGGACTCACATAAGGTCCTATGGATCCGAGGATCCCACAACAGAAGCCGTAGAGACAGCTAACAGACCCGTCGGTCAAATAACATCCTAAGGGCGACCCTAAGGAGTATAAACAGAAGGAATTCCTGCGCAGCATGCTACGGGACAGCCCGACCCGACTATCCAAGGCTCAGAAGCAAAGTGACTAGGTCCCAAAACCAAAAGCTCACAAAACAGATCTCAAGTTCATAAAAATGCATATAAATAGCATAAGAAGCTTGTACACAGATAGGGGAATCTAACCCCGCAAACGGAACTCAAAACGGAGCTAAAACAGAGAAGTTATGCTCAAAACAGTGGCATGTCCGAACTTGCGTCCGACCTTGCAAGTTCGGACAGAGGTCGAGAGTCAGAAGTCGCGGAGATACAGATGTCCGAACTTACGTCCGAACGTCGAAGTTCGGACGTAAGTCGAGAGTTAAAAGCCAGAACCATCTTCGTGTCCGAACTTGCGTCCGACCTTGCAAGTTCGGACACCAGTCGAAACTTGTACCAAGAATCGTCCTCGCGTTCGGTCCGAACATCGAAGTTCGGACCGATGTTCGGACACTTCAAAACCTTCAAAAACAAAACGCGCCCGATGACCTGTCCGAACTTACAAGTTCGGACAGACGTTCGGACAGAGCGAAACTGTCGAAATTCAGAACGAACAAATGCGCAGAAATCCAACCAAAATCAATACTAAACTCACCCAAATCCACGGAATGGTAAATCAGTACCCTCGGGGGTTTAGCCAAACAATCAACAACACAAAACCGATGAGAAAACGCACAAGCAACACACGAAATCAGATACGAAACAGATATTAAAATCAATCCCCGAGGGTGAGTAAACTACCCCGATTCCATCCCCCACTTACATCGAATTGCAGAGAAGGTTGCACCAATCTGAAGCAGAGCGAAGACCCGACACACTGCAACCCCGAACAGCGTAGTCAGCCACTGAATTTGCAGAGAACAGCCCCCAAAAACAGAATGTAAAATCAGAAAACTGCTTCTCCAAAACAGCAAAGAGGCTACCGAAATCACCAACGAACCTACTTGATTAGCAGAGGGGAAGAATCTGAACAAAAGTAGCAGCAGAACCGATCACAAACGCAGCAAAGATCCACACGAACTCAGAAGCACAGCAATGGAGAAGAAGAGAGGGAGAGCGCAGAAACTGTCGCGAGGAAGAACGCACGATTTGAAAATTGATCGTGGATTGAGAATGTAAAATAAATAATGACTCATCCCTCTTAATAAGTCTTACCAAATAAAAGGGAGGGGAATGACCTCCTTGCCCCCGCCTTTTAACTTAAGACTCCGGCGTCCTCTCTACTAAACAAAGCACACATAACATAACTTAAATTAATAACATTGTTATGTCATGAAATCTGAAAACGTAAAATACGGAGTATTACATTTAACCTCCAAAATACTCTACATAGATGTATAGAAAAGGTTGGAGTCTAGATCAATGGAAAAAGGAAAGAAAGATGAAGAAAATGGGCATTTTTATGCCTTAGGAGCTCACCTAGAGCTTGAGCTCTCTCCAATGGAGCTTGGACACTTACCTACGGTTGAGAGGAGCCAAAGAGAGCTCAAAGCAAGGAGAAAACTTGGCTGAATGGAGCAAATGAGGAAGAATGACCTAAATTGACCTTAAAGTCATTTTTTGCATTTTTTATGATTTAGTGACTTGATGACTCGCCAAGGTTGATTTTAGTTGATAAATTCGTTGGAGACAAAGCAAGGAGGCAGCCGGCCATGATTGAGAAAGGTGATGAATTATTTGTGCTTATTTGATTCAATAATGAAATGTTAATGTTACTTTAATCAATTAATGAATAGGTGACTCACCACTCTTGTCTTGTTCTTGCTTGTAGCCTTGGAATCAACCGTGTAATAAGGAGGGAGGAGGCTCCTCAAACGGCTGCACTCACATGGGGTAAGCAAGTGGTAAGCTCACTTTATGTTTAAATAAGTTAAAGTTTACTTTTCCTTATTTTATGTAAAAGTAAGGTGTATATTTAATTGTCACATGGGACTTGTCTCTTGGTCTGTTACCGATTTTATGTAGTCCAATTCGTGGTCAATGGTCAACATTGACCAACTTAGTCAATGTTGACCCAAACGGGCCCACTTTAGGTTTTATTAATATTTTAATATTAAATTTGTAAAAATTTGTAAATTCTTGGAATTAAATTCCTAATATGATATAATATGATATTTTATCATATTTAAAGGTATTTATAACCTTTTAGCCCATTTAAAACCAATTTAGAAGACAATTACACAAAGACGTGCTTTAAGGAGTTTTAGTGCACATTTTGTGTCGCAAGGTGTTTTCTGAGCTTGGTTTTCTTTGACAACGGTTTTTATGTGTTCCTTACATGATATTTGATCATGGTATCCAATTTTATATCATTTAGAGGTCATTAGACCTTTAAGGTATTCTTAGAGCACTTTTTTGCCCTTTTGACCTTGAAGCATGTAAATGCTTGTTCTTTGTGTTGGAGTGTTTTCCAACGATTATAATATGTTTAGTATTATGTTAATAAACTTAGGACAATTTTTTTTAGGTCCTATGAAGTTCATTTGGGTATTTATTTACCCTAACCAGTCAAGGGTGCAACATCTTGCTTTGTGTTGACCACTGTTGTTCTCAGTTGACTTTTAAGGCATGTTTAGGCCTTAATTGATGTAACTAAATATTTAATCCATGTTTAATAAGTTTGGGGTATTTCAATCTACCCCCCCTTAAAAAGACTTCGTCCCGAAGTCTCTTAATCAAATAGGTAAGTATATAAATGTATAACTACCCATTATTCCCATAATGTATATATATGTGATATATCATTTACACACATCGTATTGCGCTTATACAGCACATAGCCATCACGTTGTGGCGTTAGTTCAATCATATATGGATATAGGTGATCCATCAGCACCATCATTTCCTATCAGTTCTACCAACCCTGACAACCTCCCTGAGGTGTCCATAACATTCCATTGTTCCACATTCCATAACTAATGATTCATTTCGTATCTAGGTGATACCATATGTAATCATTCTATAAAGCAATATGAATACATATCACAAATAGCATAAGAAAAGTACTACACACATGGTGTACATACAACATTCAAACAAGTATCTCGTGAGATACATACATACCAGTGCACATCACACACAGACATACCAAGCAACGTACGCCCCGCGTACCAAACATAACCAACAAAACCAATTCACTGTATGCCATGCATACAAAACAATTACTGTATGCCATGCATACCAAACAAACAACCTCGCATGCCCCGCACACCACCAATTCTTTGTATGCAATGCATACTAAACAAACAAAATTTAGTGCACACATGTGCACAGCCAAGAGGCTCTACCCCCTTAAAAAGGGTTACACACCCCCGTACCCCACAAGTATACAACAGCCGCTCAACAAGGAGCGCTGGATACTTGGCTCTCAAAGAGTTCACCAACTCGCGGATTACCTCATATAGAGAGACGGGTATGACTCTAGCCCTTCTGGGCTCCACAATAATAAGGGTAAGGCATTGGTCTATTTGTGCTCTCTCCCAAGTTCATTCTTTTAGGCCCACTCGCTCCGTATGAGGTGCAGACCCGTGAACATAGGCCCAGTTTGCCTCTTCCATAGCTGTGTATCCTCTCATTTGGATCACTAGCATACATGCGTGTGTCTTCTCTCACTGATATTCAGCTTGAGGTGTAATATGACATTGGCTACTGTTAGTACTTAGTGCTCTTTGCACTTGTCTTTGTAATACTAAGACGTACCAGCCTATATGTCCCTAAAGATGATGTTTGTCATCCATGTCTCCTGGTGGTTTTGTTCCGGAGTAACGCACTGTTGTAGTTCTCCTTTTTTTTTACACTCGTGTTGATATCCATTACATCTTTCCGTATTCCCACTAGATTAATAACTGCACAAGTGCAATACCAAAACACTCAGTCATACAGAGTGCAGAGGCGTAAACTCTCAGTAGCTAATATCTAATAAGTCAAACGGATAAGATGATTGAATTATCCTGTGAGTGGTACATTCCAAATCCACTGTTCCTTGCTTAAGGTATCTGCTATTATATAGCTTTGTCTTTTTCCTCGTGTAGTCACACGTTTATGTCCATATCATCTGGTAGATTTCCTCTGGATTGCAAGCATTTGCTTGATCCTTACGAGGGTTGTACATTATTCATCCATAATGGGTTTTTTTTTCCTGTTTTATCCTTAGGTTCACGTCCTTGAAAGGTTTCCCTGTCTTCACTGGATTCTGTCTACTGTTCTCTGTGTAGGTTCTTGATTTCTCTAGCCCGTTGGTTTAACTGCGGCTCTTCTCGTCCATCTTCGAGGTAATCTGTCTTATGTCCGTAGAATGGAGTTGACTACTTCTCGTGTTCCTAACACTACTTGTCTACTTGCATGGGGGTACCGTACTGATACATTACTACTTACCCGACTAACTCATAAATAAGTCTGTCAGGCCCGCATGCTCCTAACGGAGTGCGGTCGTCCCATGTCTCGTTTAGTAAACTGGTAATGTCTGTCACACGGTTATTGTGAAGTATTCTGTTGTCAATCCCCCTCTGATGGATATCCTATTTTCTTTCCTTGTCTAATAGTTCATGTTATCAGTTATCCTGTAATAAGTGCTATTGCCCTGGTGGCATCAGTGGTAATTCGTGCCATTTAAGCGGCGTTATCCAGCTCGGTGTAAGTAAAATCTGTGCTACATTTAGCAAACCCGGTTCTCCTAATTTAATCTCATTGAATGCACGCATATTTCTTTTCTCCCTGTTTCTCATGATCATAACTCATCCATAATTCATATTCGTCCCCTCATCCATGTAATTGGATGCATTGCAGATTGCATAATAGCTTGAGCAACTTGGCTCTTCACTTTCCAACCATCCTCACTGACGGTGGTGCATCTACAAAGGGTATGCTTGTCCATAAGGACTAAACATTTATCACTAATAGTGATTAGTATTAAATGCGGGTATACACTGATGGTATTTGGCTAATAAGCCCTGCCTGAAAATTCCCAAACAATCAAACTGGTGTGGTTTACAATCACAGTTGCTGAATAATTCTCCAGTTGCATAGGTTAGACTAACGGTCTTTCCCAAGTTGCATAGGTTTTCAATCTCAGGGTTTGTATGAAAACGTTTGAAAATCTTTTTTTTGTATAGATATAATAAAAGACTAAAAGTAGTAGTTGTTGCAGTCGCATTTGCAGTAGCTGTTACTGTTGCTGTTGCTGCACTTGCTCTGTCAAGTGCGCAAGGCAGATGGAAATTTCAGTGGTTTACTTGTCATAGCACTTTGCAATAGCAAGTGCGCCATGTAGATGGAAATATTGGTTCAGCAATTACCGGTCTCATTGACTCTGCATCATAGAGTATCGCTACATGATAATGTAAGCATTAACATCCTGTTCATATATATATAATCCGTCATGGTCTCAAGGTTACTCGCATCAAGTTCACAAATCTAGTCTCCAAAGTCATACACAGAAAGGCGAGTGGTCAATGACACACTCCCACATATTCATAACATGTCCCTCTCTAACATCCCAAGTAAGTACATAACATAGTAAGCAAAAGTCTTCCACCAGCGGTCTCATGGAGTTAGGGTACTCATGCCCTATCTACTCCCTTGCCTCTCTGGGCTCCAGCATCAGTAGATGTCTGGCCATCTTGACCGCCTCGTGATACTCCAGATCCTCCAGCTGAGGTCTTCTGAATATTCTTTGGTGGCCTGTAATTACGGCTCTCTGGGTTCATCCAGCACTCGAATTCCCTATGGCTCTCTTTGTGGCAGCACCGACACTCGACTTTGCGGCCTTCGCAGTCGACCCCATGATGGTCCTTCCCACAACGCTTACAGTAAAAATGGCGCTGGGGCTGTCCGGTGCCTGATGATAGTATTTAAGTTTAAGTTAAAATCTGATGGTATAAAGGTTAAGATTACATTTGAATTTATGAGGTAGGTGTTCTCACCCTTAGGAGGTGCGGATCTCGAAGGCTGAGCATCTATAGCTGGGCCGGTCAACTGAAGGACGGGCTCTTTTCCCTTTGCTCCCTGGTGACCCTGCTGCCCTTTCTTTGGAAAGAATTTCCTGTTTAAGGTTTCGGGTCAGCATTCTTAAGGTATTTAATATGATAACAATTGAGAGTGGGATAAGTCCTTACTTTCCCTTCTTTTGGCCATCGCCTGGAGATACTCCTCCACCCTCAGACTCTCCCTCAGGGTTCTTCCTTTTCTTGGCCCCGAGAGTCTTTTCCCGAGTCTGGAGCATTAGCTCCGTCCTCGAGGCAGCCTCATAACACTCCTGGAATCTCATTGGTAAGTTCTCACAAAGTTAATTGGTAATGTAGCAAGTAAATAATTTTGTGGCTTTCATGTTAGTACCTGGATGGTAGTGTAGAGGGTAGCACCCATCGCCATCTAGATGCGAAACAACAATCCCCCCCGAAACTTCTCGACCTTCACGGTCTCTGAGTAATCCACACCGGGGATAAAGTCCAGCAGACCAATGAATCGAGCGTAGTACTCATCCACGGTCAGACTTCCCTGAGATAATGTCTCAAACTCCTGCACTTCTTCTACTTAAGATGAGTTGGATAGTACTTCCCTCTCAGCAACTCGACAAAAGCAGCCCACGAAAAGTCAGGCGTAGCCAGGTGATGGTCCTTGACCAACCTCCACCAAGTACTAGCTGCATCCTTCAGATGGAAAGCAGCAATGACGACCTTCTTGTCGGCCGGTACTTGTAAAGCTTCATATGCTTTCTCATGTTCAACAATGTAACGCTCCAAAGCTACGGGGTCTGGTTCCACAGAATATGTAGGTGGTCGGGTCTCGCCAACTGACTTCAGCCAGTTCGTTTCCCTGGGCTGTGGCGGGTGGGCTGGTGCTCCTCCTATCTGAGTACCCAGCTGTGCAAGAACGGCTGCAACCGTCTCAGCAACTCCTGGAATGCCGGGGTCACCGCCTCCACCTCTTCCAGTACCACGCCCTCTAGTTCCCCCAGACATCTATAGTACAGTATGTCACATAAATATTCGGTAAATTACCGTACACAACCAGTAGATATTGAATTGCCTTAAAGGCTATCCTATCACGCAATTTGCGTCACTAGACACAATATCTTTCTAAGACGATTCGTCTCGTACTTCCCAAATGTTCCCAATGTTTCCCAAGTCCTAAGCTCACTGTCTTAACCTACTTTCTCGTCATCAGAGCGGTACTCCGCTCTGATACCACTTTTGTAACACCCCTCTCCACAATCACGTAATAATCTCTCACGTAGCAATAAATAACACGTCTCGCAGCGGAAAATAAATAACAATTACAAAACTCACTCGGGTGTCACCGGCCATTACTCGCCCATGCGAGCAATGAAGCAAAACTACATCCAACTTCCAACATAACAAACTGCTAACCGTCGTGATAACGAGAAACTCCTATACATCATACTAAATCCATAATCATAAACATCGACAAGTGAGCATCTACCCAAACCTGAATATACACAACCTTACCATATTACAATTCACCATCCTCATTGCTATACAACATCTCCATGTGTAGTAACATAAGCAAAACTCCAATTACCCTGTTCCTGCTCTTCGGCTTCGACAATGACCAACAACCTGAAATGGTGTAGTATCAGCGATAGACGCTGAGTATGCCGGGCCTGGACCCTGTTGGTCACTTGTCATTTTTAACCATCTTATTATTAGATTGGTTTCATGCTTTACCATTTTACAGTTATAGTCATACTGTAATATAAATGTATATTATACATAATCATCCATACAAATATTCATAGATATTCAACCATCCATCCAATCCAGACAATCATCTATATCACAATCCACAATTATATATCGAACGTATCGAACAACCACAATATGATGTACAATGTACAATCGCCGTAGCGTATACCACCCTTTATTAATTCAATTTAGTTTGGCCTTCAAGGCCCCATCATATGTACAATGTACATTCACCGTAGCGTACAGTTTTCATATTTAATTTAATTTGGCCTTTAAGGCCCCAACCATCCAAACCAAGTTTAATTATTAATATCAGTTGGGCGTCATGTTAAGACAACCCTATAACCTCACCATGGACAGTAGTCCTCCCGTACACACAAAGGTGCTCATTTCGCCAGAGGTCCGGAGGCCCCTGACTCTCTTATGTCTCGTAAGACGTCCATAAAAAAGGCCGTAGCCACCTGATCCACAATCCAGTTTGGGCTCGTTGGATATAACCTGGAGCGGAATCCAATTAGGAAACCCCTCAGTGATCACAAATGCGCAACCAAGTATTTCGTAAACTACCGGGATTCCTCACCTCAACTCATACCATCTCTCTCTCATAATGTTTAAGATCTGCTCTTAGTCTTATGGAGAATATAATTATTAGTTAGCTGCCCAATGGGTCTCACGCATACCTAGAAGTAATCTAGGTTATATTCATGTTCGAGATCCATGCTCTAGAGACCGACAATGTCGTGACTCGTCCCTAAGTGTTTTACTTAGGTTACCATATACTTAATATTAATATCATGGTATTATATCAAGTAACCGTCATGTCATCACAACGCATATGTATGTTTATATAAGTCGATCTATAGTCGACGTAGTGTTAGTCCCGTGGGACGCTCGTGCATAAATAAATAATGCAGTAACACTTAAACACATACATGTAACCACACGCATAACACACAAGTTATATCAACCAAATCCGAGCCTAAGGAGCAACCTTAGGACAACTCGGATCAAACCCCTTTACATACCGTTCACCCTGATTGTATTACGGTGGAGTATGAATCAGCAAGATCCTACGCTCTGTGTAGTCCACTAGCTCGTCAAGCGTCTTGTCAGAAGTATACTCTAAATAGTAATAAAACTATAAGTCAGTCTCCATGACTAATTACATCCGGTATTTCCGAATAATAAGTAACCCCGACAGCTCACCCCTGTTTTCTACAATTGTTGTTACGGGTTTCTCTAAAACAGTCGGCTTTGTTACTTAAAACTCATACGTCATAATATTTCAACTGTTAGTTTAATTCGTTGTATTTCTTTTAATCTTATCCACCATCTAGTTTAGGTACATAACCTATAGTTGCATGTATGCATGCATGATTGTATTATATTATTTTTTGTATTGTATCATTCTCCCACCATCCATTTAAATACAATGTATTATATGATCCATTTATCTTTAGCAATTAATATTTGCATCCAAAATTCATAACTTATAGTTCGTAACTATATTATTTTTTTGAAATAACCACCACCATTAAATCATATGGTTTCCAACCAAAATATATATCCACCTTACATACATTATTCTTGTGTATGTATATATTTACCACGTAGGTAATTCCCATGAGTTTAATAAACTCTTATATTTTATGTTACATTTTATCATCTTTTATTAGATGATTATTCCCATTAGTTGTATTATATTATACAACTTATATTAAGATTATTATCCTAATATTATGTAACATTTTATGTTGTATATTTACAACTCCTAAGGTTTATTCCATAAACACCTTAGTTTATAAATCTCATTTACTTATTGTTTGTCACATCATTTAATGTGAATACCTTATTTGTATTAATTCCATTAAACCACCTTAATACCATATAATTGTTATAACATTTATAACATTATTGACCTTAGTCTAAAATTCATTTTCCAACCTTATGTAATTCGGTACAACCCTTGAATTTATTTAAATTCTATTTTGACCACAAAACATTATGTGATGTTATACCTTATACTAATATCATTTGATATGATATTTTTTATTTCCTTTAACTTATAACCTATAGTTTTTATACAAAACTATTTTATGTTGCCGCATAGGCATATATATTAACCTTATTCTTGATCCGCTCGGGTATTCAGGTGTGTACAAACCTCCAGGTGTTGCTCCAAGTTCATTGCATCGTCTGATGATATGGACTTGTGCTTCCGGGGTCAGGTATCCATTTAAGAGTATCATACCTGGCTGGATAACCTGACATTGCTCCATTGGAAAGTCGGTGATGTTGATGGTGGTTTCTTCAGGGTTTGGGTGTGGGTGGGATTGGATAACATATATTGAAGGTTCCTTAATACTAATAAATACACTGGACTCACTAATACACACATGCATGAAATGCGGTATGCAGTCACTTATTTCATTCAACAGTTTAGGCGGTACCTAGTCTAGAAGAGGACCCTGGCGCCTCAGACCGGTCCACCACGTGCAGGGTGGCCTTGCTAGGTCCCGACCCCTTCCCCTTCTGGGAATCAGTGCCCCTCTGATCTGTGGGTGGCTGGTTAGCCGTCTTCGGGCCATCAATAGTCGCTGTGGCCTTACCCTTCCACTGCCCCTTGGGCTTGTTGACTCTGCTGTTGGGGTTCTTGGTAACACTCGTAGTCACGGTGACCCCACTTCTCGCAGTAACGACACTGCACGTCGTTTCCTTTGCAGTCCTTGCCGGGGTGGTCTCCGTTACACCACTTATAGTAGTAGTGGCGCTCCGGTCCAGAACCCGTGCTAGCTGCTATCACAATACACAATCAATACTTATTTCACAACTTAACATCATACACTTCAACTTGTTACACATGATTATATAATTACCCTTAGGTGGGTAAGAGCGTAGGGGTTTCGCCGCATAAGCATATGTGAGCTTCAATGGCTCCTCAGCTGTGGTGGTTGGGCTTGGCCCTTGTCACCCTGGTGCTGACTCTTCTGGGGCTGGGGATAAGGCTTCTTCTTCTTCTTTCCTCCCCCGTACCCCTGCGGACTCTGGCCCTCGCTCGTGGCCTTGCGCTTGTGCGCATTCTCCTCGTCCCTCAGACGGACGGTAATCTCAACCTTAGCAGCGACATGATAGCACTCCTGAATTTAGGATGTCAGTCATGCCCGCAAAACATACTCACAAACTCATATTAATATTCACTTATGGATTACATTTATTCACATCACACCGTATTCTAATTACCTGCAAGGTAGTATACTCAGCTGGCCCCATCCCATAGCGAAGACGGTGGCTGAGACCGTTGTAGAAACGGTTTACCAGCACCCGGTTCGAGTATCCCAGGTCCGGTAACAGGTGGATAAGACCGGTGAATGCAGTGTAGTACTCATCAACCGACATCTTGTCCCCCTGCCTCAGACTATCCAGCTCCAGGCGCTTGGCCTCTTGAACATGCACAGGGTAGTATTTGGCTCGCAGTAGTGCCGTGTACTCCCTCCAACCAAACTGAGGATCCGCCATCCGGTCCTCTCTCACAAGCTTCCACCAACTCTGTGCCGAACCCTTCAGGTAGTAAGCGGCAAGACGGACCTTGGCCCCAGCAGGCACATCCAAGGTCTCGTAGGCGGTCTCCAACTTGGAGATGTACGCCTCCAGCTTACGTGGGTCGGTCTCCCCATGAAATGACGGGGGTCTCAAGTCTGCCAATGCCTTGACCCAGTTGGTCTCTCGTGGCGGTGGCGGTGGTGGTTGAACTTCGGGCTGTTGCCCCTGCTGAATTGCAGCTACAAGTTTGGGACCATTTGGGCTACGGCGGCCGCTACAGCTTCGGCCATAACCTGAGCCATAGTATTCTCGCCCTGGTCATCCGCATCTCCAGTACCGCTTCCGCGGCCTCTACCTCTCGGTCTACCTGACATCTGAATTCACACGAACATTATTGGCATTATGCTTACACACTTATCGGTTCCAACGGTTATAACGTTTTCCCGACAACAAGGTATCTCCACACTTGGTTAGTGGTTAACCTTTCCATAACTGCTCACTTAGGTAACTGTAGTTAGGTTTCCTAACTCGGTATATTCCTAAGCTCGGTATTCTAGTCATCAGAGCGATACTTCGCTCTGATACCACTTTTTGTAACACCCCTACTACACACTTACTATTAACTAGAGTCGCAGCGGAGAATAAACAATAACTAAACGATTGGTGCTACAACGCCGTCAACCACCTACGTGGTTAACAAGGCAGAATAAATACAAGTGTACCGGTCTGATGATCAGACTCCCGAGCATAGAACTAATAACCATATATACATAACACAATACCGAGTATTTACTTACATCCTTCACTGTAAACTGTTCACAACCAAAATACATAACGCCACGGGAGCACAGGCGCATCCCGGGCCCAACATCCAAAAATAATCAAAAGTAATCCTGCATCCTAGAATCTAGAGCCATTCTGCTTCTTCGATCCTCATCCTGCAGTAAAAGAAATATGGAGCCCCCGAGGGGGTCAGCAACCCTTGGCTGGTATGGCTAACGCGCAGCCCATCGGCTACCGGGATACGCGCAACTAATTGTCATGATAACATGGCATTCATTTTTAAACATAACATAACATAACATGCGGCATAGCATTATCATTTCATAGCAACATCACATACACAGTGGATACTTTTCCACAATCACAAACCAAAGGGTTAAACAACATAAGAGCCTAGAGAATGGTTCACTCTCATATTAAGCTCGTTACACACACTCATTACCGTTCTGTTATTCGAACGAGTAACTTAAGTCACAAATGGTTCGGATATAGTGACCCGAACACACCACACAAACACATGTTCCCACTAAACCGATCATAAGTCAGAATAGGTAAGCTTTGGAGGAAGCTAGCGGGAGATCGAACGCCAAATTAAGGAGAACAATCTTAACAACATAAGAGTCGAATCTGATTCAGATATCTACTCTTGACTTACATGCATGACCGGACAACCGGATTCCTCACTTCCCAGTTAGCACTTGTTAGAAGTTCACGGTGGAACTTAACAAACAATACACAACAAGTGGTAAGTCATGTTAGACACACACAAGGGAAATGAGTCAAATCATAACGTCACAATAATATGAACAACGGTAAACTCTTTACATGTTTAAGTCTTATAACGTCATAAACACACAGAAAAACAAAAACACACAAGCCGGTGTAAACCGGTAGGCAACAGACTGCAAGAAAACCATACCTTGGTCCTTGCTTCGATTGATTTCCACCGTAGGTCACTCCTATACATGTTTAAGAATGTCGGTTAATTATTTACGTAACTTCAAACTTACTAAATGTTTAACATGATTGTATGACATGTTTTTAATGCCCAACTAATCCTTCATTACCTACATTATACCCCCTAGGGTTAACTACATTAGCCACACTCTTTACTTTTTTTATATAAATTTTGGTCTGTCCGACCCACCGTCCGACCCACAACTGGGTCGGACCCTTCCAGTGATTTACGGGTTTAGAAAACTTAACCTGTCCGACCCATGTCCGACCCAACCATCTGGGTTGACCATTCCAGAGATTTTATCGACCTTTGAACATACATGTCCGACCCATGTCCGACTCACTCGACTGGGTCGGACCATTACAGAACATTTACCGCCTTACAAAACACCCACGTCCGACCCATGTCCGACATGTCCGACTCACTCGACTGGGTCGGACCATTCCAGAACATTTACCGTCCTTCAAAACACACCGTCCGACCCATGTCCGACCCAAGTCCTCTGGGTCAGACCGTTCCAGAACCAATTACTGACGTCTAACAGAGGTTGTCCGACCAAACTTGGGTCGGACGCCACCAAAACTTGCCCAAACTTTGTCAAATCTTCACCAAACTTCTTCTTAAGCCTCCTAATGTTTTCTAACATCATTTGGTACACTTAAATCCTCATACAACATCCATAAAATTCATTATCTATCTCCTTAACACTTACTCATTCCATACCAAAATTCCTAACCCTTATGTTATTTTCTCCTAGGTCTCTAAGTGGTGTTTCATACCTAAGATGATCACTTATGCCAAAATACTCCCTCACCACAACAACATCATCTCTCAAGCATCTATTCTCACAACTATCTCCTTATGTCATTCTTGAAATCCTTTTTCAAGTTTACACTTTCTCCTTGTTCATCAAAGTTTGCATAATCTTAAACACAAGTCTAAATGACTTTGGTGTATCCCAAAACATTCATTTGCATCATAAAATCCTCTAGATCATTGCCTAGGCACTTTTACATCTTTAAACACCTTAATGCATGCTTCTTCCACTAGTTGAACACTTAACCATCCTAAACATTTCCTAACTTACCAAACTCTTTAAACCCTTAGAACTTCTTGTTTATTACCTAAATTTTGACATGAACTCTCCTAGAACATTACTAAACCAAAACACATTGCTTTCACCATTAAACAACCAAAAACACTAAAATCCATCAAACACATTCTTATACACAAACTTCACACATTAGCACTACATCACAATATAGTGCATAATTTAAATTGCATAGCACTTAGGCCCTTAAATAACATGGCTCTTAGGCCCTTAAGATGCATAAATCTTAAACACTGAATTTCCCACAGTATATTTGCCTTTGACCTGCAAATACACTCAACAATACATATGCCTTTTACTAAGCCTTGAGGACATTCTTCTAAGTCATTTTCCATTGGCTCCTTAAATCATTTCATAAGCAAGATAAGCTCATTTCTCCTAAGACTTTAAACCACATTAGGTTAGCACATTTACCTCTTTTCCTCACAACTTCTTTCTTGTTTCCTTGACTAAATTGGCAAGGCTTTTGATTGTTTGTCAACTTCTAAACATTATACAAACAATATAATGAGTATTCAAGCTTTAAGCTTCATCTCATTGTAAACCCTAGATTGTACATTGTTTTAAAAACATTAAGATAAGTGTTTTACCTTAGTATTTGAAGAGAGTTTGAATATCTATCAAGAGAGGACTCCACCTAGTCGTTGAAAGGTTGGAATGAAGCTAGAACAAAGCAATATAATGACTCCATTAAGAGTGATTTTCGGTCAAGATAAAAACATGGAGGAAACATCATTTTTCTTTGAGATCCTTACCTAGAAGCAAAGGAGATCAATAATATGTAGAAATATAAGCTCAAGCTCCTTCAATGGTGGAACTCCATGGCACCGAAATGGTGGTCTTGAAGTTTTGAGAAGATAGGAATGAAGAGCTTGATGAGAGGAAGAGAATGGTGGTGTTGTTTTGATTTGGTTAAGTGAGCTAGGAAATACAAGTGGTCAAAGATGGAGTCTTGGTGTGTACTATTGCAAACCGTAAATGGAGAATGAAGAAGAGGTAGAAGATAGCTTGGAACCGTGTGAAATGAAGAAGGGAGGAAGAAATGAGATGAGTTTTGCTTTTAAAGATATTTATACGTTAAAGCAAATAGTAACTTAAGAGTCATCTTTATTTACTTAACAAGTTAACATGTTTGGTGACTCATTACTACAAAAAACCGGCCCCCTTTATATCACTAAGGGTATTTTAGTTTGTTTATCAATTTAATTACTTATACAAACATATGTTACAAACTAGCTTATTTAGTTACTATTCACTAAAACAAGGCACATAGAAGTGAAAATTTTGATTTCCCATTGATATAGACTTCCAAATGTGATACTATATAGTACACATGTTAATTAAAGAGTAATGATGGACATTTAGCCATTCAAAACTCATTTACAAGACAATTTTTCAAAAATGTGCTTTAAGACTCCTTAAAGCACATTTTGTGTTTTAACTTGTTTTCAAGCTTGGTTTTCTTTGGTAATTGGTTTAATATGTTCATTAGTACATAAATAAGGTCTTGGTAAGTTCATTAGGTCTTACCCCAGCTTATTCCAAGCTTAGAGCACATTTTGGCCTTTATTGACCTTAAAGCACATTTGTGTTTTCTATCATTTAAATTGTTTACTAATGTTTCTAAGACTCTTTTTAGTCTTAATATACCATATTTAAATGTTTAAACAACATACTAAGGTTTGGGGTATTTCAATCTACCCCCTTAAAAGAACTTTGTCCTCAAAGTTCACACTTCCACATATCCTAAATGTTAGAACACGGGAATACATATAACAATATTTCCATACAACATTAACAACACACTTACATAACATTAGACACAAGGTCCATACAACATAACAATACAAATCATCAACATCATTCAGACACAACGGTCTGTAACATGACAACATAACATAGACGATGTATTTAAATACACGTCGTACACACATAACCGAAACGGCTCTACCCCCCTTAAAAGGGGTACGCCCCGTACCCTATACACATAAACACTAAGAAGTAAACAATGACGGGTACTTCACCTTCATCTTATCTTCCAGCTCCCAAGTGGCCTCCTCAACGTCCTGGTTAGACCAAAGAACTTTCACCAGTCTCACAGACTTATGGCGAGTGTCTCGAGTCTTAGTATCCAGAATCCGTACCGGAGTCTCCACTGATCGCATGGTCGGCTCTAAGGTTAGCCTTTCAGGCTGAAGCACATGAGACGGATGAGACATATACTTCTTCAACTGGGACACATGAAATACATCATGTACCTTGCCCAGCTCGGCGGGTAGATCAAGTCTGTAAGCTACCGGGCCGATCCGCTCCGTCACAACATAAGGCCCCACATATTTGGGCTCAACTTGCCTTTCTGGCCAAAACGAAATACTCCCTTCATGGGGGATACTCTCAAAATACCTGATCGCCCACGGCGAACTCCAGGTCACGTCTGCGCACATCTGCGTACGACTTCTGTCTATCCTGAGCTGCCTTCATGTTAGCCCGGATCTGGCGAACTTCTGCCTGAACTTGTTCAAGATACTCTGGTCCTATAATGACCGTCTCACTCGACTCATCCCAGCATAATGGCGTGCGGCATGGTCTACCGTACAAAGCCTGGAAAGGAGACATCTTGATCGAAGCATGGTAACTGTTGTTGTAACTAAACTCGATCAGATGTAACTTGTCAATCCAGCTGGTCTGAAAGTCAAGTGCACATGCACGTAACATATCCTCAAGTGTCTGGATGGTGCGCTCACTCTGGCCATCTGTCTGTGGGTGAAACGCTGTACTCAATTTCAGTTCGGTACCCAGTGCTTCTCGCGTAGACTTCCAATACCTCGATAAGAATCTGGTATCTCTGTCAGATACAATGGTTTTCGGTACCCCATGATGTCTTACAATCTCTCTGTCGAAGAGCTCTGCAAGTTTTGCCACTTTCCAGGTGTCCTTCATCGGTATGAATCGAGCCACCTTGGTCAGTCGGTCAACAATAACCCAAATCATATTCAGACCTCCCCTTGTAGGCGGAAGCCCTACTACGAAGTCCATAGAAATATCATGGAACTTCCACTCAGGCACTGGCATTGGCTGTACCATACCACCAGGCCGTCGGTGCTCAAACTTGACCTTCTGGCAAGTGAGACACCTCAATACATAATCAGTAACATCCTTTTTCATTCCAGTCCACCAAAAATATCTTTTCATACCCTTATACATCTTTGAAGCTCCGGGGTGAATCGAAGTAGTAGAACAATGGGATTCACTCAATATGCGCTCCTTCAACTCAGCGCTACTCCTCGGTATACACAGTCGGCCATTAAGCCTAATCAGGTCATCATCGTGGAGTCTGAAGTCGTACTTCTGACCCTCGAATGTGCCATCAATAAGCTTCTGCCTGATCTCCAACATATACTGATCCGTCATCTGAGCACTCCGCACCTCTTCAACCAAGCCAGTATGAGAGACTAGCGAATGGAGAGAGTGTGCTCGGCGACTCAATGCGTCAGCTACCACATTTGCCTTACCTCTTTGTACTGTAGATTAATGTCGTAGTCGTTTAGAAACTCAACCCACCTTCTTTGCCTCATGTTCAACTCCTTCTGAGTGAACAAGTACTTTAAACTTTTGTGGTCCGAATAAATTGTCACACTTACCCCATACAAATAATGTCGCCATATCTTCAATGCGAAGACAATGGCACCCAGTTCTAGATCGTGGGTAGGGTAGTTCTCTTCATGCTTCTTCAGCTGTCGGGAGGCGTAAGCTACGACCTTCCCGTGTTGCATCAACACACAACCCATACCTCTGCCTGATGCGTCGCAATAGACCTCAAAACCATCTGGACCGTCTGGTATAGTCAGGACTGGTGCAGATGTCAGAGCATCCTTGAGACTCTGGAAAGAACTCTCACAGTCGACTGTCCACTCGAATGGTGCATCCTTTTCATCAAGGAAGTCATCGGCTTCGAGACACTGGAGAAGTCCTTTACAAACCTCCTATAATAACCTGCCAGACCGAGGAAGCTCCTGATATCGGTAACTGTCTTCGGCCTAGGCCAGGTGCGCACTGCATCAATCTTTGCCGGATCAACAGCGATCCCGGCCTCAGAAATCACATGACCAAGAAAGGATACTTGGTTCAACCAAAACTCACACTTTGAAAATTTAGCATACAACTGATTCCTCCTCAATGTTTGTAACACATTTCTCAGGTGGCTTTCATGCTCACCTCTCGATTTCGAGTACACAAGAATATCGTCGATGAAGACTACCACTGACTTGTCCAACTGATCTTGGAACAAGCGGTTCATTAAGTCCATGAACTTAGCTGGTGCATTGGATAAACCAAACGGCATAACCGTAAACTCATAATGTCCATACCTAGTTCTGAATGCTGTCTTCTCAATATCACTGTCACGAATGGCAATCTGATGGTATCCGGATCGTAGATCTATCTTGGAGAATACTGATGCTCCCCTCAACTGATCAAATAAATCGTCGATGCGTGGTAAAGGGTAACGGTTCTTCACCGTAACTGCATTCAGCTCTCGATAGTCAATACACAGGCGGAGACTACCGTCCTTCTTCTTCACGAAGAGGACCGGCGCTCCCCATGGTGAAACGCTAGGGCGGATAAATCCCTTGTCGAGTAGGTCTCTCAGCTGCTCCTTGAGCTCTGTCATTTCTGCTGGAGCCATACGATAGGGCGCCTTCGCAATTGGTCCGGTGCCCGGAACCAAATCAATTTCAAACTCTACTTCCCGTGCTGGCGGCATGCCCGGCAGTTCCTTAGGAAATACATCAGGAAACTCCGACACTACCGGCACATCAGGACTAAACTCTGGATCTCTCTCTATGTCCTGGACATAGCAGAGGTATACATCACTCCCTCGTCGTAGTTCACGACACATAGCCATGGCGGTGATGATCTGAGTCGAAGGCTCCCTGGGCCTCTGGCGGTAAGATATAGTAACCCCAGATGGACTCCGAAGAAGCAGACGATGCTCGGCACACAGGATTCTGCCCTGTACCGCTCCAACCAGTTCATCCCGACAATCACATCAAAACCAAGTCCGTCGAACTCTCAAGTCGATCGGAAACTCTTCACCTCTGATTCGTACAACAACATCTCGGTGGTAGCGGGTACACCTGATCCGCTCTTTCGACGGGAGAGTGACTAGGAAGTCTGGCATCTCATCACCGTCTAACCCAGCCTCTTCGCAAAGGATAGCGAAATAAATGTGTGTGAGGCTCCGGAGTCGAACAAGATCGAAGCGTCCACGCCATTGACTGGAAAGGTACCGGTGAGGATTGTGCCGCTCTTGCCGGCTTCTGCCTCATTGCAGACACTCAGTATACCTCCCGTTCCGAGAGCACAGCCTAATTCATTGGCAAACTAATAAGTATTGGGTAACAACACGGTTGATATACTTCAACAACTCCACTTTATTCATTAACACACTCTTCTTACACATACATTGGTTTACACTGTTGACATAACTAAAACACATATATAACATCCTTAACATACACTGGCTTAACACATTACATAATTATACAAGGCTTTAAAACTGTCTGAAGGTCAAATTCAAACGTCCGGGTTTCATGTGTGTGGCATTGATCACTGCCGACGGTGCGGTATTCAGTTTGATCTTCTGATGCCATGATATAGCATCCTCGACTGCCCACCCATGATTAACACATCTCCTGACTTAGTACTAACTTCTTCGCGAGATCAGCACGCTTCTGCTCGCCATATATAAACACTGCGGTATCACCAATGGACCAAGACACCACGGGTACTCCCTTACTTAGAGACTCGGGTGACTCGTCCTTATCTTGGTGTAAACCTAATCGTCCACCTTTCTGGTAGAAGTTCACAATACACAAATCTGCTTTAACACTTGGAATTGAATCCGTTTCAACTTGCTGAGCAATTCCCACGGCGTGTTAACGACCGCAAGGAACTCCTCAGGTATCATCGGTACAGTTGCTCCGTCTTCAGCTCGCACTTCTTGATATGTCTTGGTGTAAGGATTCCAGTCCTTACCCATGCACATCATCTTCAATTTCATTCTTGATCCGCTCGGGTATTCAGGTGTGTAGAAACCTCCAGGTGTTGCTCCAAGTTCATTGCATCGTCTGATGATATGGACTTGTGCTTCCGGGTCAGGTATCCATTTAAGAGTATCATACCTGGCTGGATAACCTGACATTGCTCCATTGGAAAGTCGGTGATGTTGATGGTGGTTTCTTCAGGGTTTGGTGTGGGTGGGATTGGATAACATATATTGAAGGTTCCTTTAAGTTTAGAATTACCTAATTAGGTGACTTTCACACTATACTTTACTCTTTACTCACATAATAATACACTTGGACTCACTAACACACATGCATGAAATGCGGTATGCAATCACTTATTTCATTCAACAGTTAGTAGGCGGTGGTACTGGTCTAGAAGGGCCCTGGCGCCTCAGACCGGTCCACCACATGCAGGGTGGCCTTGCTAGGTCCCGACCCCTTCCCCTTCTGGGAATCAGTGCTCCTCTGATCTGTGGGTGGCTGGTTAGCCGTCTTCGGGCCATCAATAGTCGCTGTGGCCTTACCCTTCCACTGCCCCTTGGGCTTGTTGACTCTGCTGTTGGGGTTCCGGTAACACTCGTAGTCACGGTGACCCCACTTCTCGCAGTAACGACACTGCACGTCGTTTCCTTTGCAGTCCTTGCCGGGGTGGTCTCCGTTACACCACTTACAGTAGTAGTGGCGCTCCGGTCCAGAACCCGTGCTAGCTGCTATCACAATACACAATCAATACTTATTCACAACTTAACATCATACACTTCAACTTGTCACACATGATTAAATAATTACCCTTAGGGGGTAAGAGCGTAGGGGTTTCGCCGCATAAGCATATGTGAGCTTCAATGGCTCCTCAGCTGTGGTGGTTTGGGCTTGGCCCTTGTCACCCTGGTGCTGACTCTTCTGGGGCTGGGGATAAGGCTTCTTCTTCTTCTTTCCTCCCCCGTACCCCTGCGGACTCTGGCCCTCGCTCGTGGCCTTGCGCTTGTGCGCATTCTCCTCGTCCCTCAGACGGACGGTAATCTCAACCTTAGCAGCGGCATGATAGCACTCCTGAATTTAGGATGTCAGTCATGCCCCGCAAAACATACTCACAAACTCACATTAATATTCACTTATGGATTACACTTATTCACATCACACCGTATTCTAATTACCTGCAAGGTAGTATACTCAGCTGGCCCCATCCCATAGCGAAGACGGTGGCTGAGACCGTTGTAGAAACGGTTTACCAGCACCCGGTTCGAGTATCCCAGGTCCGGTAACAGGTGGATAAGACCGGTGAATGCAGTGTAGTACTCATCAACCGACATCTTGTCCCCCTGCCTCAGACTATCCAGCTCCAGGCGCTTGGCCTCTTGAACATGCACAGGGTAGTATTTGGCTCGCAGTAGAGCCGTGTACTCCCTCCAACCAAACTGAGGATCCGCCATCCGGTCCTCTCTCACAAGCTTCCACCAACTCTGTGCCGAACCCTTCAGGTAGTAAGCGGCAAGACGGACCTTGGCCCCAGCAGGCACATCCAAGGTCTCGTAGGCGGTCTCCAACTCGGAGATGTACGCCTCCAGCTTACGTGGGTCGGTCTCCCCATGAAACGACGGGGGTCTCAAGTCTGCCAATGCCTTGACCCAGTTGGTCTCTCGTGGCGGTGGTGGTTGAACTTCGGGCTGTTGCCCCTGCTGAATTGCAGCTACAAGTTGTGGGACCATTTGGGCTACGGCGGCCGCTACAGCTTCGGCCATAACCTGAGCCGTAGTATTCTCGCCCTGGTCATCCGTATCTCCAGTACCGCTTCCGCGGCCTCTACCTCTCGGTCTACCTGACATCTGAATTCACACGAACATTATTAGCATTATGCTTACACACTTATCGGTTCCAACGGTTGTAACGTTTTCCCGACAACAAGGTATCTCCACACTTGGTTAGTGGTTAACCTTTCCATAACTGCTCACTTAGGTAACTGTAGTTAGGTTTCCTAACTCGGTATATTCCTAAGCTCGGTATTCTAGTCATCAGAGCGATACTTCGCTCTGATACCACTTTTTGTAACACCCCTACTACACACTTACTATTAACTGGAATCGCAGCGGAGAATAAACAATAACTAAACGATCGGTGCTACAACGCCGTCAACCACCCACGTGGTTAACAAGGCAGAATAAATACAAGTGTACCGGTCTGATGATCAGACTCCCGAGCATAGAACTAAAACCATATATACATAACACAATACCGAGTATTTAATTACATCCTTCACTGTAAACTGTTCACAACTAAAAATACATAACGCCACGGGAGCACAGGCGCATCCCGGGCTCAACATCCAAAAATAACCAAAAGTAATCTGCAGCCTAGAATCTACAGCCATTCTGCTTCCTCGATCCTCATCCTGCAGTAAAAATATGGAGCCCCCGGGGGTCAGCAAACCTTGGCTGGTATGGTTAACGCGCAGCCCATCGGCTACCGGGATACGCGCAACTAATTGTCATGATAACATGGCATTCATTTTTTAAACATAACAACATAACATGCGGCATAGCATTATCATTGCATAGCACAACATCACATACACAGTGGATACTCTTTCCACAATCACAAACCAAGAAGGTTAAACAACATAAGAGCCTAGAGAATGGTTCACTCTCATGTTAAGCTCGTTACACACACTCATTACCGTTCTGTTATTCGAACGAGTAACTTAAGTCACAGATGGTTCGGATATAGTGACCCGAAACACACCACACAAACACATGTTCCCACTAAACCGATCATAAGTCAGAATAGGTAAGCTTTGGAGGAAGCTAGCGGGAGATCGAACGCCAAATTAAGGAGAACAATCTTAACAACATAAGAGTCGAATCTGATTCAGATATCTACTCTTAACTTACATGCATGACCGGACAACCGGATTCCTCACTTCCCAGTTAGCACTTGTTAGAAGTTCACGGTGGAACTTAACAAACAATACACAACAAGTGGTAAGTCATGTTAGACACACACAAGGGAAATGAGTCACATCATAACATCACAATAATATGAACAACGGTAAACTCATTACATGTTTAAGTCTTATAACGTCATAAACACACAGAAAAACAAACAACACACAAGCCGGTGTAAACCGGTAGGCAACAGACTGCAAGAAAACCATACCTTGGTCCTTGCTTCGATTGATTTCCACCGTAGGTCACTCCTATACATGTTTAAGAATGTCGGTTAATTATTTACTTAACTTCAAACTTACTAAATGTTAACATGATTGTATGACATGTTTTAATGCCCAACTATCCTTCATTACCTACATTATACCCCCTAGGGTTAACTACATTAGCCACACTCTTTACGTTTTTTTATATAAATTTTGGTCTGTCCGACCCACCGTCCGACCCAACTGGGTCGGACCCTTCCAGTGATTTACGGGTTTGAAAAACTAACCTGTCCGACCCATGTCCGACCCAACCATCGGGTGGACCATTCCAGAGATTTATCGACCTTTGAACATACTGTCCGACCATGTCCGACTCACTCGACTGGGTCGGACCATTACAGAACATTACCGCCTTACAAAAACCCACGTCCGACCCATGTCCGACTCACTCGACGGGTCGGACCATTCCAGAACATTACCGTCCTTCAAAACACGGCGTCCGACCCAATGTCGGACCCAAGTCCTCGGGCGGACCGTTCCAGAACCAATTATGACGTCTAACAGAGGTTGTCCGACCCAAAACTTGGGTCGGACGCCACCAAAACTTGCCCAAACTTTGTCAAATCTTCACCAAACTTCTTCAAGCCCTAATGTTTTCAACATCATTTGGTACACAAATCCTCATACAACATCCAAAATCATTATCTATCTCCTTAACACTTACTCATTCATACCGAAATTCCTAACACTTATGTTATTCTCCTAGGTCTCTAAGTGGTGTTTCATACCTAAGATGATCACTTATGCCAAAATACTTCCTCACCACAACAACATCATCTCTCAAGCATCTATTCTCACAACTATTCCTTATGTCATTCTTGAAATCCTTTTTCAAGTTTACACTTCTCCTTGTTCACCAAAGTTTGCATAAATCTTAACACAAGTCTAAATGACTTTGGTGTATCCCAAAACATTCATTGCATCTAAAATCCTCTAGAACATTGCCTAGGCCTTTTTACATCTTTAAACACCTTAATGCATGTTTCTTCCACTAGTTGAACACTTAACCATTCTAAACATTTCCTAACTTACCAAACTCATTTTAAACCCTTAGAACTTCTTGTTTATTACCTAAATTTTGACATGAACTCTCTAGAACATTACTAAACCAAAACACATTGTTTTCACCATAAACAACCAAGAACACTAAAATCCATCAAACACATTCTTATACACAAACTTCACACATTTAGCACTACATCACAATATAGTGCATAATTAAATTGCATGGCACTTAGGCCCTTAAATAACATGGCTCTTAGGCCCTTAAGATGCATAAATCATAAACACTGAATTTCCCACATTATATTTGCCTTTGACCTGCAAATACACTCAACAATACATATGCCTTTTACTAAGCCTTTGAGGACATCTTCTAAGTCATTTCCCATTGGCTCCTTAGATCATTTTCATAAGCAATATAAGCTCATTTCTCCTAAGACTTTAAACCACATTAGGTTAGCACATTTACCTCTTTTCCTCACAACTTCTTTCTTGTTTCCTTGACTAAATTGGCAAGGCTTTGATTGTTGTCAACTTCTAAACATTATACAAACAATATAATGAGTATCAAGCTTTAAGCTTCATCTCATTGTAAACCCTAGATTGTACATTGTTTTAAAAACATTAAGATAAGTGTTTTACCTTAGAACTTGAAGAGAGTTTGAATATATATCAAGAGAGGACTCCACCTAGTCCTTGAAAGGTTGGAATGAAGCTAGAACAAAGCAATATAATGACACCATTAAGAGTGATTTTCGGTCAAGATAAAAACATGGAGGAAAACATCATTTTCTTTGAGATTCCTTACCTAGAAGCAAAGGAGATCAATAATATGTAAAAATATAAGCTCAAGCTCCTTCAATGGTGGAACTCCATGGCACCGAAATGGTGGTCTTGAAGTTTTGAGAAGATAGGAATGAAGAGCTTGATGAGAGGAAGAGAATGGTGGTGTTTGTTTTTGATTTGGTTAAGTGAGCTAGGAGGAAATACAAGTGGTCAAAGATGGAGTTGGTGTGTACTATTGCAAACCGTGAATGGAGAATGAAGAAGAGGTAGAAGAGAGCTTGGAACCGTGTGAAATGAAGAGGGAGGAAGAAATGAAGATGAGTTTGCTTTTAGAAGATATTATACCTTAAAGCAAATAGTAACTTAAGAGTCATCTTTATTACTTAACAAGTTAACATGAGTGGTGACTCAACTACAAAAACGGCCCCCTTTATATACTAAGGGTATTTTAGTCTTTGTTTATCAATTTAATTACTTATACAAACATATGTTACAAACTAGCTTATTAGTTACTATTCACTAAAACAAGGCACATAGAAGTGAAATTTTTGATTTCCCATTGATATAGACTTCCAAATGTGATACTATATAGTACACATGTTAATTAAAGAGTAATGATGGACATTTAGCCATTCAAAACTCATTTACAAGACAATTTTCAAAAATGTGCTTTAAGACTCCTTAAAGCACATTTTGTGTTTTAACTTGTTTTCAAGCTTGGTTTTCTTTGGTAATTGGTTTAATATGTTCATTAGTATATAAATAAGGTCTTGGTAAGTTCATTAGGTCTTACCCAAGCTTATCCCAAGCTTAGAGCACATTTTGGCCTTTATTGACCTTAAAGCATATTTGTGTTTTCTATTTTAAATTGTTTACTAATGTTTCTAAGACTCTTTTTAGTCTTAATATACCATATTTAAATGTTTAAACAACATACTAAGGTTTGACCTAATTAGGTTAATTCTAAACTTCAAAGGAACCTTCAATATATGTTATCCAATCCCACCCACACCAACCCTGAAGAAACCACCATCAACATCACCGACTTTCCAAGGAGCAATGTCAGGTTATCCAGCCAGGTATGATACTCTTAAATGGATACCTGACCCCGGAGCACAAGTCCATATCATCAGACGATGCAATGAAACTTGGAGCAACACCTGGAGGTTTGTACACACCTGAATACCCGAGCGGATCAAGAATAAGGTTAATATATATGCCTATGCGGCAACATAAAATAGTTTTGTATAAAAACTATAGGTTATAAGTTAAGGAAATAAAAATATCATATCAAATGATATTAGTATAAGGTATAACATCACATAATGTTTTGTGGTCAAAATAGAATTTAAATAAATTCAAGGGTTGTACCGAATTACATAAGGTTGGAAAATGAATTTTAGACTAAGGTCAATAATGTTATAACAATTATATGGTATTAAGGTGGTTTAATGGAATTAATACAAATAAGGTATTCACATTAAATGATGTGACAAACAATAAGTAAATGAGATTTATAAACTAAGGTGTTTATGGAATAAACCTTAGGAGTTGTAAATATACAACATAAAATGTTACATAATATTAGGATAATAATCTTAATATAAGTTGTATAATATATCAACTAATGGGAATAATCATCTAATAAAAGATGATAAAATGTAACATAAAAATAAGAGTTTATTAAACTCATGGGAATTACCTACGTGGTAAATATATACATACACAAGAATAATGTATGTAAGGTGGATATATATATTTGGTTGGAAACCATATGATTTAATGGTGGTGGTTATTTCAAAAAAATAATATAGTTACGAACTATAAGTTATGAATTTTGGATGCAAATATTAATTGCTAAAGATAAATGGATCATATAATACATTGTATTATAATGGATGGTGGGAGAATGATACAATACAAAAATAATATAATACAATCATGCATGCATACATGCAACTATAGGTTATGTACCTAAACTAGATGGTGGATAAGATTAAAAGAAAATACAACGAATTAAACTTAACAGTTGAAATATTATGACGTATGAGTTTTAAGTAACAAAGCCGACTGTTTTAGAGAAACCCGTAACAACAATTGTAGAAAACAGGGGTGAGCTGTCGGGGTTACTTATTATTCGGAAATACCGGATGTAATTAGTCATGGAGAGACTTATAGTTTTATTACTATTTAGAGTATACTTCTGACAAGACGCTTGACGAGCTAGTGGACTACACAGAGCGTAGGATCTTGCTGATTCATACTCCACCGTAATACAATCAGGGTGAACGGTATGTAAAGGGGTTTGATCCGAGTTGTCCTAAGGTTGCTCCTTAGGCTCGGATTTGGTTGATATAACTTGTGTGTTATATGCGTGTGGTTACATGTATGTGTTTAAGTGTTACTGCATTATTTATTTATGCACGAGCGTCCCACGGGACTAACACTACGTCGACTATAGATCGACTTATATAAACATACATATGCGTTGTGATGACATGACGGTTACTTGATATAATACCATGATATTAATATTAAGTATATGGTAACCTAAGTAAAACACTTAGGGACGAGTCACGACATTGTCGGTCTCTAGAGCATGGATCTCGAACATGAATATAACCTAGATTACTTCTAGGTATGCGTGAGACCCATTGGGCAGCTAACTAATAATTATATTCTCCATAAGACTAAGAGCAGATCTTAAACATTATGAGAGAGAGATGGTATGAGTTGAGGTGAGGAATCCCGGTAGTTTACGAAATACTTGGTTGCGCATTTGTGATCACTGAGGGGTTTCCTAATTGGATTCCGCTCCAGGTTATATCCAACGAGCCCAAACTGGATTGTGGATCAGGTGGCTACGGCCTTTTTATGGACGTCTTACGAGACATAAGAGAGTCAGGGGCCTCCGGACCTCTGGCGAAATGAGCACCTTTGTGTGTACGGGAGGACTACTGTCCATGGTGAGGTTATAGGGTTGTCTTAACATGACGCCCAACTGATATTAATAATTAAACTTGGTTTGGATGGTTGGGGCCTTAAAGGCCAAATTAAATTAAATATGAAAACTGTACGCTACGGTGAATGTACATTGTACATATGGATGGGGCCTTGAAGGCCAAACTAAATTGAATTAATAAAGGTGGTATACGCTACGGCGATTGTACATTGTACATCATATTGTGGTTGTTCGATACGTTCGATATATAATTGTGGATTGTGATATTAGATGATTGTCTGGATTGGATGGATGGTTGAATATCTATGAATATTTGTATGGATGATTATGTATAATATACATTTATATTACAGTATGACTATAACTGTAAAATGGTAAAGCATGAAACCAATCTAATAATAAGATGGTTAAAATGACAAGTGACCAACAGGGTCCAGGCCCGGCATAACTCAGCGTCTATCGCTGATACTACACCATTTCAGGTTGTTGGTCATTGTCGAAGCCGAAGAGCAGGAACAGGGTAATTGGAGTTTTGCTTATGTTACTACACATGGAGATGTTGTATAGCAATGAGGATGGTGAATTGTAATATGGTAAGGTTGTGTATATTCAGGTTTGGGTAGATGCTCACTTGTCGATGTTTATGATTTATGGATTTAGTATGATGTATAGGAGTTTCTCGTTATCACGACGGTTAGCAGTGTTTATGTTGGAAGTTGGATGTAGTTTTGCTTCATTGCTCGCATGGGCGAGTAATGGCCGGTGACACCCGAGTGAGTTTTGTAATTGTTATTTATTTTCCGCTGCGAGACGTTTTATTTATTGCTACGTGAGAGATTATTACGTGATTGTGGAGAGGGGTGTTACAAAGTGGTATCAGAGCGGAGTACCGCTCTGATGACGAGAAAGTAGGTTAAGACAGTGAGCTTAGGACTTGGGAAACATTGGGAACATTTGGGAAGTACGAGACGAATCGTCTTAGAAAGATATTGTGTCTAGTGACGCAAATTGCGTGATAGGATAGCCTTTAAGGCAATTCAATATCTACTGGTTGTGTACGGTAATTTACCGAATATTTATGTGACATACTGTACTATAGATGTCTGGGGGAACTAGAGGGCGTGGTACTGGAAGAGGTGGAGGCGGTGACCCCGGCATTCCAGGAGTTGCTGAGACGGTTGCAGCCGTTCTTGCACAGCTGGGTACTCAGATAGGAGGAGCACCAGCCCACCCGCCACAGCCCAGGGAAACGAACTGGCTGAAGTCAGTTGGCGAGACCCGACCACCTACATATTCTGTGGAACCAGACCCCGTAGCTTTGGAGCGTTACATTGTTGAACATGAGAAAGCATATGAAGCTTTACAAGTACCGGCCGACAAGAAGGTCGTCATTGCTGCTTTCCATCTGAAGGATGCAGCTAGTACTTGGTGGAGGTTGGTCAAGGACCATCACCTGGCTACGCCTGACTTTTCGTGGGCTGCTTTTGTCGAGTTGCTGAGAGGGAAGTACTATCCAACTCATCTTAAGTAGAAGAAGCGCCAGGAGTTCGAGACATTATCTCAGGGAAGTCTGACCGTGGATGAGTACTACGCTCGATTCATTGGTCTGCTGGACTTTATCCCCGGTGTGGATTACTCAGAGACCGTGAAGGTCGAGAAGTTTCGGGGGGGATTGTTGTTTCGCATCTAGATGGCGATGGGTGCTACCCTCTACACTACCATCCAGGTACTAACATGAAAGCCACAAATTATTTACTTGCTACATTACCAATTAACTTTGTGAGAACTTACCAATGAGATTCCAGGAGTGTTATGAGGCTGCCTCGAGGACGGAGCTAATGCTCCAGACTCGGGAAAAGACTCTCGGGGCCAAGAAAAGGAAGAACCCTGAGGGAGAGTCTGAGGGTGGAGGAGTATCTCCAGGCGATGGCCAAAAGAAGGGAAGTAAGGACTTATCCCACTCTCAATTGTTATCATATTAAATACCTAAGAATGCTGACCCGAAACTTAAACAGGAAATTCTTTCCAAAGAAAGGGCAGCAGGGTCACCAGGGAGCAAAGGGAAAAGAGCCCGTCCTTCAGTTGACCGGCCCAGCTATAGATGCTCAGCCTTCGAGATCCGCACCTCCTAAGGGTGAGAACACCTACCTCATAAATTCAAATGTAATCTTAACCTTTATACCATCAGATTTTAACTTAAACTTAAATACTATCATCAGGCACCGGACAGCCCCAGCGCCATTTTTACTGTAAGCGTTGTGGGAAGGACCATCCTGGGGTCGACTGCGAAGGCCGCAAAGTCGAGTGTCGGTGCTGCCACAAAGAGAGCCATAGGGAATTCGAGTGCTGGATGAACCCAGAGAGCCGTAATTACAGGCCACCAAAGAATATTCAGAAGACCTCAGCTGGAGGATCTGGAGTATCACGAGGCGGTCAAGATGGCCAGACATCTACTGATGCTGGAGCCCAGAGAGGCAAGGGAGTAGATAGGGCATGAGTACCCTAACTCCATGAGACCGCTGGTGGAAGACTTTTGCTTACTATGTTATGTACTTACTTGGGATGTTAGAGAGGGACATGTTATGAATATGTGGGAGTGTGTCATTGACCACTCGCCTTTCTGTGTATGACTTTGGAGACTAGATTTGTGAACTTGATGCGAGTAACCTTGAGACCATGACGGATTATATATATATGAACAGGATGTTAATGCTTACATTATCATGTAGCGATACTCTATGATGCAGAGTCAATGAGACCGGTAATTGCTGAACCAATATTTCCATCTACATGGCGCACTTGCTATTGCAAGTGCTATGACAAGTAAACCACTGAAATTTCCATCTGCCTTGCGCACTTGACAGAGCAAGCAGCAGCAACAGCAACAGTAACAGCTACTGCAAATGCGACTGCAACAACTACTACTTTTTAGTCTTTTATTATATCTATACAAAAAAAATGATTTTCAAACGTTTTCATACAAACCCTGAGATTGAAAACCTATGCAACTTGGGAAAGACCGTTAGTCTAACCTATGCAACTGGAGAATTATTCAGCAACTGTGATTGTAAACCACACCAGTTTGATTGTTTGGGAATTTTCAGGCAGGGCTTATTAGCCAAATACCATCAGTGTATACCCGCATTTAATACTAATCACTATTAGTGATAAATGTTTAGTCCTTATGGACAAGCATACCCTTTGTAGATGCACCACCGTCAGTGAGGATGGTTGGAAAGTGAAGAGCCAAGTTGCTCAAGCTATTATGCAATCTGCAATGCATCCAATTACATGGATGAGGGGACGAATATGAATTATGGATGAGTTATGATCATGAGAAACAGGGAGAAAAGAAATATGCGTGCATTCAATGAGATTAAATTAGGAGAACCGGGTTTGCTAAATGTAGCACAGATTTTACTTACACCGAGCTGGATAACGCCGCTTAAATGGCACGAATTACCACTGATGCCACCAGGGCAATAGCACTTATTACAGGATAACTGATAACATGAACTATTAGACAAGGAAAGAAAATAGGATATCCATCAGAGGGGGATTGACAACAGAATACTTCACAATAACCGTGTGACAGACATTACCAGTTTACTAAACGAGACATGGGACGACCGCACTCCGTTAGGAGCATGCGGGCCTGACAGACTTATTTATGAGTTAGTCGGGTAAGTAGTAATGTATCAGTACGGTACCCCATGCAAGTAGACAAGTAGTGTTAGGAACACGAGAAGTAGTCAACTCCATTCTACGGACAGTAAGACAGATTACCTCGAAGATGGACGAGAAGAGCCGCAGTTAAACCAACGGGCTAGAGAAATCAAGAACCTACACAGAGAACAGTAGACAGAATCCAGTGAAGACAGGGAAACCTTTCAAGGACGTGAACCTAAGGATAGAAACAGGAAAAAAAACCCATTATGGATGAATAATATGTACAACCCTCGTAAGGATCAAGCAAATGCTTGCAATCCAGAGGAAATCTACCAGATGATATGGACATAAACGTGTGACTACACGAGGAAAAAAGACAAAGCTATATAATAGCAGATACCTTAAGCAAGGAACAGTGGATTTGGAATGTACCACTCACAGGATAATTCAATCATCTTATCCGTTTGACTTATTAGATATTAGCTACTGAGAGTTTACGCCTCTGCACTCTGTATGACTGAGTGTTTTGGTATTGCACTTGTGCAGTTATTAATCTAGTGGGAATACGGAAAGATGTAATGGATATCAACACGAGTGTAAAAAAAAGGAGAACTACAACAGTGCGTTACTCCGGAACAAAACCACCAGGAGACATGGATGACAAACATCATCTTTAGGGACATATAGGCTGGTACGTCTTAGTATTACAAAGACAAGTGCAAAGAGCACTAAGTACTAACAGTAGCCAATGTCATATTACACCTCAAGCTGAATATCAGTGAGAGAAGACACACGCATGTATGCTAGTGATCCAAATGAGAGGATACACAGCTATGGAAGAGGCAAACTGGGCCTATGTTCACGGGTCTGCACCTCATACGGAGCGAGTGGGCCTAAAAGAATGAACTTGGGAGAGAGCACAAATAGACCAATGCCTTACCCTTTATTATTGTGGAGCCCAGAAGGGCTAGAGTCATACCCGTCTCTCTGATATGAGGATAATCCGCGAGTTGGTGAACTCTTTGAGAGCCAAGTATCCAGCGCTCCTTGTTGAGCGGCTGTTGTATACTTGTGGGGTACGGGGGTGTAACCCTTTTTAAGGGGGGTAGAGCCTCTTGGCTGTGCACATGTGTGCACTAAATTTTGTTTGTTTAGTATGCATTGCATACAAAGAATTGGTGGTGTGCGGGGCATGCGAGGTTGTTTGTTTGGTATGCATGGCATACAGTAAATTGTTTTGTATGCATGGCATACAGTGAATTGGTTTTGTTGGTTATGTTTGGTACGCGGGGCGTACGTTGCTTGGTATGTCTGTGTGTGATGTGCACTGGTATGTATGTATCTCACGAGATACTTGTTTGAATGTTGTATGTACACCATGTGTGTAGTACTTTTCTTATGCTATTTGTGATATGTATTCATATTGCTTTATAGAATGATTACATATGGTATCACCTAGATACGAAATGAATCATTAGTTATGGAATGTGGAACAATGGAATGTTATGGACACCTCAGGGAGGTTGTCAGGGTTGGTAGAACTGATAGGAAATGATGGTGCTGATGGATCACCTATATCCATATATGATTGAACTAACGCCACAACGTGATGGCTATGTGCTGTATAAGCGCAATACGATGTGTGTAAATGATATATCACATATATATACATTATGGGAATAATGGGTAGTTATACATTTATATACTTACCTATTTGATTAAGAGACTTCGGGACGAAGTCTTTTTAAGGGGGGTAGATTGAAATACCCCAAACTTATTAAACATGGATTAAATATTTAGTTACATCAATTAAGGCCTAAACATGCCTTAAAAGTCAACTGAGAACAACAGTGGTCAACACAAAGCAAGATGTTGCACCCTTTGACTGGTTAGGGTAAATAAATACCAAATGAACTTCATAGGACCTAAAAAAAATTGTCCTAAGTTTATTAACATAATACTAAACATATTATAATCGTTGGAAAACACTCCAACACAAAGAACAAGCATTTACATGCTTCAAGGTCAAAAAGGGCAAAAAAGTGCTCTAAGAATACCTTAAAGGTCTAATGACCTCTAAATGATATAAAATTGGATACCATGATCAAATATCATGTAAGGAACACATAAAAACCGTTGTCAAAGAAAACCAAGCTCAGAAACACCTTGCGACACAAATGTGCACTAAAACTCCTTAAAGCACGTCTTTGTGTAATTGTCTTCTAAATTGGTTTTAAATGGGCTAAAAGGTTATAAATACCTTTAAATATGATAAAATATCATATTATATCATATTAGGAATTTAATTCCAAGAATTTACAAATTTTTACAAATTTAATATTAAAATATTAATAAAACCCTAAAGTGGGGCCCGTTTGGGTCAACATTGACTAAGTTGGTCAATGTTGACCATTGACCACGAATTGGACTACATAAAATCGGTAACAGACCAAGAGACAAGTCCCATGTGACAATTAAATATACACCTTACTTTTACATAAAATAAGGAAAAGTAAACTTTAACTTATTTAAACATAAAGTGAGCTTACCACTTGCTTACCCCATGTGAGTGCAGCCGTTTGAGGAGCCTCCTCCCTCCTTATTACACGGTTGATTCCAAGGCTACAAGCAAGAACAAGACAAGAGTGGTGAGTCACCTATTCATTAATTGATTAAAGTAACATTAACATTTCATTATTGAATCAAATAAGCACAAATAATTCATCACCTTTCTCAATCATGGCCGGCTGCCTCCTTGCTTTGTCTCCAACGAATTTATCAACTAAAATCAACCTTGGCGAGTCATCAAGTCACTAAAATCATAAAAAATGCAAAAAATGACTTTAAGGTCAATTTAGGTCATTCTTCCTCATTTGCTCCATTCAGCCAAGTTTTCTCCTTGCTTTGAGCTCTCTTTGGCTCCTCTCAACCGTAGGTAAGTGTCCAAGCTCCATTGGAGAGAGCTCAAGCTCTAGGTGAGCTCCTAAGGCATAAAAATGCCCATTTTCTTCATCTTTCTTTCCTTTTTCCATTGATCTAGACTCCAACCTTTTCTATACATCTATGTAGAGTATTTTGGAGGTTAAATGTAATACTCCGTATTTTACGTTTTCAGATTTCATGACATAACAATGTTATTAATTTAAGTTATGTTATGTGTGCTTTGTTTAGTAGAGAGGACGCCGGAGTCTTTAAGTTAAAAGGCGGGGGCAAGGAGGTCATTCCCCTCCCTTTTATTTGGTAAGACTTATTAAGAGGGATGAGTCATTATTTTATTTTACATTCTCAATCCACGATCAATTTTCAAATCGTGCGTTCTTCCTCGCGACAGTTTTTGCGCTCTCCTCCTTCTTCTCCATTGCTGTGCTTCTGAGTTCGTGTGGATCTTTGCTGCGTTTGTGATCGGTTCTGCTGCTACTTCTGTTCAGATTCTTCCCCTCTGCTAATCAAGTAGGTTCGTTGGTGATTTCGGTAGCCTCTTTGCTGTTTTGGAGAAGCAGTTTTCTGATTTTACATTCTGTTTTGGGGGCTGTTCTCTGCAAATTCAGTGGCTGACTACGCTGTTCGGGGTTGCAGTGTGTCGGGTCTTCGCTCTGCTTCAGATTGGTGCAACCTTCTCTGCAATTCGATGTAAGTGGGGGATGGAATCGGGGTAGTTTACTCACCCTCGGGGATTGATTTTAATATCTGTTTCGTATCTGATTTCGTGTGTTGCTTGTGCGTTTTCTCATCGGTTTTGTGTTGTTGATTGTTTGGCTAAACCCCCGAGGGTACTGATTTACCATTCCGTGGATTTGGGTGAGTTTAGTATTGATTTTGGTTGGATTTCTGCGCATTTGTTCGTTCTGAATTTCGACAGTTTCGCTCTGTCCGAACGTCTGTCCGAACTTGTAAGTTCGGACAGGTCATCGGGCGCGTTTTGTTTTTGAAGGTTTTGAAGTGTCCGAACATCGGTCCGAACTTCGATGTTCGGACCGAACGCGAGGACGAATTCTTGGTACAAGTTTCGACTGGTGTCCGAACTTGCAAGGTCGGACGCAAGTTCGGACACGAAGATGGTTCTGGCTTTTAACTCTCGACTTACGTCCGAACTTCGACGTTCGGACGTAAGTTCGGACATCTGTATCTCCGCGACTTCTGACTCTCGACCTCTGTCCGAACTTGCAAGGTCGGACGCAAGTTCGGACATGCCACTGTTTTGAGCATAACTTCTCTGTTTTAGCTCCGTTTTGAGTTCCGTTTGCGGGGTTAGATTCCCCTATCTGTGTACAAGCTTCTTATGCTATTTATATGCATTTTTATGAACTTGAGATCTGTTTTGTGAGCTTTTGGTTTTGGGACCTAGTCACTTTGCTTCTGAGCCTTGGATAGTCGGGTCGGGCTGTCCCGTAGCATGCTGCGCAGGAATTCCTTCTGTTTATACTCCTTAGGGTCGCCCTTAGGATGTTATTTGACCGACGGGTCTGTTAGCTGTCTCTACGGCTTCTGTTGTGGGATCCTCGGATCCATAGGACCTTATGTGAGTCCTTCTGTTGTGTTAGCTTGTTACTAGTGTCCCATTCTTCTGTTTCTGATCTGAAAGTCCGACTGTGTTTTGAAGTGATATTCCGTTCTGCTTTGCCTCTGTTTTGTGGTTTCATTCGGTCTATTTATATTGACTCCGCTATCCTCTCTGTTTATAAGTATTCTTCTGTTTCTGTTTTGAGTGGGCTTCCTTGAGGAAGTCTTCTGCTTGCTGGGCTGTTTAGCTCACCCATTTACTTTGTTGCAGATTGAGCTCGTGGGATCTTCTCTTCTCGTCCCCTTCTGGAGTCTCGTCATTTTATATGTCTTTAGACTTTGTTTGCTTGCGCTTTGGACGCTTTAGTACTTTGTGTAGCCCTCGGGCCTCTCTCTTTGTATTTGACCTATAAGGATTTAAAGCTTGTAAACTCTTTGGTATTTATACAAGTTTGTTATTCGGTTTTGGGATTCGTTTGCTTAGAGCCTTGCGACGTTAGGTAGTAGACTCGCGGCGTGTAACGGCCCTAACTCCTAGGCCGGTTTTGGGGTCGTTACATTTAGTGGTATCAGAGCCAGGTTGCTCGTTCTTTGGTGTTGTGGGGTTTGTCTGCATGTGTGGGTGTCTGAAAGGTCTGCTGTTTGATGCTTGATGGTTTCTGATAAATTTTGATGTTGTATCTTCAGTATGCCTCCCCGACGTTCAGGACGTGGTGTAGCTGCAGGCGATGCTCCCCAGGGGGACATTGCAGAGATTGTGCAGCAGGTGGTGACCCAGGTGCTGCAGACTGTAGGGGCCACTGCTGGTCAGGCGGCAAGAGCCGGTAACGCGGGGGGCAACAACGTGAAGGCGCTTCAGGAGTTTCTGAAGCTGAAGCCACCTTCTTTTGATGCTAGTGGCGACCCGCAGGAGGCGAGCCACTGGATCACTGCCATTGAGGACCTTCTGCGGGTCATGGGATGTGAGGAGGATCAGAAAGTCGGGTTCGCTACCTTCATGTTTCAGAGTGAGGCGAAGGAGTGGTGGAAGTCGGTCGAAGGGAAGTACCCCCACCCATGGTCATGGGAACAGTTCAGGGGCTGCTTCAATCAGCAGTTCTATCCCGACGTCTTTCGTGATCAGAAGATTGTAGAGTATGGCAGGCTTCGACAGACGAAGGAGATGTCAGTGGACGACTATGTGAGAAAGTTTATTTCCCTTTCGAAGTTTGTGCCTGAGCCGGATGATAACCGGAAGGCTAGGAAGTTTGAGGCTGGGTTGAGGGGTGACATTCGAGCGGCTGTGGCACCTTTTCGCCACAAGACCTTCCGGGATGTAGCTGATGTGGCGCTAGTGGTAGAGTCTGAGCTGCAGGCTAGGCAGCGGTTTGAGAAGAGGGACCAGAGGCCCGATAAGGGCAAGGACCAGAAGAGGAAGGGTCGTGTGGAGGAGCCCGAGAGGCGTGAGCAGACTTCTTCTCAGAAGAAGAAGTATAGAGGAGACCGGGGTTCTTCTTCATCAGCATCCCCTGCTGTGGAGAAGTGTGCGGAGTGTGACCGTTTCCATCCTGGGCGGGAGTGCTACAGGAAGTCCGGGGCGTGCTTCAAGTGTGGTTCGCTAGACCATCGCATTGCCCAGTGTCCACAGGCTAGAGGTGGAGGTAGCAGTGGCGAGTCTGAGGGCCGAGGAGCTGGTTCAGGGTCCGGGCAGAAGACTGATCAGAAGAAGCCCCAGACCCAGGCTCGTGTGTACGCTCTAGCTGGTGAGCGAGACCGTGACTCAGACCGAGTAGTGTCAGGTATTCTTCAGATCTCTTCTCAGCCAGTTTTCTGCTTGTTTGATTCAGGAGCTACCCACTCCTTTGTGTCTGCTGATTTAGTGGGTAGTCTCGGGTTGTCTGCTGTGCCCTGTGATGTGGATTTGTGTATTTCTAGCCCGCTGAGTGGCGTACCTGCTTGTATACTTGATTCTGTGTGTAAGTCGGTCCGGTAGTGATTATGGATAGGAACTTGTCTGCTGATTTGATCCCTATGCGTATGTCTTGCTTCGATGTGATTTTGGGCATGGACTGGCTAGCAGAGCACCATGCCCATATAGATTGTGCAGCTAGGAGAGTTGTGTTTGATAGACCGGGTGACCCCCGTTTTGCCTTTGTGGGGAACTCCATTCCTTGTGCTCCTATGTTGGTGTCTGCTATGCAGGCAGTCCGTTCCTTGAGGAAGGGCTGCCAGGGTTTTCTCTGCTTTGTACCTGAGGTTAAGGAGGGATCCCGGTTGGAGGATATACCCATTGTGTGTGAGTTTCCTGAGGTGTTCCAGGACGATGTGCCAGGACTACCACCTGATCGTGAGGTGGAGTTTTCTATTGAGTTAGCGCCAGGGACTCAGCCTATCTCTAAGGCTCCCTATCGCATGAGTCCGGCAGAGCTTAAGGAGCTGAAGGTGCAGCTGCAGGATCTTCTGGATAAGGGCTTCATTCGCCCTAGTGTGTCTCCATGGGGAGCACCTGTGTTGTTCGTGAAGAAGAAGGATGGCTCCTTCCGGTTGTGCATTGACTATAGGGAATTGAATAAGGTTACCATCAAGAACCGGTATCCTCTTCCCCGCATTGATGATCTCTTCGACCAGTTAGCAGGGGCGACAGTCTTCTCGAAGATCGACTTGCGTTCTGGATATCATCAGCTGAAGATTAAGGCCGAGGATGTGTCTAAGTCTGCATTTAGGACCCGATATGGGCATTATGAGTTCTTGGTCATGCCTTTTGGTTTGACCAATGCCCCGTCGTTCTTCATGGATATGATGAACAGAGTCTTCAAACCTTTCTTGGATTCTTTTGTAGTTGTGTTTATTGACGACATCTTGGTGTACTCCAAGAGTGCTGAGGAGCATGAGGAGCATCTGAGGATGGTTCTACAGACGTTGAAGGAGAAGGAGTTGTATGCTAAATTGAAGAAGTGCGAGTTCTGGTTGGATAGAGTGGTGTTTCTTGGCCACGTGGTTTCGAAGGATGGTATTTCTGTGGACCCGGAGAAGATTAAGGCGGTTATGGAGTGGGCGAAGCCCACTAGTGTGTCTGAGGTGCGCAGTTTTTGGGATTGGCTGGGTATTATAGGAAGTTCGTGGAGGGCTTTTCTAAGATCGTATCTCCCTTGACTCGTCTTCTTAGGAAGGATGTCAAGTTTGATTGGAGTGAGGCATGCCAGGAGAGCTTTTAGGAGTTGAAGAAGAGGTTGACTTCGGCTCCGATTTTGACGTTGCCTTCTGGGACAGAGGGCTTTGAGGTGTTCTGTGACGCTTCCCACAGAGGGTTGGGGTGTGTTTTGATGCAGCAGGGAAAGGTGGTAGCATATGGGTCACGACAGTTGAAGCCGTATGAGAAGAATTATCCTACCCATGACTTGGAGCTAGCTGCTGTGGTCTTCGCCTTGAAGATCTGGCGGCACTATTTGTATGGGGTGACGTGTAAGGTCTACACGGATCACAAGAGTCTCAAATATCTGTTCACGCAGAAGGAATTGAATTTGAGACAGCGGCGCTGGTTGGAGCTGTTACATGACTACGATCTGGAGATCCTCTACCATCCGGGTAGAGCGAATGTGGTGGCGGATGCCTTGAGCCGTAGGGGTACTCCTGGACTTGCTTGTTCGTTGTCAGGGGTTCAGAGGTCTGCTTTTGAGCTTCAGCGTATGGGGATTTGGGTTGTTCGGTCTGACCGTGCTGGGATGATTGCTTCGATTCAGGTCCAGTCTACTTTGATTGAGCGGATCAGAGAGGGTCAGAAGGCTGATGCTGAGTTGTGTAAGATCAGGGAGAAGTTGTCAGATGATCAGGAGTCAGAGTTTTCTGTGTCCAGCGATGACTGTCTACGCTTCAGGGGCAGAGTTTGTGTGCCTAGTGGAGGCGACCTTAGGCGAGAGATTATGCAGGAGGCTCATGGAGCTCCTTATTCTGTGCACCCAGGAGGGGTGAAGATGTACCGGGATCTCCGGGAATCCTTTTGGTGGGCGAATATGAAGAGGGAGATTTCTGATTTTGTGGCTCGTTGCCAAACCTGTCAGTAGGTGAAGGCTGAGCATCAGCGACCTGCGGGTCTTCTGCAGCCTCTTCCCGTTCCTGAGTGGAAATGGGAGAGCGTTGGCATGGATTTCATTGTGGGGTTGCCTAGGACATCTTCTGGGTACGACGCGCTATGGGTGATTGTGGACCGGTTGACGAAGTCAGCTCATTTCTTGCCTGTGAGGAAGACCTTCAGCCTTGAGCGCCTGGCTCGGCTGTATATTGATGAGATTGTGAGGTTGCACGGTGTGCCGGCGACGATCGTTTCGGACAGAGATCCGAGATTTGTATCTCGCTTCTGGCGGAGCCTGCATAAGGCGTTAGGGACGAATTTGGCTTTTAGTTCGGCTTATCATCCTCAGACCGATGGGCAGACGGAGAGGACGAATCAGATTTTGGAGGACATGTTGAGGGCTTGTGTGCTCGACTTTGGGGGCAGCTGGGATCAGCATGTGACCTTGATTGAGTTCGCCTACAATAATAGTTTTCAATCGAGCATTGGGATGGCTCCATATGAGGCGTTGTATGGTAGGCGCTGTAGATCTCCTATTTGTTGGGATGACCTGCGAGAGAGGGCAATAGTAGGTCCTGAGTTGGTGCAGGGAGCTGTGGACAAAGTCAAGACTATCAGGGAGCGTTTGTTGGTTGCCCAGAGCCGGCAGAAGAGTTATGCAGATCAGAGACGCCGTCCGCTTGAGTTTCAGGTGGGAGACCACGTGTACCTGAAGATCTCTCCAGTTCGGGGGTGTGGTTCGTTTTGGGAAGCGAGGCAAGCTGAGTCCTCGGTTCGTAGGGCCTTTTGAGGTGCTTGGGAAGGTTGGGCCGGTGGCTTACAGATTGGCATTGCCACCAGCTCTAGCAGGGTGCATGACGTGTTCCACGTGTCGATGCTCAGGAAGTATCTACATGATCCTTCGCATGTGATTGACTATGGTCAGCTTCGACTCCGAGATGATTTCACTTATGAGGCAGTTCCGGTTCGTATTTTGGCACGGGATGTTCGTCGGCTACGTAGCAAGACATTGCCTATGGTTAAGGTGCAGTGGTCGGATCAGTCCGAGCGTGAGGCGACGTGGGAACTCGAGGAGGAGTTGCGTGCCAAGTTCCCTTCCCTCTTCGAGCAGTAAGGTATGTTGAATTTTGAGGACGAAATTCCTTTTAAGGGGGGAGTGATGTAATACTCCGTATTTTACGTTTTCAGATTTCATGACATAACAATGTTATTAATTTAAGTTATGTTATGTGTGCTTTGTTTAGTAGAGAGGACGCCGGAGTCTTTAAGTTAAAAGGCGGGGGCAAGGAGGTCATTCCCCTCCCTTTTATTTGGTAAGACTTATTAAGAGGGATGAGTCATTATTTTATTTTACATTCTCAATCCACGATCAATTTTCAAATCGTGCGTTCTTCCTCGCGACAGTTTCTGCGCTCTCCCTCTCTTCTTCTCCATTGCTGTGCTTCTGAGTTCGTGTGGATCTTTGCTGCGTTTGTGATCGGTTCTGCTGCTACTTCTGTTCAGATTCTTCCCCTCTGCTAATCAGGTAGGTTCGTTGGTGATTTCGGTAGCCTCTTTGCTGTTTTGGAGAAGCAGTTTTCTGATTTTACATTCTGTTTTTGGGGCTGTTCTCTGCAAATTCAGTGGCTGACTACGCTGTTCGGGGTTGCAGTGTGTCGGGTCTTCGCTCTGCTTCAGATTGGTGCAACCTTCTCTGCAATTCGATGTAAGTGGGGGATGGAATCGGGGTAGTTTACTCACCCTCGGGGATTGATTTTAATATCTGTTTCGTATCTGATTTCGTGTGTTGCTTGTGCGTTTTCTCATCGGTTTTGTGTTGTTGATTGTTTGGCTAAACCCCCGAGGGTACTGATTTACCATTCCGTGGATTTGGGTGAGTTTAGTATTGATTTTGGTTGGATTTCTGCGCATTTGTTCGTTCTGAATTTCGACAGTTTCGCTCTGTCCGAACGTCTGTCCGAACCTTGTAAGTTCGGACCCTCAGGTCATCGGGCTGCGTTTTGTTTTGAAGTTTTGAAGTGTCCGAACAGCGGTCCGAACTTCGATGTTAGGACCGAACGCGAGGACGAATTCTTGGTACAAGTTTCGACTGGTGTCCGAACTTGCAAGGTCGGACGCAAGTTCGGACACGAAGATGGTTCTGGCTTTTAACTCTCGACTTACGTCTGAACTTCGACGTTTCGGACGTAAGTTCGGACATCTGTATCTCCGCGACTTCTGACTCTCGACCTCTGTCCGAACTTGCAAGGTCGGACGCAAGTTCGGACATGCCACTGTTTTGAGCATAACTTCTCTGTTTTAGCTCCGTTTTGAGTTCCGTTTGCGGGGTTAGATTCCCCTATCTGTGTACAAGCTTCTTATGCTATTTATATGCATTTTTATGCACTTGAGATCTGTTTTGTGAGCTTTTGGTTTTGGGACCTAGTCACTTTGCTTCTGAGCCTTGGATAGTCGGGTCGGGCTGTCCCGTAGCATGCTGCGCAGGAATTCCTTCTGTTTATACTCCTTAGGGTCGCCCTTAGGATGTATTGACCGACGGGTCTGTTAGCTGTCTCTACGGCTTCTGTTGTGGGATCCTCGGATCCATAGGACCTTATGTGAGTCCTTCTGTTGTGTTAGCTTGTTACTAGTGTCCCATTCTTCTGTTTTGATCTGAAAGTCCGACTGTGTTTTGAAGTGATATTCCGTTCTGCTTTGCCTCTGTTTTGTGGTTCTTAGGTCTATTTATATTGACTCCGCTATCCTCTCTGTTTATAAGTATTCTTCTGTTTCTGTTTTGAGTGGGCTTCCTTGAGGAAGTCTTCTGCTTGCTGGGCTGTTTAGCTCACCCTTTACTTTGTTGCAGATTGAGCTCGTGGGATCTTTCTTCTCGTCCCCTTCTGGAGTCTCGTCATTTTATATGTCTTTAGACTTTTTTGCTTGCGCTTTGGACGCTTTAGTACTTTGTGTAGCCCTCGGGCCTCTCTCTTTGTATTTGACCTATAAGGATTTAAAGCTTGTAAACTCTTTGGTATTTATACAAGTTTGTTATTCGGTTTGGGATTCGTTTGCTTAGAGCCTTGCGACGTTAGGTAGTAGACTCGCGGCGTGTAACGGCCCTAACTCCTAGGCCGGTTTTGGGTGTTACATTAATTAAGGAAGGATAAATTTCGGCCATAAACAGATCTAAGGAGGAAGTTCAAGTCTTGACCATTTAAGGTAAAAATGTGCTCTAAGCACACACCTCTTCTTCCTTGTGAATTTGGTTGTAAACCTTGGTTACCTAGCCTTATTTGCTTCTCCTTTTCATGTAGATTCAGTTGGTATACCAAGATCTACAAGGAGTAGCTAGATCCAAGCCAAAAACACCATTTTTGGCATCTTAAACAAGGTAAAACTTAGATATCTTCCAAGCTAATGACCCACGGTTTTATACCTTGTTTTTAAGAGTGTTTTGATACTCTTTCTTTACTGGAAAAATAGGGCCGAGATAGATCTACAACAAGCTTGAAGATCTAACGTAAAAATTCATGATTTTCATGACTTAAATTACTTCTCATGGTTAGCTCATGTTTGGAGTTTAATCATGTCTTGTTTTCTACATGAAGACAAGTAAATCAAGCTTTGGAGAAACTCTCCTTAAGGTGGCCGAATCCAAACAAGGCTTTACCTAAGCTAAATCAAGGTATAAATCACTAAAACATTAACTTTGCTAAGTTAATATGTTCTAAAGCTATTCTAATTAAATTGCCGTGAGGGAACAAGGTGGTATGGTCATGTTTGACCATTAAATGATTAAGGAATGGTTTAATAAATTTTATAACTAGTTAAACAAGCATAATTGTCAAATTTAAGACATTATGTGGAAGTTTGGTAATTAAATGGAAAAATCTATGGTGAGGCCGAGATTTATATGTATTTTGGGACATTTATGTGTAATTTATTTTGTGAGCAAATGTTTGTAATAAGGCCATGTACTTTAGGCCATTTTATTTATGCATTTACAAGCTTTTAATTAAGTTTAAGTGGTATAAATGCATTACCGAAAATAAATGGGGTATTAGGTGTAATTAAGTTAAATTTAGGGGCTTTATAAAAACAAGGCCGAAAATTGAGGTTAAAAAGGATTTAAAATAAAGTTTATAAGATTATATAAAGTTTTGGGGTGAAATGGTGATTTCTAGAAAGTTTGGGTACAAACCGTAATTATAAGGAATTAATGGTCAAGGAAATATTAAGGTGGTCAACCTTGACCATATGATAGGTTTTGACCAAATTAGATAAGTTAAATAACTTATTTAAGGTTTCATAATAAGATAAGTATCTTATGGTAATATTTTTATAACATATGTGGTGAATATGTTATTACCGAAAATAAAGGGTGTATAATGGTATTATAAACACCCATGGGCTATTAGGAATTTTTTAGGAATTTATTGAGTTGATTTTGGAATTAAAATGAACTATATATGTATAATATATAGTTATTATGTCATTATGACACTTTGGAGAAATATAGATGGTGGAATGGTAAATACCGTAAGTATATGGGTTAATAAGGTAATAATAACCCTTTAGAGAAATTTGGAGAGTTTTAGAATTATATAAGGGTATTTATTAAGATATATGTATAATATATAGTTTTAATGATATGGTAAAACTATAAGTTATAAATAGGGCCAAATGGCAATTAAAGAATAGCACAAGGGCTGTTCGAGATTTACAAAAAATAACCATAGGTTATACTCTTTTATAAGTAGAGAAGTGTTATATTAAAAGGTATATATAACATGGTGAAAAGAAAGGGGTGATTTTGTAAATAAAGGAAACTATGGTTTATGGAAAAGAATAAGGTTAATATATATGCCTATGTGGCAACATAAAATAGTTTTGTATAAAAACTATAAGTTATAAGTTAAAGGAAATAAAAATATCATATCAAATGATATTAGTATAAGGTATAACATCACATAATGTTTTGTGGTCAAAATAGAATTTAAATAAATTCAAGGGCTGTACCGAATTACATAAGGTTGGAAAATGAATTTTAGACTAAGGTCTATAATGTTATAAATGTTATAACAATTATATGGTATTAAGGTGGTTTAATGGAATTAATACAAATAAGGTATTCACATTAAATGATGAGACAAACAATAAGTAAATGAGATTTATAAACTAAGTGTTTTTATGGAATAAACCTTAGGAGTTGTAATATACAACATAAAATGTTACATAATATTAGGATAATAATCTTAATATAAGTTGTATAATATAATACAACTAATGGGAATAATCATCTAATAAAAGATGATAAAATGTAACATAAAATATAGAGTTTATTAAACTCATGGGAATTACCTACGTGTGTAAATATATACATACACAGAATAATGTATAAAGGTGGATATATATTTTGGTTGGAAACCATATGATTTAATGGGGGGTTATTTTTAAAAATAATATAGTTACGAACTATAAGTTATGAATTTTGGATGCAAATATTATTTCTAAAGATAAATGGATCATATAATACATGTATTATAATGGATGTGGAGGAATTTGATACAATACAAAAAAATAATATATACAATCATGCATGCATACATGCAACTATAGGTTAGTACCTAAACTAGATGGTGGATAAGATCAAAAGAAATACAACGAATTTTAAACTTAACAGTTGAAATATTATGACGTACACTAGTGCAGAAAATGTTTTTACCACGGTTATTTTGCTCATATACCACGGTTAGAGACCGTGGTTTATACTCGCGTGGTATATCGGAAAATTCACATAAACCACGGTTCCAAACCGTCGTTTAAAAGACGCATTATAAACCACGGTGTGTAAAACCGTCGTTTAAAGCCCGTTGTGGCGCGGGAATCAGACGACTTATACCACGGTTGGGACGGAAACCGTGGTATTTAATGTCGTTCCATTGGGTTATACGACGGTTCGGGTAATTAACCGTGGTATATGAGTACTTTATACGACGGTTCGTTAATAAACCGTGGTTTATACTCGCTAACTTCTGAGTTTTAAACCACGGTTTTACGTGAACCGTGGGTTTTTTTTTAGTTTTTTTTGTTTTTTAGCATCCACCACATATGTTTTCCAACACAACCCAATTTACAATCGTATATACAACCTGTACAGGGCATCCAACTGGTATTGCCCTTTGATAACCAACCACACTATGACCATAAACCAAGTTGCCAGTTTGAATTGCAACATTGAAAACGAATTGCAAACAAACCCATTCAAACTTTCAAAAATAAGAGAGAGTTGAACTTTACAAACTTTGAGAGTTGCTTCAGCAAAAACAAAAGTCTAAGTCTAACTACGTACACTAGGATATAAGATCTAAGAAACACTCAAGTAATTTTTACACCAAAACTGCGATAAATGATCTCTTACAAAGTCGAGATCCCCTTTGGAATACGTGCTCCCTGCTTGTGTGAAATAAGAAACGATCTGTCCATAAAAAGAAAACTGATCATTAGTACACAATTTTATTTAAAATGCAATAACTTTAACTGAAACTTTGATTGGTATGGGTTACCTTGTCATCATCCGTAAGCGTGTCAATATTTTGTACCATCTCGAACATGTACCGCATCACATAATAGCCACAGCTTTTTGAATCAGGCTGTTGAGGACACTGTCATCACACCATCCATGGATTACCAACTTTAGACAGATCAAAAAATTAAACGTTTAACTTTAATACAAAAATGCATAAATTAAATGATTACTTACACGTATGTAGTGGAAGTCCAAGATGGAGAATGGTTTCTTTCATCACTTAAACCAAGCTTATGGCCCCTGCATAAATACAACATTTTAAAATGAAGCCATTTATTGTCAATAATCTAGGACAAGCTTAAAATAAATACAGAATGCATTAAAATTTTGAATACTCACTCCTTCAAATATTTCTCTACAGCGATCTCTCGAAGGTCATCAGGGCCGCCCAATGGGTCTAGTATCAATAAGCAGTTGGTGTCGATACACAACACCAACAACATCCAATGATTGCTGCCACAGATAAAACAAAGAATGTTTTGTAGAACAATTATTAAATATCACAATTAGGAAGCAAAAAATTCTAGTTATTGTGTACTTACATCTGATGATATGGGATCAGCAAATATTTGCTTCTCTTCGCACCGCAGTACAAAATCCTTGCCTCACATGCTGTACACATCCTTGCTCATCCAATGCGGCCTGATTTGCTGACATCAATTGCGGACACAAGAAAGAGAGGGCAGATAATCTCTTGCTCGCTAGCAGTCTACTAGTCAAACACCTAAACAACATTTTTCATAAGATATGTTAAATAGCTTAAAAAAAAGAAAGATAATGTAATAATTTGAAAGATACTTACACACAATAGGCCTGAATCACAGAGATGTTAAGCAGGTCTCCCATCAAAAATTCTCGTAGATCGCTCACGGTAATCATCAGATCTCTGGGCTCAGAGGAGTGGAAAACATGCTTAGACACTTTCATGTTGAAGTTGGTGACAGACTGCGGCCTCGTCATGAAAAAGTCATACAACATTTTTTGTTGACTGTCAACTTCTACTTCAGATACTTAGGTGTCAGAATGGGGGATCTCCTAGGAGTCATATCGAAAGGTTTCACCACTTCCTTTCTCACCCTTTGACTCTCCTCACTTGATTTCACAACTTCCTTCCCCTTATCCACTTTCCTCTTCTTAACCGGTCTTAATTCCTTATCAATCTAATAGTATACAAAATTAAATAATAAACATATCAGTCAACAGTCAAGTTAAAAACTAAACAGTAAGCATGTAATTAAATAGTTTACCTTGTCACTACTGACATCAATGAGAGAATATGGCCATGGAACAACTGAAGATTTTGCTTGACCTATTTTACTCCACTCATTCCACTCCAACGGAAGGGGAGAGTCCTCATGACCTTGCAGAATATCGTCTACCATCACACGAGCGTGGAGAGGTGGGATGACCTTGAAATGTACTACAGTGTTCGGTCCGGTCTGTAAAACCCGACCGAATGCAACATGCACAGTCCCACCATCCAACACTTGAAACAGATGACATGATTTAGCCATCTACATCAACTCACAACAGTAAGCAAGCTAATAAAATTATATTGTTTTAAAAGTAATGTTAAAATAACTAAGGAGGAAAAAAGAACAAACCGAAAGGTTTTGATAAGGAAATGTGTCTCTGGTAGGAGAAGAAGGTGCAGGATGATCGACCATCGATGTATCCGCCGTCGTGGTAGGAGCAGACGTCGGTGTAGGATCATCGACAGTATCCGCCGTCGTGGTAGGAGCAGACGTCGGTCTAGCAGTAGGTGCCGGTGTAGGAGACACGGCCACTATCGATGTATTCGCCGTCGCGGTAGGAGTAGACACCGGTGTAGGAGTAGTAGGTGTCGGTGTAGGAGCATGCACCTGGCCCAATACTAAAGCCTCAAGTCTTCGCAGGCGCTCCTCGTAGGCTTGACGCTCCTCAGCGTGGCGTCTTTCCGACTCAGCGTGACGTCTTTCCGACTCCTCCAACCGCTCATGCACCCGTTCATCCACCATTCTCTCTATCATTTCAGCCTGTGGTACTCTCGATCGAGACGTAGGAAACACGTCTTTTTGGCGAACTTCCCCTCCAAGCCCCCGCACTCGCCCTGGATGATCCTTTTGCCCAAGGGCCTTATTCAGTGGATCATCCTGAGACGGAGGGGCCGGAACCATCTCCCATCGCTCAGTCGAGCCAGACTATTTTAATTAACAAAAAATTAGAAATGAACTTATTAATTAGTAAACAACAACTCTTAAATATATATACTTACAATCTTGGACGCCAACTCAGCAGTCTCGCTCTGCGGGAACACATACACCCCTCGTCATTTTTCACCATTCGACCCAGCATAAATGTCTGCACTCTACTTGCATCGTCAACATCATCAATAACTGACTGAGTGCCGTCTTCATTAGTCTTAGTCAGTAAGCCCTCGCTCTTCCACTTCTCCAACCGCCCCGTGTATCCAGCTCGCCCCATGAAGTGCTTGTAGATATTCTTCGCCCGGTTACGTCTCGTTTTTCTTGACGTAACTGTTACAAAATTTGTATATTTGTAAGTTATACATAATAAAAAAAATATTGTTAAATTTTATTCCTTAAATAATTAAGAAAGAATAATTGTAAAAGTACCTTAAACTCTTCAGTCTGGCGATGGTCGTAGAATATCTTCCAGTCCTCCTCCGTGATCATACCATCATACACTACCCACGGCGGTGACCTCTTGGAGCCCGGTTTGGTAATCCAGCCATCTACCAACCGATGCTTGAACTGTCGCAGTGATGTCGCTAGAAGTGATTCAATCTTCGTCCGAAGTTCATCCGCGACCTTGTACTTCTTCTGCACCATCTGCCACATGATGTCTTTGTCTGCCTTTTCTTGATCTTTCCAGTCCTTATTAATCGAGCAATGGGATTTTACCATCAATCCCAAGTAGGAAGCAAACTTCTGCTTCGACCCACCACGATGTCGGAGGTACTTGTCCCAGATCAAATCGATGGGAGAATCTTTCTTCTCCTTCAACCCACGGGTCGGTCCACGTCCCTTCCGAGGGGGCTGCGAAGTAGATGCAGCTGGTGGTTCTTCAGTAGGGACGTCATCGTCATATCATCCAGCCCCAACAGTAAGTCCTCTTCGTCTCTATCGTCAGGATCCATAATCTGAAAAATAATCAACAATTAACAAGGTTAATACGAACATCTACTGAATCAAATATTGAAACATGACAAAAATTAAATAATATAATATTGTCAACAAAACTTACAAAATGACATTTCATCGTTCAATCCACAATCCTTCATTGTGGTCGGACCTTCGATATTCAAAATTAGTTACATTATCTACCTCCATCGGCAACCGAATAGGTACATCTGTTTCATCTTCACAGTCGTATTCATCCTCATCAACAATATTATCAATCCCAACTATCGATCTTTTACTCTGCATTACAATAGACCATCTGGGATTAGATTGATCACGACAGTAGAATACTTGTTTTGCCTTTGATGCAACAATAAAGGGTTCATCAGTAGGAGCCGCTGTCGTTAAATCAACTAGCTTCATACCATGATCCTCCTCACGATATCCCTGTTTGTTGTCCACCCATTTGCAACGAAATACGCAAGTTTCATAACTAGTGTAATTCAAGACCCAAATATCCTCAATAACACCATAATATTCGTTCTTCAGTGTATTACGACTTGTTCCTGTGAAAATGTCTTGTGAAGCGATAAGATGCACACCACTGTTCTGGTTTGTCGATTTACAATCTTGACGTGCGAGTGTAAAAAGAAAATCCATTTACATCATATCCTTCATACGACAACACATCGAGATTTGGACCAAGTGCCAACAATTGGATCATTTCATCCACGCTCCTTGAATCTTCATACAACACCTTCTGTCTGAACCACTTAACAAATGTTGCATTCTGCTCTTTTTTTAATTTGGCATTACTCATCGTTGGGTGTTTTGTTTTGAGGTACGCTAGGTGTGCATCGAAATACGGTTCAACAACTTCTGAATGATTCAACACAACCAGATGTGCCTTGTTCAATGTATCAATATCAACTCTGCATAATTTTTTCCACAGGTACCAACCCCTTAAGCCTGCCATCATGTCTTGCTTTCGGTAATCCAATAACATCAACACCGTCTAAGTAATGAGTGCAGAAGTCAACTACTTCCTCTGTTACTGTCCCTTCAATTATGCTTCCCTCTGGACGCCGACGGTTTTTCATTTTCTTTTTCAGTATACCCATATATCTCTCAAACGGATACATGTATCGAAGGTATAACGGACCACAATGTTTGATCTCTCTAACAAGATGAACAAGTAGATGCACCATAATATCAAAAAACGAAGGAGGAAAATACATTTCCAACTGACACATGGTGATCACAAGGTCATTCTGTAGTTTATCCAGCGTCTCCACATCAAGCACTTTACACGAAATTCCTTTGAAGAAAACACATAAATTTGTAATAGTTTTCCTGACATCAGCTGGAAGGATTCCACGGAGAGCAACCGGAAGTAAGTGCTGCATCAGCACATGATAGTCGTGAGACTTCATCCCTACCAATTTAAGATCAGACATTGATACCAAACTTGATATGTTCGATGAGTAACCGGATGGCACTTTAATATGACGAAGAGAACTACAAAAACTTATTTTCTCTTCTTTGGATAATGTATGACAAGCGGGAGGCAAGAATGTTCTTTTCCCTCTTTGTTGTGGCGCGAGTTCTTCTCGTATACCCAATTCAACCAGATCTTTTCTACCCTTTAAATGGTTTTTTGTCTTTCCTTTCACGTTTAGTAGTGTCGCAGATACACTTTCACCAATGTTTTTCTCCACGTGCATAGCATCAATGCAATGTCTCACCTCTAAATGTTGCCAATATTCAAGTTCCCAAAATATTGATTTTTTCTTCCAGATGCTCTTTTCAGTGGCTTTAATTGGTGGACCGAAGTTGTTCACAACATTCTTCAACTGATTGTAAGTCTCAGCAGCAGATAGTGGTGGTCGAGCGACTGCATGATCCGTTTTTCCATCAAACTCTTTTGTCATCTTACGGTATTTGTGCCCTTTAGAAGGAATTTCCGATGGCCCATGTACACATTTTTTCCACTGTGTTTTAACCGTATACTGCAAGTTCTATCTCCACATATAGGGCACGCTAGAGCTCCTTTAATTGTGTATCCCGAGAGGTTACCGTATGCAGGGAAATCATTGATCGTACAAAAACAACATAGCCCGGAGCGTGAAGTTTTCCATACCATATGAATCATACACCGTCGCACCTTCATTCCACAACAATTTTAAATCTTCAATAAGTGGTTGCAAAAACACATCAATTTTGTTTCCCGGTTGTTTTGGACCCGATATCAACAGAGAGAGGAGAATATGTCTGGGTTTCATACACAACCATGGTGGCAGATTGTATATTGTCAATAAAACAGGCCAAGTACTGTGTATACTGCTCAAAGTGCCATAAGGGTTCATCCCATCAGTGCATAAACCAAGTCTTAAGTTCCTTGGGTCTGTACCGAATTGAGGGTATATTCTGTCAATATTTCTCCATTGTGGTGAATCGGCTGGATGCCTCAATTTACCATCATCCTTTCTATGGGTAGCATGCCATCGGAGGTTCTCAGCATCTTTCTGAACTGCAAACAAACGTTTGAATCGGGGAATTATCGGTAGATACCACAACACCTTCGCAGGAGAGCCACTTTAGTGCTTATGTGGTTCTGTCACCCTTTTTACATAGCGTGATTCCCCACATTCAGAGCAATGGTCATCCAACTCATTCTCCTTCCAATACAACATACACCCATTTGGACAAGCATGTATTTTTTATATTCCATACCCATCGGACACATTAACTTCTTTGCCTCATAAGTTGTTGTGGGTATCACATTGTCCTTTGGTAGTACATTCTTCAGCAGTTGTAAAAGATCTGTAAAACTGACATCACTCCATCCATGTCTCGCCTTCAGATTGAATAGTTTTAAGACAACGCTCAATTTGTTTTGTGTTTGCGTTTCACATCCACTGTACAACGGTTCCTTTGATGCTTGCATCAGATTTTCGAATGATTTGGGTTTGTTGGAAAAATGTTGTTCAACATCTTCCATCATTGCATTAAGGTCCTCCTGATCATCTGAATCACTACCTAGTGAATCATCTTGAGTATCCCCAAAATCGTGTGAAGCATCAATTCTGATTGTTCTGCAACGACGTTATCAGCACATTCAAACACTTGTACTGAATGTTGACCATGCAGTATTGTTATGGCTTCATAATCATCTGTAAACCCTCTGCGAATCAGATGATCCTTAATCTTGTCCACACCTCGGTATTTGAAGTCGTTCTTGCAATCGACACAAGGACATCGAATATATCCCTTATCCCTTGGTTTAAGATTGTCAACAAGGACTTTGCAAAATTTATTGACCCCTTCTAGGTACTTGATGTCCAATCTGTCACTGTACATCACTGAGCGCTCCATCTCCTTTTTCAACACACACCAGATGTCGTGAACTCGTTCCATTGATCTCCTCTTTTTTTATTTACAGATTTAACAACCTAAACCTATCCAATCACCTACGATCTCACCTAAGAACAAGTTAATAATATACAGTAGTTCAGTGATAATTTCGGCAGCATTACCCTACAGTTCTCCTAGTGTAGATATATATACGAATCGTACGTTTCAATTCACATATATATATGTACACTAGAAGAACACTAGGGTAATGCTGCTGAAATTATCACTGAACTACTGTATATTATTAACTCATTCACAACCTAGATGGTGAGATCAAAGGTCATTGGACAGTCCCAACAGGGACTATCTAAGACATACCTCTATCAGGTATATCTCAGACAGGTAATTCTATGTTTGAATTGATTTTCCATTTTTAATAGAAAACAAAAATAAATTGAAACATTTTAAATACCAACCTGATGAGTACTGGATGGTCAGCTAGCGCGAACAGCACAGAAGAAGGAGAAGTAGACAAATGCTCTTGCGCGCAGTATATAACACCTATTCAATGAAATTAGAACAAAGCTTAAATTCTGGAAAAAATTTGGCATGACCTTTGCGTATTTTTAGACACTCCACATTTTTTTAAGGCAGAAACAAACACAGTAGCAGCAAAATTAATTCTCAGCAAACCATACGAATTATTATCAGACAGACAAGTATGCATATAGTAAATGTATATATAATATATATGATCAATGAAAAAAACAAAAACAACCACCCATTTCAACCACACTATGCAAATATATATTCTAATGATTGTAGAATACAAGTAGAATTTAGTATAACGTTTATTTGTGACATATTATATATATATATGTACATTATATATATATACATATATATTAGTATTTGTTTCTAAAATTATAATCAGAAATGCAAGTGTTTTACCGTGGGTTCTGATCAGGCAAACCGGTGGCAGAGGTTGACAGCAACAGATAGTGGACAATCCAAACGTGGGTAGTAACACCTATTCAGCATAAATGTCTAATAAAGTTTTAATTTTAAAAAACATGACTAATTGAACAATAAACAAATGAATATATTTTGACAAACCAAATTCTGGAAAAAATTTGGCATGACCTCTGCGTATAATTAGATACTCCACACTTTTTTGGCATAACCAAACAGAATAGCAGCATAATAGCACTCTTTTGTTTAATCAAACAATCTCACGGCAATGTAACATTGGAAGTTCAGATTAATATTGTTTGACATAGCTCCAAAAACTTGAGAACATTCAAAGTACTATTGTATTAAAATATTCTCAAATGAAAGACAAATGCAAGAACAAAGTAAAGCTGGGTAAAATAGAAATATAGAAACCCAACTAAAAAAACTGAAAATAAACGACAAGTTATTAATCCTGCATTAACAAAGAAGGGATTCGTATTGAGAGGTCATCATAAATGAAGCTTTTTTCTTCTTCTTCTTCTTTTTTTGTCAGTAACAACAACAATATCACCCTAAATGCCATAACTACAGTAGCATCAAAAGCATCTGATCAATTCCCCAATTTTCGTTTAATTTTGTTTTTTTCTCTCAACCCTAGCTTACTATCTTCAATCTCTTTAATTAATCCACAGGCAGAGATTTCACTTTGTCGAGTATGCAAACGTGATGGCCATCACTACCATGGGACTACTTTGAAACAAGAAACACCACCAACATCGAAACCAACAACAACAACCACCACAACAGACGCTAGCAGTTCCAACTTCAGTGCTCGTTCATCACAACAGACGCTAGCAGTTCCTAACATCTAGCTCGTTCATCACAACAGACGCGCAGACAATGAAGAAAAAAAAAATTACCGATCGAGAGCTAGGGCTGGGGCGGCGTTCAGGCAGGGCGAGGCTGGTGGAGCTCTGGCGCGGCTGGTGGAGCTCTGGTGCGGCTTCACGACGGGACGACACCGAGAGCGGCGGTGGAGGAAGCTTCACGGGCGCGCGGCTTTAAAATCGGCGGCTTCTCTAGATGTCGGGAGCTAAGGGAAGACGCACAGGGTGGTGGAGTAATGGGTCGACGGCGCAAGATGCAGTGGCGGAGGAGAGGCTCGCCGGCGACAAGGATGGAACAGGGAAAAAATCGATCGAGAGAAGAAGCTGCAGAAGGAAGAAGAAGGAAGCGTCGGGTATATTAAAAAAAGCTTTTAAATGACGGTTGGTTTATAAACCGTCGTTTAAAGCCTATGGGACGGGAGGCATAAACGACGGTTATTAGAAAACCGTGGTTTTAAATTTTGGGGGCAAAACATAAAACGACGGTTGAAGAGAACCGTGGTTTATAATCACTTTATACGACGGTTGTATCGGAACCGTCGTTTTTTCTTCTAAGCGTTTTAATTATAAACGACGGTTTCTTATAAAACCGTCATTTATCTGATGAAGCATGCAATATAAACGACGGTTCTCTCTTGAACCGTGGTTTATGATGTTTAAACGACGGTTGTTTGTATAACCGTGGTTTAAAGTTCGTCATTTAAAATCATTTTTCTACTAGTGGTATGAGTTTAAGTAACAAAGCCGACTGTTTTAGAGAAACCCGTAACAACAATGTAGAAAACAGGGTGAGCTGTCAGGATTACTTATTATCGGAAATACCGGATGTAGTTAGTCATGGAGACTGACTTATAGTTTATTACTATTTAGAGTATACTTCTGACAAGACGCTTGACGAGCTAGTGGACTACACGGAGCGTAGGATCTTGTTGATCATACTCCACCGTAATAATACAATCAGGGTGAACGGTATGTAAAGGGGTTTGATCCGAGTTGTCCTAAGGTTGCTCCTTGGGCTCGGATTTGGTTGATATAACTTGTGTGTTATATGCGTGTGGTTACATGTATGTTTTAAGTGTTACTGCATTATTTATTTATGCACGAGCGTCCCACGGGACTAACACTACGTCGACTATAGATCGACTTATATAAACATACATATGCGTTGTGATGACATGACGGTTACTTGATATAATACCATGATATTAATATTAAGTATATGGTAACCTAAGTAAAACACTTAGGGACGAGTCACGACATTGTCGGTCTCTAGAGCATGGATCTCGAACATGAATATAACCTAGATTACTTCTAGGTATGCGTGTGAGACCCATTGGGCAGCTAACTAATAATTATATTCTCCATAAGACTAAGAGTAGATCTTAAACATTATGAGAGAGAGAGATGGTATGAGTTGAGGTGAGGAATCCCGGTAGTTTACGAACTACTTGGTTGCGCATTTGTGATCACTGAGGGGTTTCCTAATTGGATTCCGCTCCAGGTTATATCCAACGAGCCCAAACTGGATCGTGGATCAGGTGGCTACGGCCTTTTTATGGACGTCTTACGAGACATAAGAGAGTCAGGGGCCTCCGGACCTCTGGGGAAATGAGCACCTTTGTGTGTACGGGAGGACTACTGTCCATGGTGAGGTTATAGGGTTGTCCTAACATGACGCCCAACTGATATTAATAATTAAACTTGGTTTGGATGGTTGGGGCCTTAAAGGCCAAATTAAATTAAATATGAAAACTGTACGCTACGGCGAATGTACATTGTACATATGGATGGGGCCTTGAAGGCCAAACTAAATTGAATTAATAAAGGGTGGTATACGCTACGGTGATTGTACATTGTACATCATATTGTGGTTGTTCGATACGTTCGATATATAATTGTGGATTGTGATATTAGATGATTGTCTGGATTGGATGGATGGTTGAATATCTATGAATATTTGTATGGATGATTATGTATAATATACATTTATATTACAGTATGACTATAACTGTAAAATGGTAAAGCATGAAACCAATCTAATAATAAGATGGTTAAAATGACAAGTGACCAATAGGGTCCAGGCCCGGCATACTCAGCGTCTATCGCTGATACTACACCATTTCAGGTTGTTGGTCATTGTCGAAGCCGAAGAGCAGGAACAGGGTAATTGGAGTTTTGCTTATGTTACTACACATGGAGATGTTGTATAGCAATGAGGATGGTGAATTGTAATATGGTAAGGTTATGTATTCAGGTTTGGGTAGATGCTCACTTGTCGATGTTTATGATTTATGGATTTATTATGATGTATAGGAGTTTCTCGTTATCACGGCGGTTAGCAGTTTGTTTATGTTGGAAGTTGGATGTAGTTTGGCTTCGTTGCTCGCAAGGGCGAGTAATGGCCGGTGACACCCGAGTGAGTTTTGTAATTGTTATTTATTTTCCGCTGCGAGACGTTTTATTTATTGCTACGTGAGAGATTATTACGTGATTGTGGAGAGGGGTGTTACAAAAGTGGTATCAGAGCGGAGTACCGCTCTGATGACGAGAAAGTAGGTTAAGACAGTGAGCTTAGGACTTGGGAAACATTGGGAACATTTGGGAAGTACGAGACGAATCGTCTTAGAAAGATATTGTGTCTAGTGATGCAAATGCGTGCGTGATAGGATAGCCTTTAAGGCAATTCAATATCTACTGGTTGTGTACGGTAATTTACCGAGTATTTATGTGACATACTGTACTACAGATGTCTGGGGGAACTAGAGGGCGTGGTACTGGAAGAGGTGGAGGCGGTGACCCCGGCATTCCAGGAGTTGCTGAGACGGTTGCAGCCGTTCTTGCACAGCTGGGTACTCAGATAGGAGGAGCACTAGCCCACCCGCCACAGTCCAGGGAAACGAACTGGTTGAAGTCAGTTGGCGAGACCCGACCACCTACATATTCTAGGGAACCAGACCCCGTAGCTTTGGAGCGTTACATTGTTGAACATGAGAAAGCATATGAAGCTTTACAAGTACCGGCCGACAAGAAGGTCATCATTGCTGCTTTCCATCTGAAGGATGCAGCCAGTACTTGGTGGAGGTTGGTCAAGGACCATCACCTGGCTACGCCCGACTTTTCGTGGGCTGCTTTTGTCGAGTTGCTGAGAGGGAAGTACTATCCAGCTCATCTTAAGCAGAAGAAGCGCCAGGAGTTCGAGACATTATCTCAGGGAAGTCTGACCGTGGATGAGTACAACGCTCGATTCATTGGTCTGCTGGACTTTATCCCCGGTGTGGATTACTCAGAGACCGTGAAGTCGAGAAGTTTGGTGGGAAGTTTTGTTGTGTGTTTTCGCATCCAGATGGCGAGGGTGCTACCCTCTACACACCATCCAGGTACTAACATGAAAGCCACAAAATTCTTTACTTGCTACATTACCAATTAACTTTGTGAGAACTTACCAATGAGATTTCAGGAGTGTTATGAGGCTGCCTCGAGGACGGAGCTAAACGCTCCAGACTCGGGAAGAGACTCTCGGGGCCAAGAAAAGGAAGAACCCTGAGGGAGAGTCTGAGGGTGGAGGAGTATCTCCAGGCGATGGCCAAAAGAAGGGAAAGTAGGACTTATCCCACTCTCAATTGTTATCATATTAAATACCTTAAGAATGCTGACCCGAAACCTTAAACAGGAAATTCTTTCCAAAGAAAGGGAAAGGGCAGCAGGGTCACCAGGGAGCAAAGGGAAAAGAGCCCGTCCTTCAGTTGACCGGCCCAGCTATAGATGCTCAGCCTTCGAGATCCGCACTCCTAAGGGTGAGAACACCTACCTCATAAATTCAAAATGTAATCTTAACCTTTATACCATCATATTTTAACTTAAACTTAAATACTATCATCAGGCACCGGACAGCCCCAGCGCCATTTTTACTGTAAGCGTTATGGGAAGGACCATCCTGGGGTCGACTGCGAAGGCCGCAAAGTCGAGTGTCGGTGCTGCCACAAAGAGGGCCATAGGGAATTCGAGTGCTGGATGAACCCAGAGAGCCGTAATTACAGGCCACCAAAGAATACTCAGAAGACCTCAGCTGGAGGATCTGGAGTACCACGAGGCGGTCAAGATGGCCAGACATCTACTGATGCTGGAGCCCAGAGAGGCAAGGGAGTAAATAGGGCATGAGTACCCTAACTCCATGAGACCGCTGGTGGAAGACTTTTGCTTACTATGTTATGTACTTACTTGGGATGTTAGAGAGGGACATGTTATGAATATGTGGGAGTGTGTCATTGACCACTCGCCTTTCTGTGTATGACTTTGGAGACTAGATTTGTGAACTTGATGCGAGTAACCTTGAGACCATGACGGATTATATATATATGAACAGGATGTTTATGCTTACATTATCATGTAGCGATACTCTATGATGCAGAGTCAATGAGACCGGTAATTGCTGAACCAATATTCCATCTACATGGCGCACTTGCTATTGCAAGTGCTATGACAAGTAAACCACTGAAATTTCCATCTGCCTTGCGCCTTGACAGCAAGCAAGTGCAGCAACAGCAACAGTAACAGCTACTGCAAATGCGACTGCAACAACTACTACTTTTTAGTCTTTTATTATATCTATACAAAAAAATGATTTTCAAACGTTTTCATACAAACCCTGAGATTGAAAACCTATGCAACTTGGGAAAGACCGTTAGTCTAACCTATGCAACTGGAGAATTATTCAGCAACTGTGATTGTAAACCACACCAGTTTGATTGTTTGGGAATTTTCAGGTAGGGCTTATTAGCCAAATACCATCAGTGTATACCCGCATTTAATACTAATCACTATTAGTGATAAATGTTTAGTCCTTATGGACAAGCATAGGAGGCATGATTTAGTAGGCTTGGAGTTGCTATTACAGAGGCAGTGGAGGGAATCTGTGGGTGCGTGGATGTTTGAGCAAAACACAGACTTTGATGCTCCTGTTGGGATTTTGAGCGATTTATCAGGTATTAAGGCCACTCTCTCCTGTTACAGATTGTCGGGCAGACCAGGCATTGTCAGTGTTAGTTCTGTTCTATCATGTCTACACTAATCGATGATACAGAGAATAGTTTAGAGGTTATGGATTAGGGACTGGCGTGAGAGGAATTTCCGCAGGGTAGGTGTTGTTATTATTTTCCTTTGATGCAAGCGTACTACCGAGGATGGGACTGAGAGGCGAGAGATTTAGGAGGGGACAAGAAATGAATTTTCTCAAGTTACAAGGGGCATGGGCGTTAGAATAAACAAACTCCTGCCGTTATAGAATTTGGATTCCTCTAGTTATACATTTTTTCGTTCGAATCGGTAGTTACACCGAGGAAGGAGAAGGAGAGGGCGACGCAGTTAGTTCTTTCTTTTTTTTTGTATTTATCTCGTTGATTGATACTAGTTGTAATTTGCATGTGTTAGCTACCGAATATGAGCATAGCTCAACCGGTTAAGCACTCGGGGAAGTACGGGAGGTCTCGGGTTCGAAACTCAGCGGGAGCATCTTTGCTCCCTTTTTCTTTCTCTTTTTTTGTATAAGTTATACTTGTTTGTTTATATATGTAAGACTATATAATATACCGCGTTATTTATTTATTTATTTGTTACAAAGTTATGCGACGTTATCATTTTTATGTAACGTTACGATATACCGCGTAAGACTATATAATATACCGCGTTATATTTATTTATTTATTTGTTACAAAGTTATGCGACGTTATCATTTTTATTACAACGTTACGATATCGTAACGTTACATATGTGTACCTTCGTATTCGTACATATATATCTATACTAGATTTAATTGTTCGTACGTTATTTTATGTCTGAATTATAAAACACATCATGATTTTATGCATTTAATGTTCAGGGGTATTTCAACTTACCCCACTTAAAGAGACTTCGTCCCAAAGTCTTACTTCCTTAACTTATATTTTCCACTTATAATTCTCAGTGCTTCTAAGCACCATACCACATTAGTGGCTTCACATAAGTTCTCATGGTACACCAAGATGCTAGCAATGTATATAACATGCTAAAGTCAAGTTAAAGTGCAAACCAAGGCACAATATTCATCCATACAGAGCATATATCATGCTAAAGTGCAAACCACGGCACACGACATTCATTCATACAGAGAGTACTTATACGTACATAACATTCTCGCACACACAAGCCTACCAACCATCAACATGTGGTTGTAGGATTACAACATAGTGTGACACACGCAAAAACACCCCAAAACGAAACGCGCTTACCCCCCTTAAAAGAGGGGTACGCCCTCGTACCCTACACTAAGCCGAGGTATCAGTGAAAAGATGGGGGTACATAGTTTTCCTTTTATCCTCTAATTTCCATGTGGCTTCCTCTATATCTTGGTTTGACCATAATACCTTCACTAGTCTAACTGACTTGTTTTGGGTCTCCCGGGTCTTAGTGTCTAGAATTTTTTGAGGAGTCTCCGCAGATCTCGATGTGGCCTCTAGGACTAGCCTCCCGCACTATAGCCGGGCCTGTAACTCTTGCTCTCGGGGTTTGCGAAGCACTCAAAGGCCCTGTACCGGTCTTCTTGCAGTAAAAGCACTCTACCGGTTCGCCCTGGCAATCAACTCCGGGGTGGTTCTTCGAGCATCGTCTACATTTAAATCGGCGCTCGGGCCTTTTGCTCGGGCCGGCTTTAGACCCTGAATATGTGATTTGGTTAGTCAACAACTGGTCAGGTCATGACAACTGTAACGGTACTTAAGCATTAGAGTTGGGTTCAGTTTACCCTTAGGTGGGTAGGAGCGTAGCGGCTTAGCCGAATTCGCCGGGTGGCTCAGCTGAAGTGTCTCCGTAGGCTTGTTCCCATGGTATCTCCCGTTTCTGTTCGGGTAGCGCTTATTCTTGTCCGCACTCTCCTGTTTACGGTCCTCCGAGTCATCGCCTTTCGCCTTCTTTTTCTTAGCAAATTCCTCATCACGCATCTGAACGGTGATCTCGACCTGGGATGCTGCATGATAGCAATCCTGTGCATACTAGGGTTTAGTGAACTCTTCACAATATAACATTAATACAATTTCATAGTTCAAGTTCAACCTGGATCGTGGCGTAACGACTGGGCCCCATGCCATATCTGATGCGGTGATTCAGTCCACCATAAAAACGCTCCACTAAGATCTCATCTGAATATCCCAAGCCTGGAAGTACACGAAGTAGAGCAGTGAACACCGAGTAGTATTTGTCTACGGTCATCCCCTCGATCTGTCTCAGGGTGTCTAGCTCAACTCGCTTCTTGGTCCGGAGGTGGCGGGGTAGTAGTACTTAGCCCTCAGCAACGCAGTGTAAGCATCCCATCCAAAAGTGGGGTCGGCTAGGTGAGCATCCTTCACAAGCTTCCACCAATCGCTCGCTGACTCTCGTAGGTAATAGGCTGCGAGCCTGACCTTAGCCTCTGCTGGAACATTCAAAGTCTCAAAGGCGGTCTCTAGGAGGCTGATGTAGTTCTCTAGGTGGGTGGGGTCCGTCTCTCCTTGGAACTCAGCTGGTCGAAGGTCTGCTAAGCTCTTCACCCAGTTTGTCTCCCTGGGTGGGTGAGGCTGTGGTGCTGGTGGTGCCTGCTGGGCTCCTGGCTGGAAACCCATGTGACCTAGGGCTGCTGCTACTATCTCCGCTATGGTCTGCCTGCAGCCATGCTATCCTGCTCCAGGTGGCCACGGCCTCGTCCTCGACCTCGTCGTCCAGACATCTGTAAATGTCGTTGTTAGTTTAGAACATTCACAAGAACTTACTGCAAGTTATTATCGCCCTTGCTGGCGGTTTTAAACTGGTAAAGTCGTGCCTCACATTACTAACCCTTAACCCCGTTTCCCAAATTTAGATTTTCCTATTCTCGGTACTTCTCTGTTCCAGTCATCAGAGCACAACTACGCTCTGATACCACTTTCTGTAACACCCCTGATTAACCAACAGTAGCCCGAATGATGCGTCAAACGATGATACAACAAGTCTAGGCAGCGGAGTCACAGTTCCAACCGGGTGTCACAGACGCCAACCACACATGTGGTTGACACAACAACACTATCAATACTAAGCTGCGGTCTGAACGACTGGAATTAAAACCATAACCAAATCCAAGTACAAACAGAAGATACAAACCAAGTACCGAGAGTCTACATCATAAGTTCTTACTTAAATAACACAACCCGAACATAAGAAAGCATACTACTTAAAGGTCTTGCCCAGATGGACTACCCCATGATAGTCACCCTGCCTACTCTCCGCCATCGTCCAGATCCATACCTGTAAAAATAAAGGACTCAGCAAAACTATGCTGAGTATGAACGTGTGTAGCCCGTATGTTACCGGGCCACACGACTACTTGGCTCGAATGTTTTAAGTCAATTTCATGCTCCTAATAAAGCAGTAAAAGCACACATCCATACATCAGAGTTTCATACACACTTAAAGGTAGCAAAGCATTGCACCAAGCCACCAAGCATAACATGCTGTCAACATAGCAATATCAAACACGCAACCGAGCCACAAGCTGCTAATATAGCAACCGCAATCATGTAAGTCATCAGACGTGTGCATAGGTATGTTTACCAATGATCCTCACTATGGGATCGTTCGAGCGTTGTGTGTTTTCATTTCTTTTCTCTTGTTCCCAGATGTGTATTTTCTTTCTCTTTCCTTGCACCAGGTCTGGGGATATAGTTTAGATCCCATGACCATAACATATGGGTGCCAATCTTTCCTTGTTTCTTAAAGAATCACATTTGTGAATTTTCCTTTTTGCTTGGTCTCATTACACATGTTTTCCTCTATTCTCTGGCACCGAGTCAGGGGATATAGATTAGATCCTGAGACTTTATATTAGGGTGCTAATCATTCCTTGTTTCTTTAAGGGTTATTTGTGAATTCTTTATCAACCGCACGTTGGAGATGTCTCCTCCATAGCAAGTCCCCCATTCCCGACACCCAGGGTCGAGAAAGTGGAGTCACCTCTAGACTCCAGGATAAGCTCCACCAATTTGTCACTCCCCATTCCCCAACACCCAGGGTCGAGAAAGCGGAGTCACCTCTAGACTCCAGGATGTGCTTCACCAATTGCCAATCCCCCATTCCCGACACCCAGGGTCGAGAAAGCAGAGTCATCTCTAGACTCCAGGATAAGCTCCTCAATAGACGGTCGGAAGATCTGATGCAGAAACCTCCTCCCGAGTTCCAAACCGCGCGGCCCGAGATGTTGTCTTCCCGAGTTATTCTCATATTCCACCAGTTGGTATGTAACGTTCATTATCATTAATAGCTTGACACCATAGTGGGCGTCGTTAGAGGTCCTCTATAGTTAGAGAGGAGTTGTCTCTTTGTATAGTTCTTTTTTTTTTTGTCTATGTGGTTCGTCATGTCCCACCAATTGAGACTTGCTCTTCATTATCATTAAATGAATAGACACCATAGTGGGTGTCATGGTAGTCTTCAATGGTTTAGAGAGGAGTTCCCCTTATAGAATTTTCTTTGTTTTCATAATTCGTAGTAGTTCATCTCAAGTTCCATAAACGAGAAAGGGACTAAACTACTGTGTGCGCGCAAGTAATATGCCACAAGGAAATATATAACAAGCATATAAGCGAGCCACAAGAAGCAATCCATTCACATGCTTTACACAAGATCACAACAGACAAATAAGCACGGTAAGACAAACATTCGTTTTCATGCATTAGTCTTGTGGTCATAGTCAAACAAGGCACACAGCACACAAGCCGTGTAACACGGCAACATACGAACCACACATGTTCATACCTTATTTGAAAGCACGAGTTGTCTTACTCTCGAAGTCCCGTTCGGAGCTCGCTAGGGTCCTAGAGTTAATTAAACAATGTGTCAGTTTATTATTTTATGTGCGACACACCTTATATCGTATGTTATTCTCTAGGTATGTTGTTACATGATGAGTTTATGTTGACTCTTAGAACTCCACGTGCATTAATTCTAGGCATAACTTACTCCTAGGATATTTCATATCTTTATTTACATGTTAACTAAGCCCTTTTTTCCTTGGTTAATGTTTTAGTGCGTTTTAAGAGGTAATTATGTAACAAGTTTGTATAACATAGATATGACTTATCTAATGTGTATTCTTTCCTTAGATAAATAGGTGAGTAATATTTTAACCCTAGTATAATGATAATATAGATCATAGGATATTCCTAAACCCATTTATGCAGCAGTCCAAAGTTTCCCAAGTTTGAAACACAAATATATTATCAAACGTCACCTTAAGGTAATAATTGATGTTTAACCTTCTCCACATGTTTCGCTAACCTAGTTATGTTTAGTAGCTATGGTTTGGGTTCATTATTAAACCTGAATCCCACTTATAATACTCTTGTAACAGAACCATAATATCAATGAAAACTGAAACCACAACCTAATGTTTCTTCTTGTATCTTGTTACTCTTTAGTTCCATGAATGTTTCACTCCTTCCCCCAGTATTACCCTACTAGGTACATGTGTTAATACTGTTTTAAACTCCAAACCACACTAGTAAAACACTCATCCAACTGCTGTACTCAATCAAATGCACAGAACAGAAGCTACCTAAAAACTGAAACCGAAATCCACCTTAATTCTTCCTCATTCCTTCCTTTTGTCCATAGTTACTTGGTCCCTAGATTCTCAACTGACTTTGCCAACTGAGTCCATCTATTTACTAATGTTTTGAACCTACATCTGAGCCTCCATAATACTCATACTACTTCAGTAACTCTGCTACACAGAACCCATGTTACAGAACCGAGATACAAAAATCTGCTTCGTTTAACCCCATGTCTAAGTCTCCTAACTGTTTTTTTTTGTTTCCCAAACCTATAGGCACTCAGGCTCGTGTGTTATCCAAGTCTTAAACTCAAAGTTAATCCAAAACAACACTGATAACAATTTTTTTGGGAGTTCGTTTGACAGGGAACAGACAGTGGGAGAAAGACTGAATCATTAACTCTGATTATGTTTCCTGTTGGTTCAGTTCATGGTTGTTTCTTTCCTGCAGTGTTTACTCACTAGTTCTTATGGGTGTTAACCTAGGTTTAACTCAAGACTATTCTCAGAAGACACCCACATAGCCTCTGTAATCGATTACCCAGAAAGAACAGATACAAAAGGACAATCCGAAGTTGAAACTGAAAACCATGAAACTGATGCATTACACTGTATTATCTTCCCTGTTTATTCCTTTCTGTTACTTGCCTATCAGACTCTCCATCTTACCCCCATGTACTCCTTACCCAGTTACTTGTTTTACCACCCTTTTTTAAACTCAAAACTCCACAAATGACACTCACCTATTCTTCTGTACAGAACAGAACAAAACTGAAAAGTGAAACAGAAATAACTCTGTAACCAGGAACTGAAACAGAACTGCTACAACATTGCCTATCTCTTTCCTCAGTTTCTGATTGGTTTTTTAGATTTTCCCCACTTCTTTGCCTTACGTGACTTAGTGTGTTTATCAGTTTTGGAATTTAAGAATTGACCCTAAGGTGGCATGGACAACTACCAGGCAGAACTGGAAAACTGAAACCTACACTGAACTGAATGGAACAGACCATGGACTGTCACATTTCTTTTCTGTTACTTGACTTTCTATCTTTCCCACGGTGCTCACAGATTCACTTAAGTACATTAGAATGCTTTAGACTCATTAACTACTCAATACAGCCTTCTATAGTTCTTTGTACAAATTCACACATAACTCAAGTTCTTAGTAAAACTGTAACCTGAAAATGTAGCACTGATATCTGTGATTCTATTAGTTTTTTGTTATTGAATTAGGTTCCCACTTCTTCTCATTACTAATTCGGGTAGTTTAATATGTGGTGGTCTTTAAATTCCACAGACCCGAACAATATCATTGAAGCTACAGAAATAGAATCTCAGGAAAGACTATAACACTAATGTACTGGTTTTCTGTTCTGTTAACCTGTTATCTATTTTCTTTTGCTTCTCTCCTTATTATACTCTCACGTACAGAACCTCAGTCAGGTGTATTTATAAGGTGGCAATGTATTAACAATTCAAATTACCCTAGGATAGTTGGTACACCGAGACTGCATGTTACAGGTTTGGCAAGGTTATCAGTTTTGACAGGCTTACTCTCTTTTTTTTTGATTCTGAAACCAGTTCAGAGATACTCACCAGTTGAGTGACTTAACATCCTCCTTGGCCAATCCTTGGTGCAGTATGAAACTTCAGTTCTTGAGTCACTCAACAGCAGCTGGGAGAAATCCTAGTAGTTAGACTTGACAGAATCAGGGAAAAAGAAAGAAAAGACCACTAACTAAAAGGACCGGACAGAGAAGAGGAAGGGACCTATTGCAGTCTTTTCACACCTCTTTGGTTCTTGAAGTTTATTGAAGGTTTCCAAGAGCTTGGACTCCAACTCGATTAGACAGACAGAAGAGGGATCCAGCAGTTTGGATTTCACTGATTAACAAGAGAAGGTGCAAGAATATTGTGTCAGTTTTCTCTTCGACTGCAACAACAAAACATAAAGAATAAGAGTGCCATGAAGGCTTGAGTTTACCTTCCCGCATGAACAACAACAGAACTTACCCGAGTTGTTGTTTGGCACCACATGCAAGGAAGAGAGGAGAATAGCCAAGCAAAGGTATTAATCAGAGGTTGGGTTGGGGGAAACTGAAGAGCACACACGAGACAGTTGTTAGTGGGCAGAAACTCTTGTTTTTTTTTTTTTTTGGTTTCAGTCTAGATCAGAACCCAGTCTCACGTTGTTCATGGCTCTAAGTTCCTAGGGAGTATGGGCATAACAGCTGAGTTTATGTGGCTGTCTCCTCATTGATTTCTTAGCATTAGTAGTCGACATAGGAGCATGATTTAGTAGGCTTGGAGTTGCTATTACAGAGGCAGTGGAGGGAATTTGTGGGTGCGTGAGTGTTTGAGCAAAACACAGACTTTGATGCTCCTGTTGGGATTTTGAGCGATTTATCAGGTATTAAGGCCACTCTCTCCTGTTACAGATTGTCGGGCAGACCAGGCATTTTCAGTGTTAGTTTCCTGTTCTATCATGTCTACACACTAATCGATGATACAAAGAATAGTTTAGAGGTCATGGATTAGGGACTGGCGTGAGAGGAATTTCCGCAGGGTAGGTGTTGTTATTATTTTCCTTTGATGCAAGCGTACTACCGAGGATTGGGACTGAGAGGCGAGAGATTTAGGAGGGGACAAGAAATGATTTTCTCAAGTTACAAGGGGCATGGGTGTTAGAATAAACAAACTCCTGCCGTTATAGAATTTGGATTCCTCTGGTTATACATTTTTCGTTCGAATCAGTAGTTACACGAGGAAGGAGAAGGAGAGGGCGACGCAGTTAGTTCTTTCTTTTTTTTGTATTTATCTCGTTGATTGATACTAGTTGTAATTCGCGTGTGTTAGATACCGAATATGGGCATAGCTCAACCGGTTAAGCACTCGGGGGAAGTACGGGAGGTCTCGGGTTCGAAACTTAGCGGGAGCGTCTTTGCTCCCTTTTTCTTTCTCTTTTTTTTGTATAAGTTATACTTGTTTGTTTATATATGTAAGACTATATAATATACCGCGTTATATTTATTTATTTATTTGTTACAAAGTTATGCGACGTTATCATTTTTATGTAACGTTACGATATACCGCGTAAGACTATATAATATACCGCGTTATATTTATTTATTTATTTGTTACAAAGTTATGCGACGTTATCATTTTTATTACAACGTTACAATACCGCGTAAGACTATATAATATACCGCGTTATATTTATTTATTTATTTGTTACAAAGTTATGCGACGTTATCATTTTTATTACAACGTTACGATATCGTAACGTTACATACGTGTACCTTCGTATTCGTACATATATATCTATACTAGATTTAATTGTTCGTACGTTATTTTATGTCCGAATTATAAAAACGCGTCATGATTTTATGCGTTTAATGTTCAGGGGTATTTCATAAGGAGTTTTAAGGAGTGTTTAAGTGTGTTTAAACATGTACAAAACATGTGGAAAGATTATGGAATTATTTGAGGTGGATTAAGGGTTGATTAGGGGTTGAAAAATCCTCTTAGTAGCAGTTTTTAGCAGGGTCTGGGACCTAGGATATGTACCAAGTCCCGGACCACACTTAAAAACACCCCGAGAGCAAAAACTGGTATTGGTCCGGGACCTAGGTCCAGGACCAAATCCCGGACCACAATGAAAAATAGGCCGAAAGTTACTTCAGTGCATGGTCCGGGACCTTGGGTCCGGACCAAGTCCCGGACCACCCCCAAAAACTTGCAGAATGTGATTTTTAGGGTTTAAATGATGGGGATTTGATGGGTAATGGTTTTAGAAGTTGTTAAGGCCTTGTTTGGTGACCTTTAAAGGCCCTAAGTAGTGTAAACAAGTTTGAGAAGTAATTAAGAAAGTTGAGAGTATAAGAACATTAAGTAAAACTGAAATAACGGGATAACAGGGTAAGTACGGGAGTAGTAATTATGTATGTATTGTAATACTTAGTATTAATTGAACCATTTGGCATGTAGTCATTGGTTCGAGAATAAGACTCGAGGAACGAGAGTGAACCAAAGGAACAAGGGAACACCCGGTAAAGTAAATCCCGGTGAAATGTATGATTTCTTCATGCTCTGCATCCTAACCTGGTTACCCTGATTTATGTGCTTATTTAATTACCTAAATAAGATAAATGCATGAATCGGACCTTATTGCACTTACTTGTGCTTGTTTTATGTTGTTCTTGATATATATTGTCTTGAACACTAGTTTGTATAATTCATGAAATATATGGATGAAAATGAAGTGTGTTTGTACCTTGTATTGTACTTGTGTATTGTACTGTATCTTGTATGGATGTGTATATGAGCAATGTATTTGTGTGTGGCTTGGATGTGTGACTTCTACTAATTCCTAACTACCTAACTCCTAACGTAAGTATTGAGTAAATTGGAATGAGTAGAAGTCCGATATAGTTTCGGCCACGCGTGAGGATGAGGAGACACAAGAGGTTGGATCCGATTCCTGGCTCTTAAACTTTTCCACGGCCCAAACCCCTTAAATGGGTAGCATCCTGGATTAGTGAGCCAAGTAAAGCCCAGTGGTGGGACGGTGTAGTCCCTGCACGGAGGTCCCGACGACTTAACTTGAGTAAGTAGTAAGTAAGTAAAGTATTGTATGAGTAATGGTCTTGGCTGGTGTAAGTCATTGACCCCGAGTAAAAGAGTAATCTCCACCCGATTAATCCGGGTGGACAAATGGAGCTAACAAGTATTGTGTATTGTGTATGTATTGAGTATGTATCGTGTATGCGTATTTCGGGAAAGGTAAGTAAGTATCGGTTGGCTTGTACGGTCTACCTTGTATGTATTGATGTGTATGTATGTTTTCCTTGTATAGTATCGTAGTATTATGTATGAAAGCATGTATGTATGTATGTATGTATGTATGAATAAAATGAATCGCATGTATACGACCTAAGTAGTCGGCGTACCCTCACTAGTTAGCGGGGTATGCGGAAGTCATATGCAGCGTAAGCTGAGCCCCTAGGGGCAATGTTTTTATTTTACAGGTACCGAAGCAGTTATGACCATGGTAAGAGACCGGCATCTTGCTTAGGTAGCTAGAGAAGAATTGTAGATAGTTGTGAATTGTATAAGGCTTGTAGCCCTTGTTGTAGATGTGTACCAAAGGGTACACCATATGTGTAACACCCCAACCGCTAATCCTTCCATTATCCTCTAATCATTCCCATAATTACCTTACTCGCAGCGGAATACTTACTTACTCCCGCGGGTGATACAATGTTGTTAGCCATCCGAGACTAATAAGGCTACTACTACTTACAGTAACGGTCTAACGATTAGAATAACCGAATACATACTACTTACTTACAATACCAAATACTTACTTACAATTGATTACCGAGTATCCAAATTATACGAATTACATTATTATACATTCCAATAACTACTTCCCAAAATCAGAGTTTATACACCTACTCCTTTCTTTCCAATCATGAATTCATTATCCAAAAAGGTGTACCACATGGTACACCAGCTACTCAAAAAGGCCTTAGCCGTGTACAACTCAGTACACCATTTCAATCCTACTAATTGCCAAAAAGAATAACATCCAGTCCTTACTCTACCATCACGCCTCGCGGGTACCTATAGGATAAAAACATTCCCCCTAGTGGGTCAGCAATACGCTGAATATGATAACCGCATACCCCGCGTACTAGCGAGGGTACGCCAACTATTTGGTCGAGTACATGCGGTTCGTTTCATTCATACATACATACATGCTTCATACAATACAAATTCAATACATTCAATTCACAAGAATACATACATTCAATACACACAAGGGAGATATTACGAGTCACCCATTCATACTTACCGTTTACTCACCCCATTACGGAGATACAATTCTCCATTCCATTCAGAAGTCATGTTAGCTTCATTACACACCCGGTATCGGGTTTTCAATACTCTTTTACTCAAGGTCAATGACTTACAATAGTCAAGACCGATACACATACAATACTTACTTCTTACTTACTTTACTCCAGTTAAGTCGGTATGACCTCTGGGCAGGGATTACTACATCCCACCACCGGGCTTTAGGGTGGCCCACTAATCCATGATGCTACCCATTCAAGGGATTTGGTCCATGGAAAAGATTACATCCAGGATTCGGATCCAACCTCTTGTGTTTCCTTATCCTCACGCGTGGCCGAAACTATATCGGACTTCTACTCATTCCATTTTACTCATTACTCAAGTTAGGAGTTAGAATGTTAGGAATTAGTAGAAGTCAATACTCCTTTTCCATACATCAATACAATACACAAATACTCATCATGTACACATACGCTTCATTCTCAATCATTCATTTCATGAATTATACAAACTAATTGTTCAAGAAGATACAACAAGAACAAATAGTTCAACACATTTATGTGCAATATAAGTCCGATTCGTGCATTTATCTTGTTGGTGATCACATAAGCACACAAATCGGGGTAACCAAGTTAGGATACAGGGCATGAAGAAATCATACATACCGTACACCGTCGTATTCGTACTACCGGGTCCTTCGGTGTTCAACTATTCGATTCCTATACATACATGAAGTTGTATGATCAATGATCCAACTTACTCTTTCAATAATACTCCTAATGTGTAATTACTACTCCTTTACATTCGTACTTGATTATTAGACCCATTCTTTTCTCATTACTTCTTATTCTTGCTTTCTTACTCATGTACTTACTTTCTTACCTTTACTACTTCATTGATAGTGTGCTACTACATATATATGCATATATGTATATAGGCATATATATATACATATGATTACTATAATCATATAATAAAAAATATATATTATTATTTTTTTATTCGACCGAACTTGCAAGTCCGGTCGCAAGTTCGGTCCATTCCAGTAGCTCACATTATGAGAAAATTTCCTGGTCCGACCGAACTTGCATGTCCGGTCGCAAATCCGGTCTATTCCAGAAGGTTTCAAACGGGGAAATTTTCTGGTCCGACCGAACTTGCAAGTCCGGTCGCAAGTCTGGTCCATTCCAGAAGGTTTCAGACGGGAGAGTTTCCTGGTTCGACCGAACTTGCAAGTCCGGTCGCAGGTCCGGTCCATTCCAGAAGGATCCCGGCTTTGTGATTCTGGGCTCGACCGACCTTGTAAGTCCGGTCGCAAGTCCGGTCCGGCCCAGTACTTGATAAGTGTCTAAATGAGCATGTTTTATGGGTGTATTTCATATATTATATCAGCACTTTTCTTGCTCATTTCTCACTTATCGTATGTTTTTCCTCTAGTTTATTTTTATTGATTATCTCACAAATTTATTGGTTAAACATGAGAAAAACCAAGCTAGGAACAAAGTAGACGAAGAGACTAACGCGTAGGCGCAAACGGCTCGAAAAACGGAGTCCAAACGAAGAAGCTAGAGCCGGTCAAAGTTCGCAAAAGAAAACAAGTCAAAGACTTGCGTCCGGGTTGCGTCCGCATAACTAAGGTCGGACGTGAGTAGTATTGTCCGGGTTGCGTCCGCATAATTAAGGCCGGACAAGGGCCGGACGTGAGTAAATGTGTCCGCGGAACAAAGGCCGGACAGAAGGCCGGACGTGAGACATGCTGTCCGTGTCTTGTCCGCCCAAACAAAGCCGGGCAGAGGGAGGACGTGAGCAAGGTGTGTCCGTGGATTTTAACCCGGATAGGGGACGGACAATTCAGAGACGTCCGGCCCTAAGAGGGCAGACACAAACCCGGACGCAACAATTTGCAAAATTAAGTCTGTGGAATTAAGCCAGGACAAGGGGCGGACGTGAGTATGGAAGAAATATGTCCGTGGATAAATGGACGGACAGAAACAAGGACGCATGTAAATGCAACCCAGATCCAGAAATTAACGCGACTGATTTCGTTCACCGACCGTCTTCCCCAATTGCTTCTTCCTTTGCGGTGCCTACAGACATGTCAAACTGCTCCATTAACAATATCAGGCACCTCCCTTATCCTGTAAATCCTTTCACGCGTGATCCAGCTCTTTCTCCACTCAGTTCTGTCTCCTCTCCAGCTCTATCTTCAACGTTCCCCTGCCTCTATATACACCCAGTCCATCTACCTTAAATCAACGTGCGGGGACTGAAAGAAATCACACAACAGCACCACGACAGGAGACTAACCAGAAACAGACCATCGCTCACCACACTCATCCATTCTCTTCCATTCATTTTCTCCCGTAACACCACAACATTCCATACTCACGCAGAAACAAAAGAAATAGAAGAGCAGCAGTGAGAGCGAGAGCAGACCCGTTCTTTCTCTGAAATAATGGCTAATTCTATCTGTGCTATCTTCTCATTTCTGTTAATGTCTGAGTAATTTTCTTTTGTATCCTAGGACGGGGTTTTGATTCTAATATTACGTAAAACACTATTTATTACCTGTCTCTCTCATTTAACTTGTTTTAATTCCTTTCAGCAAATATTGTTAAATGCTTTGCGTGACAAACAACTGCATTTTTATGGTAACTATCAACATATGATTTTGAGATAGTCTAAGTATCACAAAGGAATTAACCTTGGTATTTACACTCGGATTGAGCAGGAAAATACTGAGGCTATAACTAAGAGTTCGTAACTGACAATTATTAACTCTAATAGACAATAAATAATTGAGGCATAAATCTGTTTAAGTAATTTAGGCAATTCCCCCGCTATCCTAGGATACCTTTTTCCATCCACATCACTAATTTACCTGTTTTATTGTTTTTATTATTTCTGAACTGATCCAACAACAAATCAAGCTTGGCTCCGGCTAAACCCCTTTTTTTTACTAAATACCGATACTAGGATAATTGAACAATTTCCCTGTGGATACGACACTTGTTGTACTACTCCGACTAAGGTACACTTGCCTTTTAGTTTGTTGTAAATCTATATATATTAATGTATAGTATTTACCCAACAGTACTTCAGTTTTAAAATCTGTTTTCAGTTGATTTCTTTACCCATTGCTTCCCCAATCTTTACTAATACTTCCCCACATGATTTAGCACTAATTAAGCCCTCTAAATCACCCTAATTCATCCTCCAAACTTACTACTCAATTCCTACCCAACTTATACAATTTTTCCTCATTTCATTTCAACACTTACACTAGTTCTCCTTACACCAATGCTACAGATTTTGGTTTTCTTCCTTACGCTACAAATTTTGGTTTTCTTCCTTACGCTACAGATTTTTCCCTCAACTCTTATCCTCCCATACTCCCTCAGCTAATGCCACTCTTAGCATCTCAAATACATTAATCCACATCCTAGCTCTATCCCACTTACAAGCTCTTTCCCAAATCTGTCCAAAATACTAAACTCCTCATTTTAAACTCTCCAAATGCACCTAGTTACTACCTAGGTTAGTTCCTCTTCTTAAGCACTTAAATCCTCAAATTCCTACATAAAATTTGACATAGTCTCCCCTATAATTCTCACTTTGCTCACACTCTATTTCAGCTCTTAATTGCTTATTTTCACAACCTGTTCATTCATTACATTATACTCACATAATAACTCCACAACACACATTAAAATTCCTGCACACGTACATATACTACCCAAGGTTTACCCAAGCTTTTTAAACATTCTTTACAAGTTCAAAAACTGTTTGATTCTCTTCTCCATTACACTACTACATTACTACTACTCATTACTCAAATACATTACTCATTTTACTACTCACAAACTGTTACATTACTTAATACCAAACTAGTTCAAGGTAAGCACCATTACCTTGTCTTGCTAGTTTTCCTTTCTTTTTCCTTCCTTCTCTTTTTTTCCTCTTTCTTCTCCTTGTTCTCGATTTTTGCTCAAGGAATGGGCAATGCTACAGCACCCCATACCAATAAACACAACTACTTAGTATTCATTTTATACTAACCAACCCTAGAATTTAGGTTTTAGGGTTTAGAAAAGAGTGTTACCTTCCAATGGATGAATGAAGTTCTTGACTAGCAAGAGAACGAGATTCCTAGCCCAAAATAGAAGCCAAAATCGGCTGGAGCAAGAAGAACCAAGAGTTCAAAATATGGAAATTCTTATAATGCAAACAAGGGCTAGAAATGATGGAGTTTCGAATTTCTTTTTACCTCAAGATGATAAGGAGGTGAAGGTGCTTCTAATGGTGGACTTGAATCTTCAAATGGGGAACACCCATGAAAACGAAAATGAAGCTTTTAGATTTTTGAAAGGAGGAAAGTGTTCTCCTTTGCAAGGGGGTTACAATGGTATACTTTTTGTTGAGTTTGGAGAAGATTTGAGTGCTCAAAGAGAGGAGAAAAGGAGAGGGTTGTAGGGAGCTTCAACAAATTGCCATGGCAAGCTTGAGGAAGAAGAGAGAGTGCAGGCTGGGGGAAAAAACGTGAGAGAGAGATGGGATGTGAGGAGAGAATTTGTTTTGCTTTTTACTTATTTCTTTTGTCCCTTAGTGAATTAGGAACAATAAAGAGAGGGGGGCTAGTTAATCGGCCCACACACCCATCCTATAGATTTTTGACTTTTAATTACAAAAGTGGACACACTAAGTTTCTTTATTTGCATTCTCACCCCACAACTTCTCGGTTTTGACAGTTTTACTAACCGGAACCCGTTTTCCGGAATTTTCTCGTTTAATTAATTTTATTGGTTCTAAAGCTCCACTAATATTTATTAGTGACTATTTAGTTGACCAAAATTGTTACGAGTCAATTTGACCCTCTTAAAGTCGCGTTTTCCCGGTTTCCTCGAAAAACGCGCTTTAAGGTTCGTTTATGCTTTTAACCCATTTTAAAGGTCCGTTTTCTTCGGGATTTGTTCCCTCATATTTATTTAAGTGTAATTAAGCCTTTAAAATTTATAATTAGCCTAATTAATCACTGTTTTTAATTACGGGGTATTTCAATCTACCCCCCTTAAGGAACTTTGCCCTCAAAGTTGCTCAAGGTTTACGGTTTACTACTTCTACTCATTTGGCAACCCAATTGCCATAATGCATACTACTACCACCTTACAAGGTGTTCACAATCTTACACTACCAGCAACTCAATTCAGATACTATGCACCAACTCAATTCAAATACCATACACAATACTCATCCAATTCGCACATTCCACAATACATTCACAATACACTTCACAATGTCATTCATGTCATATACCGTACAACACAATTGCATTACTCATTACACACACACCATACATACCATACACATCGTACTACATACTGAATACCACTAACACTACTTTGTGCCAATACAATACAATTAGCACTACATGTGCCAACAAAATACAATTACAATACATACATACTACGCAATGCTAACCGAAGCAATGCAAAAGCAAAAAGGCTCTACCCCCCTTAAAAAGGGGTACGCCCCGTACCCTCCGTGCTATACGGATACTAGACATCTAGTCTACAAACAGATTCGGGTACTTCGCCTTCATGGCGTCCTCTAACTCCCAAGTCACTTCCTCGACATCGTGGTTAGACCACAAGACCTTCACCATTCGTACGGATTTATGGTGAGTGTCTCTTGTCTTTGTATCAAGGATTCGCAATGGAGTCTCGACATATCTCATCGTCGGCTCTAGGGATAGATGTTCGGGTTCTAATACATGAGAGGAATCGGCTATGTATTTTTTGAGTTGTGATACATGAAAGACATCATAAACACGCCCAATTCTTCAGGCAATGCTAGCCTATAAGCTACGGCTTCAATCCTCTCGGTAATGGTATACGGCCCTACAAATTTCGGGCTCAGCTTGCCCTTTTGGCCAAATCGAAAGACGCCCTTCATAGGTGAGACACGCAAGAACACTTGGTCGCCCACGGCGAACTCAAGGTCGCGTCGTCGCACATCCGCATAGGATTTCTGTCTATCTTGGGCTGCTTTCATGTTTGCTCGGATTTGTTGTACCTCAGCTTGTACTTGTTCCAGATACTCCGGTCCTATGATGACCGCTTCACTTGACTCATCCCAACACAACGGGGTACGGCAAGGTCTACCATACAAAGCTTGGAATGGCAACATCTTAATCGAAGCATGATAGCTATTGTTATACGAAAACTCGATAAGATGAAGCTTGTCAATCCAGCTCCCCTGGAAGTCTAAGGCACATGCACTAAGCATATCCTCTAGTGTTTGGATGGTCCTTTCTGTCTGACCGTCGGTCTGTGGATGGAAGGCGGTGCTAAGTTTCAATTTAGTACCCAGCGCTTCTCGTGTTGCTCTCCAGTATCTCGAAAGAAATCTGGTGTCGCGGTCAGATACAATGGTTTTCGGGACTCCGTGGTGTCGGATGATCTCCTTGTCGAATAGCTCCGCGAGCTTCGCCATCGCCATCTTCCAGGTGTCCCTCATCGGTATGAATCGGGCAACCTTGGTGAGACGATCGACTACTACCCAGATCATGTTGAGTCCTCCCCTAGCAGGTGGGAGTCCCACAACAAAATCCATAGAGATATCGTGGAATTTCCACTCCGGAATGGGCATAGATTGCACCATTCCTCCCGGTCTTCGGTGCTCGAACTTCACCTTTTGGCATGTGAGGCACCTCAGAACATACTCTATCACGTCGGATTTTTCCTGACCACCAGAAGTCCTCTTCATGTCTTTGTACATTTTAGAGGCTCCCGGATGGACATGCAATGTCGAACAATGTGACTCTCGCAGAATGCGATCCCTTAGCTCAGCATTGCTTCAGGGGACGCATAATCTGCCATTCAATCGGATCAGACCATCTTCATGCAATTTGAAGTCGTACTTTCGGTTCTCGAAGGTACCCTCTATGATTTTCTGTCTGATCTCTGTGAAGTAAGAGTCGCTCAACTGAGCGTCTCGCACCTCGTCAACCAAGCTAGAAGAAGTGAGTAGCGAATGGAGCGAGTGTGCTCGACGACTCAGGGCGTCGGCTACAACGTTTGCCTTCCCTTCTTTATACTGGAGGTTGATGTCGTAATCTGAGAGAAACTCCATCCACCTCCTCTGTCTTAAGTTCAGTTCTTTCTGGGTGAATACATACTGCAAACTTTTGTGGTCGGAGTAGATGGTGATGCTTACCCCATAGAGATAGTGTCGCCATATCTTCAAGGCGAAGACAATGGCTCCTAACTCTAGATCATGTGTCGGGTAATTCTCCTCATGCTTTTTCAGCTGGCGAGAAGCATAGGCTACCACCTTGCCATGCTGCATGAGTACGCATCCCATGCCCTTGCCCGATGCATCACAATACACCTCAAATCCCTCTGTGCCCTCTGGAAGTGTGAGAATTGGCGCTGAGGTCAATGAGTCTTTTAGGCTCTGGAAGGATACCTCGCACTCGTTTGTCCATACGAACGGTGCATCTTTCTTCATCAATGACGTCATGGGCTTAGTGACTTTTGAGAAGTCCTTTAGAAGCCTCCGGTAATAACCGGCTAAACCAAGAAAGCTCCGGATATCGGTAACAGTCTTAGGTCTAGGCCATGATCGCACTGCTTCAATTTTGGATGGATCTACTGAAATACCCGCGCTCGAGATGACATGACCGAGGAATGATACTTGATCTAGCCAAAACTCGCATTTGGAGAACTTCGCATACAGCTGGTTCTCGTGTAGTGTCTCTAGTACTCTTCTCAAATGGTTTTCATGTTCTTCTGCTGACTTCGAATACACAAGGATGTCGTCGATGAATACTACTACTGAAGTGTCCAGCTGATCACTGAATAATCGATTCATCAGGTCCATGAATTTGGCTGGTGCGTTAGACAAATCGAATGGCATCACCGTGAATTCGTAGTGGCTATATCTTGTTCGGAATGCTGTTTTCTCGATATCTTGCTCTTTGATAGCAATTTGGTGGTATCCGGATCAGAGATCAATCTTAGAAAAGACCGAAGCTCCCTTCAACTGATCGAACAGGTCATCGATGTGTGGCAATGGATATTTGTTCTTTACGGTGACCGCATTTAATTCGCGGTAGTCGATGCAGAGGCGGAGACTACCGTCCTTCTTCTTCACGAAGAGGACCGGTGCTCCCCAGTGTGATACGCTCGGGCGTATAAACCCTTTGTCGAGTAAATCACGTAGTTGCTCTTTAAGCTCTGTCATTTCTGCTGGTGCTATACGGTATGGTGCCCTAGCAATGGGACCAATACCCGGTACAAGGTCGATTTCGAACTCTACTGCTCTCTGTGGTGGCATACCAGGTAGCTCTTTCGGAAATACATCAGGAAATTCTGAGACTACTGCTACATCATCACTGAATTCTGGATCTCTCTCCAGATCTTGCACATGGCATAAATACACTTCGTGTCCTTTTCTAAGCTCCCGGTACATTGCCATAGCGGAGATGACTGTAGTTGAAGGCTCTCTCGGTCTCTGGCGGTATGAAACAGTGACCCCAGATGGACTCTTGAGCAGCAAGCGATGCTCGGCGCATAGGATTCTCCCCTTGTGCCGCTCCAACCAGTTCATTCCAATTATTAAGTCGAATCCCAATCCGTTGAATTCAATGAAGGAGATGGGAAACGCTTCGCCTTTGATTTGAATTGTGGCGGTGTGGTAATACTTAGTACATTTTACCCGCTCCTTCGACGGGAGAGTAACCAAGAAATTTGGTAGCTCATCTGCGTCTAGCCCCAACCTTGTAGCGAATGATGGTGATACAAAGGTGTGAGAGGCACCGGAGTCGAATAACACTGAGGCTTCGATGCCGTTTACTGGAAATGTTCCCGTTAGAATGGTGCCGCTTTTGCCGGCTTGTTCTTCGGTGAGGATACTCAGGTTACCTTCGGTACCGAGTCCACAACCTATTGATTCATAAGATGATAAGTAACGATGGTGGAACGCAAGTGGAATTTAATAACCAACACTGCTGCTTTATTGAATAACCAACCATCATACATACTGTGTCTCTAATACACGTTACTACTGGATTACAAGCCACTACAATATTAATACTTTCTAAAGGTAAGGTTCAGGCGTCCTGGTTTCATGTGTGTGGCATTGATTATTGCCGGTGGTGCCGTGTTCAACTTGATCTTCTGGATCCCGTGATACAGCAACCTTGATTTTCCACCCATGATTAGGACATCCCCTGATCTCAATACCAATTTCTCTACGAGGTCCACACGCTTCTGCTCGCTATAGAAGAATACGGCGTCATCACCAATGGACCAAGACACTACGGGTACTCCTAGTTCAAGAGATTCCGCTGTCTCGTCCTTATCTTGGTGTAAGCCAAGTCGTCCTTCTTTCTCATAGAAGTTGACGATATATAGATCTGCTTCAAGTGCAGGGATTGGTTCATCTTTACATTGTTGTGCAATTTCTACAGCTTGCGTGACATGCATTTGGAATTCAGGGGGTATTGCTGGAGGTGTGGCTCCGTCTCCTGTTCACGTTGTTTGGTATGTCTTGGTATAAGGTTCCAATCCTTTCCCAAGCACATCATTTTCAGCTTCATTGTCGCTCCACCGGGGAATTCAGGTGTATAAAATCCTCCTGGACCCATTACTAACTCGTTGCATCGTCGAATGATTGAAACTTGTGCTTCAGGTGTCAGGTATCCTTCTAATAAGATCATACCTGGGCGGATGACCTGACACTGATTGTTGTCGAAGTGGTGAGTGGCGATGACGGTCTCTTCTCGAGGTGAGTTCGAAGGTATTGGGTAACAAATAAGGAATTTCCCTAAGGTGGTAAATTATATCTAGTGTGAGTTCTAGGCTTACTAATTCGTTTCATGCTCAATACATACTTCCATGTTACTTACTCATACTCATTTTCATACTTCAAGTACTTACGCATTCATGCTCCCATTCATACAATTACTTTAATACTTAGTCATGCTCTTCAAGGATTAAAGGTTACGGTAGTTACCTGGGCCGGACTTAGTCCAGTCCCATCACGATCGATGATGTGTAAGGCCGGCTGCCTCTACGGTGCGCCCTTCTACGGACCTCGGGACCCCTGTCCCTGTGAGGTGTGCTGGGCATGAGCATCGCCAGATGCAGTCTCCTTGCGTTCACGCTGCTTGTAGCCCTGATAGTTGCCCTTGGGCTTAGAGTTCTCTGGGCATGCATTAGCACGGTGCCCCCCGTTTTCTGGCAAGTGTAGCAGCGGATCTCCCTTCCTTGGCAATCTGTGTCGGGATGATCCTTGTTGCAGTTTCGGCATATGTAGCTACGGCCATCAGTTTGGTTCTTGCCTTGGCCAAATCCGGAACCTATAGCTTCCAAGTTAGCAAGGTTCGGTATACTTACAATACTCTATATACATACGTTTTCACAAGTGTACTAATTTGGTTTCGGGTTCTTACCCTTGTAAGGCTGAGATCTCAGTGGCTTCACTACCACTGGTGCGGTGTAGGCATTCTGTAACGGTTCAGCTGCCTTGCCCTTCTCAGTATGGGCTCCGCCGTCTCCTGAGGTGTTCTTATGGTGGGAATGATTCCCCTTCTTCTTCTTCCAAGGTATGGCTTGGTTTTGGTCGTCAGAGGTGTTACCCTTGCTGCTCACCTTGCGCTTCAGCGCTTACTCCTCATCTCTTAATTGGCAGGTGATCTCAACTCGAGAGGCAGCGTGGTAACACTCCTGAGTTACTTAGGCATTAGGTTACACTTACACACGGGAATACTAATTCACATTACTCATGGCTTTTAAGGGTTCAACGATGTTTACCTGAAGGGAGGTAAACCGTGTGAAGCCCATGCCATACCGGAGTCGATGGCTCAATCCGCCGTAGAAGTGGTCGACCAAGACTTGGCTGGTATACCCAAGGTCGGGTAGAAGTCTGAGAAGAGAGGTGAAGGTGCGGTAATATTCATCAACCGTCATCTTCTCGGTCATTTTCAGGGCATCGAGCTCAAGCAGTTTCTTGGTCTTGACATGCTCGGGATAGTACTTAGATCGGAGGAGAGAGGTGAATGCTTCCCAACCGAATGCAGGGTCGGCCACGTGCTCGGCCTTGATGAGCTTCCACCAGTCCATAGCCGCGTCTTTGAGGTAGTACGCAGCTATCCTCACTCGAACTCCAGCGGGAGTCTCAAGTGTCTCGAATGCCGTCTCCATCTCGGAGAGGTAGGCCTCGAGCTTGGCGGGGTCGCTCTCGCCTCTAAAGCATGGAGGTCGAAGGTCGGCGACGGCCTTTACCCAATTTGTTTCTCGGGGTTGAGGCGGGTCGGGCTGCTGCTGCTGTTGGTTTTGCTGTGTTGCCTGTACAGCGGTGATTACTTGTGGTAGCATCTGTGCTACCGTGGCAGCGACGATCTCAGCTATCGTCTGCGCGCCCGGTCCATCGGATGTCTCTCCTCTATGTCGGCCTCGACCTCGTCCTGACATCTGAACAAGTGTGAATTACATTAGGTGCAGTAACACTATGACCTCATGGTATTGATTCAAGCAATGGTATCGTCTTTGTAGACGTCAAGGGTATCCGTTGTTAACAACGGTAATTCCTAGTTAGGTTTCTAAATATCCGTTTTTTAAACGGTTGAAATCCTAACTCGGTAATCACTACACTTAGTATTCTAATCATCAAAGCGAGACTTCGCTCTGATACCACTTTTTGTAACACCCCAACCGCTAATCCTTCCATTATCCTCTAATCATTCCCATAATTACCTTACTCGCAGCGGAATACTTACTTACTCCCGGCGGGTGATACAATGTCGTTAGCCATCCGAGACTAATAAGGCTACTACTACTTACAGTAACAGTCTGACGATTAGAATAACCGAATACATACTACTTACTTACAATACCAAATACTTACTTACAATTGATTACCGAGTATCCAAATTATACGAATTACATTCCAATACTACTTCCCAAAAATCAAGAGTTTATACACCTACTCCTTTCTTTCCAATCATGAATTCATTATCCAAAAGGTGTACCACATGGTACACCGGCTACTCAAAAAGGCCTTAGCCGTGTACAACTCAGTACACCATTTCAATCCTACTAACTACCAAAAAGAATAGGGAAATTCACGAGATACCCCTGTTTTCTTTCGTAATTCACAATATACCCTTGTGATTTTCGTAATTTAACTTTAAACATGCTTAAATGTTGTCTAAAATTGATGAAACTTTACATGAACGATGCTAAAGTATTATATTTTGGTTCAATATCAAATTTGAAGTTTTTTAAGCTCACATGTGACCTGTGGGACCCAATGAACAATCACATATTCATTGGGCCCCGCAGGTCACATGTGAGCTTAAAAAGCTTCAAAATTGATATTGGACCAAAATAACACTTTAGCATCGTCCATGTAAAGTTTCATCAATTTTGGACAACATTTAAGCATGTTTAAAGTTAAATTACTAAAATCACAGGGGTATATTGTGAATTACGAAAGAAAACAGGGGTATCTCGTGAATTTTCCCAAAAGAATAACATCCGGTCCTTACTCTACCATCACGCCTCGCGGGTACCTGTAGGATAAAAACATTCCCCCTAGGGGGTCAGCTTACGCTGAATATGATAACCGCATACCCCGCGTACTAGCGAGGGTACGCCAACTATTTGGTCGAGTACATGCGGTTCGTTTCATTCATACATACATACATGCTTCATACAATACAAATTCAATACATTCAATTCACAAGAATACATACATTCAATACACACAAGGGAGATATTACGAGTCACCCATTCATACTTACCGTTTACTCACAGCATTACGGAAATACAATTCTCCATTCCATTCAGAAGTCATGTTAGCTTCATTACACACCCGGTTTAATCGGGTGTTCAATACTCTTTTACTCAAGGTCAATGACTTACAATAGTCAAGACCGATACACATACAATACTTACTTCTTACTTACTTTACTCCAGTTAAGTCGGTATGACCTCCGGGCAGGGATTACTACATCCCACCACCGGGCTTTAGGGTGGCCCACTAATCCATGATGCTACCCATTCAAGGGATTTGGTCCATGGAAAAGATTACAGCCAGGATTCGGATCCAACCTCTTGTGTTTCCTTATCCTCACGCGTGGCCGAAACTATATCGGACTTCTACTCATTCCATTTTACTCATTACTCAAGTTAGGAGTTAGAATGTTAGGAATTAGTAGAAGTCAATACTCCTTTTCCATACATCAATACAATACACAAATACTCATCATGTACACATACGCTTCATTCTCAATCATTCATTTCATGAATTATACAAACTAATTGTTCAAGCAGATACAACAAGAACAAATAGTTCAAACACATTTATGTGCAATGTAAGTCCGATTCATGCATTTATCTTGTTGGTGATCACATAAGCACACAAATCGGGGTAACCAAGTTAGGATACAGGGCATGAAGAAATCATACCGTACACCGTCGTATTCGTACTACCGGGTCCTTCGGTGTTCAACTATTCGATTCCTATACATACATGAAGTTGTATGATCAATGATCCAACTTACTCTTTCAATAATACTCCTAATGTGTAATTACTACTCCTTTACATTCGTACTTGATTATTAGACCCATTCTTTTCTCATTACTTCTTATTCTTGCTTTCTTACTCATGTACTTACTTTCTTACCTTTACTACTTCATTGATAGTGTGCTACTACATATATATGCATATATGTATATAGGCATATATATATATACATATGATTACTATAATCATATAATAAAAATATATATTATTTTTTTTATTCGACCGAACTTGCAAGTCCGGTCGCAAGTTCGGTCCATTCCAGTAGCTCACATTACGGGAAAATTTCCTGGTCCGACCGAACTTGCATGTCCGGTCGCAAGTCCAGTCTATTCCAGAAGGTTTAAGACGGGGAAAATTTTCTGGTCCGACCGAACTTGCAAGTCCGGTCGCAAGTCCGGTCCATTCCAGAAGGTTTCAGACGGGAGAGTTTCCTGGTTCGACCGAACTTGCAAGTCCGGTCCATTCCAGAAGGCTCCCGTCTTTGTGATTCTGGGCTTGACCGACCTTGCAAGTCCGGTCGCAAGTCCGGTCCGGCCCAGTACTTCAGTTTTAAAATCTGTTTTCAGTTGATTTCTTTACCCATTGCTTCCCCAATCTTTACCAATACTTCCCCACATGATTTAGCACTAATTAAGCCCTCTAAATCACCCTAATTCATCCTCTAAACTTACTACTCAATTCCTACCCAACTTATACAATTTTTCCTCATTTCATTTCAACACTTACACTAGTTCTCCTTACACCAATGCTACAGATTTTGGTTTTCTCCTTACGCTACAGATTTTGGTTTTCTTCCTTACGCTACAGATTTTGGTTTTCTTCCTTACGCTACAGATTTTCCCTCAAATCTTATCCTCCCATACTCCCTCAACTAATGCCACTCTTAGCATCTCAAATACATTAATCCACATCCTAGCTCCATCCCACTTACAAGCTCTTTCCCAAATCTGTCCAAAATACTAAACTCCTCATTTTAAACTCTCCAAATGCACCTAGTTACTACCTAGGTTAGTTCCTCTTCTTAAGCACTTAAATCCTCAAATTCCTACATAAAATTTGACATAGTCTCCCCTATAATTCTCACTTTGCTCACACTCTATTTCAGCTCTTGATTGCTCATTTTCACAACCTGTTCATTCATTACATTATACTCACATAATAACTCCACAACACACATTAAAATTTCTGCACATACATATACTACCCAAGGTTTACCCAAGCTTTTTAAACATTCTTTACAAGTTCAAAAACTGTTTGATTCTCTTCTCCATTACACTACTACATTACTACTACTCATTACTCAAATACATTACTCATTTTACTACTCAAAAACTGTTACATTACTTAATACCAAACTAGTTCAAGGTAAGCACCATTACCTTGTCTTGCTAGTTTTCCTTTCTTTCCTTTCCTTCTCATCTTTTCCTCTTTCTTCTCCTTGTTCTTGGTTTTTGCTCAAGGAATGGGCAATGCTACAACACCCCATACCAATAAACACAACTACTTATTATTCATTTATACTAACCCTAGAATTTAGGTTTTAGGGTTTAGAAAAGAGTGTTACCTTCCAATGGATGAATGAAGTTCTTGACTAGCAAGAGAACGAGATTCCTAGCCCAAAATAGAAGCCAAAATCGGCTGGAGCAAGAAGAACCAAGAGTTCAAAATATGGAAATTCTTATAATGCAAACAAGGGCTAGAAATGATGGAGTTTCGAATTTCTTTTTACCTCAAGATGATAAGGAGGTGAAGGTGCTTCTAATGGTGGACTTGAATCTTCAAATGGGGAACACCCATGAAAACGAAAATGAAGCTTTTGGATTTTTGAAAGGAGGAAAGTGTTCTCCTTTGCAAGGGGGTTATAATGGTATACTTTTTGTTGAGTTTGGAGAAGATTTGAGTGCTCAAAGAGAGGAGAGAAGGAGAGGGCTGTAGGGAGCTTCAACAAATCGCCATGGCAAGCTTGAGGAAGAAGAGAGAGTGCAGGCTGGGGGAAAAAACGTGAGAGAGAGATGAGATGTGAGGAGAGAGAATTTGTTTTGCTTTTTACTTATTTCTTTTGTCCTTTAGTGAATTAGGAACAATAAAGAGAGGGGGGGCTAGTTAATCGGCCCACACACACCCATCCTACAGATTTTTGACTTTTAATTACAAAAGTGGACACACTAAGTTTCTTTATTTGCATTCTCACCCCACAACTTCTCGGTTTTGACAGTTTTACTAACCGGAACCCGTTTTCCGGAATTTTCTCGTTTAATTAATTTTATTGGTTCTAAAGCTCCACTAATATTTATTAGTGACTATTTAGTTGACCAAAATTGTTATGAGTCTATTTGACCCGCTTAAAGTCGCGTTTTCCCGGTTTCCTCGAAAAACGCGCTTTAAGGTTCGTTTATGCTTTTAACCCATTTTAAAGGTCCGTTTTCTTCGGGATTTGTTCCCTCATATTTATTTAAGTGTAATTAAGCCTTAAAATTTATAATTAGCCTAATTAATCACTTTTTAATTACGGGGTATTTCAATATGTATTTGGGAAGTATGTAGTTGTGAGAATGGGTAGATGCTAGACTCCTAGTGAGAACGTGTGAACTTGAAAGGATTGTTGTGTTTGTATTTGTATTTGGATCTTAGTAAACTCGGTATGTTGTATTGTAATTATGGAGTATCGTATTGAATGGAGTATTGTAGTAATTGGTTGGTAATTGGAGTATGTACGTAATTGTGTAGTACTCGGATATTCCGGTCCATCAGACCGATGCTGTAAGTAGTAGTAGCCTTGTTAGTCACATGGGTGGCTAACGGCATTGTATCACCCGCCGTTGTGTAAGTATGTATCCGCTGCGTGAGTATGGAAGTAGGAGGAGTTTGGACGGTAATGACGGTATTAGTGGTAGGGGTGTTACAGAACGTTTTAGATTAATACCAATATGAATTAGACTCAAATGTTGGATTAATTTAATTTAATCTAGAATTAATCAAGTTCGCTACCTAAGTTTCTTAAAATCATTATCATAAATTAAATGAAAACAATAGATTTCCTTGAATTAATGGGTTGGACTAGTTTGATTTATTTTCGCTATAGTTTATCCTACAATAAAAAATCTCAATCTAAAAGTTATATAGGTTGACTTGAATCTGTCTAAAAAGTAAATAATAAACTTCAATCTAATGGTCCACGGTTTTAACTCTATTCCACAAAAAAGTCCAAAATAACATGTTTATGTAAAAATATTCATGTTATTAACCTCCATCCGAAACTAATTTATAAAAAAACAATTTGGGAGAAATCGTCCCTTCAAAAGAAGATTTCATTAATTCTAGAAGCTGAAATCGTCTCTTTTAAAGACAATTTCACTTATTTATGAGAAACTGAGACATCATGACGTTTCAACATTTAGAATTTTTTTAAGTGTTGGGTAACAGATGAAATCATTTCTTCAAAAGACAATTTCAATTTCAAGAATTAGTAAAGTCATCTTTTGGAGAGATGATTTCTTACGAGAGTGTTATTTTAGTAATTAGTTTTGAAAGAAAATTAATAGATAGATTATTTTGTGAATGAGGGTTACTTGAGATTTTTTTTCCACTATAATTAAGTTGGATCCAGATTAAAGTTTGGAGTTAGCTCAAAACTTCCACTCTTATAAATAATCACGCACTGGTATGTTATTTCGTAACCAAAGAAATGTGCTGGGATGTCTTCCTTTTGTAATGATTCTGAGACCCTGATATTGATATACCTTCTGAGGGTCACATTTCTTGTAACACAGGCTACCTTGTTTTTCTTCAAAAATGACTTGTTTTTCCTCTCTTCTTTAAACGTTGTTAATGAAAGAAATCTTACTCTCCCTCCGTCCCTTCTTGACCGTCTTATTTATTATTTGGGTATGTCGTTTGACTTCAATATTTAATATATAAGATAATATAATTTCACAAATCTAAGTTTTGTAATCGATTCCTTATATGATAAACTACATAATGTAATTCTTAATTTCATAAAAAAATGTATCTTACTCCCTCCGTTAATTAATATCTGTCGTTTTAGTATATGATGCTTGTTCAGAAATATGTGTCATTCTAGTTTTTTGACACACTTTTTTCCACTTTTAATCCTATTATTCAACACAAAATAATTATTATCTAGATGGAAAAGTAAAAAACAGGGGTACAAGCGTCATTATTCTACTTTCCTTAATAATTGTGCAAGCTTCTAAAATGACAGATATTTTTGAACGAAGAGAGTATATATTAAATATTGAATTAAAAAAATGTGAAAACAAACAAAATGTCAAAGTGGACGAAGATAATAATTCTTGTACGTGGGAACTCGGCAGTGATTGAGAAGTGCATGCAACCAATTGCGTGGTAAACCGGAGTCCGGTCAGACTTCCTTACAGCATTGAATTCAAAGCTGTCATCTTGCTTGATCATCAAAAAAAAAAAAAAAACCGCATGTAGTCGGCCTGGCTCGATTGCATTATTTGGGATAGATATCGTGAAAAAAATAAAAAAACTTATTTCACTGTCCCCGTCTTTGTCTATCACTCTCTCTCCCATAATTCCGTGTGTATTTCTTCCACTCTTATCGGCCGTCCTTTTCGAATTGTTCAATCCAAACACCAGCAGACAGAATTATCAAAAGGCTTCCTCTTTTACCCGGGTTGCTGTATTCGCCTCGGTTTATCTTTATTTCAGAGGCCATTGATGCGACGGAAAATTTAGTTGGTGGCTTACCTATTGACCCATTGAGGGTTGTTTGTTTCTGCGATTCTCTCATCTGGGTTTGGCTGTTTATCTCCGAGATCAATTCATTACAATCAGGTATATTTTTGTTTGATTGCTATGGGATTTTATTAGGATTGCTTGGTATCTCTTATTGTTTCCTTTGGCGGCTCCCACTTTTTTGGGATGAGTCAGATTTGCAGTTGCGCCCTACCCATTTGTCTTCAGCTGTGATTTGATTCTATCAGGTTATTATGAATACTGTGTGCAAATAACTTGTCGCCTTTTCTACATTTTAGCCTTTCATTTAGCAATCTGACTTCCGAAATCCCTGCTCTCATTTTCTGGGATGAAAAAGACTTAGCGCGACAGCTCTGCTCCTACGTTTCTCTTGAAACTGGGTACTGTGTTGTCCTGATTTCTATTACTTACTATTGCATGTTAAATTATGCAACAGTACGGGCAACCCTCCAGTACAATTGTTTGACCAATAAGAATAGGACTCTATCCATGTAAAATTCTTTTTAATATTAGCTTGAATAAGTCTTCTTCGGGAAAGGGGAAACATATACTTTGAACAAGTAGTGCAGTTGTCGACTGTTTTTGCGCACTATCATGCCTGATTTTGTCTCCCCCGTATATTCGAATTATGTCTGTCTTCTGAAGTGGAAAAACTACCAATTTGATGCAGGTATAATTTTAATAATGAACGACTTGCTTGTTCTTCTATTTTTTCAGAAGCAAAGCCGTAGTGATACTCCGAATAGACTACTTCTGTAAACTGTATACTGTGGGTTTTAGTATCTGAGGAGTTTCTGCTGTCTGAACAAGAAATGAGAGCCCTAGCTCGTTCCCTTCGCCAAATTCAAGCTATTTTGAGGCACAATTGGTGATATGGTTTCTCAAGTGCTTCTGTAGGGAGGAGAAGACTTTATATAGATGAAGATTATGCCTTTTCAGACCAGTCCAAGGTTTTATTACCCACAGGACTGTTATTTCCTTTCGGCAGGATTTCCAGGGCCCTCTCTGTAGACACCGTCCATGTTTCAGGCAATGGTGAGTCTTTTGCATCTGGGCTTTTAATGGCATTTTTTCTACAGTGTATGAAAATATGGTAACGTTAGGATCCCTGTTTCAGCATCACATGATTCATCTTTTCTTATTATAGTATTTCATATAAACTTGATTGTGCTTCAGGTGACCTAACAGAGCATGTTAAAGGGGGCCGTTGGTGGAATTGAGAGAAGGATCGCTGCTGGTGAACTCTCAATGGGTGATAGTTGCCAGGTATGCTATATACTTGAGGGTTTGGATGGACGGATCATAGTTTGACTTTGTATCACAACTGCTTTTCCTTTGACAGGGATAACAAAATAGTACAACTAATTTTAGATACATTTATATATAATGTCATGAGCCCATGATCATACATGTGTTTTTGCTGCATGCTAGCCTGTGTACATGTGCTTTTTGGATAATTTTAGGCAAGAGACCTAACAAGCGCTATGCCTGGCTCTGTGGTCATCTATTCCTTAAACAATCAGGAGGTCTCATTTCCTGAGATCAGGACAGGACTATAAACAATTATTAATATATGTTAAAGCAGTTTGAAAATTCATTTGTTTATGTTAGCATTACTCATAGATGATGTTTTTAGCTGATGGTATGTTTTGCAATAAACACTGTTGCAGCTAGGTACTTTAGAAGAACTGCAGAGGCTCTACGATGAGCTTGTGGAAAAAGCTGATAAGTGTCAGTTGGATCGTTATTCTGCATCTAAGAAATCTTCAAGGTTAGATTTCCTTATTCTTGCCATCATTAGCTCCTTAAGTAGATAATGGGACAATGAACCCTACTTCTTGAACATGAAGGCATAAATCATCAAACCGATATGATATCTTTTATGGAGAGAATTTGCTGAGTTTTCATCAAGTTGAGTCTACAAACCATGCCTAACTGATAAATGGTGTCACCTTGATAATGTCCATGCTTGCATATCATTTATATATCCTATCCATCCTGATTGTTGCTACTTACTTCATTTGACAGAAGCAGATGGTTGTGGTCCCGTTTATTGCCTCAGTCATCTTATTCTCCCGTCAAAGGATTATATCTGTATGGTGGAGTTGGCACTGGAAAGACTATGCTTATGGACTTATTCTTTGACCAATTGTGAGCTTTTAGCTTTTGTTCTAGATCTCCAAATATTTTGCGGTGTATCAACAGTGGTAACTGTGGAGGTAATTCCCTGTTGCAACTCCTATATCTTGAATAGCTGCAAACATATTTTTTGCAGGCCTTGCAGTTGGAGGAAAAGAGAATACACTTTCATGATTTCATGCTGAATGTCCACAGCCGCTTAAGGGTTAGTGATGAACCCCTTCCTGCTTGGCATGGTCTAAAGTTTGAAAGAAAGCTTCCTTTTTCTCGAACACATAATTACCTCGGACAGGACATTCCGTTGAAAAATCAACTGGGCAGTGTGTTTTTTAAGCTATTCTTAGTGAGGAGAACTCTGATATTTGTTTCACTGTCAATACGGTAGCATTAGACTTATAGACCCATCAATCACGCCATTTTAATGCTGCTGTAGCCTGTTTGCAGAGGCACCAGGGTGTTTCAGACCCACTTGAAGTTGTGGCAGCAGAGATATCTGACGAATCCGTATTATTGTGCGTTGACGAATTTATGGTACACTAGTTGTTCCATATGGCATCTATACGAAGATTAGTTATTTTATGTTCTTTGCTGATTAGTGATCTTTGTTTCACAGGTGACGGATGTGGCTGATGCTTTGATCCTCAATCGACTGTTTGGTCACCTGTTTAGCAATGGTGTTGTAAGCATTGAACATACCAAACTTATTTTCTATGGATTTATCTACCTCCTTTGCATTATAGTGTTTGAGATCTGATCTGATACTTCTCCAATGGTTGGTAAATTGAAATAGATCCTTGTCGCAACTTCAAATCGTCATCCGGATAGTTTGTATGAAGGTGGCCTGCAAAGGGATCTTTTTATGCCTTTCATTGCCACACTGAAGGTGATAAGACTGGACCAGCTGCTAAAATTTGTTTGTACCTTTTATTGGTGTTTCGGTTTGAATTTTTTCTCAAATTTTGGTGCAATAAAATCTAGATATTGCTGTTTCTGATTTTCTGCACTCGCTCTATATTTACTGATTAGTTTTTATGTTATGAGTGTAGGAGAGGTGCAGCGTTCATGATATTGCATCATCAGTGGACTATCGAAGGCTAACATCGGTACTAATTTTGTTTGTTTATTAAATTTTCTCTGCTAATCATGTACACAACTCTTCTGAAATTATTGCAAGCCCCATTGTCTTGACTGCAAAAGTCTTGTTCATTTTTCTCTCTGATGCTTATTCACTCTATCTTACAAGTACTCATTGTTTTTGCTTGAGGTTTCATCAGTGGAAAGATATGATAAATTGATGTTTGCTTGATACATTTGTTGTATCCTACCTCAGCGTCTTGGTTGTTTTCATGCCTTAGCGTTCAAGTTTCTCACTTTTCAATAATATGCTTCTGACTCTGGGTTGTTGAACTGTATGTGCTTCTTTTTACAGCACACTCTAAGCAAGGATTCTATTTCATCGGCCAGAACTTATCAGGTCTTCTGAAGGAAAAGTTTGTGGAGTTATGCGGTGGAGATGATTCTCCCACAAGAAGTAGAAGTTGTGATGGGAAGGAGATTGAAGGTAGTTGCCAGTTGAACGAACTGATCGTTTGGAAAGTTATAGCAACAATTATTTCTTCTCCCCCAACTAAGTAATTTTAAAAGAAGGGCAAGACTAGGGTATCGCTGCATATTGATTGAACTGATTGGATGTATCTTTTAGGTTCCTTTGGGGCAAATGGATGTGCATATTTCCCTTTTGATGAACTCTGCGACAGGCTATTGGTGCAGCGGACTATTTTGGTTTATTCAGTAAGTAAACAGACTTTTTTTTTTTTTTGCTATATCTTGTTTCCCTGTGTCTACTATTTGTTGATCAAAATGCATCTCCACATAAACTTTGGCACTTTGGGTTTTGGATTTTGGATTGATCTTGGCCTATTATCTCCCCTCTGGCAGAGAAATTTCATACACTAGCCATTGATGGTGTTCCAATCTTCGGGCAGAGTAACAGAACTGCAGCTTACCGATTCGTCACGTTAGTTGATGTCTGTCTCCTCTCTCAGGAGTCATTTGGTTATTTTCTTTCGTAACTGCGAACACAATACCTGACTTCGTGCTCTCTTTTTCCTTGGATAAATCAAGGTAATGTATGAGAACAAGGCTAGATTGCTTTGCACAGCAGAAGGTACTCCCTTTGAGCTCTTTGAGAAGATAATAACGATAGCAGATGCTCACCAGAAGGCCCCACGTACATCTTCAAGGTCTAGGAAGAACGATGAAGTAGATATCTGTGTTGACAATGAACTTGGGTTTGCTAAAGATCGAACCATGAGTAGGTATGGAACATTTCTTCTACATCTACTAAGGAAGTTGTACTACTTAGTATGTGTTGGTTGGCACTTTTTTCAGGGAGAATTTTTCTTTGTTTGACTACTGATGTTTTTGAACTTGGCCAGATTAACGGAGATGAATAGCAAAGAATACTTGGAACATCATGCGGCGGCAGTGGCAAGGAATGGGAAGCTGATTTTACAAGAGGAAGAGAGGAGTGATGAAGTCAGCAGCATGGCTTAATATGTATATGCGGCTTCTACACGAGGAAGGAGGATTGGAATTGAACTATTGTGCCGAAGAAAAGAGAGAATACTAACACTTTTAGGTTTTGTCTATATCTGAAAGTCCTGTAACTGAACGGCTTTGTAACTAACATACATGATGCTGTGTAACTGAACGTTGACATTTGGAAAACGGCACAAGGTAATTCGAAATAAATGATCGTTATTGTATACGATGCCTACAACTTCCACTCCTATGCGGTCACAGCTTGTGCAGAAATCACCCAATTATTTTTCTGATTATGTTAGTTAGGATATTAAGTGTAATGGGTAGTTAATTATTAGTGGATAGTTTATTCTTAGCATTAAGATTGCCATTTTCCCCCAATCTTTTTTAAGGGAGAACAATCATTTGTAACGAGTAACTAAGAAATATCGATTTCCTCTATTCTCTTTCTCCTTTCTTTATCCATAATCTCTGTTACACTGGTGCTTTCAACATACCGGACTCCATAGCTGATGGTACTCGTCTTTGCACTCTGGAAGACGTGCAGTGCAAGGCTACCGACTAGATTGCCACCCTCACCAACCAGTTCCAAACGCTTTAGTCATCGCTCTTCAGCCAATTTGCTAAACTAAGCAAACAAATTTCTCTTTCTTCAACCGCCGGCTCGCACAACATTCCCCGCACACCCAAATTGAAATCCCACTCTTCTCCGGTGAGGACGCCCTTGCCTGGCTCTTCCTAATCGAATGTTTCTTCGCATACCACCACATCACCACAGATCAACGGCTTGACATCGCCTCCCTCTACATGTTGGGGACCGGCGCTTGTCTGGTTCTCCGTCCAGTCCACACCACTTCCATCCTTTCACCACGACTGGTCGGATTCCAAACGTCGCGTGGAAGACCGCTTCGGTCCTATCCAGTTTGAAAACGCCGAAGGCGCCCTTTACAAGCTCTGTCAAACCACCACCGTTTGCCACTACCTGAAGGGGTTTGAACGACTCCGTTCTCGAGTCCCCACACCTCTCCAATGTTAGCGCTCTCCATTGTATCACCTTTGGTCTTTGGGATGATATTCGACGCGAGGTTCTTATCTAGGCACCCACTTTGGTTAATGGCGCCGCCGGTCTCGCCCGTTCTATCGAAGAGAAGCTTGCTACGACCGTTCGCATCAAGCCACCGGACACCGTACTTCTGACACAACCCTGCCTCCGCTTGCTCTTCCCACACTGCCCGCCCGATCTTCTCCTCCTCCCTCTCTCAGCCGGACTTCAAATTCCTCATGTCGGCGGAGGCATGGTGCGCCGTGAAAAAGGCTTTGCTACAACTGTGATGAGTGTTTCGTCCCCGGTCACCGGTGCAAAGAGTCCCCCATGATGTGCTTGATCACTGACGACCCTACCTTCGAACTGAAGGAGTTCTTTGATTCCGTTGATGTTCCCGCACATATGGAGCATGTGGCCACACCCGATGAACCCATTCCTCAGTTTCCTTCCATGCTTTCCAAGGACATCCCGCCTCGTCTACACTCCGGGTGTTTTCCTACTTTCGCGGCCGCCGCCCTCTAGTTTTTTTCTCGTCGACACCGGCTTTTCCCACAATTTTATCCAAGATCGCAGAGCCATCGCCTCCACCTCCCTGTCGAGCATTCACGCCATCTTTGGGGCACAATCAGCAATGGGGAGAGTATGGCCAGCAAAGGTGTCTGCCTCAACACCACCTTCACTCTTGCCAACCAACAATTTACTACCAATCTTCACCTCCTGCCCTGCCCTTCCAAGGTGCCGACTTCATCCTTGGATGTGAATGGCTATCGTCCGTGGGCCCTTTTGTTCGGACTACAAAGACTTGTTCCTTCAGGTTCGCATCTCCCAGCAGTGGGTCACCATCCACGACATCCGTCCCAACCCGCGCTCATGTCTTTGTCTCAACTCCAAGCCCAAGAACGCGGTGACTCCATCAACCACTACGCTGTTTGCCCACCTGAACCAACATATGACAAACCTCTGCCCCCCCAACTCGAGTACCACCCGACATTGATCCGGTTTGCCGCTGTATTTGACTTGCCCTAGGGTCTCCCTCCTCCATGACTGTAACACCCCAACCGCTAATCCTTCCATTATCCTCTAATCATTCCCATAATTACCTTACTCGCAGCGGAATACTTACTTACTCCCGGCGGGTGATACAACGCCGTTAACCTTCCAAGGTTAACAAGGCTACTACTACTTACCGTTTCGGTCTGACGATTAGAATCAACCAAATACATATACTACTTACTTTACAATACCAAATACTTAACTTACATTTGATTACCGAGTATCCAAGTTATACGAATTAAATTCCAAATTACTTCCCAAAAATGAAGAGTTTATACATCCTCTCTTTACTATCCAATTAAGAATTCAATATCCAAAAAGGTGTACCACATGGTACACCGGCTACTCAAAATGGCCTTAGCCGTGTACACACTCGGTACACCATCCAATGCTACTAACTACATCAAAAGAATCACATCCCGTCCTTACCCTACTGATAAGCGAGAAATACATCTACTTTTAGGGCTTTAATTCTTCCTATTTTCATAGCAATTTGTGTCGTATTTCTCACTTATCTTACATTTTTCCTAGATTTATATTTTGGTATGAATTGATATATTTTATGTGTTAAATGTAGGAAAAAGCCATGTTAATGGATAGATAATCTCATGAGCTTTCCAACGCAACAAACGGCGAGTAAAACGGACTTATAACGAAGAATTGGGAGCCGGTTGAAGATTGCAGTACATCGGTATATATATATATTATATATATATATATATATATATATATATATATATATATAAATACTTGTCCGCCTATAACAAACCGCCTGGAACTCGCGCGGACAAGAAGACAGCGCGACACATACACGTCCGCATGGATATGGCGCGGACGGCAGGCGGACAAGAAGACAGGCGCAGACACACACGTCCGCTTGGTTCTTGCGCGGACGGACATGCGGACAGGGTAGTGGCCGGCGCGGACACAGGATAATCAGAGACGTCTGCGTTTGATTTAGGCAGACGCAAACGCGGACACAGAGGCGGACGAGATTAAAATCAGACGCGGAGAAGTTTTCTTCTTTCTTCTTCCTTCGCGGCGCCGCACTCGCTCCTTCATTAATTGCAGACGGCGCCCACCTTAAATCACTCACGCGTGACGCCGGCTCTGTCTGTCTGCAATCAATTCTCTGACTGCAAATCTTCGCGGATCTGCTCATCAACTCCAACGCCATCTACTCCACTCACTGCACTGCACGCACGTCCCTGTCACTTCTCCGTTGTCTGCTTCTGAATTCCTCAGCCTATATAAACCCACACTTTGCTTGCTAAAAAATCATCCCTTCTTCAAATCCAAAGCTCACCGCTCACCACGCACTCTCCACTACCATACTATCCATCGACCACATCCATTTCTTTTCTCCCCGTTTTCTCCATTTTTATTTGTTTTTCCACCACACACACACATCACTGCCATTAATTAGTGTATTATTTACCGACGACGTGGATACAGAGGCGGAGCTAGGATTCAGAGTCAACTTGCTAGCTAGAGTTTTCTCCCTTTCTCTCTATTTTTCTTATTTTGTTAAATGTTGTTTATATATATAGTTATGTTTAATTAATAACTTAAGCCCCCCCAGGTTTGGGATGCGAGCCTATTTTATATAATTATGTTATGTTACTTTCCACTATGATTTTATCTAAAGTAGTAGTTTAATTCCAGTTCTTCATCTGCTTTAATTCTCTGATCAATTATTAAAGCAATATTTGTAGTTTTCTAATCAACATGCGAGAGCTGAGATAGATAACAAGACATGGGAAGATAAACCTGATTAACAGCTAGAAGCCTGATCCGGCCTATAGGTTAATTAGTCTCAAATGGAAGCTGTTCTTTATGCGATTGGTTGTGTCCGGATTAGAGCATTAGTCTGCTGCTAGTTCTAGCAACTGGTTAGGGTTCGTTAGATTTAGTCGTCAACGAATTATTTATAGTTTCTGAGTTTATTACTTAAGTGGTAAAGTTTATATTAATATAATTGATAAAATAGGTGAGCAGAACAACCCGGGATGTTTTCTTAAAAGACAGAAAGATTTATAATTTCTATTTTTATTATCTTGTTTTATTTTAATTGTTTTTATTATTATTTTGTTTTTGTTCAGGTTAGTTTTTCGATTATTTCTTCTCCTTAAAAATGATAAAATCTATTTACTAGAAGTCTCAGTAAATTTAATCCACTATCAGTTATCCACAGCGAGGTCCCCAAGAGTACGACAACCCCACAAATCCACTATCCCGCAAAACGATTAGGTACACTGCCTATGTGGTAGAAGTAGTCACATATTTCTCCAACACCTACCGTCACGCCTCGCGGGTACCTGTGGAGTAAAAACATTCCCCCTAGGGGGTCAGCTTACGCTGCATATGATAACCGCATACCCCGCGTGCTAGCGAGGGTACGCCAACTATTTGGTCGAGTACATGCGGTTCGTTTCATTCATACATACATACATGCTTTATACAATACAATTCAATACATTCATTTCACAAGCATACATACATACAATACATACAAGGAAGACAATTCAAGTCAACCGTCCATACTTACCATACTCACCGCATTACGGAGATACAATTCTCCAATACATACAAAGGTCTTGTTAGCCTCATTACACACCCGGGTTAATCGGGTGTTCAATACTCTTTTACTCCGGGTCAATGACTTACAATAGTCAAGACCAATACCAATACAATACATACCAATACATTTACTTCTTACATACTTTACTTCCAGTTAAGTCGGTATGACCTCCGGACAGGGATTACTACATCGCACCACCGGGCTTTAGGGTGGCCCACTAATCCAGGATGCTACCCATTCAAGGGAATTGGTCCATGGAAAAGATTATAGCCAGGATTCGGATCCAACCTCTTGTGTTTCCTTATCCTCACGCGTGGCCGAAACTATATCGGACTTCTACTCATCTCCAATTTACTCATTACTCAAGTTATGAGTTAGGAGTTAGGTTGTTAGGAATTAGTAGAAGTCAGTACTTCACTTCCATACATACATACAATACACAAGTACACAATACTTACACATACTTCTCATTTCCATTCATTCATTTCATGAATTATACAAACTAATTGTTCAAGAAGATACAACAAGAACAAAATAGTTCAAACACAGTTAAGTGCAATATAAGTCCGATTCGTGCATTTATCTTATTGGTGATCACATAAGCACACAAATCGGGGTAACCAAGTTAGGATACAGGGCATGAAGAAATCATACCGTTCACCGACGTATACGTACTACCGGGTTCCTTCGAGGATCAACTATTTGATTCCTATACATACATGAAGTAGTATGATCAATGATCCATTATTGATCTACTTACTCCTTCATTGATACTTTCTATATATACTTACTACTTCTTCATTACTTTCTTACTTGATTATAAAACCATTCTTTTCTTTACTACTTCTTAGACTTGCTTCCTCACTCATTTACTTACTTTCTCACCATTACTACTTCATTAATGGTGTATTACTACATACATATGCATATATGTGTATAGGCATACATATATGTATATATGATTACTATAATCATACATTAAAACATTTTTTTTCTTTTTTTTTTGTTTTGACCCGACCGAACTTGCAAGTCCGGTCGCAAGTTCGGTCCAAGTCAGTAAGCTACATCGCGTGAAAATTCCAGGGCCGGCCGACCTTGCAAGTCCGGTCCAAAGGTCGGTCCATTCCAGTAAGTTTCCTTCGTGAGAATTTTAGCCCGACCGACCTTGCAAGTCCGGTCGCAAGGTCGGTCCATCCCAGTAGCTTACATTACGGAAATTTTTCTGGCCGACCGAACTTGCAAGTCCGGTCGCAAGTTCGGTCCATTCCAGAAGGTTTGTGACGGGAGAATTTTCTGGTCCGACCGAACTTGCAAGTCCGGTCGCAAGGTCGGTCGATTCCAGAAGGTTTCCCGTCTTGTAAATCTGGGCTCGACCGACCTTGCAAGTTCGGTCCTAAGGTCGGTCCGGCCCAGTACTTCAGTTTTAAAATCTGTTTTTGGGTGTTTTCTTTACCCATTGTTTCCCCAATCTTTACCAATACTTCCCTACATGTTTACCACTCATTTAGATGTTCTAAATCACATTAATTCATCCACCAAACTTGCTACTCAATTCCTACACAACTTACACCAATCTTCATCATCTCAATTCAACACTTACATTATTTTTTCTTCACACTAATGCTACAGATTTTGGTTTTCCACATCATGCTACAGATTTTTACCTTAACTCTTATACTCCAATACTCCCCCTCAACTAATGTCACTCTTGGCATCTTTACACACTAGTTCACATCCTAACTCCATCCCACTTACAAACTCATTTTCAAATCTGTTTCAAACTACAAAACCACTCATTTTAAACTCTCCAAAATCTGTTCCAAATGTACCTAAGTCCTCAAATTCCTAGATAGAATTTGACATAGTCTCCCCTATATTTTTAACATTCTCCACACATTATTTCAGCTCACATATTCATCTTCTCACAATCTGGTTACTCAATACATTATACTCACATTTCAATACTACTACAACAACAATAAAATCCTGCACACATACACATACTACCCATGGTTTTCCTAAGCTTTTAAAACTCATTTAAAAACTTCAAACTGTTACATTCTCTTCTCCAATACACTACTACATTGCCACTACTCATTACCCAAATACATTACTCATTTTACTACTTAAAATCTGTTACACTACTACATACAAAACTAGTTCAAGGTAAGAGCAATTACCTTGTCTTGCTAGTTTTTCTTTCTTTCTTTTCCTTCTCTTCTTCCTTCTTTCCTTCTTCTTTGTTCTTCCTCACACAATGCACAATACTACAACCACCATACCAATACACTCTAACCATTTAGCATTCATTTTTACTCTAACCCTAGAATTTACATGTTTTAGGGTTTGGGAAAGAGTATTACCTTCCAATGGATGAATGAGGCTCCTGACTAGCAAGAGAACAATATTCCTAGCCCAAGGAGGAGCCAAAATCGGCTGAAGCAACAAGGAACCAAGAGTTCAAAAACTGAAATTTTATAATAATGCAAACAGGGCTAGAAATAATGGATTTTCAAAATTCTTTTTACCTCAAAGCAACAAGGAGGTGAAGGTGCTTCTAATGGTGGCCTCAAATCTTCAAATGGAGAATACCCATAAAAACGAAAATGGAGTTTTTGGGTTTTTGAAAGGAGGGAAATGTTCTCCTTTGCAAGGGGATTCCAATGGTACTAATTTTGTAATTTTTGGAGCAAGATTAATGGGTTAACAAGAGGAGAGAAGATGGAAGTTGAGTGAGCTCCTTCCTTTCTCCATGGTTGTCGCAGGAGCAAGAGAAAACAGAGAGAATAGAGAAGGAAGGGGAGTGCCAACGTGAGAGGAAGGGGGAGTGAGGAGAGAGAGTTTCTTTTTCTTTTTCTTTCTTATTCCTTTTGTCTTCTTGTGAGTTACAAACAATAAAGAGAGTGAGTGAGAGGAGGGGAAATCGGTTCCCCCTACACACACATACACATTTTTACTTTTTATTTACAAAGTGGACACACTAAGTTTGTTTATTTGCATTCTCACCCCACAACTTCCCGGTTGTTACAGTTTTTACTAACCGGTAGCCGTTTTCCGGAATTTTCTCGTTTAATTAATTTTTTATTGGTTCTAAAGCTCCACTAACATTTATTAGTGACTATTTAGTTGACCAAAATTGTTACGAGTCTGTTTGACCCGCTTAAAGTCACGTTTTCCGGTTTCCTCAAAAAACGCGCTTTAAGGTTCGTTTATGCTTTTAACCCATTTTAAAGGTCCATTTTCTTCGGGATTTGTTCCCTCATATTTATTTAAGTGTAATTAAGCCTTTAAAATTATAATTAGCCTAATTAATCACTGTTTTTAATTACGGGGTATTTCAATCTACCCCCCTTAAGGAACTTTGCCCTCAAAGTTGCTCAAGGTTACGGTTTACCATTTCTACTCATTTGGCAAGCCAATTGCCACAATACATTCTACTACCACCTTACAAGGTGTTCACAATTCTTACACTACCAACATACACAAATCAGGTACCATACATCATACTCAGTTCAATTGCCATACACAATACTTAATCCATACACAATACTCCATTCAATTCGCACATTCCACAATACATTCACAATACACTTCACAATGTCATTCATGTCATATACCGTACAACACAAATGCGTTACTCATTACACACATACCATACACATACCATACTCATTGTACTACATACTGAATACTACTAGCACTACTTTGTGCCAATAAGATACAATTAGCACTACATGTGCCAACAAAATACAATTACAATACATACATACTACGCAATGCTAACCCGAAGCAATGCAAAAGCAAAAGGCTCTACCCCCCTTAAAAGGGTACGCCCCGTACCCTCCGTACTATACGGATACTAGACATCTAGTCTACAAATAGATTCGGGTACTTCGCCTTCATGGCGTCTTCTAGTTCCCAAGTCCTTCCTCCTCGACATCGTGGTTAGACCACAAGACCTTCACCATTCGTACAGATTTATGGCGAGTGTCTCTTGTCTTTGTATCAAGGATTCGCAATGGAGTCTCGACATATCTCATTGTCGGCTCTAGGGATAAGTGTTCGGGTTCTAATACATGAGAGGGATCAGCTATGTATTTCTTGAGTTGTGATACATGAAAGACATCATGAACACGTCCCAATTCTTCAGGCAATGCTAGCCTATAAGCTACGGCTCCAATCCTCTCGGTAATGGCATACGGGCCTACAAATTTTGGGCTCAGCTTGCCCTTCTGGCCAAATCGAAAGACACCCTTCATAGGTGAGACACGCAAGAACACTTGGTCGCCCACGGCAAACTCAAGGTCGCGTCGTCGCACATCCGCATAGGATTTCTGTCTATCTTGGGCTGCTTTCATATTTGCTCGGATTTGTTGTACCTTGGCTTGTACTTGCTTTAAATACTCCGGTCCTATGATGACCGCTTCGCTTGACTCATCCCAACACAACGGGGTACGGCAAGGTCTACCATACAAAGCTTGGAACGGCGACATCTTAATCGATGCATGTTAGCTATTGTTATACGAAAACTCGATAAGATGAAGCTTCTCAATCCAGCTCCCCTGAAAGTCTAAGGCACATGCCCTAAGCATGTCCTCTAGTGTCTGGATGGTCCTTTCTGTCTGACCGTCGGTCTGTGGATGGAAGGCGGTGCTAAGCTTCAACTCAGTACCAAGCGCTTCCCGTGTTGCTCTCCAGTATCTCGAAAGAAATCTGGTGTCGCGGTCAGATACAATGGTTTTTGGGACTCCGTGGTGTCGGATGATCTCCTTGTCGAATAGCTCCGCGAGCTTCGCCACCTTCCAGGTGTCCTTCATCGGTATGAATCGGGAAACCTTGGTGAGACGATCGACTACTACCCAGATCATGTTGAGTCCTCCCCTAGCAGGTGGGAGTCCAACAACAAAATCCATAGAGATGTCGTGGAATTTCCACTCCCGAATGGGCATGGATTGCACCATTCCTCCCGTCTTCTTCGGTGCTCAAACTTCACCTTCTGGCATGTAAGACACCTCAGAACATATTCAGTCACGTCAGATTTCATTCCTGACCACCAGAAGTATCTCTTCATGTCCTTGTACATTTTAGAGGCTCCCGGATGGACATGCAATGTCGAACAATGTGACTCTCGCAGAATGCGATCCCTTAGCTCAGCATTGCTTCGGGGGACGCATAATCTGCCATTCAATCGGATCAGACCATCTTCATGCAATTTGAAGTCATACTTTCGGTTCTCGAAGGTACCCTCTGTGATTTTCTGTCTGATCTCTGTGAAGTAAGGGTCGCTCAACTGAGCGTCCCTCGTCAACCAAGCTAGAAGAAGCGAGTAGCGAATGGAGCGAGTGTGCTCGACGACTCAAGGCGTCGGCTACAACGTTTGCCTTCCCTTCTTTATACTGGAGGTTGATGTCGTAATCTGATAGAAACTCCATCCACCTCCTTTGTCTTAGGTTCAGTTCTTTCTGTGTAAATACGTACTGCAAACTTTTGTGGTCGGAGTAGATGGTGATGCTTACCCCATAGAGGTAGTGTCGCCATATCTTCAAGGCGAAGACAATGGCTCCTAACTCTAGATCATGTGTCGGGTAATTCTCCTCATGCTTTTTCAGCTGGCGAGAAGCATAGGCTACTACCTTGCCATGCTGCATGAGTACACATCCCATGCCCTTGCCCGATGCATCACAATACACCTCAAATCCCTCTGTGCCCTCTGGAAGTGTGAGAATTGGCGCTGAGGTCAATGGGTCCTTTAGTTTCTGGAAGGATACCTCGCACTCGCTTGTCCATACAAACGGTGCATCTTTCTTCATCAATGACGTCATGGGCTTAGCGACTTTTGAGAAGTCCTTTACAAATCTCCGGTAATAACCGGCTAAACCAAGAAAGCTCCGGATGTCGGTAACAGTCTTAGGTCTAGGCCATGATCGCACTGCTTCGATTTTGGATGGATCTACTGAAATGCCCGCGCTCGAGATGACATGACCGAGGAATGATACCTGATCTAGCCAAAATCGCATTTGGAGAACTTCGCATACAGCTGGTTCTCGCGCAGTGTCTCAAGTACTCTTCTCAAGTGGTTTTCATGCTCTTCTGCTGACTTCGAATACACGAGGATGTCGTCAATGAATACTACTACTGAAGTGTCCAGCTGATCACTGAATAACCGATTCATTAGGTCCATGAATTTGGCTGGTGCGTTAGACAAACCGAATGGCATCACTGTGAATTCGTAGTGGCCATATCTTGTTCGGAATGCTGTTTTCTCAATATCTTGCTCTTTGATAGCAATTTGGTGATATCCAGATCGGAGATCAATCTTAGAAAAGACGGATGCTCCCTTCAACTGATCGAACAGGTCGTCGATGCGTGGCAATGGATATTTGTTCTTTACAGTGACCGCATTCAATTCGCGGTAGTCGATGCAGAGGCGGAGACTACCGTCCTTCTTCTTTACGAAGAGGACCGGTGCTCCTAGGGTGACGCTCGAGCGTATAAACCCTTTGTCGAGTAGATCATGTAGTTGCTCTCTTGAGTTCTGCCATTTCTGCTGGTGCCATACGGTATGGTGCCCTAGCAATGGGACCAGTACCCTGTACAAGGTCGATTTCAAACTCTACTGCTCTCTGTGGTGGCATACCAGGTAGCTCTTTCGGAAATACATCAGGGAATTCTGAGACTACTGCTACATCATCACTAAACTCTTGATCTCTCTCCAGGTCTTGCACGTGACATAAATACACTTCATGTCCTTTTCTGAGCTCCCGATACATTGCCATAGCAGAGATGACTGTAGTTGAAGGCTCTCTCGGTCTCTGGTGGTATGATACAGTGACCCCAGATGGACTCTTGAGCAGCAAGCGATGCTCGGCGCATAGGATTCTCCCCTTGTGCCGCTCCAACCTTCATTCCAATTATCAAGTCGAATCCTAATCCATTGAATTCGATGAAGGAAATGGGAAACGCTTCACCTTTGATTTGAATGGTGCGGTGTGGTAATACTTAGTACACTTTACCCGCTTCTTCGACGGGAGAGTAACCAAGAAATTTGGTAGCTCATCTGCGTCTAGCCCCAACCTTGTAGCGAATGATGGCGATACAAAGGTGTGAGAGGCGCCGGAGTCTAATAATACTGAGGCTTCGATGCCGTTTACTGGGAATGTTCCCGTTAGAATGGTGCCGCTCTTGCCAGCTTGTTCTTCGTGAGGATACTCAGGTTACCTTCGGTACCGAGTCCACAACCTATTGATTCATGAGATTATAAGTAAAGATGGTGGAACGCAAGTGGAATTTAATAATCAACACTACTTTTATTGAATAACCAACCATCATACATACTGTGTCTCTAATACACGTTACTACTGGATTACATGCTACTACAAGATTAATACTTTCTAAAGGTAAGTTTCAGGCGTCCTGGTTTCATGTGTGTGGCATTGATTATTGCCGGTGATGCCGTATTCAACTTGATCTTCTGGATCCCGTGATACAGTAACCTTGATTTTCCACCCATGATTAGAACATCTCCTGATTTCAATACCAATTTCTCTGCGAGGTCCACACGCTTCTGCTCGCTATACAAAAATACGGCGTCGTCACCAATGGACCAAGACACTACGGGCACTTCTAGTTCGAGAGATTCCGCTGTCTCGTCCTTATCTTGGTGTAAGCCAAGTCATCCTTCTTTCTCATAGAAGTTGACGATACATGGATCTGCTTCAAGTGCAGGGATTGGTTCATCTTCACATTGTTGTGCGATTTCTACTGCTTGTGTGACAAGCGTTTGGAATTCTGGGGGTATAATTGAGGGAGGTGTGGCTTCCGTCTCCTGAACGTGTTGTTTTTTATAATCTTGGTATAAGGGTTCCAATCCTTTCCCAAGCACATCATTTTTCCTTCATTGTAGCTCCACCGGGGATTCCGGTTTATAAAATCCTCCTGGACCCATTCCTAACTCGTTGCAAAAGGCAATCGTCGGATTCTTGGAAACTTGTGCTTCGGGTGTCAGGTATCCTTTTAATAAGATCATACCTGGGCGGATTGACCTGACACTGTTCGCTGTTGAAGTGGTGATTGGCGATGTCGGTCTCTTCATGAGGTGAGTTCGAAGGTATTGGGTAACAGATATGGAATTTCCCTGAGGTGGTAATTTCATCTAGAGTGAGTTAGGCTTACTGATTCATTTCATGCTCAATACATACTTCCATGTTACTTACTCATGCTCAATTTCATACTTCAAGTACTTACGCATTCATACTCCCATTCATACAATTACTTTAATACTTAGTCATGCTCTTCAAGGATTAAAGGTTTCAGTTATTACATGGGCCGGACTTAGTCCCGGTCCCGTCACGGTCAATGATGTGTAAGGCCGGCTGCCTCTGCAGTGCGCCCTTCTGCGGACCTCGGGATCCCTGTCCCTGTAAGGTATGTTGGGCATGAGCACGCCAGATGCAACCTCCTTGCCTTCACGCTGCTTGTAGCCCTGGTAGTTGCCCTTGGGCTTAGAGTTTTCTGGGCATGCGTTGGCACGGTGCCCCGGCTTCTGGCAAGTGTAGCAGCGGATCTCCCTTCCTTGGCAATCTGTGCCGGGATGATCCTTGTTGCAGTTTCAGCATATGTAGCTGCGGCCATCAGATTGGTTCTTGCCTTGGCCAAATCCATAACCTACAGCTTCTAGGTTAGCGAGGTTCGGTATACTTACAATACTCCATATACATACAAATTCACAAGTGTGCTATTCGGTTTCGGGTTCTTACCCTTGTAGGCTGAGACCTCAGTGGCTTCGCTGCCACTGGTGCGGTGTAGGCAATCTGTAGCGGTTCAGCTGCCTTGCCCTTCTCAGTATGGCTCCGCCGTCTCCTGAAGTGTTCTTGTGGTTGGAATGCTTCCCTTTCTTCTTCTTCCAAGGTTTGGATTGATTTTGGTCGTCGGAGGTGTTTTTTGGTTGCTTGCCTTGCGCTTGAGCGCTTGATCTTCATCCCTCAGCTGGCATGTGATCTCCACTCGGGAGGCAGCATGGTAACACTCCTGAATTACTTAGGCATTAGGTTATACTTACATACGGGAATACTAATTCATTACTCATGGCTTTTAGGGTCAACTTGTTTACCTGAAGGGAGGTAAACCGTGTGAAGCCCATGCCATACCGGAGTCGATGGCTCAATCCGCCATAGAAGCGTCGACCAAGACTTGGCCGGTATACCTAAGGTCGGGTAGAAGTCTGAGAAGAGAGGTGAAGGTGCGGTAATATTCATCAACCGTCATCTTCTCGGTCATTTTCAGTGCATCGAGCTCAAGCCTTTTCTTGGTCTTGACATGCTCGGGGTAATACTTAGATCGGAGGAGAGAGGTGAATGCTTCCCATCCGAATGCGGGATCAGCTATGTGCTCGGCCTTAATGAGCTTCCACCAGTCCATAGCCGCGTCTTTGAGGTAGTACGCAGCTATCCTCCTCTCGAACTCCAGCGGGAGTCTCAAGTGTCTCGAAGGCCATCTCCATCTCAGAGAGATAAGCCTCGAGCTTGGCGGGGTCACTCTCGCCTCTAAAGCATGAAGGTCGAAGGTCAGCGACTTTTTTTACCCAATTGGTCTCACGGGGATGAGGCGGGTTGGGCTGCTGCTATTGCTGTAACGCCCTATTAACCATAAATACATCGGAAATAAAACTCTAAGGCGATTACAGACCATCGGGTTCCAAACACCCGGCACCAAACCTCACCAATTACAACTTACAATCTACAAAAGCTACGGTCTGAACTCGAGAAAAACTTAACACAACAAAATAGAAATTAAACACATTAACTCTCCACAAAACCTAGTCCCGTCCCAAACGCTCATTCCCTTCGTGGCCACCTGTAAATCAATTCGTACCTGCAAGATGAAACCAAGCAGCCCACCCCGAGAGGGGTGAGTCAGTTCCCTGGAATGGAACTGGTACAATTCTCCAAAACAAACTTATAAACATAACTCTTCAAAATAAACAGTAACATGAAAACAAACTCTTAAAAGTAAACAGAGGTAAAGCACTTCAAAACAATCAAGTTAAAGAAAAGAAAACAAGACACAAGATAGAGATAAAGAACTTAGAAGCCAAGTCATCCACTTAAGTAGTCACACCACATAGTTAGTAAGCATCCATTTCCTTAGTTAAACCTAATTCCCGTTAGGAGTAGAAAAACTCAGATAGCCACAAAGACTAGGAATGTTTAAACAGATCCAAGAACCAAGAACTCAAGAGTGGAATAGTTTCAACTGGGAGAGATGGCCCCCACCGCCAATCACGTCCTTTTAGGACAGGGGATATACAGCCCCTCACTGTTTATCACATCCACTAAGGATAGGGGATATACAGCCCCTCACTGTCTATCACGTCCACTAAGGACAGGGGATATACAGCCCCTCACTGTCTATCACGTCCACTAAGGACAGGGATATACAGCCCCTCACTGTCAAATATCAATGCCCCTATGGGCGAGGGATATACAGCCCCCTGCTGTTAAATATCATTGCCCCTATGGGCGAGGGATATACAGCCCCCTGCTGTTACCATTGAAGACGCGCGCACGTCGAAAGAAAAATTTCCAAGATTGACCTTTTCCAAATTCCCACTAGATCACCAACTACCCAGAGCAATACCAAAACACTCAGTCCTACAGAGTGCAGAAGCGTAAACCCTAAGCAGTCAATGTCTAACGGGACACCAAATAGAAGAAACCAATACCCAAATGAGTTCCACATCCAAGGCTCAGTTAGTCACACAAGCTGAGTTAGTCACACAACCAATTCCTTTTTAAAAATTCCTCTTTAAGTCAGTTAGCGTTTTCCAAAACATTCCACAAGTCAATCAGCACAAATATCGGAGTACGAGAAATCGTACAAACATTCCATAGAGTCCAAAACACAACAAGCTGAGTACGAGAAATCGTACAAAACATTCCATAGAGTCCAAAACACAACAAGCTGAGTACGAGAAATTGTACCTGGATACGTTGTAGCAGTTCTAGTCAACTTGCGCAAACAATCAACAGTACTCTGAAGAATATTAAAGGTAATCTATCATCAATCACTTGTAACCTATGTTACGCTTAAATAAACTCCTTACTCTTATTCCAAAGTCTCAATTGTCTTTTAAGCCCTCACTTAAATGTTATGTATAATCTTTGAGTTATCTGAGAACGTTGTATAGCCCATTATGATTAAGTCTTTCCCATAACTTAATTAAGATCTACATCTGTATATTGGAATCATAACGTTGTATATACATTTTATTATAACTCAATTGAGCCACTAAACTCAACTCAACTACCATATCCTTAGTTCAGAATGACTTTCTATTATAACCGTCTAATAATCTTGTCATAAGATGTTGAATTACCTCTCATATTGAAACAACTATATTATAGTTAACTTAGACTTATCGAACTCTTACATTTATTATTCACAAGGTATATTATTTGCTTAATCATAACTATATAATAAGGTGTTTTAAGATAACCTTTATGTATCCTTACTTACCTTTAATCTCCTAAATGTTTTATCTTTACACACATACACTCTATAGACTATGTATAATCCTCTTGTACTAAACTTCAATAAACTTAAGCCTTAAATACGTTTTAAATTGTTTTACTAAACCTAAGGTTTCAAAAGAATAACTTAATAAATTACTTTCCTTTATTGTATTTAGGATGGACAATATATCTACATAGAGTAGAATTTATCAGAGAATTAAATTCTGGTTCGCAAGTGAAATTGTTAATTATTTAATAAGATAAACCATTATGAAAATTCTCATATTTTATTCAAAACAACATATCATTATTTCCCATTACCGTAAAGTATATCAATATAATATCTTATGTAACCTAGTTTCATCTAATTAAGGTTTAAAGATTTTAAGTATCTAATTTCTATTTATAAACCTTCTTATAAATTCTAACTACTACATACATTACTTAATTATAAACTCACATCCTGAACATTGGTATTAAATGTATTTTATATGGCTTATCAAATTCTAAGAACGTAAGGATTATTATTTAGATTAATTCCCCAATCATAGTTTAATATAGTTTTATATCATAATCCTTTTAATGATTTTATCACAAGATATTAAGTTATTACTCAATACTATAATATTAAGAAATGATTAAATCTAGACTTATTTATCCTCTTCACATTTAGATGTAAAAGTAACTCATTTACTTTATTATTGTTTATATAATAAGAACATTTAAATGTAAAAGTATTTCATTCATTTTATTATCAATTAAATAATAAGATCTATTTTGTAACACTTTATGTAAACTAATTACAAATATTCCTAAATTTCATTATTAATTTCTTAACCCAATTATAGATTTACATTGTGGTCACTGACTAAATATATACATGTATTTTAATACTGTTTATATAAATCCTAGAAATTCAAAGGTAACTAAAAACTCAATTCATAACCATAAACTAATACCACCTCATATAGTATTCTATTATTAGTATTGTGTAGAGGTTTAGTTTAACTCATTAATTCCTTCATATTATATTTTCTATAAGGTATTTTTTATTCCTTTTATTTATTAATTTATCGTATATGTATATATCCTTCCTATTATATTTCTCACAAGGAATGTTATTTCCTTTATCTATTTTTATTGTATTTATATATATATATATATATATATATCTACATATATTAAGATTTATCCAGAACATTCTTTAAGAAATTCTATTGTATTTAATTATATTTAATATCTTTTAGACATATCCACAACTGATTTATGGTTTACAAAATAAAGTATTTCCCTTAGTTTTAGTTAAACATATTAGCTTCCATATTATATAATAAATAAAATGTAGTTTAGTTAAATTCCTTGATTTAATATAAGTTTCTATTTTATTTCTCTCATATAAACATATATATAAATATATGTAACAATTTTTACCTCACTTAAAGTTAATACCCAAAATATTTATAAACATACTGTATTAAATGTTAATTAGTCTTATTATATTTTCCCCAACCTATAAAGTTCATTAATCAACTACCCTTAATTTTTTATTACATTAAAAACCTTATATTATAGGTTATTCTTATGAAAAACTCATAAACACAATTTTTAAAACCTTTTTCCATTGCCCAAAATTCCCAAATTTAATATACAGTAACTATAACATTTTAGACATATTATAAAAATTTTATTTCATAAAAATATCTTTTAAATTTAGCCAAATAATTCCAGAAAACCCGTAACTTGTAAAAATCATAACTTATGTTTAAAACTCCAAAACCATAATAATTTACATCAAAATAAACTACATAAAATAAGGAATCTATGGTTAAAATTTCAAGTCAAAATACATTCGGGAAGATATTTAAATTAACCCAACAAGTTAAGACCATTTACTGGAATTTATTAAAACCCTAAAACAACTTTAAATCGCCAGATCTAATCTGGACCGTCCAATCCTTTAAACTCTGATCGGACGGTCCCTGAAACTCAAGTTCTTCCCCGATTCTAAATTGCGACCCGAGTACTAAATCGATGATAACTCCTAATCTACAGAACGAAATTGAGTGATTTTTGTTTCTATGGATTCGTAATCAAATTTCGGTTCTATTGGTACCGATTTCCCCAATTTTAATACAGTATACACCAAGATTCGAAACTGATTCGAGAGTTAGGTTTTTATTTCGGTACCGAGTCGATTTCGAATACAAATCGTACCAATTCTCCTAATCTAACACGTAATTGATGAATTGAGACATGGGTTAGGTCGACAATGAAGTATAGATTAGCAACAACGGAAGAATTTGAGGAAACACTCACCGGAATTGCAATATCGGAGGAGAATTCAAGAACGGGTTCTGGAAAAACTCGAACTTCCGATCAGTTCGTGAAGCCAACTTCGAGGATCTATAAGTTATTGTACAGATCGATTTAGGCTTTGTTAATTGGCTCAATAGAAAGATGAAACTTAGCTCTACACATTGATAACTAGAACTAATCCTAACTCGCACCATACAAAAAGATTTTGAAGTTACAAAACACGAGTTTACCTTCCTGTTTCGGTGTTATTTTATGTGTGTTGTTGAAACCGAAACTTTAGACCTCTATATCTCCCAACTGGTTGCGATTCAGACTTGGGCATAAACACAAAAATTGTAGAGGGATTAGAGATCTTTACAACGAGCTAAAGAAATCGAATTTTGGTTGATTAACGAAGAAGTTATGATCGACGCAAGTTACCTGAAAACGAAGGAAATTCCGGAATTCTGGAAACAGCCTAGCAAGGTGGCTACTTTGGCTCGATTTTCCGGTTGACTCAGAAGGATCTAGGGTTTGTATGAGTAATGGTTGGAAAGAGTAATTGTAGGAGAAGAGAGTGGTGAAGACGGCATGGAAAAATATTGAGTAATGTGAAAGTTATAGTCGTCTAAAGTTAGGGCTAGGAAGTGAAATCGGTTACGAAAATCAGGGAAGGAAATCGGCTAAGTGTGGGCGACCCATTACAGAGCGACACGTGGCACTTCTTCAAATTTTGATTCAAAACTTCAATCTAGCATAACTTTGGCTAGGATGATCCGTTTTTGACGTTCTTTTTATCGATCTTCATGGTTTTTCATAACCTATTTTTTGGTATAGGTTTCATGGCCTGGTTTGACCATTCTCAAAAAGTCAACTCTAGCAAGGCTTAATAAGCTTTAAGGTTTCTAGAATTTTATATTGACTTTTATATTTCAAAACAATGTTCCAAAACTTCCCAAAATCTTTATAATATATATGGAGTGTTTAATATTTTTCCCAAGATTTATTGACTTATAAATCTTATTATTAAATTCATAATACTATATAATAATGTATAATAATTAGGGTTAAATAGAAGAAAACCCCTATATAAATTTCACAATTCCATATAATAATTTAATATTCATTATTCCATATCATAATTTAATTTTTTAATAAAAGAAATCCCCTAAATTAATTTAAATTAATTTAGGGGTATTTCAATTGCTGCTGTTGTTGAGTTTGTTGTGTTTGCTGTAGAGCAGTGATTACATCCGGTAGCATTTGTGCTACCGTGGTGGCGACGATTTCAGCTATCGTCTGCGCGCTTGGTCCGTCACTAGTCCCTCCTCTGGGACGACCTGGACCTCGTCCTGACATCTGAACAAGTGTGGATTACATTAGATGTCGTGATACTATGACCTCATGGTCTTGATTCAAACAATGATATCGTCTTTGCAGACGTCAAGGGTATCCGTTGTTAACAACGGTAGTTCCTAGTTAGGTTTCTAAGTATCCGTTTTAAAACGGTTGAAATCCTAACTAGGTAATCACTACACTTAAGATTTTAATCATCAGAGCGAGACTTCGCTCTGATACCACTTTTTGTAACACCCAACCGCTAATCCTTCCATTATCCTCTAATCATTCCCGTAATTACCTTACTCGCAGCGGAATACTTACTTACTCCCGGCGGGTGATACAACGCCGTTAACCTTCCAAGGTTAACAAGGCTACTACTACTTACCGTTTCGGTCTGACGATTAGAATCAACCAAATACATACTACTTACTTTACAATACCAAATACTTAACTTACATTTGATTACCGAGTATCCAAGTTATACGAATTACATCCCAAAAATGAAGAGTTTATACATCCTCTCTTTACTATCCAATTAAGAATTCAATATCCAAAAGGTGTACCACATGGTACACCGGCTACTCAAAATGGCCTTAGCCGTGTACAACTCGGTACACCATCCAATGCTACTAACTACATCAAAAGAATCACATCCCGTCCTTACCCTACCGTCACGCCTCGCGGGTACCTGTGGAGTAAAACATTCCCCCTAGAGGGTCAGCTTACACAACATATGATAACCGCATACCCCGCGTGCTAGCGAGGGTACGCCAACTATTTGGTCGAGTACATGCGGTTCGTTTCATTCATACATACATACATGCTTTATACAATACAATTCAATACATTCATTTCACAAGCATACATACATACAATACATACAAGGAAGACAATTCAAGTCAACCGTCCATACTTACCATACTCACCGCATTACGGAGATACAATACATACAAAGGTCTTGTTAGCCTCATTACACACCCGGGTTAATCGGGTGTTCAATACTCTTTTACTCCGGTCAATGACTTACAATAGTCAAGACCAATACCAATACAATACCAATACAATACTTACTTCTTACATACTTTACTTCCAGTTAAGTCGGTATGACCTCCGGGCAGGGATTACTACATCGCACCACCGGGCTTTAGGGTGGCCCACTAATCCAGGATGCTACCCATTCAAGGGAATTGGTCCATGGAAAAGATTATAGCCAGGATTCGGATCCAACCTCTTGTGTTTCCTTATCCTCACGCGTGGCCGAAACTATATCGGACTTCTACTCATTCCAATTTACTCATTACTCAAGTTAGGAGTTAGGTTGTTAGGAATTAGTAGAAGTCAGTACTTCACTTCCATACATACATACAATACACAAGTACACAATATATTACACATACTTCTCATTTCCATTCATTCATTTCATGAATTATACAAACTAATTGTTCAAGAAGATACAACAAGAACAAAATAGTTCAAACACAGTTAAGTGCAATATAAGTCCGATTCGTGCATTTATCTTATTGGTGATCACATAAGCACACAAATCGGGGTAACCAAGTTAGGATACAGGGCATGAAGAAATCATACCGTTCACCGACGTATACGTACTACCGGGTTCCTTCGAGGATCAACTATTTGATTCCTATACATACATGAAGTAGTATGATCAATGATCCATTATTGATCTACTTACTCCTTCATTGATACTTTCTATATACTTACTACTTCATTACTTTCTTACTTGATTATAAAACCATTCTTTTCTTTACTACTTCTTAGACTTGCTTCCTCACTCATTTACTTACTTTCTCACCATTACTACTTCATTAATGGTGTATTACTACATACATATGCATATATGTGTATAGGCATACATATATGTATATATGATTACTATAATCATACAATAAAAATAAACATTTTTTTCTTTTTTTTTGTTTTGACCCGACCGAACTTACAAGTCCGGTCGCAAGTTCGGTCCAAGTCAGTAAGCTACATCGCGTGAAAATTCCAGGGCCGGCCGACCTTGCAAGTCCGGTCCAAAGGTCGGTCCATTCCAGTAAGTTTCCTTCGTGAGAATTTTAGCCCGACCGACCTTGCAAGTCCGGTCGCAAGGTCGGTCCATCCCAGTAGCTTACATTACGGAAATTTTTCTGGCCGACCGAACTTGCAAGTCCGGTCGCAAGTTCGGTCCATTCCAGAAGGTTTGTGACGGGAGAATTTTCTGGTCTGACCGAACTTGCAAGTCCGGTCGCAAGGTCGGTCGATTCCAGAAGGTTTCCCGTCTTGTAAATCTGGGCTCGACCGACCTTGCAAGTTCGGTCCTAAGGTCTGTCCGGCCCAGTACTTCAGTTTTAAAATCTGTTTTTGGGTGTTTTCTTTACCCATTGTTTCCCCAATCTTTACCAATACTTCCCTACATGTTTACCACTCATTTAGATGTTCTAAATCACATTAATTCATCCACCAAACTTGCTACTCAATTCCTACACAACTTACACACAATCTTCATCATCTCAATTCAACACTTACATTATTTTTTCTTCACACTAATGCTACAGATTTTGGTTTTCCACATCATGCTACAGTTTTTTACCTTAACTCTTATACTCCAATACTCCCTCAACTAATGTCACTCTTGGCATCTTAAGTACACTAGTTCACATCCTAACTCCATCCCACTTACAAACTCATTTCAAATCTGTTTCAAACTACAAAACCACTCATTTTAAACTCTCCAAAATCTATTCCAAATGTACCTAAGTCCTCAAATTCCTAGATAGAATTTGACATAGTCTCCCCTATATTTTTAACATTCTCCACACATTATTTCAGCTCACATATTCATCTTCTCACAATCTGGTTACTCAATACATTATACTCACATTTCAATACTACTACAACAACAATAAAATCCTGCACACATACACATACTACCCATGGTTTTCCCAAGCTTTTAAAACTCATTTAAAAACTTCAAAACTGTTACATTCTCTTCTCCAATACACTACTACATTGCCACTACTCATTACCCAAATACATTACTCATTTTACTACTTAAAATCTGTTACACTACTACATACAAAACTAGTTCAAGGTAAGAGCAATTACCTTGTCTTGCTAGTTTTTCTTTCTTTCTTTTCCTTCCCTTCTTCCTTCTTTCCTTCTTCTTTGTTCTTCCTCACACAATGCACAATACTACAACCACCATACCAATACACTCTAACCATTTAGCATTCATTTTTACTCTAACCCTAGAATTTACATGTTTTAGGGTTTGGGAAAGAGTATTACCTTCCAATGGATGAATGAGGTCCCTGACTAGCAAGAGAACAATATTCCTAGCCCAAGGAGGAGCCAAAATCGGCTGAAGCAACAAGGAACCAAGAGTTCAAAAACTGAAATTTCTTATAATGCGAACAAGGGCTAGAAATAATGGATTTTCGAAATTCTTTTTACCTCAAAGCAACAAGGAGGTGAAGGTGCTTCTAATGGTGGACTCAAATCTTCAAATGGAGAATACCCATAAAAACAAAAATTTTTTTGGGTTTTTCAAAGGAGGGAAATGTTCTCCTTTGCAAGGGGATTCCAATGGTACTAATTTTGTAATTTTTGGAGCAAGATTAATGGGTTAACAAGAGGAGAGAAGGTGGAAGCTGAGTGAGCTCCTTCCTTTCTCCATGGTTGTCGCAGGAGCAAGAGAAAAACAGAGAGAATAGAGAAGGAAGGGGGAGTGCCAACGTGAGAGGAAGAGGGGAGTGAGGAGAGAGAGTTTCTTTTTCTTTCTTTATTCCTTTTGTCTTCTTGTGAGTTACAAACAATAAAGAGAGTGAGTGAGTGAGAGGAGGGGAAATCGGTTTCCCCCTACACACACATACACATTTTTACTTTTTATTTACAAAGTGGACACACTAAGTTTGTTTATTTGAATTCTCACCCCATAACTTCCCGGTTGTTACAGTTTTTACTAACCGGTAGCCGTTTTCCGGAATTTTCTCGTTTAATTAATTTTATTGGTTCTAAAGCTCCACTAACATTTATTAGTGACTATTTAGTTGACCAAAATTGTTACGAGTCTGTTTGACCCGCTTAAAGTCACGTTTTCCCGGTTTCCTCGAAAAACGCGCTTTAAGGTTCGTTTATGCTTTTAACCATTTTAAAGGTCCGTTTTCTTCGGGATTTGTTCCCTCATATTTATTTAAGTGTAATTAAGCCTTTAAAATTATAATTAGCCTAATTAATCACTGTTTTTAATTACGGGGTATTTCAATGACGCCACGATCACTTTATTCCCCTCGTGGCCAACTTCGGGCCCGTCAAGGTCCAACCGTACTGTACCCTCATCACCACATAACAGAGATCAAATGGATGGTCAAGGACATGCTCACCGACGGGATAATCCAACCTAGCACCAGCCCGTTCTCTTCTCCTGTCCTTCTCGTCCATAAAAAATATGGTACATGGCGATTCCGCATTGACTACCGCGCATTGAGTTCCATCACCATTAAGGATCGGTTACCAATCCCCCCGTCAATGAACTACTTGATGAGTTACACGGGGCCATAGTGTTCTCCAAACTAGATCTTTGTGCTGACTACCACTAGATATGATGTAACACACCCCTACTACTTAATTAAGTCGAGATCCGATCATTAACATAACGTGCTTGTCCCATGTAGCGGAAATAAATACAAATTACTTAATCACGGGTGCTACCACCGTTACTCACCCATGTGAGTAACAAGGCTTTCAAATACATTTACAAATGAATGCTGCGATGACCGAGTGATAGTCTAATCCACATTATATAACTCTTAATAAAATTACATGTGAACAATCTAAGTTATACCAAAATTGTTTAACCAAAGGTAGAATCCCAAAATATGAAACTAGAGGTAGTATAAACAACTAGCTACCCAATCCAGCACTCTAATGACGTCTTCTGTTGTGTACCTGAAAAATGGTTAGGCCACAACGGGTTCAACACAACTTATTGAGTATGATAACATGCAATCCTTGAGTTACGGGTTACACACGACTAATTGGTCAAGTGAACATGCAATTGAATTTAATTTAACAATCATGCTGAAAGTACAATAAACATTCAACATACAAGCATGTAATAATCCACCGTCAAAATGGTGTATACTTAAACCACGTCCTATAGTAATGTACTATAGACGGCTAGAGTCAATCACTGTCACAAGGAAACTAATATATATACCATGTTCTTTAGCAATATACCGTTAGACGATCGGAGTCAATCATTGACTCAAGGAGACTGATATTTAAACTATGTCCTTTAGCAATATACCGTTGGACGATCAGGGTCAATCACTGACTCAAGAAAATTAATATATAATTCTCGTATGTATGAACCAGAGAGATGAGAAATGAGTTCTCAAATACAACTATCCACCATTAAAGTGACGTATATTTAATTGGGTTTTTATGAACCCTACTCTTCGAGTAATAGCCTCGATAAAGCAAACCACCGTCAATGTGACGTACATTTCAATACCCCATCCTTGAGCAATAGTCAAGGAAGTTGAGTCAGTACCTTAACTCAAGGCAACCAAGTCCGCAGACAATGATCTATGGAAGTTAAAATCGATGTAGATGCCGCTCTCCACTACCTCTTCACGTGCAGCCAGGAACTTTCCGAACTCCTTCACACCCTCAGTATCACAAGTTGGTGAGATGTATCATAAAAACGTCTTTAGTTAATTCAAATCATCATTGTTGGATGTCGACTAGCCAGTCTTAGGAAGTTAGTGAGAAATTCTCAACGTATTCCACTGTTAGATATTCATGTATCTAAATCTCTATGGTCCTCTAGCCATTATCATATTTTTCTTATGTGAGTTTTATCTACTATGTTGTGGTTAGTAGCACATCACACAGAGGTCAATATTAGATAGATATGAAAATATAGAACAACGCAATAATCCATATTTCATGCATTTATCTTAGTAGTCGTTCAAACAACACATTGCACAAAGCCGAGGTAGACCTCGGTAACATACAGGTTACAAGAAATCATACCGTACACCAACGAGAAAGAAAAACGTGTAGTCTTGTGCCCTTTCTATAATCTATTAGCTTTGGAATACGATGCTAAGATTAATACTCTATATATCATTTCGGTATCTCTTGAAATGACCAATCTCTTATAATTAACCCCGATATTTGTCATTCGTTCTTGTCCGGGTTTTTTTACTTGAAGTATACGGATCCGGGATTAGCTAGTTTATCCTCCACGTTGTTATTAATTAACTTCTTGTATAACTTATACAACCTTAGCGTTATACTATTGTCAATTACCTCCTTTAATAATATGTACATATATATATATATATATATATATATATATACATATATACATTCATATAATTTCATTCACTATATAGTGTTAATTTAATTGAATTTGAGTATTAATGGTCTTAGGCCTTATAATTCCCGTGTATTTAATGAGTTAGTCAACTTGACCCCATTGGTCAACTTAGTTATTAGGTCAACGTGCTCAACACTTATAATGACCTTATAAATTCATAGGTTTATTATCCTCTCTAGTTAACATACTTCTAACCATTTATGTAATGGTTGCTATACAACTTTAACCTTATATTAATGACTTAGGTTTACTCCCTAATCCTTCTTATACATAATGTACATCCCCAAATCTTATTATATAATTCCATATATTGCAAGTATTCATATTATTTCATGTGATTATAAAACTCCTTAAGTTCTTCCCAACTTAACATATACATTAAGATCTTTATGCTTAATGTATTATTATGTAGTCATTATCTTATCTCAAACTTTACTCTTAACTCTCATAATACTGAAATACCCTGAACCTAAAATGGTTATTAAATTATTATAATATGAATTTTATAGGCATAATGATGCCTAAAGAGCTTTGGGAATAAAGTAAAACCAAAAAAAGAAAAAACACTTAAAAGTGAAAAACGCAAAAATGAGTGTTACGCGACTATAGGAGGTATATGACCTCGGTTATGGTCCTTGATGAATTCCTAAGGCTTGATTATGCCTAAATAATATGTGAGAACAATTCCCGAAGAAAACCGATCCATATAGTGGGTTAAAAATGCTAAGGAAGCTTTAAAGCACGTTTTTCAAGAAACCCAAAACGTGATTTTTAGTGGTCAAACAGACCCGTAAAAATTATAGTTGACTATATAACTATATTAAACATTAATGGAAGCTTAAGAACCATTAATTGAAGAAACGAGAAAAATCCAGAAAACGGGCCCGGTTAGTGAATAGTGCCAAACCGGTAATTAACGAGTGTTTCTTGCGAAAAGACGAAAACGCCCCTAGCCTTAATATATAAGCTGGCGTTTTGAATGGGTGTGACCCACCCTCCTCTCACAATAAAACTAGCTAGAAGACAAATAAAGTAAAAGGCAAAAAGTGAAAAGTCACTTTTTTTCACTTTTTGCTCTTTACTTTATTTGTCTTCTAGCTAGTTTTTTAATTGTGAGAGGAGTTTGGGTCCACCCTTCAAAACCGGCCAGCTTATATATTTAAGCTAGGGGCGTTTCGTCTTTTCGCAAGAAACACTCGTTAATTACCCGGTTTGGCAATTCACTAACCGGGCGTTTTCGGATTTTCTCGTTTCTTCAATTTTAATGGTTCTTAGCTTCCATTAATGTTTAATTATAGTTATATAGTCAACTATAATTTTTACGGGTCTGTTTGACCACTTAAAATCACGTTTCTGGTTTTCTTGAAAAACTGCTTTAAAGCTTCCTTAGCATTTTTAACCCTATATGGATCGGTTTTCTTCGGGAATTGTTCTCACATATTATTAGGCATAATCAAGCCTTAGGAATTCATCAAGGACCATAACCGAGGTCATATACCTCCTATAGTCGCGTAACACTCATTTTTGCGTTTTTCACTTTTTAAGTGTTTTTTCTTTTCTTTTGGTTTTACTTTATTCACCAAAGCTCTTTAGGCATCATTATGCCTATAAAATTCATATTATAATAATTTAATAACCATTTTTAGGTTCAGGTATTTCAGTATTATGAGAGTTAAGAGTAAAGTTTGAGATAAGATAATGACTACATAATAATACATTAAGCATAAAGATCTTAATGTATATGTTAAGTTGGGAAGAACTTAAGGAGTTTTATAATCACATGAATAATATGAATACTTGCAATATATGGAATTATATAATAAGATTTGGGGATGTACATTATGTATAAGAAGGATTAGGGAGTAAACCCTAAGTCATTAATATAAGGTTTAAAGTTGTATAGCAACCATTACATAAATGGTTAGAAGTATGTTAACTAGAGAGGATAATAAACCTATGAATTTATAAGGTCATTATAAGTGTTGAGCACGTTGACCTAATTAACTAAGTTGACCAATGGGGTCAAGTTGACTAACTCATTAAACTACACCGGAATTATAAGGCCTAAGACCATTAATACTCAAATTCAATTAAATTAACACTATATAGTGAATGAAATTATATGAATGTATATGTATATATATATATATATATATAATATATATATATATGTAACATATTATTAAAGGAGGTAATTGACAATAGTATAACGCTAAGGTTGTATAAGTTATACAAGAAGTTAATTAATAACAACGTTGGAGGATAAACTAGCTAATCCCGGATCCGTATACTTCAAGTAAAAAACCCGGACAAGAACGAATGACAATATCGGGGTTAATTATAAGAGATTGGTCATTTCAAGAGATACCGAAATGATATAGAGTATTAATACTTAGCATCGTATTCCAAAGCTAATAGATTATAGAAAGGGCACAAGACTACACGTTTTTCTTTCTCGTTGGTGTACGGTATGATTTCTTGTAACCTGTATGTTACCGAGGTCTACCTCGGCTTGTGTGCAATGTGTTGTTTGAACGACTACTAAGATAAATGCATGAAATATGATTATTGCGTTGTTCTATATTTTCATATCTATCTAATATTGACCTCTGTGTGATGTGCTACTAACCACAACATAGTAGATAAAACTCACATAAGAAACATATGATAATGGCTAGAGGACCATAGAGATTTAGATACATGAATATCTAACAGTGGAATACGTTTGAGAATTTCTCACTAACTTCCTAAGACTGGCTAGTCGACATCCAACAATGATGATTTGAATTAACTAAAGACGTTTTTATGATACATCTCACCAACTTGTGATACTGAGGGTGTGAGGAGTTCGGAAAGTTCCTGGCTGCACGTGAAGAGGTAGTGGAGAGCGGCATCTACATCGATTTTTAACTTCCATAGATCATTGTCTGCGGACTTGGTTGCCTTGAGTTAAGGTACTGACTCAACTTCCTTGACTATTGCTCAAGGATGGGGTATTGAAATGTACGTCACATTGACGGTGGTTTGCTTTATCGAGGCTATTACTCGAAGAGTAGGGTTCATAAAAACCCATTAAATAACGTCACTTTTAATGGTGGATAGTTGTATTTGAGAACTCATTTCTCATCTCTCTGGTTCATACATACGAGAATTATATATTAATTTTCTTGAGTCAGTGATTGACCCTGATCGTCCAACGGTATATTGCTAAAGGACATAGTTTAAATATCAGTCTCCTTGAGTCAATGATTGACTCCGATCGTCTAACGGTATATGCTAAAGAACATGGTATATATATTAGTTTCCTTGTGACAGTGATTGACTCTAGCCGTCTATAGTACATTACTATAGGACGTGGTTTAGTATACACCATTTTGACGGTGGATTATTACATGCTTGTATGTTGATGTTTATTGTACTTTCAGCATGATTGTTAAATTAAATTCAATTGCATGTTCACTTGACCAATTAGTCGTGTGTAACCCGGTAACTCAAGGATTGCATGTTATCATACTCAATAAGTTGTGTTGAACCCGTTGTGGCCTAACCATTTTTCAGGTACACAACAGAAGACGTCATTAGAGTGCTGGATTGGGTAGCTAGTTGTATACTACCCTCTAGTTTCATATTTTGGGATTCTACCTTTGGTTAAACAATTTTGGTATAACTTAGATTGTTCACATGTAATTTTATTAAGAGTTATATAATGTGGATTAGACTATCACTCGGTCATCGCAGCATTCATTTGTAAATGTATTTGAAAGCCTTGTTACTCACATGGTGAGTAACGGTGGTAGCACCCGTGATTAAGTAATTTGTATTTATTTTGCTACATGGGACAAGCACGTTATGTTAATGATCGGATCTCGACTTAATTAAGTAGTAGGGGTGTTACATCATATCTAGTGGTAGTCAGCACAAAGATCTAGTTTGGAGAACACTATGGCCCCGTGTAACTCATCAAGTAGTTCATTGACGGGGGATTGGTAACCGATCCTTAATGGTGATGGAACTCAATGCGCGGTAGTCAATGTGGAATCGCCATGTACCATATTTTTTATGGACGAGAAGGACAGGAGAAGAGAACGGGCTGGTGCTAGGTTGGATTATCCCGTCGGTGAGCATGTCCTTGACCATCCATTTGATCTCTGTTATGTGGTGATGAGGGTACAGTACGGTTGGACCTTGACGGGCCCGAAGTTGGCCACGAGGGGAATAAAGTGATCGTGGTGTCATTGAAATACCCCGTAATTAAAAACAGTGATTAATTAGGCTAATTATAATTTTAAAGGCTTAATTACACTTAAATAAATTTGAGGGAACAAATCCCGAAGAAACGGACCTTTAAAATGGGTTAAAAGCATAAACGAACCTTAAAGCGCGTTTTTCGAGGAAACCGGGAAAACGTGACTTTAGCGGGTCAAACAGACTCGTAACAATTTTGGTCAACTAAATAGTCACTAATAAATGTTAGTGGAGCTTTAGAACCAATAAAATTAATTAAACGAGAAAATTCCGGAAAACGCTACCGGTTAGTAAAAACTGTAACAACCGGAAGTTAGGGGTGAGAATTCAAATAAACAAACTGTGTAGTGTACCCCTTTGTAAAAGTAAAAATGTGTATGTGTGTGTAGGGGAACCGATTTCCCCTCCTCTCACTCACTCACTCTCTTTATTGTTTGTAACTCACAAGAAGACAAAAGGAATAAAGAAAGAAAAAGAAACTCTCTCTCCTCACTCCCCTCTTCCTCTCACGTTGGCACTCCCCCTTCCTTCTCTATTCTCTCTGTTTTCTCTTGCTCCTGCGACAACCATGGAGAAAGGAAGGAGCTCACTCAGCTTCCACCTTCTCTCCTCTTGTTAACCCATTAATCTTGCTCCAAAAATTACAAAATTAGTACCATTGGAATCCCCTTGCAAAGGAGAACATTTCCCTCCTTTGAAAAACCCAAAAACTCCATTTTGTTTTTATGGGTATTCTCCATTTGAAGATTTGAGTCCACCATTAGAAGCACCTTCACCTCCTTGTTGCTTTGAGGTAAAAAGAATTTCGAAAATCCATTATTTCTAGCCCTTGTTCGCATTATAAGAAATTTCAGTTTTTGAACTCTTGGTTCCTTGTTGCTTCAGCCGATTTTGGCTCCTCCTTGGGCTAGGAATATTTCTCTTGCTAGTCAGGGACCTCATTCATCCATTGGAAGGTAATACTCTTTCCCAAACCCTAAAACATGTAAATTCTAGGTGTGAGTAAAAATGAATGCTAAATGGTTAGAGTGTATTGGTATGGTGGTTGTAGTATGTGCATGTGTGAGGAAGAACAAGAAGAAGGAAAAAGGAAGAAGGGAAGGAAAAGAAAGAAAGAAAAACTAGCAGAGACAAGGTAATTGCTCTTACCTTGAACTAGTTTTGTATGTAGTAGTGTAACAGATTTTATAGTAAATGAGTAATGTATTTGGGTAATGAGTAGTGGCAATGTAGTAGTGTATTGGAGAAGAGAATGTAACAGTTTTGAAGTTTTTAAATGAGTTTAAAAGCTTGGAAAACCATGGGTAGTATGTGTATGTGTGCAGGATTTTTATTGTTGTTGTAGTAGTATTGAAATGTGAGTAAATGTTTGAGTAACCAGATTGTGAGAAGATGAATATGTGAGCTGAAATAATGTGTGGAGAATGTTAAAAATATAGGGGAGACTATGTCAAATTCTATCTAGGAATTTGAGGACTTAGGTACATTTGGAATAGATTTTGGAGAGTTTTAAAATGAGTGGTTTTGTAGTTTGAAACAGATTTGAAAATGAGTTTGTAAGTGGGATGGAGTTAGGATGTGAACTAGTGTACTTAAGATGCCAAGAGTGACATTAGTTGAGGGAGTATTGGAGTAATAAGAGTTAAGGTAAAAACTGTAGCATGATGTGGAAAACCAAAATCTGTAGCATTAGTGTGAAGAAAAAATATGTAAGTGTTGAATTGAGATGATGAAGATTGGTGTAAGTTGTGTAGGAATTGAGTAGCAAGTTTGGTGGATGAATTAATGTGATTTAGAACATCTAATGAGTGGTAAACATGTAGGGAAGTATTGGTAAAGATTGGGGAAACAATGGGTAAAGAAAACACCCAAAAACAGATTTTAAAACTGAAGTACTGGGCCGGACACCTTAGGACCGAACTTGCAAGGTCGGTCGAGCCCAGATTTACAAGACGGGAAACCTTCTGGAATCGACCGACCTTGCGACCGGACTTGCAAGTTCGGTCAGACCAGAAAATTCTCCCGTCACAAACCTTCTGGAATGGACCGAACTTGCGACCGGACTTGCAAGTTCGGTCGGCCAGAAAAATTTCCGTAATGTAAGCTACTGGGATGGACCGACCTTGCGACCGGACTTGCAAGGTCGGTCGGGCTAAAATTCTCACGAAGGAAACTTACTGGAATGGACCGACCTTTGGACCGGACTTGCAAGGTCGGCCGGCCCTGGAATTTTCACGCGATGTAGCTTACTGACTTGGACCGAACTTGCGACCGGACTTGTAAGTTCGGTCGGGTCAAAACAAAAAAAAAGAAAAAAAATGTTTTATTGTATGATTTAGTAATCATATATACATATATGTATGCATACACATATATGCATATGTATGTAGTAATACACCATTAATGAAGTAGTAATGGTGAAGAAAAGTAGTAAATGAGTGAGGAAGCAAGTCTAAGAAGTAGTAAAGAAAAGAATGGTTTTATAATCAAGTAAGAAAGTAATGAAGTAGTAAGTATATATAGAAAGTATCAATGAAGGAGTAAGTAGATCAATAATGGATCATTGATCATACTACTTCATGTATGTATAGAATCAAATAGTTGATCCTCGAAGGAACCCGGTAGTACGTATACGTCGGTGAACGGTATGATTTCTTCATGCCCTGTATCCTAACTTGGTTACCCCGATTTGTGTGCTTATGTGATCACCAATAAGATAAATGCACGAATCGGACTTATATTGCACTTAACTGTGTTTGAACTATTTTGTTCTTGTTGTATCTTCTTGAACAATTAGTTTGTATAATTCATGAAATGAATGAATGGAAATGAGAAGTATGTGTAAGTATTGTGTACTTGTGTATTGTATGTATGTATGGAAGTGAAGTACTGACTTCTACTAATCCTAACAACCTAACTCCTAACTTGAGTAATGAGTAAATTGGAATGAGTAGAAGTCCGATATAGTTTCGGCACGCGTGAGGATAAGGAAACACAAGAGGTTGGATCCGAATCCTGGCTATAATCTTTTCCATGGACCAATTCCCTTGAATGGGTAGCATTCTGGATTAGTGGGCCACCCTAAAGCCCGGTGGTGCGATGTAGTAATCCCTGCCCGGAGGTCATACCGACTTAACTGGAAGTAAAGTATGTAAGAAGTAAGTATTGTATTGGTATTGTATTGGTATTGGTCTTGACTATTGTAAGTCATTGACCCGGAGTAAAAGAGTATTGAACACCCGATTAACCCGGGTGTGTAATGAGGCTAACAAGACCTTTGTATGTATTGTATCTCCGTAATGCGGTGAGTATGGTAAGTATGGACGGTTGACTTGAATTGTCTTCCTTGTATGTATTGTATGTATGTATGCTTGTGAATGAATGTATTGAATTGTATTGTATAAAGCATGTATGTATGTATGAATGAAACGAACCACATGTACTCGACCAAATAGTTGGCGTACCCTCGCTAGCACGCGGGGTATGCGGTTATCATATGTTGTGTAAGCTGACCCTCTAGGGGGAATGTTTTTACTCCACAGGTACCCGCGAGGCGTGACGGTAGGGTAGGACGGGATGTGATTCTTTTGATGTAGTTAGTAGCATTGGATGGTGTACCGATTGTACACGGCTAAGGCCATTTTGAGTAGCCGGTGTACCATGTGGTACACCTTTTTGGATATTGAATTCTTAATTGGATAGTAAAGAGAGGATGTATAAACTCTTCATTTTGGGATGTAATTCGTATAACTTGGATACTCGGTAATCAAATGTAAGTTAAGTATTTGGTATTGTAAAGTAAGTAGTATGTATTTGGTTGATTCTAATCGTCAGACCGAAACGGTAAGTAGTAGTAGCCTTGTTAACCTTGGAAGGTTAACGGCGTTGTATCACCCGCCGGGAGTAAGTAAGTATTCCGCTGCGAGTAAGGTAATTACGGGAATGATTAGAGGATAATGGAAGATTAGCGGTTGGGTGTTACAAAAAGTGGTATCAGAGCGAAGTCTCGCTCTGATGATTAAAATCTTAAGTGTAGTGTTACCTAGTTAGGATTTCAACCGTTTTAAAACGGATACTTAGAAACCTAACTAGGAACTACCGTTGTTAACAACGGATACCCTTGACGTCTGCAAAGACGATATCATTGTTTGAATCAAGACCATGAGGTCATAGTATCACGACATCTAATGTAATCCACACTTGTTCAGATGTCAGACGAGTCGAGGTCGTCCCAGAGGAGGGACTAGTGACGGACCAAGCGCGCAGACGATAGCTGAAATCGTCGCCACCCACGGTAGCACAAATGCTACCGGATGTAATCACTGCTCTACAGCAAACACAACAAACTCAACAACAGCAGCAATTGAAATACCACCTAAATTAATTTTAAATTAATTTAGGGGATTTTTTTATTAAAAAAATTAAATTATGATATGGAATAATGAATATTAATTATTATATGGAATTGTGAAATTTATTTAGGGGTTTTCTTCTATTTAACCCTAATTATTATACATTATTATATAGTATTATGAATTTAATAATAAGATTTATAAGTCAATAAATCTTGGGAAAATTATTAAACACTCCATATATATTATAAAGATTTTGGGAAGTGTTGGAACATTGTTTTGAAATATAAAAGTCAATATAAAATTCTAGAAACCTTAAAGCTTATTAAGCCTTGCTAGTTTGACTTTTTGAGAATGGTCAAACCAGGCCATGAAACCTATACCAAAAATAGGTTATGAAAAACCATGAAGATCGATAAAAAGAACGTCAAAAACGGATCATCCTAGCCAAAGTTATGCTAGATTGAAGTTTTGAATCAAAATTTGAAGAAGTGCCACGTGTCGCTCTGTAATGGGTCGCCCACACTTAGCCGATTTCCTTCCCTGATTTTCGTAACCGATTTCACTTCCTAGCCCTAACTTTAGACGGCTATAACTTTCACATTACTCAATATTTTTCCATGCCGTCTTCACCACTCTCTTCTCCTACAATTACTCTTTCCAACCATTACTCATACAAACCCTAGATCCTTCTGAGTCAACCGGAAAATCGAGCCAAAGTAGCCACCTTGCTAGGCTGTTTCCAGAATTCCGGAATTTCCTTCGTTTTCAGGTAACTTGCGTCGATCATAACTTCTTCGTTAATCAACCAAAATTCGATTTCTTTAGCTCGTTGTAAAGATCTCTAATCCCTAACAATTTTCGTGTTTATGCCCAAGTCTGAATCGCAACCAGTTGGGAGATATAGAGGTCTAAAGTTTCGGTTTCACAGCACATAAAATAACACTGAAACAGGATGGTAAACTCGTGTTTTGTAACTTTAAAATCTTTTTGTATGGTGCGAGTTAGGATTAGTTCTAGTTATCAATGTGTAGAGCTAAGTTTCATCTTTCTATTGAGCCAATTAACAAAGCCTAAATCGATCTGTACAATAACTTATAGATCCTCGAAAGTTGGCTTCACGAATGATCGGAAGTTCGAGTTTTTCCAGAACCCGTTCTCGAATTCTCCTCCGATATTGCAATTCCGGTGAGTGTTTCCTCAAATTCTTCCGTTGTTGCTAATCTATACTCATTGTCGACCTAACCCATGTCTCAATTTCATCAATTACGTGTTAGATTAGGAGAATTGGTACGATTTTTGTATTCGAAATCGACTCGGTACCGAAATAAAAACCTAACTCTCGAATCAGTTTCGAATCTTGGTGTATACTGTATTAAAATTGGGGAAATCGGTACCAATAGAACCGAAATTTGATTACGAATCCATAGAAACAAAAACCACTCAATTTCGTTCTGTAGATTGGAGTTATCATCGATTTAGTACTCCTCGGTCGCAATTTAGAATCGGGGAAGAACTTGAGTTTCAGGGACCGTCCGATCAGAGTTTAAAGGATTGGACGGTCCAGATTAGATCTGGCGATTTGAAGTTGTTTTAGGGTTTTAGTAAATTCCAGTAAATATTTTTAACTTGCCGGGTTAATTTTATATCTTCCCGAATGTATTTTGACTTGAAATTTTAACCATAGATTCCTTATTTTATCTAGTTTATTGATGTAAATTATTATGGTTTTGGAGTTTTTAAACATAAGTTATGATTTTTACAAGTTACGGGTTTTCTGGAATTATTTGGCTAAATTAAAAAGATATTTTTATGAAATAAAAATTTTTAATATGTCTAAAATGTCATAGTTACTGTATATTAAATTTGGGAATTTTTGGGCAATGGTAAAAGGTTTTAAAAATTGTGTTTATGAGTTTTTCATAAGAATAACTTATAATATTTGGTTTTTAATGTAATCAAAAATTAAAGTGTAGTTGATTAATGAACTTTATAGGTTGGGGAAAATATAATAAGACTAATTAACATTTAATACAGTATGTTTATAAATATTTTGGGTATTAACTTTAAGTGGGGTAAAAAATTGTTACATATATTTATATATATATTTATATGAGAGAAATAAAATAGAAACTTATATTAAATCAAGGAATTAACTAAACTACATTTTATTTATTATATAATATGGAAGCTAATATGTTTAACTAAAACTAAGGGAAATACTTTATTTTATAAACCATAAATCAGTTGTGGATATGTCTAAAGATATTAAATATAATTAAATACAATAGAATTTCTTGAAGAATGTTCTGGATAAATCTTAATATATGTAGATATATATATATATATTTATATATATATATATATAAATACATAAAAATAGATAAAGGAAATAACATTCCTTGTGAGAAATATAATGGAAGGATATAATATATATATATATATTATACGATTAATAAATAAAAGGAATAAAATACCTTATAGAAAATGTAATATGAAGGAATTAATGAGTTAAACTAAACCTCTACATAATACTAATAATAGAGTACTATATGAGGTGGTATTATTTTATGGTTATGAACTGAGTTTTTAGTTACCTTTGAATTTCTAGGATTTATATTAACGGTATTAAAACATGTATATATTTAGTCAGTGACCACAATGTAAATCTATAATTGGGTTAAGAAATTAATAAGTTGAAGTTTAGGAATATTTGTAATTAGTTTACATAAAGTGTTACACAAATAGATCTTATTATTTAATTGATAATAAAATGAATGAAATACTTTTACATTTAAATGTTCTTATATATAAACAATAATAAAGTAAATGAGTTACTTTTACATCTAAATGTGAAGAGGATAAATAAGTCTTGATTTAATCATTTCTTAATATTTATAGTATTGAGTAATAACTTAATATCTTGTGATAAAATCATTAAAAGGATTATGATATAAAACTAAATTAAACTATGATTGGGGAATTAATCTAAATAATTCCTTACGTTCTTAGAATTTGATAAGCCATATAAAATACATTTAATACCAATGTTCAGGATGTGAGTTTATAATTAAGTAATTTATTTAGTAGTTAGAATTTATAAGAAGGTTTATAAATAGAAATTAGATTAGATACTTACAATCTTTAAACCTTTAATTAGATGAAACTGGGTTACGTAAGAGATTATATTGATTTACCTTTTTACAAACTGGAAATATTAATGTGTCATTTGAAAATAAGGTATGGGGATTTTCAGAACAGATTATCTTATTACATAATTAACAATTTCACTTATGAATCAGAATTTAGTTCTTAGATAGATTTTACCTTATGTCGAGATATAATGTTTATCCTAAAATACAATAAAGGAAATTAATTTATTAAGTTATTCCTTTGAAACCTTTGGTCTTGTAAGTAATATAAAATGTATTTAAGACATAAGTTTATTAAAATTTAGTACAAAAGGATTATACATACTCTATGGAGAGAATGTGTGTAAAAATTAAATACTTGGGAAGTTAAAATGTAAGGATACGTAAAAAGGGTTATCTTAAAACACCTTATTATATAGGTAATAATTAAGCGAATAATATACTTTGTGGATACTAAGTAAAAGAGTTGGAAGGTTTGAGTTAATTAAATATAGTTGTTTTCAGGATGAAGAGTAATTGAACATCTTAAGACAAGATAATTAAATGGTTATAATATTAAGTCATTCTAAAGTAAAGATAAAATAATTGAGTCTAGTAGTTGTCTCTAAATTCTAAGATCAATGAAGTTGTAATGAAATGCATCTACGACACTATGATTCCGATATACAGGTTGTAGGTCTTAATTAAGTTAAGGGGAAGACTTAATCACAAAGGATTATCTAGTAAATTGATAAAATACCTAATCATTACCTTATGGAATAATAGTATAGTATTCTAAGATAAATCCATCATAGGTTATAATACGATGTCTGTCCTAAAGTAAGAATAAAGGTATTGAGCTTAAGGGTTATTATTGAGATCCTAAGACTAATTGAGTAATATAAATACACTTAAGATATAAAGGTATTAATGTGAGAACTACGGTTAAGTATTAGTAAAGTGGATAAGAGTGGAACAATTGATAAGTGTTAGAAGAATACATCCCTTGATCTTACATCCTTGGGCTATACAACATTCTAAAACAAGTCAAAGGCTATACTTAACAATTAAGCGAAGGGGGCTTACAAGATGATCGAGGTTTAGAAATAAGAGTGAGGAATCTATTTAAGTTTGACTTAGGGTATGAGTTATTGATGATAGATTACCTTTAATATTCTTCAGAGTACTGTTGATTGTTTACGCAAGTTGTCTAGAGTTGCTACAGCATTATCTAGGTACGATTTCTCGTACTCAGCTTGTTGTGTTTTGGACTCTATGGAATGTTTTGTACGATTTCTCGTACTCAGCTTGTTGTGTTTTGGACTCTATGGAATGTTTTGTACGATTTCTCGTACTCAGCTTGTTGTGTTTTGGACCTTATGGAATGTTTTGTACGATTTCTCGTACTCGATACTTTTGCCGATGGACTTTATGGAATGTTTTGGAACACCAACTGATCTTGAATGGATTTCAAAAGGAAACTGTTTGGGTGACTAACTGAGCTTGCTGTGACTAACTGAGCCTGTATGTGAAACTTCCTTGGTTATTGGTTCCTCCTATCTAGTTGTTTCACTAGATATTAACTGCCTAGGGTTTACGCTTCTGCACTCTGTAGGACTGAGTGTTTTGGTATTGCTCTGGTGCAGTTAATGATCTAGTGGGGTAACTGGGAATATAGGAAGTATCTGGTATTGGTAAATTCTTCCTTTGGACTATGGGTATTGTTTCATCCATGAGTCGAGTTTGATCAGCCTTATTTGGAATGGATTCTTTCTATTGGGTATTAATTGTTGAGGGTTTACGCCTCTGCACTCTGTAGGACTGAGTGTTTGGTATTGCTCTTGTGCAGTTAATAATCTAATGGGAATATGGGAAATGTTAATCTTGGTACTGAGTATGGATTATTTATATTAAGTGGTGCACACACTTTTCACCGATGACCGAGAACGGGTCGGTGGTAGCGGAGGTCTGCTATACCTCGTCCATCTGGACAACTGACAGCGGAGGTCTGTTTACCTCGTCCTTGTGACAACTGACAGCGGAGGTCTGTTTACCTCGTCCTTGTGACAACTGACTGGCGGTGGGGGCCATCTCTCCCAATTGGTTTATTCCACTCTTGAGTATATTTTGTCTATGGGAATCATCTTCTGAAATGGTGGAGACATAAACTGTCTACCACGGGTTATGGATATTAATGTCACTCCTAGTCCTTTGTGACTACTTAAGTCTTTCTCTTCTTAACCAGAATTGGTTCTAACATCAACAATGGATGCTTACTAACTATGTGGTGTGACTACTTAAGTGGATGACTTGGTTTGGAAGTTCTTTATCTCTATCTTTGTCTTGTTTTCTTTTCTCTTTAACTTGATTGTTTTGAAGTGCTTTATCTCTGTTTTACTTTTAAGAGTTTGTTTTCATGTTACTGTTTTATTTGAAGAAGTATGTTTTAATTTATTGTTTTAGAGAATTGTACCAGTTCCATTCCAGGGAACTGACTCACCCCTCTCAGGGTGGGCTGCTTGGTTTCATCTTGCAGGTACAAATTGATTTACAGGTGGCCACGAAGCATGAGTGATTGGGATGGGATTAGGTTTATGGAGAGTGAATGTATTTAATTATTGTTATGTTATGTTAAGTTTTCTCGAAGTTCAGACCGTAACTTAGTTAATTGTAATGGTTGTAGTTGGTGAGGTTGGTACCGGGTGTTTGGAGCCCGATGGTCTGTAGCACCTTTAGTTTATTTTCCGCTGTTGTTTTATTATTATAGGGGTGTTACAGAAAGTGGTATCAGAGCGTAGTTACGCTCTGAACCCGAGAAAACAAGCCGCCAGTGAAATACTTAGATTATAGGTGCACTTAAAACTGGGGAACTGGGGTAGAATTGGGAAGTGAGGACTCCAGTAAGGCACGACTCCTAACCCTTTTTGGAATTGTGAACGATTCCTTTACACACTTTTCTTCTTGTGAATGTCTGTTGAGTGTGATGTGTTGTTATATAATAACGTTCCAACAGTAAACTACAAAAAATATATACATATATATATATATATATATATATATATATAATATAAGTTTTGAGCATCCTATATTAAGTACGATAAGATTTTGGTTGAGATAAACCAAATATTAAGCTATTTTTCAAAAGCATACCCATGGAGAATACATTGCTAAAAATGCAATCCTTTAAAAGCTAGTACACAATTCATAGAATTTTAAAGAATACTTTTGGTTGAAAACAGTATACAATTAGAACTTTACATAACTAAATTAGTATTGATATTATGTGAAAGTACTTCAACTCCTTTAAAGTTTGAAAATAAATCTCATGAACTACTTGGTATCAATTTATTACCTAAAGATAATATTTAAAAAAAATCTTAAGTCTAACAATTATTAAGCTAAACAGAACTAGTAGCGTATTAGAAAAGATCACGCTGAACTTGTAAAACACATTAAAACTCTATGTTAACTTTAGAAAGAAACACATAAACCTAACACCCTACGGGAAGTGCCTGGTGCGACGAACTCCTAGGCTGAAAGTAGTGGGGGTGCACACCACTTCTAGAAGTTTAGGGGCTTAGACAAGCCTTGTCATCTAACTGTAATATCTTCTACGCAGGTGATGGAATGTGTTGAACTTGAGGGAAGTGGTGGTAAGACTTACCATCATGGAATCTTGAGCTAGGCATATTTCATTACTAGCCACAATGAACATTTCAAACTCGTATATTAAGATCAGTACTAAATCATGCATGTAAAGAGTTTACCGAGTTAAATCCTTGGTGGAAAATACTTACCTATGGAGTGAAACACATGAGTAATAATAACTAAATATTATTGAGCCTTAAATACCTGGAGTATTGAGCGTCTAGTGAAAAAAATTGAGAGTTACTTAAAATTGGAAATTCTCATGTTTACTTGGAAGTTTAACATTATACATGTATAAAATTTTAGGAGACACACTAAGAGTGATATTTACCAAAAGCCACCATTTTCTAAGAGAGTACTAAGATTTAATAATCAGAAGAATACTTACATAGAAACACCTTAAGGAATATAATTATCAAGAGTGAGTGAGTTTTCATTAGACTAATTCATTTGACTTAAAATTTTATATAGAGTCCCTACCTAAAAAAAATAATAAAAATAAATAATATATAAATTTTAAGATAAAGGAATCAGATTTTGGAGCTATATTATAGATAATAAGAACTTCCTAAAACTCTGCCTTGTGTGAAATTATGTAAATATATAATAAGTAATTTTATGAAATAAATACCTAATGGTTCGTCTAGAATACTATAGTTAATTATAAAAACAATTGGAACTTGAAAATTCACAGAAAATATTTATCTTAGAGAGTTTTAACATATGGTTGACTAATAAACCTTTGAAGATAATTTTGGAAGATTATTGAGGATTATTAATGATCAGGAATATTGTGTTAAACTTCAAGTACGTTACACCTGGTTTTATAGCTTGGTAATATAATTGATATGATAAATGATCATATATGGACATATAATTCGTATCAGTCATTAAATGGATGGATAATAATCATAAGGTAAAATTTTATAACCACCAAGGAAATACAAATACATAACAATCAAGAGATACAGACATATGTAACGATCATAGATAAAATCAACGGTGTAGTAAAATTTACAACAAGCTGGTTAATAGGGTGTTGAATTCTTTGATTGTGCCGTTAGTAGCGGTACGAGGGCGTACCTTAGCTCTTTTAAGGGGGATATGCTGGCATACTCCTCCTTCGTTATCTATCCGGATTATGCCGTCAGTTGATTCTGCGTTGTTCATGTATTAGTATGATGTATGTATGTACGTATGTTTACTTAGTTTTACGTTGTGGCACAGTACTTTGTCACGTTTGTGTTGTGTTTTGTTTCAGTTTATATTTTGATTCACTTTGATTTGATTTCGGTACCCTTGAGTGGAATGTTGAAATGGAGATAAGGATTGGAATGGTATGGATATCATTGAAGCTATTATTGTCTCAGCACACCCGAAGCGGTGTGAGTGCCTATTAGTTGATTGTTAAACTTCGAGGCGAAGTTTCTTTAAGGGGGATATGCTGAAATACCCCTAAATTATTTAAATTAATTTAGGGGATTTATTTTATTAAAAAATTAAATTATGATATGGAATAATGAATATTAAATTATTATATGGAATTGTGAAATTTATTTAGGGGTTTTCTTCTATTTAACCCTAATTATTATACATTATTATATAGTATTATGAAATTAATAATAAGATTTATAAGTCAATAAATCTTGGGAAAATTATTAAACACTCCATATATATTATAAAGATTTTGGGAAGTGTTGGAACATTGTTTTGAAATATAAAGTCAATATAAAATTCTAAAACCTTAAAGCTTATTAAGCCTTGCTAGAGTTAACTTTAGAGAATGGTCAAACCAGGCCATGAAACCTATATCAAAAAATAGGTTATGAAAAACCATGAAGATCGATAAAAAGAACGTCAAAAACGGATCATCCTAGCCAAAGTTATGCTAGATTGAAGTTTTGAATCAAAATTTGAAGAAGTGCCATGTGTCGCTCTGTAATGGGTCGCCCACACTTAGCCGATTTCCTTCCCTGATTTTCGTAACCGATTTCACTCCTAGCCCTAACTTTAGAAGGCTATAACTTTCACATTACTCAATATTTTTCCATGCCGTCTTCACCACTCTCTTCTCCTACAATTACTCTTTCCAACCATTACTCATAAAAACCCTAGATCCTTCTGAGTCAACCGGAAAATCGAGCCAAAGTAGCCACCTTGCTAGGCTGTTTCCAGAATTCCGGAATTTCCTTCGTTTTCAGGTAACTTGCGTCGATCATAACTTCTTCGTTAATCGACCAAAATTCGATTTCTTTAGCTCGTTGTAAAGATCTCTAATCCCTCTACAATTTTCGTGTTTATGCCCAAGTCTGAATCGCAACCAGTTGGGAGATATAGAGGTCTAAAGTTTCGGTTTCAACAGCACATAAAATAACACCGAAACAGGAAGGTAAACTCGTGTTTTGTAACTTCAAAATCTTTTTGTATGGTGCGAGTTAGGATTAGTTCTAGTTATCAATGTGTAGAGCTAAGTTTCATCTTTATTGAGCCAATTAACAAAGCCTAAATCGATCTGTACAATAACTTATAGATCCTCGAAGTTGGCTTCACGAACTGATCGGAAGTTCGAGTTTTTCCAGAACCCGTTCTCGAATTCTCCTCCGATATTGCAATTCCGGTGAGTGTTTCCTCAAATTCTTCCGTTGTTGCTAATCTATACTTCATTGTCGACCTAACCCATGTCTCAATTTCATTAATTACGTGTTAGATTAGGAGAATTGGTACGATTTGTATTCAAAATCGACTCGGTACTGAATAAAAACCTAACTCTCGAATCAGTTTCGAATCTTGGTGTATACTGTATTAAAATTGGGGAAATCGGTACCAATAGAACCAAAATTTGATTACGAATCCATAGAAACAAAAATCACTCAATTTCGTTCTGTAGATTAGAAGTTATCATCGATTTAGTACTCGGGTCGCAATTTAGAATCGGGGAAGAACTTGAGTTTCAGGGACCGTCCGATCAGAGTTTAAAGGATTGGACGGTCCATATTAGATCTGGCGATTTAAAGTTGTTTTAGGGTTTTAGTAAATTCCTAAATATTCTTAACTTGCCGGGTTAATTTAAATATCTTCCCGAATGTATTTGGACTTGAAATTTTAACCATAGATTCATTATTTTATCTAGTTTATTATGATGTAAATTATTATGGTTTTGGAGTTTTTAAACATAAGTTATGATTTTTACAAGTTACGGGTTTTCTGGAATTATTTGGCTAAATTAAAAAGATATTTTTATGAAATAAAAATTTTATAATATGTTCTAAAATGTTATAGTTACTGTATATTAAATTTGGGAATTTTTGGGCAATGGTAAAAGGTTTTAAAAATTGTGTTTATGAGTTTTTCATAAGAATAACTTATAATATTTGGTTTTTAATGTAATCAAAAATTAAAGTGTAGTTGATTAATGAACTTTATAGGTTGGGGAAAATATAATAAGGCTAATTAACATTTAATACAGTATGTTTATAAATATTTTGGGTATTAACTTTAAGTGGGGTAAAAAAATGTTACATATATTTATATATATATATTTATATGAGAGAAATAAAATAGAAACTTATATTAAATCAAGGAATTTAACTAAACTACATTTTATTTATATATATATGGAAGCTAATATGTTTAACTAAAACTAAGGGAAATACTTTATTTTATAAACCATAAATCAGTTGTGGATATGTCTAAAAGATATTAAATATAATTAAATACAATAGAATTTCTTGAAGAATGTTCTGGATAAATCTTAATATATGTAGATATATATATATATATATTTATAATATATATATATAAATACAATAAAAACAAATAGAAAAGAAATAACATTCCTTGTGAGAAATATAATGGAAGGATTATATATATATATACGATTAATAATGAAATACCCCAAACCTAAGTATGCTAAGTAAACATCAAATCATGATGTATTAAGGCTAAAATATGCCTTAGAAAGATTGGTAGACAATTTAAACCAAGGAAAAACAAGAAAGTGCCTTAAAGGCAATCAGGGCAAAAACGTGCTCTAAGCTTGGAGAGACTTGGGTGAGTACCCAAATATCATGATAAGACCTTAGTAATATCCTAATGGTCATTTTAAATCAATTAGCAAAGAAAACCAAGCTTGAAAACAAGTTAAAACACAAAAAGTGCTTTAAGAAGTCTTAAAGCACATTTTTGAGAAATTGTCTTAGAATTGAGTTTTGAGTGGCTAAATGTCCATCATTACTCTTTTAATCAACATGTGTACTAATTAGTATCACATTAGGAGGTCTAAATCAATGGGAAATCAAAAATTTCAGAAATATGTGCACTGATTAGTGAATAGTGCCAAATAGTGACTAGTTTAAGTTTTAATCAACTTAAGCCAATTAGTTGGTCAACAAAGACCATGACTAGCCTCATTTAAGGTAGGTGGCCGGTTTTTATGTGGGGAGTCACCACATGAGTCAAAATGAGAAAGGAAAAGAAGAGATAAGTAAAAGTTACTATTTGCTTTATTAAAGCAAAATATCTTATATTAGCTCACTTCTCTCCTTTATTCTCCATTTCTCTCCTCACCCACGGTTTCTTCTTCTTCTCTCTGTTCCAAAACCGAGAGTGTTGCTTCCCCATGGTTCTTCATCTTCAATCACTTGCCAAATAAAACTCCAAGCTCCAAATCCAAAACAAATTGCATATTTGTCTTAGTTAGGTCAAGACCTATCTTTCTATCTTTTCAAATCTTTCAAAGCTCCATTTTGGTGCCATGAGAAAACTCCATTGATGGGGGGAAATCAAGTTTGAAGAGCCCATTAGCTTCTCCATTCTCTTAAGGTAAAGAAAATGTAAGGAAAACCATGTTTCCATCATTTCTTGTACATGGCCGAAAATTCCTTCTCATGGGGCTATGTTTTTATGCCTTGTTCTAGCTTGATTTATTCACCAAGGACTAGTGGAGGTCCTATTTCATTCAATGCCAAGTCTCTACCTTGAGACTTCAAAGGTAATCATCCACTTTTATGCCTTAGAACACATTTCTAACCTAGGTTTTTATTCCTTGAGGTTAGTGCATTGTTTAGTACTCATATGAGTCCTTAAATATTGATTAGAACATTGGCAAAAGGAATTTAAGTGGTGGCCGAGATCTATGCAAGAAGAAGGCCTAAGGAGGAGATTAAGATAAGCTTGAAAACAAGGTAAAATGCTTACCTAATGGTGGTTTAAGACTAAGGAATGAGTTTTAGATAAATACCAATGTAGCTTAGAGCTTACATTGTGTATTGGGTTATATACCCTAAGAAAAAGAACTTAAACAAGCTTATGAACTTGTGATAAGGAGCTAATGAGAATGAGTTAGTAATATAAGTTTAAGGTGGATTTTAAGAGCATTATAACTACTATGAGATTGATGAGTGTATTTGCAGGTTGAAAGCTTATATATGGGGAAATTCAGTGTTTAAGTTTAAGTCATTTAAAGGCCTAAGAGCCATGTCATTTAAGAGCCTTAGTGCTATGCAATTAAGATTATTGCAATATATTGAGTTTGTTATGAATGAGTTGGTTTGGGTGATGAGATATGATGAGAAAGAACTTGAGGTGTGTGAGATGGTTAAATGAGGAAAATAATGTGTTTGGGCATGCTATGATGCTAGAGGCGCTATGGCAAAATTTGAGTAGAAAAAAGTGTTTAGGCGATGGTGGTGAACTAATATGACCTAGGATTTACTAGGAATCATTATAAGGAATTTGAGTGGAGATTAGTTAATTAAGGAGTCCTTGAGGTTTAGGATGACCTAGAGATGTCTAGGAGGAGTTAGAGGAATGGTGAGTGTTTTGAGCACACCAAAATCATGAGATGAGGAATATAAGAAGTGTGCATAAGATTAAGGAGAAGGTGTAATGATTAAGGTGATTTGAATATGTTCTAAGGGAATTAATGACTAAGGAAGTACTAGGAAGTTTTAGAGGTGGTCTTGATGAAAAGGGGTGAGATAAAGTGTGGTAATGAGTTATAATGACTTAGGCATTACCTTGGAGGATTTAAGAATCAAGAGAATGTAATTGAGCATGTAGGACTTAGGCAAATGTTGGTAACCAACTAGGAAGGAAATAAGGTGTTGGAGGATGGAAGCTTAAGCTTAGGAAGGAACTTGAAGTAAAGGCATAAAAAGAGTTTTAGATAGTGAGAGATGCTTGGGAGATGATGTTATAGTGGTGAAGAGAACATTTGGCATAGTGGTTACACTAGGTATGAACCACCACCTAGAAACCTAGAGGAAACATTACAAGTGTTAGCATTATTACAAGGAAAGTGCATAATGACTAAGGTGGATCTTGGTGGATGATTTAAGGTATTTTAAGGAGGGCTTAAGGTGTATTTGAGGTGCCCAAATGAGGTTATAACATATTAGATATATGAAGAGAAGTTTGGAGTTGAAAGAGAATTTAGAAACAAGTTTCTAGAGCCGACCGGCCTTAGGACCGGACTTGCAAGGTCGGTCGGGCTCTGTTACACTACCGGAAAATGTTTCTGGAATGGACCGGACATGGGACCGGACTTGTTAAGTCCGGTCGGCATGAATTTTGTACGGATTATAAGTCTCTGGAATCGACCGGACATAGGACCGGACTTGTAAGTCCGGTCGGAGTGAATTTTCCAACGGTAAAATGTTACTGGAATGGACCGGACTTGGCAAGTCCGGTCGGTAAGTCCGGTCGAGCCTAAAAAAAAAAAAAAAGAGAAATTTTGAATTCTAAGAATGGAAATGGGTAATAAGGTATGCCTATGGTAGGGTAGTGATGATTGAGACCCTAAGAACTTAAGAGATTAAGTTAAGTTAAGTATAACTTGAAAGTTTAAGATTAAGTTTAAGATTAAGTGTAAGACTAAGAGGTGTTAGGTGGGGATCATTAAGGAATAAGTAAGTTAAACAAGTTAAGTAGTCATATTAAGTTAAGTGAGTTAACAGCCTAAAACTGAATGTAATGTTTTAGGACTTGGGAGTTTGGACTCCGGAAGAGAGTAAGCAGCCGAACGCCAACGGTGACACGACGTTACAGCTTCTCTTGTGTCCTGCTGCTAACGAGGTGTCCCTCGGCTTGTTGCTATTTGTTTTGTGTGCTCACTAAACAAGATAAAGCATGCAACCGGAACATGTTATGTATATATTGTATTGTTGTGTGATGTTTGAAAACTAACACAACATACCGTGAGAACTTACTAACCAATGCTTAGTAAGGAATTGAGTGAGACTAAGGAACGCCCCCTAATGAGGGACGATATGAACCGAAAGAGGTTAACCAACAAACAGGTTTTGAGATAACTACTAACTGGAACTTGAGTGAGGAAACCCGGGACCGATCTCCGGTCATGCATGCTAAGGAAAGGGGGTCGTTATCTATAGTAGATTCGACCTCCGATTAAGGACTTGTCTTCGGACTTGTTGCCTAGGGCCGGTTGCCGGCTCAGCTACACTGGAATCCCGTCCAGGGTAGGTGGCATTAAGATGGTGCGGTGGGATCACCTAAATCCCAGTTTGGACTTAGGCTACAACCATTCCCCTCCAGGAACGGTTTGTATCCTGAGATAAGTTAAGATTAAGTTAAGTTACAATCATTCCTTTTTAAAGGATGATTTGTATTATTAAGATTAAGATTAAGGTGAGGTTAATATAAGTTGCAACCATTCCTTTTTAAAGGATGGTTTGTAATATTAAGATTAAGATAAGCTACATCCACTCCTCATTAAAGGATGGTTGTTTCTAAGATTAAGATAAGAATCAGATTGAGGTAAGATAAGGATGGACTAAGATTAAGAGGAAACATTACTTAAGGAGTTAAATAACTAACTCTCTAATTAAGGGAACGCATTTAAGTCGTTCATTGTGTGTGAACTTTGATTGTTCATATCTGAGTTGTTGTTTACTGCACTTTCTATTATGTTGTGCATCTAATCAACCTCCATGCTATCGACAATTAGTCGTCGTAGCCACGTTAGCTTGGGGGCCATGAGAGGATCGTACCAGCATTCGTGCTGACCCCCTTTGGGGGCTGTTTTTACTACACAGGTACATCAGGAGGCGACCGTCGCAAGAGTAAGAAGAGGACACAAGTGTTAAGGATTAAGTGTGACCTACGAGTTGTGCATGTACACTCGTATGGCAATTGAGTTAGTAAAATGTATAGGTTGTGAGAGGATTGTAAGAAGGTTATGTAAATGGTTAAGGTTGTTAGACTAATGTTCGGTATATTCTGTAGTCAGACCGTGGCAAGGTCCTGGATTGTAAAGAATTCCGCTGTGACATGTGTATGTATATATTGTCAAGTTGCGAGACCACATTTGGATTGAGTTGGGGTGTTACAAAAAGTGGTATCAGAGCGTAGTTACTCTGAAGACAAGAAATACCATACCAAACTTAGGAGGATATTGAGGCTGAGATTGAGTTACGGGTTAAGGGTTAAGAGATAGAGTGTGAGGTGCGTCAGCCAGGACTTCCCGGTGTTTACCGGATATCCATAGTACCTAGGCCCGCCCTCCACATCCCTAACCCTAAATGTGTTGGACAAACGCCAGAGAGAAGAAAGCCTTCTCTTACTCGGGGAACCCGATCTGGCAGTTAGCTAACAATAAGCAGTACGAGGAACGTCTTGTTGCACAACAGTTGTGGAGAACTTGGAGATTTTCAATGGAGCGCAACAGAGAAACAGGCGCTACCCATGGAATACTATCAGTAAGGGAACGGTAATTACCGGCAACATGGGTCGACATGCTACGCAGTCGAAATAACCCGCCATACCAATGATAAGGAAAGCACTACGGGTGCAATAGAAAGGAAAAAGAGAAGTGACGTGAGTACCGGACAGTGGTCCGAAGGAGAACAACAGTGAGATAATACAGAGCATGAGGATTAAGATTACTGGAAGGTCCAGTTAAGGAACGGGAACTCATATAAATGTTTACCGAAATAGGACTACGATGTAGTGCCTAAAGGACAATCATTACTTAGTAACCACAACAAAGATGTGTGGAGACAAGGGCGAGGATTAAGACATAAGGAATATTAAGGGGTTCCCTCAGAAGAGGAACGCCCTAATAAATGACAGCACTGTCAAACAACAAGGAAACTGCCGGATGGCCAGATATCCAAAATAAGAGATTATCGAAAGAGTCCCGAGGACTACCAAGTACATGGAAATTAGAAGGAAGTGTTACTACCGATGTACCTCGTACCAATAACCCATCCTGCATGGCGCACTTGCCATAGCAAGTGCTACCACGGTTAAGCCACTCGAAAAGCCACCAAGGCGAAATAGGAGGACGCTACAGTTGAAACACAAATTAGTACTAGATGGTAAACCCATAAGAACAAAAGAAATAGGACCTTGAAGGGCCTGACGGCCTGACCATGATGAGATGAACCGACACATCAGCCAGCAGGGAGCTGAGCTTAGATGAAATACTAAACCATATAAATACTAGCAACGGTATAACCCACTACAACGACAACCGACAGTATGGTAAGAACACCAATCTCAAACTTCAAGGGGGAAAACCTAAGAGATTGCTCGGTATCGCGAGCAAAAACACTATATAAGCAATGATATACAAGGGATGTATTATAAGATACTATTGAGACTGTTGAAGCATCGACTTACAACGAAAACGGGATAAGACTCTCAGAGTGACCATTAAGGACACCAATAACAACATTCTTCAATGAAGATGTTGGAAACCCCGGAAATCAAGGATAAAAGAAATAAACATAAGCTATAACCTACTAAGAATTAAAGTCGTACAACCCTGGAAAAGGAAAGCTCAGAGGACTACCCCCACAGAGCGGGCATAGTCGAGCCGAACAACTGATGAATGACAGCTAGTACTGTTCGTCTAACTCATTAATACCCAAGTATGATTGATCATCAACGGGTGGCGTAGTCAACGGAAGTTGAACAAAGCGTTGAGATAGAAGTATAAGATGCCAGGATGATATTCAACTTGGACACCGTAAGGCAAACGCCTAATACGAACTTATCCTTGATTGCCAAAAGACATAAGTCTAGTAAATGACAGTATTGTCAAAGACATTAAGTAACCTCAGATCACCTGAACAACTTCCCTAGCAGAGAAGCAGAATGCAGCAACTTACCATGTAACCCGATACTACATTTAGTATGTAAATTAACGGTGGATAGTGCTCAAAGAACCAGAATCGTGTAGGGATGACCTGCAGATGAGTAAGAGTACAAATGATGAACTGAGACATTAAGCATTAGAGCCTACGAGCCAAGGATGTTAACCACATCAGAGCCCGAGGCGCAGTAAGTTATAAGAGAGCTTGTTTAAGCCACGAAGGGACTACAATTTGTAGATATGAACGGTTACTAAACCTATAACTTAGATTGGGGAGGAACATTACCAAGAAAAGGTACCAATGAGAACATTGAGATAATGCTAAGGACGGGAGCGGAGAACGAACCATGCCTTTTAGGGTGGGGATACCTCTCCTTGTTGTGAGGCCATGGGTGGAACGAACCCCTCAAAAGGGCTTTCACCTATTAGAGATAAAATACACTTTATTTAGAAAATGGAAACTATGAACCTTGAGATTACCTTAGAACATACCTGATACACTTGAGTAATAAGGTAGGTTGCAGAGATAGACCCCATATCCGACACCAGGATGTAAGAATTAGTGATCGTCAGAGATAAACACCGTGACTGCACATTATGGCACGTCAATTAATCAATGCTCAGAAGAGCTTGTGATTCAGAGGATGGCATCCTCAGTAACCAGTTGAACTACATGGTTGATAACATCACTAAGGATGAGAGAAAGTGAAAGAAATTAGCTTACTTACGAATCTGAGATTGGAGCATAACATCTTCATATCAAGAGTCAACTATTTTACAACACGGTACGACAACCGCCAATACCGGAATGAAAGAACTTCCAGTGTGTTTACACCAAGAAGGGATTGAGTATAAGTTAAGACATTAGAATAAGTGAGTAAGAGGTTGCACCATTAATGGGCAACATGGTAAAGGCCAACTACCACGGTAGTAGTGGTCGTGAGTACAATAGTTTGATAAGTGGATTAAGTCATGGTGCGCGGTAAGGCGACCATTATGTATGAGCCGTCAAATATTGACACTGAGACAATTAGATTTATGAGTTAAGATTAGCATAAGTAAGAAAATAAGATGGAAGACGAACTGAGCATTGATGCCAGTAGTCTGGACATGGTTTGGTAAGATTACACAGGAAGCACACAACCCATTCCTTAAGGAACTGGAAGTGCTTTCCTAGTAGAATGAATATGAGAAACAAGATAAGAGGCTCTATGGAAAGAGACCTAAGCTACTAAGAAATAGAATCAGTACGGGATACAGAAAGGAGCTGGAGCATACCATACCCAAGAGCGCAGTAATGGATTTTCCTTGATTACATTAAAAAGAACAATAAATGTTATTATGGAACAAGGAAAGAGGAGATCGACAACAGAATACTTCATAATTAGCAATAGCTAAACGTGTGACGGACACTATGAGTTTACTAAAACGACGACGTGGGACGACTGCACCCCACAGGGGCTTGCAGGCCTGACACGCTCATTTATGAGTTAGTTGGGTAAGTAGTAATGTACCAGTAAGGTACCCCATGCATGTGAACGAGTGGTGTAAGGAACACGGGAAGTAGTCGACCCGTACCACCGACAACGACGCAAGATCAGACAAGAGCAGCTACTACCACAAACAGTCGAAGAGAAGAATTCAGTCGAACCAGCAACACAGAGGAACCAGAGAACAAATAATTAAGGACTATGAAGTGCGAAGAGCACGGATTGTTAAGTACAGACATTGAACATGCCTTAAGATGTAAGGGATTAAGACTGTAAAGCGCATTATGCACTAAACAGTAGTTTCAGACTAAGAATCATCCTCAGACCAAAGGTCAGTTGGGGAGAACAATTTAGACATTCGATAAAATACTAAGAGTATGAGCGTAAGATCTTCAAGGAGAATGGATAACGAGTTACAACTCATTAAGGTCGTGTATATATAAAGATAACACGTGTCCATTGAGACAATTAGGCCTAAGATTATCAGAGTGGTGCAGCGGAAGCTAGCAGATCACTACCTTTGAGATTAGACCAAACTAAGTTAAGGAAACGGTATAAGTACCGTTAAGAATCCTCGATACAGAGACTAAGTTATTTCTGATCGAATTATAAGTAAGATAGCTGACGTGGAGGCTAGAATGCTTGGTGAGAATTAGACATCTTGAACTTATGTTCAAAGATGATGTAACGCTGATTACGTGGGCGTAATCCATTTTAAGGGGGGTAGAGCGAAAACCGCTTAGCGTATGTTTGTGTACTGAGTACATAAACTACGGTGTGCATAGCACAAAATAATTTGAGAATATGTTTTACATAAACATTTTGAGGTAAATCATGGTTATTGCACACGGAAGATGTGAATACCATACATATTAAGTACCTATCTTGTTAACTCCGGTGTGAGTACAAGTTAAGAGAATTAAGGAAGAGGATTAAGGAGACTTAAGAAATTTAAGAAATAAGAATATATGAGGTATGAGTCGATATGAGACTATGTGAGAGATAAGAATAAGATAACACTATGAGATATCATTCGATATGAGCATGAGTTAGGATATAGTAATGCTATATGGTATGAGACAGTGGAAGTTGGTATGAGACTGATATAGAATTTAGTAGGAATTTAAGTCTTGAGGTAATTACTAAGAAATGAATTGGGAATGCTTGATGGAATGAGTTCACACTTTGGAGATGTATTGATTATGATTAGAAGAACTAAAAAGAGAAAATTGGACATGAGTGAATTATTTGGATGTTTGAAAATGAGTGGGAGGTGGAACTTGATTTTCTAGGGATCAAGGGAAACCGAACACAAATTGGGGTGGAAGGATAGTTCTACACTGATGCTGATCACATCAGGGTTGGATGATTCCTGAAACTCCCTACCAGTGGTCACAATTAAATCACACTAAGGATAGAGACCTTGGGATATAAATGAAATTGGAGTTGCTTGTATTTTTAATTAGAGGAATTATTCCTCACATGACCTCGTAAAAAGGATTACCTTTTTACTGAGTCTCGCCCATGAAGTCGAGGACGCACGAGCCTTTGTCTTCGGACCGGTGACATGGGGAGAGCAGCGTGTTTTGTATTCTAGCCCATGGTGACGAGGACGAATGAGCCATTGTCTACGGACCGGTGACATGGGAGAATACGTTGGAAGTTATGCGAATGTTTTAATCATCAAAAAGGAACAAAAGGAATTTTGAGTGCTACACATGCTTAAGCATGTTGTGTGATATTTAAGTATAAGAATATGGCGGATCTAATGATCCAATGAGATTAAGTATACATAAGTATGATCTATATGATCTAAGGAATGAGGTAAGACTTGTATTCTAATAAGATAGGATGCATGGGAACTTCGGGGACAAAGTTCTTTTAGGGGGGTAGATTGAAATACCCCAAACCTAAGTATGCTAAGTAAACATCAAATCATGATGTATTAAGGCTAAAATATGCCTTAGAAAGATTGGTAGACAATTTAAACCAAGGAAAACACAAGAAAGCCTTAAAGGCAATCAGGGCAAAAACGTGCTCTAAGCTTGGAGAGACTTGGGTGAGTACCCAAATATCATGATAAGACCTTAGTAATATCCTAATGGTCATTTTAAATCAATTAGCAAAGAAAACCAAGCTTGAAAACAAGTTAAAACACAAAAGTGCTTTAAGAAGTCTTAAAGCACATTTTTGAGAAATTGTCTTAGAATTGAGTTTTGAGTGGCTAAATGTCCATCATTACTCTTTAATCAACATGTGTACTAATTAGTATCACATTAGGAGGTCTAAATCAATGGGAAATCAAAAATTTCAGAAATATGTGCACTGATTAGTGAATAGTGCCAATAGTGACTAGTTTAAGTTTTAATCAACTAAGCCAATTAGTTGGTCAACAAAGACCATGACTAGCCTCATTTAAGGTAGGTGGCCGGTTTTTATGTGGGGAGTCACCACATGAGTCATCAAATGAGAAAGGAAAAGAAGAGATAAGTAAAGAAGTTACTATTTGCTTTATTAAAGCAAAATATCTTATATTAGCTCACTTCTCTCCTTTATTCTCCATTTCTCTCCTTCACCCACGGTTTCTTCTTCTTCTCTCTGTTCCAAAACCGAGAGTGTTGCTTCCCCATGGTTCTTCATCTTCAATCACTTGCCAAATACAACTCCAAGCTCCAAATCCAAAACAAATTGCATATTTGTCTTAGTTAGGTCAAGACCTATCTTTCTATCTTTTCAAATCTTTCAAAGCTCCATTTTGGTGCCATGAGAAAACTCCATTGATGGGGGAAATCAAGTTTGAAGAGCCCATTAGCTTCTCCATTCTCTTAAGGTAAAGAAAATGTAAGGAAAACCATGTTTCCATCATTTCTTGTACATGGCCGAAAATTCCTTCTCATGGGGCTATGTTTTTATGCCTTGTTCTAGCTTGATTTATTCACCAAGGACTAGTGGAGGTCCTATTTCATTCAATGCCAAAGTCTACCTTGAGACTTCAAAGGTAATCATCCACTTTTATGCCTTAGAACACATTTCTAACCTAGGTTTTTATTCCTTGAGGTTAGTGCATTGTTTAGTACTCATATGAGTCCTTAATATTGATTAGAACATTGGCAAAAGGAATTTAAGTGGTGGCCGAGATCTATGCAAGAAGAAGGCCTAAGGAGGAGATTAAGATAAGCTTGCGAAAACAAGGTAAAATGCTTACCTAATGGTGGTTTAAGACTAAGGAATGAGTTTTAGATAAATACCAATGTAGCTTAGAGCTTACATTGTGTATTGGGTTATATACCCTAAGAAAAAGAACTTAAACAAGCTTATGAACTTGTGATTAAGGAGCTAATGAGAATGAGTTAGTAATATAAGTTTAAGGTGGATTTTAAGAGCATTATAACTACTATGAGATTGATGAGTGTATTTGCAGGTTGAAAGCTTATATATGTGGGAAATTCAGTGTTTAAGTTTAAGTCATTAAGGGCCTAAGAGCCATGTCATTTAAGAGCCTTAGTGCTATGCAATTTAAGATTATTGCAATATATTGAGTTTGTTATGAATGAGTTGGTTTGGGTGATGAGATATGATGAGAAAGAACTTGAGGTGTGTGAGATGGTTAAATGAGGAAAATAATGTGTTTGGGCATGCTATGATGCTAGAGGTGCTATGGCAAAATTTGAGTAGAAAATAAGTGTTTAGGCGATGGTGGTGAACTAATATGACCTAGGATTTACTAGGAATCATTATAAGGAATTTGAGTGGAGATTAGTTAATAAGGAGTCCTTGAGGTTTAGGATGACCTAGAGATGTCTAGGAGGAGTTAGAGGAATGGTGAGTGTTTTGAGCACACCAAAATCATGAGATGAGGAATATAAGAAGTGTGCATAAGATTAAGGAGAAGGTGTAATGATTAAGGTGATTTGAATATGTTCTAAGGGAATTAATGACTAAGGAAGTACTAGGAAGTTTTAGAGGTGGTCTTGATGAAAAAGGGGTGAGATAAAGTGTGGTAATGAGTTATAATGACTTAGGCATTACCTTGGAGGATTTAAGAATCAAGAGAATGTAATTGAGCATGTAGGACTTAGGCAAATGTTGGTAACCAACTAGGAAGGAAATAAGGTGTTGGAGGATGGAAGCTTAAGCTTAGGAAGGAACTTGATGTAAAGGCATAAAAAGAGTTTAGATAGTGAGAGATGCTTGGGAGATGATGTTATAGTGGTGAAGAGAACATTTGGCATAGTGGTTACACTAGGTATGAACCACCACCTAGAAACCTAGAGGAAACATTACAAGTGTTAGCATTATTACAAGGAAAGTGCATAATGACTAAGGTGGATCTTGGTGGATGATTTAAGGTATTTTAAGGAGGGCTTAAGGTGTATTTGAGGTGCCCAAATGAGGTTATAACATATTAGGATATATGAAGAGAAGTTTGGAGTTGAAAGAGAATTTAGAAACAAGTTTCTAGAGCCGACCGGCCTTAGGACCGGACTTGCAAGGTCGGTCGGGCTCTGTTACACTACCGGAAAATGTTTCTGGAATGGACCGGACATGGGACCGGACTTGTTAAGTCCGGTCGGCATGAATTTTGTACGGATTATAAGTCTCTGGAATCGACCGGACATAGGACCGGACTTGTAAGTCCGGTCGGAGTGAATTTTCCAACGGTAAAATGTTACTGGAATGGACCGGACTTGGCAAGTCCGGTCGGTAAGTCCGGTCGAGCCTAAAAACAAAAAAAAAAGAGAAATTTTGAATTCTAAGAATGGAAATGGGTAATAAGGTATGCCTATGGTAGGGTAGTGATGATTGAGACCCTAAGAACTTAAGAGATTAAGTTAAGTTAAGTATAAACTTGAAAGTTTAAGATTAAGTTGGTAAGATTAAGTGTAAGACCTAAGAGGTGTTAGGTGGGGATCATTAAGGAATTAAGTAAGTTAAACAAGTTAAGTAAGTCATATTAAGTTAAGTGATTAACAGCCTAAAACTGAATGAATGTTTTAGGACTTGGGAGTTTGGACTCCGGAAGAGTAAGCAGCCGAACGACCAACGGTGAACGGTACAGTTCTCTTGTGACCTGCTTGCTAACGAGGTGTCCCCCGGCTTGTGTGCTATTTGTTTTGTGTGCTCACTAAACAAGATAAAGCATGCAACCGGAACATGTTATGTATATATTGTATTGTTGTGTGATGTTTGAAAACTAACACAACATACCGTGAGAACTTACTAACCAATGCTTAGTAAGGAATTGAGTGAGACTAAGGAACGCCCCCTAATGAGGGACGATATGAACCGAAAGAGGTTAACCAACAAACAGGGTTTTGAGATAACTACTAACTGGAACTTGAGTGAGGAAACCCGGGACCGATCTCCGGTCATGCATGCTAAGGAAAGGGGGTCGTTATCTATAGTAGATTCGACCTCCGATTAAGGACTTGTCTTCGGACTTGTTGCCTAGGGCCGGTTGCCGGCTCAGCTACGCTGGAATCCCGTCCAGGGTAGGTGGCATTAAGATGGTGCGGTGGGATCACCTAAATCCCAGGTTTGGACTTAGGCTACAACCATTCCCCTCCAGGAACGGTTTGTATCCTGAGATAAGTTAAGATTAAGTTAAGTTACAATCATTCCTTTTTAAAGGATGATTTGTATTATTAAGATTAAGATTAAGGTGAGGTTAAGATAAGTTGCAACCATTCCTTTTTAAAGGATGGTTTGTAATATTAAGATTAAGATAAGCTACATCCACTCCTCATTAAAGGATGGTTGTTTCTAAGATTAAGATAAGAATCAGATTGAGGTAAGATAAGGATGGACTAAGATTAAGAGGAAACATTACTTAAGGAGTTAAATAACTAACTCTCTAATTAAGGGAACGCATTTAAGTCGTTCATTGTGTGTGAACTTTGATTGTTCATATCTGAGTTGTTGTTTACTGCACTTTCTATTATGTTGTGCATCTAATCAACCTCCATGCTATCGACAATTAGTCGTCGTAGCCACGTTAGCTTGGGGGCCATGAGAGGATCGTACCAGCATTCGTGCTGACCCCCTTTGGGGGCTGTTTTTACTACACAGGTACATCAGGAGGCGACCGTCGCAAGAGTAAGAAGAGGACACAAGTGTTAAGGATTAAGTGTGACCTACGAGTTGTGCATGTACACTCGTATGGCAATTGAGTTAGTAAAATGTATAGGTTGTGAGAGGATTGTAAGAAGGTTATGTAAATGGTTAAGGTTGTTAGACTAATGTTCGGTATATTCTGTAGTCAGACCGTGGCAAGGTCCTGGATTGTAAAGAATTCCGCTGTGACATGTGTATGTATATTTGTCAAGTTGCGAGACCACATTTGGATTGAGTTGGGGTGTTACCAATAAATAAAAGGAAAAAATACCTTATAGAAAATGTAATATGAAGGAATTAATGAGTTAAACTAAACCTCTACATAATACTAATATAGAGTACTATATGAGGTGGTATTATTTTATGGTTATGAACTGAGTTTTTAGTTACCTTTGAATTTCTAGGATTTATATTAACGGTATTAAAATACATGTATATATTTAGTGAGTGACCACAATGTAAATCTATATTGGGTTAAGAAATTAATAAGTTGAAGTTTAGGAATATTTGTAATTAGTTTACATAAAGTGTTACACAAATAGATCTTATTATTTAATTGATAATAAAATGAATGAAATACTTTTACATTTAAATGTTCTTATTATATAAACAATAATAAAGTAAATGAGTTACTTTTACATCTAAATGTGAAGAGGATAAATAAGTCTAGATTTAATCATTTCTTAATATTTATAGTATTGAGTAATAACTTAATATCTTGTGATAAAATCATTAAAAGGATTATGATATAAAACTAAATTAAACTATGATTGGGGAATTAATCTAAATAATAATCCTTACGTTCTTAGAATTTGATAAGCCATATAAAATACATTTAATACCAATGTTCAGGATGTGAGTTTATAATTAAGTAATGTATTTAGTAGTTAGAATTTTTAAGAAGGTTTATAAATAGAAATTAGATACTTACAATCTTTAAACCTTTAATTAGATGAAACTGGGTTACGTAAGAGATTATATTGATTTACCTTTTTAACACTGGAAATATTAATGTGTCATTTGAAAATAAGGTATGGGGATTTTCAGAACAGATTATCTTATTACATAATTAACAATTTCACTTATGAATCAGAATTTAGTTCTTAGATAAATTTTACCTTATGTCGAGATATAATGTTTATCCTAAAATACAATAAAGGAAATTAATTTATTAAGTTATTCCTTTGAAACCTTTGGTCTTGTAAGTAATATAAAATGTATTTAAGACATAAGTTTATTAAAATTTAGTACAAAAGGATTATACATACTCTATGGAGAGAATGTGTGTAAAAATTAAATACTTGGGAAGTTAAAATGTAAGGATACGTAAAAAGGGTTATCTTAAAACACCTTATTATATAGGTAATAATTAAGCGAATAATATACTTTGTGGATACTAAGTAAAAGAGTTGGAAGGGTTTGAGTTAATTAAAATATAGTTGTTTCAGGATGAAGAGTAATTGAACATCTTAAGACAAGATAATTAAATGGTTATAATATTAAGTCATTCTAAAGTAAAGATAAAATAATTGAGTCTAGTAGTTGTCTCTAAATTCTAAGATCAATGAAGTTGTAATGAAATGCATCTACGACACTATGATTCCGATATACAGGTTGTAGGTCTTAATTAAGTTAAGGGGAAGACTTAATCACAAAGGATTATCTAGTAAATATTGATAAAATACCTAATCATTACCTTATGGAATAATAGTATAGTATTCTAAGATAAATCCATCATAGGTTATAATACGATGTCTGTCCTAAAGTAAGAATAAAGGTATTGAGCTTAAGGGTTATTATTGAGATCCTAAGACTAATTGAGTAATATAAATACACTTAAGATATAAAGGTATTAATGTGAGAACTACGGTTAAGTATTAGTAAAGTGGATAAGAGTGGAACAATTGATAAGTGTTAGAAGAATACATCCCTTGATCTTACATCCTTGGGCTATACAACATTCTAAAACAAGTCGAAGGCTATACTTAACAATTAAGCGAAGGGCTTACAAGATGATCGAGGTTTAGAAATAAGAGTGAGGAATCTATTTAAGTTTGACTTAGGGTATGAGTTATTGATGATAGATTACCTTTAATATTCTTCAGAGTACTGTTGATTGTTTACGCAAGTTGTCTAGAGTTGCTACAGCGTTATCCAGGTACGATTTCTCGTACTCAGCTTGTTGTGTTTTGGACTCTATGGAATGTTTTGTACGATTTCTCGTACTCAGCTTGTTGTGTTTTGGACTCTATGGAATGTTTTGTACGATTTCTCGTACTCAGCTTGTTGTGTTTTGGACCTTATGGAATGTTTTGTACGATTTCTCGTACTCGATACTTTTGCTGATGGACTTTATGGAATGTTTTGGAACACCAACTGATCTTGAATGGATTTCAAAAGGAAACTGTTTGGGTGACTAACTGAGCTTGCTGTGACTAACTGAGCCTGTATGTGAAACTTCCTTGGTTATTGGTTCCTCCTATCTAGTTGTTTCACTAGATATTAACTGCCTAGGGTTTACGCTTCTGCACTCTGTAGGACTGAGTGTTTTGGTATTGCTCTGGTGCAGTTAATGATCTAGTGGGGTAACTGGGAATATAGGAAAGTATCTGGTATTGGTAAATTCTTCCTTTGGACTATGGGTATTGTTTCATCATCCATGAGTCGAGTTTGATCAGCCTTATTTGGAATGGATTCTTTCTATTGGGTATTAATTATTGAGGGTTTACGCCTCTGCACTCTGTAGGACTGAGTGTTTTGGTATTGCTCTTGTGCAGTTAATAATATAATGGGAATATGAGAAATGTTAATCTTGGTACTGAGTATGGTTATTTATATTAAGTGGTGCACACACTTTTCACCGATGACCGAGAACGGGTCGGTGGCAGCGGAGGTCTACTATACCTCGTCCATCTGGACAACTGACAGCGGAGGTCTGTTTACCTCGACGTCCATCTGACAACTGACAGCTGAGTCTGTTTAACCCCCTCATCCTTGTGACAACTGACTGGCGGTGGGGGCCATCTCTCCCAATTGGTTTATTCCACTCTTGAGTATATTTTGGTCTATGTGAATCATCTTCCTGAAATGGTGGAGACATAAACTGTCTACCACGGTTATGGATATTAATGTCACTCTAGTCCTTTGTGACTACTTAAGTCTTTCTCTCTTAACCCAGAATTGGGTTCTAACATCAACACATGGATGCTTACTAACTATGTGGTGTGACTACTTAAGTGGATGACTTGGTTTGGAAGTTCTTTATCTCTATCTTTGTCTTGTTTTCTTTTCTCTTTAACTTGATTATTTTGAAGTGCTTTATCTCTGTTTTACTTTTAAGAGTTTGTTTTCATGTTACTGTTTATTTGAAGAAGTATGTTTTAATTTATTGTTTTAGAGAATTGTACCAGTTCCATTCCAGGGAACTGACTCACCCCTCTCGGGGTGGGCTGCTTGGTTTCATCTTGCAGGTACAAATTGATTTACAGGTGGCCACGAAGAGCATGAGTGATTGGGATGGGATTAGGTTTATGGAGAGTGAATGTATTTAATTACTGTTATGTTATGTTAGTTTTCTCGAAGTTCAGACCGTAACTTAGTTAATTGTAATGGTTGTAGTTGGTGAGGTTGGTACCGGGTGTTTGGAGCCCGATGGTCTGTAGCACCTTTAGTTTATTTTCCGCTGTTGTTTTATTATTATAGGGGTGTTACACTAAGGCACTTTTTAGCCTTTACATACCATAGTTTGATATTTAACCACATATCAAGGTTTGGGGTATTTCAATAGCAGGGACCAAGGTATGGTTTTCTTGCAGTCTGTTGCCTACCGGTTTCACCGGCTAGTGTGTTGTCTGTTTTTCTGTGTGTTTATGACCTTGATGAAATGAGTTTACAGTCATTGTTATTATTGTGACGTGAGTGTACCGGTAACCGTTAACCTCGGATACATGCTAACCCGTTAGTTAACTAAACTAGGATACGTAAGATAGCGGTACCCGGTTATAACGTTTCAACTTAAGGAACGTTCTAACCATGGCTATGTATGAGCTAATTGTGGTTTGTGTTGTTAAGCTAAGTCTCATCTCCCATGTGTGTCTAGATATACCTAAACACCTACTTGTGAATTAATGTATTAACTTCCAATAATGGGACTTCTAACAAGTGTTAACCGGGGAGTGAGGAGTACGGTCGTTCCGTCCTGCCACGCGTGTGAGTATGGGGGTCGATATCTGTATCAGGTTCGACTCTCTCCGTATGTTATGGTTGTTTTCCTTCTTGGTTTCCAATCACCCTTTAGCTTAACCAAGGCTATTCCACTGACTCACGTCGGGCCATGTGCATACTATGTACGGTGTGCTTAGATCACTATATCCGACGCAGCTTGGGGTTAAGTTATTCGTTCATCTAACAGGTCGGTAACGAGTTATGTAACGAGCTTAGCATGAGTTTGACATCATTCTCTAGGCTCTCCAAGTGACTAACTATGTTCGGTCTGGTTCCTAAAGAGAATCGTTCCCGTTATGTTATGCGTTAATGTTTGTGATGCAATTCTTATTGCCATATTATGTAAATTGTATGTTAAAAATCAATGCCATTTATCATGACAATTGGTTGCATGTATCCCAGTAGCCGACAGGCTGCACGTTTGCCATACCAGCCATGGGTTGCTGAGCCCCTTTGGTGCATCATATTTTATTTTGCAGGATGAGGATCGAGGAAGCAGAGTGGCTCTAGATCTAGGCGTTATGAAATATTTTTGATGGTTTGGATGTTGGACCCGGGATGCGCCTGTGCTCCTGTGGTGATATATTTTGGATTGACAGTTATACAGTTATGGTTGTAAATATTAATACTCGGTATGGTTGGTTGTATTTATGGTTTTAGTACTATGCTCGGAGTCTGTGCATTAGACAGATACGAATGTATGTATTCTGCCTTGTTAGCCACGTGGGTGGCTAACGGCGTGTAACACCAGCTCATTTAGTTATCGTTATGTTATATATTTTCCGCTGCGGTTATCACTCTGATGACCGGAATACCGAGCTTAGGAATATACCGAGTTAGGAAAATTAACTTTAGTTACCTGAGTGAGCAGTTAAGGAAAGGTTAACCACTAACTAAGTGTGGATTTACCTCATGTCGGAAAGGCGTTACAACCGTTGGAACCAATAAGTTTGTAAGCACAATGCTAATACATGTTCGTGTGAAATCAAATGGCAGGTAGACCACGTGGTAGAGGCTGCAGGCACGGTATTGGTGACCCAGAGGAGAACCCTATGGCACAAGTTATGGTTGACGCAGTAGCAGCCGCCATAGCCCAGATGGTCCACAGTTGGTGGCTGCGATGCAACAAGGGCAGCAACAGCAGCAAGGCGGTGGGGACCAACAAGGCCCACAACTGTAACCACAGCCGCCGCGCGAGACCAACTGGGTCAAAGCGTTGGCAGACATGAGATCGCCATCCTTTCACTGGGAGACCGACCCGGGTAAGCTGGAGGTGTATATCTCCGAGCTGAAGACCGCCTACGAGACCTTGGACGTGCCTGCTGGTGCCAAGGTTCGTCTTGCCGCTTACTATCTGAGGGTTCGGCAAGAGTTGGTGGAAGCTTGTATGGGATAGCAGAGTTGCCGATGCTACCTTTGAGTTGAGGGAGTACACGGCTCTGCTGCGAGCCAAGTACTACCCAATACATGTACAAGAGGCTAAGCACCTTGAGCTAGACAACCTGAGACAAGGGGACAAAATGTCGGTAGACGAGTACTATACCGCCTGCATCGACCTTATCCACCTACTACTACCATATATGGGTTACACGGACCGGATCTTGGTAAACCGTTTTTACAACGGACTCAGCTACCGCCTACGCTACGGGATGGGCCAACTGGATATACTACTTTGCAGGTAATTAAACTATAGTGTGACGTGAATAAGTATGTATGATGTGTGAATGTGAATGTGAGTTTGGTTTGCGGAGCATAACTAACACCCTAAATAATAGGAGTGCTATCATGCCGCTGCTATAGTAGAGATCACCGTCCGTCTGAGGGACGAGGAGAATGCGCACAAGCGCAAGGCTTCAAGCGAGGGCCAGATCACGCAAGGGTAAGGGGGAGGAAAGAAGAAGAAACCTTACCCCCAGTCTCAGAAAGGCCAGTACCAGGGTGGCAAATGCCAAGCCCAGACCACCACTGCTGAGGAGCCACTGCAGCTCACGTATGCCTATGCGGCAAAGCCCCTACGCTCTCACCCGCCCAAGGGTAACTACCAATTCCGTGTACCAAAGTTAAATGTATGTTGTTATTGTGAAGTGTGTATTAATGGTGTAATGTGTTAGCAGCTAGCGCGGGTTCTGGACCGGAGCGCCACTATTACGGTAAGTGGTGCAACGGAGACCACCCGACAATGACTGCAAGGGAAACGATGTGCAGTGTCTCTACTGCAAGAAGATGGGGCACCGTGACTTCGAGTGCTACCAGAACCCCAACGACAGAAACTATAGGGCTAAGGGGCAATGGAAGGGTAAGGCCGCCGTCACCACCGAGGGCCCGAAAGCGACTAACCAGTCATCCTCACGTTAGGGGAACACGAACTCCGAGAAGGGGGAGGGGTCGGGAGCTGGCAAGGCCGCCCTGAATGTGGTAGACCGGTTAGAGGCTGCTGGACCCTCTTCTAGACCAGGTACTACTTTAATCGTTGAGTGAAGTAATTGACTGCTTACCTCATTTCATGCATGAGTGTTAGCAAGTCTAAATGAACAACTATATAAGTGAAGAGTTAAAGTATGATGTATGATTTACCTAAGTTAGATAATTCTAAACCTTAGGAACCTTCAATATTTGTTATCCAATCCCTCCCACACCGAACCCCGAAGAAACCACCATCAGCATCACCGATTTCCCGATGGAGCAATGTCAAGTTATCCAGCCAGGTATGATATTGTTAAATGGATATCTGACACTCAAAGCACAAATCCACATCATCCGACGATGCGACGAACTGGGAGCAGCACCTGGAGGTTTCTACACACCCGAATACCAGAGTGGATTGAAGATGAAGTTAAAGATGATGTGCATGGGTAAGGACTGGAATCCTAACACCAAGACATATCAGGACGAACGAGCGGAAGATGGAGCAACAGTGCCGAGGATACCTGAGGAGTTCCTTGTGGTCGTTAACCACGCCGTGGGAATTTCTCAAAGTTGAGTCGGATCCAATTTCGAGTGTTAAAGAAGATTTGTGTATTGTGAGCTTCTACCAGAAAGGTTGACGGTTGGGTTTACACCAGAGATAAGGATGAAACACCCGGTCTCTGAGTAAGGGAGTACTCGTGGTGTCTTGGTCCATTGGTGATACCGCAGTGTTTATGTATGGCGAGCAGAAGCGTGCTGATCTCGCAAGGATGTTAGTGTTGAAGTCAGGAGATGTATTAATCATGGGTGGGCAGTTGAGGATGCTATATCACGGTATCAAGAAGATCAAACTGAATACCGCACCTCCGATAGTAATTAATGCCAACACACATGACACGGACGTTTAAATTTGACATTTCGGCAGTTCTAAAGCCTTGTGTAACCATGTAATGGGTGAAACCAGTTTTATGTTAAGGAAGTTATACATTAGCTATGTCGACAATGTAAACCAACTTATGGTGTAAAGAGTATGTTAATGAATAAAGAGATGTTGTTTTGAAGTATGTCAGCCGCGTTGTCACTGTGTACTTATGAGTTTGTGAACTGAATTAGGCTGTGCACTCGGAAATGGAGCTATACTGGGAGTGTGTAATGAGGCAGAAGCCGCCAAAAGTGGCACTATCCTCACCGGTACCTTTCCAGTTAATGGCGCGGACGCATCGATCTTGTTCGACTCTGGAGCCTCACACACATTTATCTCGCTTTCATTTGCGAGATGGCTGGGGTTAGACGGTTAAGAGATGCCTGACTTCTTAGTCACCCTCCCGTCGAAAGAGCGGATCAGGTGTTGTAGACAGGAAAATGTGAGTTGTTGGAGCTGACGAAGTTAAAACAAATGAAAAAGAAATTAAAAACTCAAAAAAACCTTACGGGCTGCAAACAAAATCCCGGTTGCAGTAGTATAGTAAAGTGGAGGCGACCGGATATCGAACCGTGGGACTAAAGGGAATTATCTAATTCCTAAGCTGTGTCACAAAAAGGGGGGATTAATTGACTTGTTTTTATAAATAAAAGGAAGATAAAATAAACTGAGTAAAAGGTAAATTAAACGGGACTCTGGGTTCAGGTTTATATAGTCTGCTCTTTTATGCTAGTCTCTACCGGTTTTATTATAATAGTTTGGCAAAATTCCTGTTATTATCTTGAGGACTAAATCATAGACTCAAAAGAACTCGTTTACCGGAACATGCTCGGTCTAATCCATCTTCGAGCAAAACACATGTAAACGGATTAAGTATTAGAAATTATACTTGCGTCTGAAAATACTAACTTATTAAATCATAATAAGCTTTCTACAGATTTACGGCTTAATTAACCTGTCTATTTATCACGGATCTGATCAAAATGGATTTAGTAAAGCATTTAATAAATTCATGAAATTAATTAAAAAGGTGAGAGATAAGCTTTAATCGTAACAAACTGTATTTAATTAAACCGGTAAAAACATAATTACGTAATTAAACAGACTATAAATTAACCTTCACCCAGAGTATATCCTCTTAGCCTGACATATTAACTGGTAATATGTTGGTCAGAGGTTGGACAGAATAATAACGCAGTGGTTTTTGTGGATGAAAATGGAGTGAGATGGATATCTAATATCTAGGTGAATGGAGAGGAGATGGTGATTTTGTGGAGGAAAAATGGCATAAGTTTGGGGGTGGAATGAGATATGTATTAATGGAGGGTTGTAGGTATATTTATAGTGATAATGGGGTAAAAATGAAGGGTAAGTCGGTGGAGGAGGCGTGTGAAAAGATAATTTTGATTATCTTTTCACCTATGTCGACGCGGGCTCAAAATTGCAGACATCGACCTGTCCGAACCAGTGTCCGAACCTTCTGGTTCGGACAGGTACTATTACACCGCGTAAGGAATTCTCGTAAAGTGTCCGAACTTGCATGTTCGGACGTAAGTTCGGACACATCTTATTTTGTCTCTAAAATCTTCGTCCGAACTCCGATTTGATCCCCATTTGTTGCGTTGCGAAGCTTGTGAAGTGTCCTATGTGATTCCAAGACCTTTTTCTGCATTTCATACATAAATTATATCAGTCATATCAAAACATAAATCCAAGAAAATTCACATAGCAAGTGGGAAACATTGTCTAAAGTGTTGCAAGTTATAAGGTATTTAAACCCTAAAATTCTATATGTTTTCGCACTTATCAAATTCCCCCATACTTATCTTTTGCTTGTCCTCAAGCAATTTTTATGACAGAATCTTTAAACAAATTAAATATAAAATAACCAAACAGGGAGCACAGAAAAGATTGCTACAAAACTTCTAGATTAAAGGGTACTAAAAACTTCCTTTTTTTTAGTTTTTGAAAAGAACCTTGAAATCATACAAACAACTATTAAGAAGGAGAAGTAAAACCATAAGAATCCAGTTTTTAACCCTGAGCCAATCCACTATTTTTTCTTTCACATTTCCTTAAATGACAAGGGGCATGAAGTAAAATCTTTTTCCATTATACCTTTCAATGCCACGTACTCTTGATCCATAAATAAGAAGTTTTCATCATTTAATTACATAATGCAAAGATACTTAGATTGAAGTTTAATTTCCTTTCACCTCAGACTTTTCTCTCCACCCTTGTAGCGTTTTGGGTCAACTATCCCAGATATAAAACCCTTAGGTAGCTAGGTGATAAAGCACCCCAAAGAACTTAATAACCAAGTGGATGAGGCCTGCTTAGGATCAGAATATGCCTGTCTGGATCAGAGGAGTACCTTGCCTTGTTCTTTTTCCACCTTTTTATTCCAATTCAAATCTAGGCTCAAAGCTAAAACAGGGCTCAAATGATAATTATTTTTAAACTTTAAGCAATTTCTAATCAGAATAAATTTTAAAATGGTTGAAAATTTTTAGTACCCATAATGTTTGTAGGTTTGCAATATTTTCTCTATGGCTCCCTTTTTGACTATTTGAAACTTAACAAATCTAAACAAATTGTCAAAAGAGAAAACATAAGAACAAGCTACGAGGGTACGAGTACTCCCCCACACTTAAGCTCAAGCAATGCCCTCATTGCGTAGAAAGAATTAAATGACTAAGAGCATGCAATCTGTACAAGGAAATTACACAAATCAAAGCAAAAGGGAATATGAAATATTAGAAGAGAAAGAGTGTACTCCCCAGAGTTCGCAGAGTGTGCAGAGCTACCCCACACTTGAGTGCAGCTGTAGAATTACATGAAATGTACCTGTAAAGAATATTCTACACAGCTAGAAGAACTCAAGTAAAACCCACATTTTATTTTAACATATAAAAGGGAAATATAGTACAAAAGAGAAAACAAAATAAAAGAAAGGCAAAGTATAGATAGTGGGTTGCCTCCCACCAAGCCGCCTGGGTTTAACGTCTCTAGCTAGATGCATGTTCTTCATTATCCCGGATCAAAAATGAAAGTGGACAACGGTGTTAACGGGAATATGAAATGGCCAACAAGTAGGATCGAACCATCTGGATCAAAACAAAGTATTACTGCAGCAATTAAATTAGGAAAATACAAACTCCACAAAACCTGGTTTTGAAGGAGGTGTTTGCTGCAAGAAATCTCTAATAGAAAACCGGGTGATGGTTGTTTTTCTTCCTTAAACTGGAGAATGTAAACATTCTCCTCCTGTTGTTGAGCCGGATGGAGGCAAGGTGGTAGTGGTGTTCCTCGATCAGAGTCGAGGATGTAAATTTCCTCCCCTGGATCGAAAATAAAGGTGGAAGTGGGCTTCAATGGGTGGGTGGTGGGCGGGCATTATTTTTCTTTGGAGAAGGGCCCATATTTTTCAATGGATGACCCTTGGTTTGAGGATTATCTAGTTGTGGAGACGCCTCTTCAATTTTAAGGATGAAGACATCCTTAACTGCGTTGAACGGTGCACGAAGAACTTCGGGGCGAATTGTATCTTCAAATTCTGATCCTGGATCAAATGGGAAGGTGGCCTTCTTACTTAGCGAGTTGACTTCGAGTTTCCACCCCACTTCTCTGGTGCATAAGAGGGGAAGGCCGTGATCCTCCAGATGAAGATCAAAGTTGGATGGCTCCTCCTCCTCTAATTTGAGGATGTATATATCCTCATCTTCTTGGAGAGGCTCATAGGAAGAGCCCTGATTGAATTCAACTTCAGAGGGAGGTGGCTCCTCGAAGTTGATTGTAGTGTTTTGTTTGGATGTCTTGGCGGGAGCGAGCATTTCCTCCTCTTCATTTTTGAAGATGTAACTATCCTCATTTTCTAGGTATAGCATAGAGAAGGAGGGAAAATAACGGTAGTTAACTTCAAAGGGAGGAGACTCCATGAAGTTGAGGTAGAAGCTGTCCTCTGATGGCTTGTCTTCAAGCTCAAGCAGAAGGTTTGATGTTGTTTGCTCAGGTTCGAACGGGGGTGGTAAAAGAGAGTAACTCAAATCCTCAGTAAATTCGTCCACTATATGAACCATTTCGCTCTTTGGTTGCTACGATGCAAGGTCTAGTGGACCTTCCATCATTTCATTTATCTCAACTAATTTGGCATAGCGCTTTAGTTGGTTCATGTCGAGATATTCTTCCTCAGCCCGCTGTTTCACTTCATGGAGTATTTCACTCTCTGGTTGTTGCTCCCTTTGAGCTAGTGTGATGGATGGTCCACTACAAGAATTATGTTTGCATACTCTCGTGGATTTGGATTGGTTTGTGAGGAGAGTTGGCCAGGAGGTCTTTGTTGGACGAGAAGTTGTTGAATCTGGGATTGCAAGGCTTTTTGGTCTTTACGAAGGGTTGTGACTTCATCTTGCGTGTCTCGGGTCTTACTCATCATTGCTTTAAACATCTCCTACATTTGGGACATTCCAGAGTCGGGATTTGAGGGAGGTTGAGTCGGTCGGCTTGAAGAAGCATCATTGCCATTAGGCGGTTGCTGATACTGCCTTTGGCCTCCTTGAAAATTAGGGTGCATGTTGCGCTGCCATGGTTGTCTATACCTTAAATTGTTACCAACAAAGTTTGCTTCCTCTGCTGCTTTTAATTCTTGTAATTGGCGGCATTGTTCATAGTCGTGTGGCCCGCTGCATTGCGTACAAGATAAATCAGGAGAAGATAGAGATAGAGGAGCGTAACCCAGAGGGGTTGTAGATGATCGGGAAGTCATCGACTTTGCTTGTTGGGGGTAGAAGTTCATGGCCATCTGCTCAACTACTTTCTGCAGGGTGCTTACCTTCGTCGCCTGCTGCGCAATGCTCTCCATGAGTTGCTCGTGGCTTCTCATCAGCTGGTCGAACTTATTGTCATTTTCTCCTATGTGGTATAAGCCTGGAGTGCTGCCTCTTGATCCACCTGTGGCCCAGTCTCTTATCTCTTCACAGAGGGACTCTATCCTATTCAGAAACCGTTCCCCTAGCTTTTTCAAAATATCAGCACCTAAAGAGGAGAGTACCATTGTTTTGCATTGATTGATTAAGCCTTTGTAGAACAATTGAGATAACTGTTCTTTTGTGAGACCATGGCGAGGACACATCAGCAGCAGTCCTTTGAAACGGTCCCAAGTTTCACAGATGTTTTCTGACCCTGGCTGCTTGAAATTGTAGATCTCAACAATCATTTCCAACGTTCGGCTCGGGGGCAGGAAGGAACTTGTCGTAGAACTTGGTGGCCATTTCATCCCAAGTACCAATGGTACTTGGTGTAAGGCTGTGGTACCATTTACTCGCATTTCCCGTCAGGCTGTGAGGGAACAAGGACAGTCTTGCGTACTGAAGTAGTGCGTTGGTTGCGGTTAGACTGTTGGCATGCTGCGGAAACTTGGTGACATGCAACAAAGCTTCGTCAGGACTAGAGCCATCGAACATGCCTAACTCCTTTACACATCGGATCTGATGATATGGCTTCAACTTTTGTCACTCATCGTATTCGGATTGGGTAAGGTGGGGAAGGATGATGGCGGGCTGTTGTCCTTGATTTGACGGCCTGTTGATGTTACGAACTGTAGCTGGTGAAGATGTCATATCTGCTTCCTGGTTAGACTCTATCACCGTGGTGGTTGTGTTTTGTTGAGATTGTTTCTGCCTTAAAGTGCATAAAAAGTTCTCTCAATCTCAGGGATGTAGCTAACCGTATGATTATTAATACTGTCCGGAAGGCTGAGTGACCTGGTAATAGGCATTCACCACTCAAAACAACAAAAGAAACTGGGAATTTGAAATAGCTCAACAGTTAATGAAATCTTTTTTTTTAGATTATATATATATATATATATATATATATATATATATATATATATATATAATATAAACAGATTAAATAAACCGAAATTAAATAAACTTTAAGAGAAATAGAAATAAATGAGGTTAAGTAAATGAAAATAAAAAAATAAAATAAAGAAAAAGGACAGAATTAAATTGTTGGAATTTAAATGGCAAGGGAATTTAAATCACAGTAATTTAAATGACTAGAAAATAAAGAACTGAAATTAAATGACAATTAAATAAAGAACTGGAATTTAATTGACTGAAATTAAATGACAGAAAATTTAAATGACAGAAATTAAATTACTGAAATTTAAAGGACAATGGAAATTTAAATAACTGGAAAATAAATGACAGGAAATTTAAATGACTGGAAAAATAAATGACTGTAATTAATACGATATTTAAATTGCTAGAATAATTAAATGACAGAAATTAGTAGATTTAAAATAAACAACAAACAAAATAGTATAAACAAAATATTATAATATAGGAAGTGAATTATCCGGGCTTAGGGACTAGAATAAATCATGTCCCCGGCAACGACGCCATTTTGCAGACAGGAAAATGTGAGTGGTTGGAACTGACGTATTTAAAACAAATGAAAAAGAAATTAAAAACTCAAAAAAACCTTACGGGCTGCAAACAAAATCCCGGTCGCAGTAGTATAGTAAAGTGGAGGTGACCGGATATCGAACTGTGGGACAAAAGGGAATTATCTAATTCCTAAGCTGTGTCACAAAAAGGGGGGATTAATTGACTTGTTTTTATAAATAAAAAGGAAATAAATAAACTGAGTAAAAGGTAAATTAAACGGGACTCTGGGTTCAGGTTTATATAGTCTGCTCTTTTATGCTATGTCTACCGTCTACCGGTTTTATTATAATTGTTTGGAAAAATTCCTGTTATTATCTTGAGGACTAAATCATAGACTCAAAAGAACTCGTTTACCAGAACATGCTCGGTCTAATCCATATTCGAGCAAAACACATGTAAACGGATTAAGTATTAGAAATTATATTTGCGTCTGAAAATCCTACCTTTATTAAATCATAATAAGCTTTCTACAGATTTACGGCTTAATTAACCTGTCTATTTATCACGGATCTGATCAAAATAGATTTAGTAAAGCATTTTAATAACTCATGAAATTTATTAAAAAGGTGAGAGATAAGCTTTAATCGTAACAAACTGTATTTAATTAAACAGGTAAAAATATAATTACAAAATTAAACAGACTATAAATTAACTTTCACCCAGAGTATATCCTCTTAGCCTGACATATTAACTGGTAATATTTGGTCAGAGGTTGGACAGAATAATAACGCAGTGGTTTTTGTGCATGAAATGGAGTGAGATGGATATCTAATATCTAGGTGAATGGAGAGGAGATGGTGATTTTGTGGAGGAAAAATGGCATAAGTTTGGGGGGTGGAATGAGATATGTATTAATGGAGGGTTATAGGTATATTTATAGTGATAATGGGGTAAAAAGGAGGGTAAGTCGGTGGAGGAGGCGTGTGAAAAGATAATTTTGATTATCTTTTCACCTATGTCGACGCGGGCTCAAAATTGCAGAAATCGACCTGTCCGAACCAGCGTCCGAACCTTCTGGTTCGGACAGGTACTACTATTACACCGCGTAAGGAATTCTCGTAAAGTGTCCGAACTTGCATGTTCGGACGTAAGTTCGGACACATCTTATTTTGCCTCTAAAATCTTCGTCCGAACTCCGATTTGATCCCCGTTTGTTGCGTTGCGAAGCTTGTGAAGTGTCCAATGTGATTACAAGACCTTTTTCTGCATTTTAGACATAAAATATATCAGTTCATATCAAAACATAAATCCAAGAAAATTCACATAGCAAGTGGGAAACATTGCCTAAAGTGTTGCAAGTTATAAGGTATTTAAACCCTAAAAGTCTATATGTTTCGCACTTATCAGGTGTACCCGCTATGACCAAGATGCTACCGTACGAATCAAGGATGAAGAGATTCCGATCGACATGATAGAGTTCAAGGGACTCGGATTCGATGTTATAGTGGGGATGAACTGGTTGGAGCGGTACAAGGGTCGAATCCTATGTGCTGAGCATCGACTGCTTCTTCGGAGTCCCACTGGGGTTACCATTTCATACCGCCAGAGGCCCAGGGAGCCTTTGACTCAGATTATCTCCGCTATGTCTATGTATCGTGAGTTGCGAAAAAAGAGTGATGTGTACCTCTGCTATGTTCAGGACATAGAGAGAGTTCCGGAGTTTAGCCCAGATGTGCCGGTAGTGTCAGAGTTTCCTGATGTCTTTCCTAAGGAACTGCCTGGCATGCCGCCAGCACGGGTAGTGGAGTTTGAAATTGAATTGGTGTCGGGAACCGGACCAACAGTGAAGGCGCCCTACCGTATGGCTCCAGGTGAGATGACTGGGCTCAAGGAGCAGCTGCAAGACCTACTTGACAAGGGATTTATACTCCCGAGTGTTTCACCATGGGGAGCGCCGGTCCTCTTCGTGAAGAAGAAGGACGGTAGCCTCCGCCTCTGCATCGACTACAGAGAGCTGAATGCAGTTACGGTGAAGAACTGTTATCCTTTACCATGCATTGATGACTTATTTGACCAGTTGAAAGGAGCATCAGTATTCGCCAAGATCGACTTACGATCCAGTTACCATCATATTGCTATCCGGGAAGGTGACATTGAGAAGACCGCATTCCGAACCAGATACGGTCACTACGAGTTCACGGTTATGCCATTCGGTTTATCCAATGCACCAGCCAAGTTTATGGACTTAATGAACCGCTTGTTCCGAGACCAGTTGGACAAGTCAGTGGTAGTCTTCATCGACGATATTCTTGTATATTCGAAATCGAAGGGTGAGCATGAAAGCCACCTGAGAAGTGTGTTACAAACGTTGAGAGAGAACCAGTTGTATGCCAAATTCTCTAAGTGTGAATTCTGGTTGAACCAAGTTTCATTCCTTGGTCATGTTATTTCTGAGGCTGGGATCGCTGTTGATCCGGCCAAGATAGATGTAGTGTGCACCTGGCCGAGACCGAAGACGGTTACTGACATCAGGAGCATCCTCGGTCTGGCAGGATATTACAGGAGATTTGTGAAGGACTTCTCCAGTGTCTCGAAGCCGATGACTTCCTTGATGAAGAAGGATGCACCATTCGAGTGGACACACGACCATGAGAGTTCCTTCCAAAGTCTCAAGGACGCTCTGACATCTGCACCAGTCCTGACAATACCAGACGGTACAGATGGTTTTGAGGTCTACAGCAACGCATCCGGAAGAGGTATGGGTTGTATGTTGATGCAACACGGGAAGGTCGTAGCATACGCCTCCCGACAGCTGAAGAAGCATGAAGAGAACTACCCTACCCCACGACTTAGAATTGGGTGCCATTGTCTTCGCCTTGAAGATATGGCGACATCATTTGTATGGGGTAAACGTGACAATTTATTCTGACCACAAGAGTTTAAAGTACTTGTTCACTCAGAAAGAGTTGAACATGAGGCAAAGAAGGTGGGTCGAGTTCCTAAACGATTACGACATCAACCTGCAGTACAAAAAGGGTAAGGCAAATGTGGTAGCAGACGCACTGAGTCACCGAGCACACTCTCTCCATTCGCTAGTCTCTCACTTTAGCTTGGTTGAAGAGGTGCGGAGTGCTCAGAGGACGGATCAGTACATGTTAGAAATCAGGCAGAAGCTTATTGATGGCACATTTGAGGGGTCAGAAGTATGATTTCTGACTCCACGATGATGACCTGATTAGGCTGAATGGCCGACTGTGTATTCCGAGGAGTAGCGCCAAGCTGAAAGAGCGCACACTGAGTGAATCCCACTGTTCTATGACTTCGATTCACCGCGGAGCTTCAAAGATGTATAAGGGCATGAAACGATATTTTTGGTGGACTGAAATGAAAAAGGATGAGAATGACTATGTTGTAAGGTGTCTCACTTGTCAGAAGGTCAAGTTTAAGCACCGACGGTCTGGTGGTATGGTACAGCCAATGCCAGGGCCTGAGTGGAAGTTCCATGATATTTCCATGGACTTCGTAGTAGGGCTTCCGCCTACAAGGGGAGGTCTGAACATGATTTGGGTCGTTGTTGACCGACTGACCAAGGTAGCCCAATTCATACCGATGAAGGACACCTGGAAAGTGGCAAGGCTTGCAGAGCTCTTCGACCGAGAGATAGTACGACATCATGGGGTACCGAAAACTATTGTGTATGATAGGGATACCAGATTCCTCTCGAGGTACTGGAGAACTACACACGGGAAGCGCTTGGTACCGAGCTGAAGTTGAGTACAACGTTCCACCCATAGACAGATGATCAGAGTGAACGCACCATCCAGACGCTAGAGGATATGTTACGTGCATGTGCACTTGACTTTCAGACCAGCTGGATTGATAAGTTACATCTGATTGAGTTTAGCTACAACAACAGTTATCATGCTTCGATCAAGATGTCTCCCTTCCAGGCTTTGTACGGTAGACCATGCCGCACGCCTTTATGTTGGGATGAGTCGAGTGAGACGGTCATTATAGGACCTAAATATCTGGAGCAAGTACAAGCAGAAGTACGCTAGATCCGAGCTAACATGAAGGCAACTCAAGACAGGCAGAAATCATACGCGGATGTGCGACGATGTGACCTGGAGTTTGCTGTGGGCGACCAGGTATTTCTCAGAGTTTCCCCCATTAAGGGAGATTTTTGTTTTGGCCAGAAAGGCAAGTTGAGCCTGAAATATGTGGGGTCGTATGTTGTGAAGGAGCGGATAGGCCCGGTAGCTTACAAGCTAGATATCCCTGCTGAGCTGGGCAAGGTACATCAAGTATTTCATGTATCTCAGTTGAAGAAGTATATGTCTCATCTGTCTCATGTATTTCAGCCCGAAAGGCTAACGTTAGAGCCGACCATGCGATCAGTGGAGACTCCTATACGGATTCTGGACACTAAGACTCGAGACACTCGCCATAAGTCTGTAAGACTGGTGAAGGTCCTCTGGTCTAACCAGGAAGTCGAGGAGGCCACTTGGGAGCTGGAAGATAATATGAGGGCGAAGTACCTGTCGTTGTTTACTCCTTAGTATTTGTATGTATAGGGTACGGGGCGTACCCCTATTTTAAGGGGGGTAGAGCCATTTTGGTTATGTATGTACGGCATGTATTGAAATACATTGTCTATGTTATGTTTAGACCTATGAGTCTAAGTGATGTTATGTTACCAGGACTTTGAGTGCGATGTTATGTAAAGTATGTTTGTTATAAAAGTGTTGTTTTATAAGTAATTTCCCGTGTTCTAATATTAAAGATGCGTGGGAAGTATGAACTTTGGGGACAAAGTTCTTTTAAGGGGGGTAGATTGAAATACCCCAACCCTTATATGTTGTTTAAATATTAAATTATGGTATATTAAGGCTAAAAAGTGCCTTATAAACATTAGTGAATAAATTAAACCATAGAAAACACAATAAAGTACCATAAAGGCAATTAGAGCAAAATGTGCTCTAAGCTTGGGATAACCTTGGTTAAGACTATAAGAGCATACCAAGACCTTATTTTCATGTTAATGAACATGTTAATTCAATTACCAAAAAAAACCAAGCTTGAAACCAAGTTAAAACATAAAATGTGCTTTAAGGAGTCTTAAAGCATATTTTTGAAAAATTGTCTTGGAAATGGTGTTTGAGTTGATGAGTAAATTCCATTATTACTCTTTAATCAACATGTGTACTACTTAGTATCACATTAGGAAGTCTAAATCAATGGGAACTCAAAAATTTCACAATTATGTGCACTAATTTGTGAATAGTGCCCAAATAGTGCAAGTTTAAAACATTAGTCAATATAAGTCAACTAAATGGTCAACAAAGACCATAAATATCCTAGTACTAAAAAAGGGGCCGTTTATAATTGTGACTCACCACACTTAGCTAAGTAAAATAAGGAAGGAAGATTGATAAAGTAAAAGTACTATTTGCTTTAAGCTTATAATATCTTAACAAGTAAACCTCTCACCTCACTTTCTCTTTTCCCTCTTGATTCCCACCGCCTTCAACCTTCTCCTCCCTTCTCCAATCGGTTTTGCTACAGTCCACTACCATTCTCCATCTTGTCTTGCTTATTACTCCTAGCTCCATGCTCCAAAATTAATTCCAAGACCGCAATTCTCTTAGTTTGATCAAGCTCTACAACTTTGTCTTTTCAAATCATCAAAAACTCCATTTCGGTGCCAAGAGGAATCACCATTGAAGGAGCTTGAACTCATCTCTTTTCACCTTGTTGATCACCTTTGCTACAAGGTAAGGAAAACCAAAGAAAAACTTCATTTCCTCTCATTTTTGTAAGTGACCGAAAATCACCTCTTCATGGTGTTTTCTTTTGCTCATTCTTAGCATCATTCCAAACTTCAAAGGGATAGGTGGAGTCCTCTCTTGTTACTTAATCCAATCCATTCTCATTCAATTCCAAGGTAAATTCATATCTTTATGTTTTAAAACACTTGTGTGAATTTAGGGTTTATATATGAGTTCAAGTATGAATCTTAAACCTCATTACCCTTATATGTGTGTATGGATAGAAGGTTGACAAGTGATCAAGTTCCTTGCCAAGCTTCAATCCCAGAAAACTTGAAGAAAAGAGGTAAATAACCTAATCTAATGTGGTTTAATGTGTCTTAGGAAATTGAGCCTTAAAATGCTTAATAAACTATCTAAGGAGCCAATGGTAAATGAGCTAGAAAACTATCCTCAAAGAGGTTATTAAAGACATATGTGATGATGTGTGTATTTGCAGGTCAAAGGCATATATAATGTGGGAAATTCAGTGTTTAAGGTTTATGCAATTTAAGGGCCTGTGAGCCTCGATTTTAAACCCTATCCTATGTTGATTAAATTGATTGGGATCTAGTCGGGTTTTAGGTCCACTTATAACCTAAGATAATAACTATGTCATAAAACAATAATTATTAAAACCTAAGCTAGCTCACTGGAACCTATTATGAGTCGCCACCTAATTTTTATCTAGATCAAATTAGGAAAGGAGAGTTCGGGTTCGGGGGCTTGATATTCGACTTAATTAGGGTTCAATTACTTTCATTACCCCTAGAAGTCGTTTTTTCCTCTACTTAGTTTAATTACGGCTTATTACGAGTCGTTTTAACCTAAGTGCGCGAGCTTCTGTTTTTCTGCGTTTTTAGCATTTTTTGACAGAAAATTAAAATAAAATTCAAAATTCCTAAACTAGGGATTCGGAGGCAGAATTAGGTCAAATTTTGTTTCCGTCCGTGGCTACGGACCTAATGTCCGAACCCACGGACCCTAGTTAACCTATGTGAACATAAAAGTCGAATTAAACAGAAAACGCAATTTTGCAAGGTCCTGGGCCACGGACAGGATGTCTGTGGGCCCGGACATTATTTTAGAAAATGTAAATTTTGAAATACCGCCACCCCGTCCGGGGGCGTCCGGGCTTACCGACAAGGCGTCTGGGACCCCGGACATAGCGTCCGTGGGTGCGGACCGCCCTCGGACGGCGGCGTTTGGGATGTTCCTGACGGTGTTTTGAGCTCAAATTTTATGGGTGTGTAGCCTGAAAGATGTACAAGACGTTAGTGATTGAATTTTTCAATTTGAAATCAAATTTATTGCGAAACTTAATTAACAAGTTAGAAGGCAGAAACACAAACAAACCTTAATTCAGAAGCAAGGAAAAATCAATTCGGTTAGCAATTTTAACCAGAAGTGTATTTAGACCAGAAGGGTAAGAGAATTTGGTTTTTACCCTGTTTTGATTTTCGAAAATTTGTTGTTCCTTCACGTCGGAATGTCTCTGAAAGCTTCGTTGGTGGCCGATCCGGTTCGACTTTGACCCGAGCTTCTGACCTCTTCTTCCTTGTGTTGTTAAGCACGTTTTGGTTCTGTATTGTGGTGTTTTGATGTTTTGAAGTTGGGGAAGAGGGAGAAAAAGATGTGTTTTGGTGATTTTGGGATGATTTTGGTAGAGTTTCGGTATTGGGAGTGTTGAAAACGTGGGAGGCAAGTTGACGGCTGTGTTCTCTGACTATGGGAATGTTCTCCTCTGCCCTAGGTCGTTTTTGGAAGGTCCTTTTATAGAAAGAGCAAGGCCATGTTGATAGAACAAGATTTTTATCTAAAACCCTGATTTTGTGCTCTAAGAGAATCTGATTTTTTAAAATATGTTACAGCTGATAAAAATTATGAAATTTTAACTGAGAGAAAGGATGAGTTTTAAGAATTTTGAGAGTTGGAATCGGGTTATTTTGAAAATAACTGATTAGATAAAAATCTCACAATCTGGAATCTCCCATAATTCGTAACTTATTATTGGAAAGTCGAAATAACGAAATTCCAACGACATTAGTCTCTAATATTCATCCTCTATCTTGTGTTAAAATTTCATGACGTTTTGTTATGATTTCGGTATTTTCCATAGGAGAGAGAAAATTGTAAAAATGATTGAATTTCTCTTTTAAATTTTGGGTTAAGGTTCCAAATAAAATAATTTCAGGTTTATGACTGTATGTAGTCATGCTAACCATGTGACAATTTTATTTTAATCTTGGAAACCTTTTATTATTTCTATTTTTGAGGTTATTTCATGTGTTAATTAAAGAAATTAGCTTATAATATGAATTAAAAGCTAAATTTCCAGAATAAATATTATCTGAAAATCATGAAATACCTTTCATAATGACTATGATATTTGGAAGTGTTTGGAGATAATGAACAAGTCATATGAAAATAGAAAATCTTGATAATCTGTCCTTGGAAAATCCCGCCTTTGCTTTGACCCCTTTTGCCCTTTGCCTTGTAACACGTATGCCTTAGAGACTACTTCGGGGGTTGAAATTTTGGGTATAACAGGTTGCCCCCCATCAACTAGGCTTTGTAATGAAGATGAAAAGACTAGTTGATGCCTGAGTGACACCCCAAAATTCTGGGATCTTAAAAGACCTTGTATGTGATTGTGTCGAGCTATTCTAAGGCGCTGACTACCTAAAAACGAAATGACGAAGTAAATGTCAAGCGATTCTAAGGGCGTTGACTACCTAAAAATGAAATGACGAAGTAAATGTCAAGTGATTCTAAGGCGTTGACTACCTGAAGATGATGAAAATGATGCCAAACTATTCTAAGGTGTTGACTGCCTGAAAATGATGAAAATGATGTCAAGCTATTCTAAGGTGTTGACTGCCTGAAAATGATGAAAATGATGTCAAGCTATTCTAAGGTGTTGACTACCTAAAAGTGAGAAACAAAATGAAATAATGTCAAGCGGTTCTAAGGCGTTGACTACCTATAAGCGAAGATGAAGTTATGTCGAGCTATTCGAAGGCGTCGACTACCTAAACTGAATGAAAAGATGTCAAGCTATTATAAAGCGTTGACTACCTGAAAATGATGAAAATGAAATAATGTGTAGATGCAGGAATGCTAATATGCTAGTGATGCTTATTATGCTGATGATGTTGATGATGCTGATGTTGATGATGCTGATGCTGATGATGCGGATGATGCTCGGATGCTTCTAGGGACCGAAACCCGTGCCAATGCTCCTGGCTGGACCCAATGTGGACTTATTGCCATCGCCCCCCAAGCCGGTGTGCAGGGATAACTCCTGGTAAAAACCCTAGGGACTTATTGCCTTTGCCCACCATTCGTTGATCCCAAAAATATGTTGACATCACAAAAGGAGGATTTATTGCCATCACCTCGCCAACTTTCTGTCGCCAGGTCTTGTGACGCGCCTGGATAATGAAACTAGGTCTTATGACGAGCCTATATGAATGATATGAATGCAATGTGTTTGATGAGAGTGGGTAAGCTAAAAGGTAATGCTAGGTCTTACTACGAGCCTAAGGGAATGCAACTAGGTCTTATGACGAGCCTAAAGGATGGTTCTAGGTCTTATGACGAGCCTAAGGAAGGATATAGGTCTTATGACGAGCCTAAAGGTTGGAACTAGGTCTTATGACAAGCCTAAAGGTTGGATCTAGGTCTTATGACGAGCCTAAAGGTTGGATCTAGGTCTTATGACAAGCCTAAAGGTTGGATCTAAGTGAAAATGTGTTAGGTACATGATGAATGTAGAAGGACTAAGGCTTATGGCAAACCTGGAGATGGTAAGGCTCATGACGGGCCTGTGGGAGTTTAAATGTGAAGGAAGGGCTTAGGACAGGCCTGAGGATGTTTGAAAGTGGAGGAAGGGCTTAGAACGAGCCTGTGGATATTTGAGTGTGGAGGAAGGGCTTAGGACGGGCCTGTGGATATTTGAATGTGGAGGTAGGGGCTTAGGACGGGCCTGTGGATATTTGAATGAGAGGGTTTTAAAACCTTTGGGTTTCGGGTTTTTGGGCCTCCATCGGTGTCGTTGTTGCAATTGTTGGGACCAACAATTACCCCCAGTATTTTTCCTTGAGGTGATCTGAGTTTTCAGGGCTTCATGGTAATCGAACAGAACGATCGATTGCCCCCAGTATTTCTTTGATTAATTATGCAAGAACAAATCTCATCCTCACAAGGTCAAGGTTTATTTTGATGTGGTGCCTTCTATCCTACACTCAAAGTGTTTGATGTTTGCACTCATGCCCTCCTTTTGGTCAAGACATCTTGACCACTGAATTTGACATTTGTTAGATTTACGCGTTCAACCTGTTACTTTCACGTGATTATTTGATACACAACTACTGTCGGAAGTCTTTTAAGCTTATCACGTGGCTATATTTTTGATGAAGACAAAAGTATGACTGGATTATGTTTAGTATTGTGCTAGCAGGGTGACCAAAGCTGCCTTGCACCTCTCCCGGCCTTGCTTTCTTTGTCTTGAAGTCGTTCGGCTACTTCGTGATGACTCCGCTTTGAGCTTGGAAATCTGGATTTTCGGGTTGCACCTTCTCTCTTTTTTTTTCTGATTTTGGATTACTTCGAGGCTTTTCAGGTTTGCCTTCCTTTGAATCTCTTTTCCTTCGGGGTTCTTGTGTTTCCCGGTTTTTGAACTTTGAGAGCTGTTTTTTGATGTTAGCTCATTTGGATCATGTGCCACTTTGGGGCCATTTACGGATCGTTTCGTCATGCTGGTGGCAGTTTGCTTCTTCAGACTTGTGAAGTTATTGTTCGGAAGTCGGGCTCCTTGCTTCCTTTGGTCACCGGGTCGGTTATTCATCACTGGCTGGCTCGTTTGTGGAGTTTGTAGTGTTGTAAAGAGGATGTACACGAAAAGCTCAGCGGGGGTGCCTAGGGTAATGTCAGGGTTCACAAGCTTTTTGGCTGTGTGGTGCTGTACCTAGGTGCTTCGTCATCCAATAGTTGTGTATCCGTTCTTTGTTACTTTTCATAGGTTTAGTGTAAATCTACAATTATCCCCTTCGGTCGAGTCATGCCATTTTCCGTACCTTTGAATGTGACCTCTCTGGAGTCGTGTAAAAATGACACGCTCTTTTGTTCTTGGTCTTACCGCTCAAGGCACTCTCGCGAAATGTACACTCAGAGACTTGTTTGCACATTTGAACAAAATAAATAAACATTAACGTCCCTTAACTCAGATTGCCCCAATATTGTTGTGGGGTTTCTTGACAAGCCTTTTGAATACCCAAGTTATTTGTGGAGGGTGGTTGAGTGTAAATGGTGAGTGTTGATGAGGTGATTCTGTGGAGGGGTGATGGGTGACTTTGTGACAACAAATTTTTTGGCTTTATGTATTTGGTGAAATGTTGAGAAAGGGAGTGGTGAGACACATGGGATGTATATGATGGTGGTGCTTGTATGCAGAGTAGTGGCTTTGTACAGAGGAATTTGTGGAAACAAAGGTTCTACCTTATGACACTTGCATGTGGGTTCCATGAGACAGCATGCCTTTTTTCGAAAGATGCGAGAATGAATGTATAAATACTAATTTGGACTTTTCATGAAAGCAAAACAACATTTCTCTTATTAATAGCAGACAAGTGTGACCAAAATCCCTTATTGTTTAAAAACTATTTCAAAAGAAAAGCAACGACCAACTAAGCTAACTAAGGAAAAAGGAACTATACCGAATGACTAAGGGAACAAACAGGGAAAACAAAATAAAGATAACTCCTAGCGATGTTCTGGCATGGAACTTCCGAAAATGTTCTCGCGCTTCGAGAACTGAAATCCCTGTCAATTAAGTCTTGGATCTTATGCTGCAAGGCCCTGCAATGGTCAGTGCCATGACTGGGAAGTTGATGGTAGCGACAGAATTGGTTCGGATCCTTCCCCAATCGAGCAAGTCCTACCCTCGGGGCCTTTGGTTGTAGCAGACTTCTCCTACGAAGTTCCTCAAGCGCTTGACTTAGTGTCTGGCCGATATTAGTAAATTGTCTCACATCAAGTTCTGCTGTGGTGACTCTACTGCTCTAACGTCCCAACTTGGTCCTCCTAACCACCCACTGGCGCCTTCTTCATGCTGTCTAGTCCGTTTTCGGGTGCAACCTTGAATGCAAGTTGCTGCCTGGTTGACCACTTTCGGCTGCCTAATAGCTTTCTGGAATTTTGCAACAAGTTCCTCGACATTTCCCTGTGAACCCTGGCCCAGATGGGGCCAGCTTCCATATGATCATGAAGAGAGTTGAGAAGCCTGCCCGCTAGTTTCGTCTTGAGTTTGACGTTCAGCCTCCAGGGAGAGAACCTTTGCCTTCAATTCTTCAATTACAGCAATATAGTTGGATTTCATGGCTTCCCTGACACTATTATGTCTTCGTTCCATGGCAGCCATCATGGCTTCAAGTTTAGTTCTAGCATCAGTGGCCCTTCCTGGAACATGCAAATCTACACCTTGAGAATTGATCTTGTCCCTCAAGTCTCCCAAATCTTTGTCATGGCTTCCAGCCTAAGCTCTATTTCTACCATCCTATCATCTGCACCATCTGGCCTGCCTTTTCCCTCCATGCTCATGATGACAGTTTACCTGTTTCAAAATGCCGTCTGTCAGAAAATAAAAGAGGACCGGACTGAAGTTCTAGGCCGGGAAGGAGTACTTGATAAAGTGGTATTGAATTGCTTTAGGTGGATTTATTTTTCATGGGCCTAGAACTAAATTGATAATCCAAATTGGGTTGAAAGAGAGAAATCACTTAAGTTTAAACTTTTTGGCCTGAGCCCGAACAAACAATTCATTCAAACCAAACAAGGCCTTTGGGCTGCAAACAATAAAGCCGTAAATTCGGGTTGGGCTAGGTTGATGTAGGAGAAATTCCTATCAGTTTCTAAGCTGGGTAGTGGGCCGATCATACAAACAAACAAGGCCCACACAAATTCAACATGTCCTTACTAGACGCTTAAACCAAACCGGGTATGGATCGATCCGGAGAGGTGCTTGAGGCATGGGCCCAGGTCACCACAAAGGAATAGGGCTTGCACGCTATTCTCTTTGGGCTTCCCCACTTTTTTCACATCACCTAAAGGTGTGCGTCTACGGTCGGGTCTTTGACTGACCAAACAATGGGCTAGGTAAAGGTACTGCCAGGAAAATGCTTGGGGCTAAAGCCCATGTATTAAGGGGGTGTGTTAGACGGCACCCTCCTCTTTTCCCCCACTTATTCATATCACCTAGAAGGTGTGAGTCCCTGACAGGGGACCCTCAAACGGGTCCCGGGGTGAAATTGGTTTGCGTGGACCCTCGCTCTCATATGATGCAAAGGTGCAGAAAATTAAAGTGCGCACGAAAGTAAACAAACAATGTAATAAAACCATAAATAAACATTTTCGAGTTAAGCCCTCTTTCTTAAAATTAAACTAGTTAAGATTAAGAATTTATCCCCAGCAGAGTCGCCAGTCTGTGAGCCTCGATTTTAAACCCTATCCTATGTTGATTAAATTGATTGGGATTTAGTCGGGTTTTAGGTCCACTTATAACCTAAGATTAATAACTATGTCATAAAACAATAATTATTAAAACCTAAGCTAGCTCACTGGAACCTATTATGAGTCACCACCTAATTTTTACCTAGATCAAATTAGGAAAGGAGAGTTCGGGTTCGGGGCTTGATATTCGACTTAATTAGGGTTCAATTACTTTCATTACCCCTAGAAGTCGTTTTTCCTCTACTTAGTTTAATTACGGCTTATTACAAGTCGTTTTAACCTAAGTGCGCGAGCTTTGTTTTTTTTGTGTTTTTTAGCATTTTTTTACAGAAAATTAAAATAAAATTAAAAATTCCTAAACTAGGGTTTCAGAGGCAGAATTAGGTCAAATTTTTTTTCCGTCCGTGGCTACGGACCTAATGTCCGAACCCACAGACCCTAGTTAACCTATGTGAACATAAAAGTCGAATTAAACAGAAAACACAATTTGCAAGGTCCGGGGCCACGGACAGGATGTCCGCGGCCCGGACATTATTTTAGAAAACCTAAATTTTGAAAATTTTGAAATACCGCCACCGTCCGGGGGCGTCCGGGCTTACGGACAAGGCGTCTGGGACCCTGGACATAGCGTCCGTGGGTGCGGACCGCCCTCGGACGGCGGCGTTTGGGATGTTCCCGACGGTGTTTTGAGCTCAAATTTTATGGGTGTGTAGCCTGAAAGATGTACAAGACGTTAGTGATTGAAAGTTTTCAATTTGAAATCGATTTAATGCGAAACTTAATGAACAAGTTAGAAGCCAGAAACACAAACAAACCTTAATTCAGAAGCAAGGAAAAATCAATTCGGTTATCAATTTTAACCAGAAGTGTATTTAGACCAGAAGGGTTAGAGAATTTGGTTTTTACCCCGTTTTGATTTCAAAAATTTGTTGTTCCTTCACGTCGGGAATCTCTAAAAGCTTCGTTGGTGGCCGATCCGGTTCGACTTTGACCCGAGCTTCTGACCTCTTCTTCCTTGTGTTTTTAAGCACATTTTGGTTCTGTATTTGTGGTGTTTTGATGCTTGGAAGTTCAATGGAAGAAGAGAATGTGTTTTTTTGGTGATTTTGGGATGATTTGGTAGAGTTTCGGTATTAGGAGTGTTGAAAACGTGGGAGGCAAGTAGACGGCTGTGTTCTCTGACTATGGGAATGTTCACCTCTGCCCTAGGTCATTTTTGGAAGGTCCTTTTATAGAAAGAGCAAGGCCATGTTGATAGAACAAGATTTTTATCTAAAACCCTGATTTTGTGCTCTAAGGAAATCTGATTTTTTAAAATATGTTTCAGGCCAATAAAAATTATGAAATTTTAACTGAAGATAAAGATGATTTTTAAGAATTTTGAGAGTTAAATCGGGTTATTTTGATGAGTAACCGATTAGATAAAAATCTCACATTCTGGAATCTCTCATAATTCATAACTTATTATTGGAAAGTCGAAATAATGAAATTCCAACGGCATTAGTCTCTAATAGTCATCCTATATCTTGTGTTAAACGTTCATGACATTTTGTTTTGATTTCGGTATTTTCTATAGGAGAGAGAAAATTGCAAAAATGATTGAATTTCTCTTTTAAATTTTGGGTTAAGGTTCCAAATAAAAGAATTTCAGGTTTATGACTGTATGTAGTCATGCTAACCATGTGGCAATTTATTTTATTTTTGGAAACCTTTTATTATTTCTATATTGAGGTTATTTCATCTGTTAATTAAAGAAATTAGCTTATAATATGAATTAAAAGCTAAATTTCCCGAATAAATATTATCAGAAAATCATGAAATACCTTTCATAATGACTATGATATTTGGAAGTGTTTGGAGATAATGAACAAGTCATATGAAAATAGAAAATCCTGATAATGTCCTTGGAAAATCCCGCCTTGGTGCTTTTTGACCCCTTTTGCCCTTTGTAACACGTATGCCTTAGAGACTACTCCGGGGGGTTGAAATTTTGGGTATAACACAGGCCTAAGTGCCAAGCAATTTAAATTATGCACTATATTGTGATGTAGTGTAATTTAAGGTTTAGTTGTGTGTAAAGAACATTCTTGTGTGGATAAATGTTCTTGATTATTTAAAGGTGAAAAACCTTGTGTTTTGGGTGTAAGAAAGTGATAGCAAAGCTATGTCAAAATGTGAATAGAAACAAGAAGTTTAGGTGTTTAAATGAAGTTTAGTGACCTAGGTTGTACTAGGAATTGTTAAGGCTTAAACATGTGAAAGAAAGGGAATTAGGGTGTTCTTAGGTGTTAGAAGTGTATAGGCTTTGTCTTGGAGAATTTGGTGTTTAATGGGTGATATTGATACATCAAGGTCATGGTGGGAATGTAGTTAAGTCTAAAGAGATGTGGTGAACAAGGGAGGAATTATATTTGTGAAGTTTAAGTGTGAATTGGAGGAAAATAGAAAGAGTTTGTGTAATGGAGGTGCTGGGCAGAAATAATGCTTAAGGAGTAGTGGTAGTGTAAATATTGTAACACTTTGGTTAGTTGGTGTTGTAGGCATGAAACTACCACTTAGAACTTAAGCAAAAATATTACAAGTGTTAAGTGAATTTTGTGAAAAAATTGAGTAACAAGTTGGACAAGGAATTAGACAAGTTTGAGGTGTTATTTTAGCATTGGAATATGCCTAAGATCATATGGGAAGCTTGGGTAAACAATGGATGAAGAGAATAGATAGAACAAGGCTTGAAAATGCCAATATTTGAAATCTGTAGCAGTGGTCCGGGACTTAGTCCCAGGGTAAAGTCTCGGACCATATTAAAAAGGGGGTCGAGAGTTCATTCCACACCTTGGTCCGGGACTTAAGTCTAGTATAAAGTCCCGGACCACCCCTATTAAACAAGCCGATTATTATAACACAAACCTGGTTTGGGACTTATGGTCTGTACAAGGACCAGGACCAGTGTCTGAAATCAAGCCGAGACTTATGCCATGAATAGGTCCGAGACTTTAGGTAAGGACCAAGTCTCAGACCACTCTAAAAACATTGTTTAAGGTTAGAAAATGATGTCAAATGATGATGATTGATAATTAATGATGTTATAAGGTTGTTTAAGACATGTTAGGTGTGTTATAATGACAATTAAAAAGGGTGAAAAGTTATAACAAAGTGTGAAAATAAAACAAGCTAGAAATATGAAGTAATAAGTTAATCAAGGTCAAGTACAGTAATTAACCGACGTTACTAAATGTGTATAGGAGTTGCCTACGGTGGAAAACTATCACAGCAGGGACCAATATATGGTTTTCTTGCAGTCTGTTGCCTACTAGTTTACACCAGCTTGTGTGTTGTTTGTTTTTCTGTGTGTTTATGATCTTGTAAGACTTAAGTCATGAAATGAGTTTACGGTCATTGTTATTATTATGACGTGAGTGTACCGGTACCGTTAACCTCGGATACGTGCTAACCCATTTGTAACACCCCTACCGCTAATACCGTCATTACCGTCCAATCTCCTTATACAATCCAGATTCACGCAGCGGATACTTACATACTCAACGGTGGGTGATACACTGCCGTTAGTCACCCACGTGACTAACAAGGTTACTACTACTACATACAGCATCGGTCTGATGGACCGGAATATCCGAGTACTACACACTTACGATACATACTCCAATTACCCAATCAGATACTAGAACTTCCCATTCATTACAATACTCCATTTCATAAAATGCTCCATAGGTTCGATACATTACAATACTATACACCGAGTTTACTAAGATCCTTATACAAATATAATACCTCTCCCAAATTCATCTACAACTACCCATTCCTCACAAACTACTTACTTCCTAAGTACAAGGGTGTACCACTTAGTACACCTCTACATTCTACTTCTACTATCCGAATGTAGCCACCGGTCTCTTACCTTGACCATATCCGCTTCGGGTACCTGCAAAGTAAAAACATTCCCCCTAGGGGGTCAGCTTTCGCTGCATATGATAACCGCATACCCCGCGTACTAGTGAGGGTACGCCGACCACTTGGTCGAATACATGCGATTGATTTCATTCAAACATACATGCATACATGCTCTTATACATAATATTACAATACATTACGCAAGGAATACATACATACACTTCAATACATACTCTTCAATACATACATGGTAAATCATACAAGCCATCAGATATATACTTACCTTTCCGAAATCCACAATACACAATACATGTACAATACATACGCAATACATACACAATCCACCATACTTGTTAGCTCATGTTGGTCCACCCGGGTTAATCGGGTGGAGATTACTCTTTTACTCGTTCCACAGTACTTACGCATACATACTCATACTCATACATACTTACTTACTTACTCTTACTCATGTTAAGTCACCGGGACGTCCGGCCCGGGGACTACTCCGTCCCACCACCGGGATTTACTTGACTCACCAATCCGGGATGCTACCCATTTAAGGGGTTGGGCCGCGGACTAGTCTAAGAGTCAGGAATCGGATCCAACCTCTTGTGTCTCCTCATCCTCACGCGTGGCCGAAGCTATATCGGACTTCTACTCATTCCAATTTACTCACTTAAGTTAGGAGTTAGATAGTTAGGAATTTAGTAGAAGTCAACATCCAAGCCACATACACATTGCATTGTTCATATACACACCCATACAAAATACAATACAATATACAAGTACACTACGAGATTAAATACACTTCATCATCATTCATATATTTCATGAATTATACAAACTATTGTTCAAGACAAATATCAAGAACAATGTAAGCAAGCACAAGTAGGTGCAATATAGTCCGATTCATGCATTTATCTTATTAGGTGATCAAATAAGCACACAAATCGGGGTAACCAGATTAGGATACAGGGCATGAAGAAATCATACCGTTCACCGTTGTACTTGTATCCGACGTTCCTCCGGTTTCACAATTCAAGTCCTAACATACACATACAATTGGGTGGTTAATTACCCTTACTTTACCTTACTAATCACTTTTACCCCACAACTTCCCGTTTTTGACAGTTTTTACTATTTTTCTCGTTTTACTGATTTTATTGGTTCTAGGCCTTCACTATTATTTATTAATGACAATTTAGTTGACCGAAACTATTACGAGTCTATTTGACCCGCTTAAAGTCGTGTTTTCCCGGTTACCTTGAAACACGCGCTTTAAGTTTCGATTATGGTTTTAATCCATTTTATGGATCCGTTTTCTTCGGGAGTTGTTCCCATATAATATTTAGGTCTTATTAATCCCTTAGTATCCATATAATAGACTAACCAATGTCTCATACCTCCCATGGTTATTTAACGCTTATTTAGCGTTTTTCGCTTTTTAAGCATTTCTTCATTTCTTTTGGACTTATTTTTCCTTACCAATATTACTTAGGCGTCATTAGACCCTTTAAATACGTATTAGATTAATTTTAATCCCTATATTTAAGTTCGGGGTATTTCAATCTACCCCCTTAAGAACTTTCTCCTCAAAGTTGTTCAAGGTTATGCGATTACTATACTTACTCATTTATACTTGCCTAATACCAAAGCCATACATTCCTCCTCCTTACAATTCCTAGATTCGTTACTCAAGGTTTCTCCTTTCCATACCATACCAATGTACAATAATTACCCCAATCCATATTACTATCAACCATCCGGTTCCTCATTACAAACTTTATACATACATACAGTGCAAAGCTATCCCCAAAGCAATGCAATACACATCACAATCCCGTAGGCACTCAGGTCATCTCGACACAGGACTCCTCAATGTCCTGTTGCCCTTGGAATAATATAACATGCTACAGTACTATCTTCTCCGGTATAACTTCCAACAATTACTCACTCTCCAGTCTAAGAATATTCTTTTACAACTACTAATTAGAAATCTTTCTAAAGCATACAACTCCAAATTCCAATTTGTATTCATTACTTCTATCCTAGGTGTGATTCTTGTGACCACTAAAGGGGAGCTTCAAAAATTATTCGACCCTGATGTGATCAGCATCAGTGTTGAACTATCTTTCCACCCCAATTTGTGTTCGGTTTCCCTTGATCTGATCAGGATCAAGTTCGACTTCCCACATCAGTTTCAAACAACCAAAATTTGATTATGTCCATTATCTATCTTTTACTCTTCTAGTCATTAATACAAATTCATACAACTCCCAGGGATGGAATTTAATCCAATCATCCTCACTCTACTTCCCAAATGCTTTACTCCGTGGTTCAATACCTAATTGCTCATTTCATCAACCTTCACTACTTCCATCCGTTACTCACCATCATCTCCAATATTCTAACTAAGGAATACTATATACTATGAGATTTAGTTGTCTTCAATTTGCTTCAAATAATTTACCTAGGTATACACTACCCCTAGACTTCATACATCTACTACTCTCATTCATTTACTACTACTTCTTCAAAGGCTACAATACTTGTGGAGCTCCGTCCACTACTCATTACTTTTCTTTTACTAGTACTCTTACATTCGTGTTACAAGATGGGTATATTCCTCCTATGGTATTTGCATGTCTAATGCCTAGTTACCATAATTACAATATGAATGAGTATTTATGTTTATTTAACATAGTATCAATCATCAATTTGATTCTCATTGTGCTATGCACATTACGGTTTATGTGTTTTTATTCACAAAACTTACATTAAGCGGTTTTCGCTCTTCCCCCCTTAAAGGGATTACGCCCACGTAATCTACCATATGTTATTATTATTAAACTTTGGTTTAATCAGTCTGGGCAAACTGAAGCGTTTAGCTTCACTACCGTGTACTATACAATATGCTTTGGTCAAAGGGATCTTAACCATACCAATGGTTTAGTCTTTGCACCAAGGATTTCCATATGAGTTTATTTAAGTCATCATTAATTCGGTTCTAGCCTATTAGGCTTCAAGGCATTAATAGCCATTTTGCTATACTTACTAGGTATATTATCTCCTAGCTAGGGCCCACTAGCTTCTACTGCGCGACCCTGATACTCGGGTTATTCACCCTTCTTGTTATCCTTAATGTGCTATACATCACCTTCTTATCCGTCTATTATGGGAATAAGGTTTACTAAACAAATGTGGTATTCTTTCACCATGTTTGGGCTCAATGAGTTTAAGATTTATAACCAGCTCTCTGGTAATCTTCTGCACATGCTATTCGTGCTTCTACGATTATTCGTTAAGTTCCTCCGACTTATTTTATGGCGAGGTTAAGTCACCACTTAACTGTAGTGCTTCCTCTGTTGTCACTAGCTTTCTAAATTATACCAGTTCTTCTGGTTCAGTACAAGTGTTCTTTACTTGTATGACCTTGCATTTTCTATGCGTCGGTCCTAATAACTTTCTTAAGTCTCTTTTCACTCTTTATTCCACTGGAATTCACATCTTGTGATTATTAGTGTGTTTTACACTCTTCGTGCTCCTTTGGCCTTAGGCCGCACGGTCTGTTGTTAAGCTTGCTTAATTGGCTTGTGCCATGTTTGTGGTGAAAAGAAAGATTTACTACGGTTTACATTCTCCATATCCCTAGCCATCGCATTAGATCATTAGCTGCACAAGTGCAATACCAAAACACTCAGTCATACAGAGTGCAGAGGCGTAAACGCTTGACAGTAAGTCACTTATGTGATAGGAAAGAATATTTCTTCCTGTCATTTCATACTTATACTCCGTGTTGTTATCTCTCTACTACTCTCCTCATAGTGGTCGCTTGTTGCGCACCGTATTCTTACTCATTGTACAACATTGTTTTTACTGTTTCTGTTACTGTGGTAGTTCCTCTTTACTTATTGCCATTATCATTGGCACCATTTCCTTATGGTGTACATACACTAGAAGGTTCCTAGTTCATATGTATGACGGTTGTCGTAGTATACCGCAATACTATTATCTTCCCCATGTGGAGATATTTTGTTTCAACTTACGTTTTATGTGTAGGTTAGCTTACCTCACATTCTATCATCATTTATGATATAGTTTACCAAGTATCTTGGTTGACCAAGGATGAGGTAAATTCATCGGGTTATAAGCTCTCTTCAGCGTTGGTCATTCGTGGTGTTCAATGTGTACGCACATTGATTGTTTTTGACAATTATTGTTTTCCAGTGCTGAGCATTGGTTAAAGGCTCTAGCTGTACGGTTTTACTTTGTGTGTACATCACCGGGACATCCCAAGAAACTTCAAGGGCTTTCAGGTCCCGTTCTCTAATTGAAGAGTATTCTATCACTGATAAATGGAAGTTCTTGTAGAGAGGATTTATTTCCACTCATAGGTCTCATGACAAGGTTTACCATGTTGGTGTTTATACAATGGTTCACCACATGCTTGGGTGCATACGGAGTATGCTCACTCCTTAAGTCATAATGGTTTGGAAATCTCATTTCCTTATTCCATCGCCCCTTGGCAATATCTATATGCGTAGGCTTTTCTGTTATAATAGATGGAAGCCTTTCTAAGGGTTCACATCTTTACCACATTGGTGGTCTTTGGCTAACGAGGGGTACCTTCCCTTGGGTAACTCGTAGTGTCCAAGTGTGGACTAGGCCAATGTTGGCAATATCATGATTCTTATACCTCTGTGCTACCATTGCTACAGAAGGCATGAAGGTAATTAAAAGCTTGTCAACTGTATACTAGACTGATGCTCTAGTGACAGTGACACTGAGTTGGCCATTACTCTAAGCCACTCAGGATGTTGGGTTTGAATTGATGGTCCAGTTGTTGATTTCTTGTCGTATGAGACAATATCTCCTGCAAGTTTTGTTATAAAATGGTGTGGGTTATGCAACCGTTAAGGTTTACATAACGTAGTTGGTTGATGGCTTTTAAGCCGAATTGCTGCGAGCTATGCTCTTTGCAAGCTGCTTATACATGTTTCCACTTCTTCTATACCCCATAGGTGGGAGGTATTACTGGGCTCCATGGTAAGTCGTGACATCACGCTTCCGTTCATAGGAGGTCCTTTAGGCATTCTGGTGTTAATCAGTGCCTTTTGTAGTCTAGGGTATTTCCTGTTAAGTGAAATCCCTTCGGTGTCCTAACCGAGTGTTCGTTCTAGCTTTTGTGCTTTTATCATATCGCTGTTGTTCGACTGTTGCAATTTCAGACACCCTTCAAGGATTGCTCCTGGGTGTTGTTAGGTTATGCCGTTACATCCGGTTAATATTTATGATATGTTGTGTCTACTATACCACCTTGTGGTATTATATTTGAGCTATCCCTTTTAGGGTTGCAACGTCTCCCATTCTTGTGTAGTCCGTTTATACCTTCTCCTAGTGTTTAAGACTAGGTTTAATATCCTCTTCAATGATAGATTATACCTTGTGGTAATTTTGTGACCGCTCTTGGGAACTCGGTCCCATCTTTTGAGCATTATTGTGTTCACATTAGGAATTTTCCTTACTGTGTTCAGGCTGGGTATCGTCTCCCGTTGTCCGGTAATTGCTTGAATTATTCGAGACATATCCAATGTCTGTCCTTACCAGTCTGTGCTCCTTGCACTTTCTAGTTCTTATTCCTTATCTTCAGATGGATTCTCCGAGTTCCTTATACTAGGTTGTCTGAGGTGTTCAGCTGTTCTGATTTGAACTTACTGATGGTCCGTAGAACGGAGTTGACTACTTCCTGTGTGTCGCATACTATATGTATACATACGTGGGGTACCTTGTTGATACGTCACCACTTACCTAACTATATGTCAGGCCCGCAAGCTCCTTCGGAGTGCGGTCGTCCCACATCCCGTAACGGGTACTTGTAGTGTTCGTCACACGCCTAGGTGAAGTATTCTATTGTCAACTCCTCTTGTATCATTCTTTGATACTCACCGTAATTCTGTTGGTCTGGTCTAAAAATCCAAGGTTTTAAAAGAAGGTTTATGGTTTTGAAAGAAAACTTGGTTTGAAAATAACGGTTCGGTGTTAAAAGATGTTCTTCATGGCATAGCCATGTTGAGGTCTTGACCAAGTCCAGCTTCTTGCTGACTGGTATGTTCTAAATGCAGTGGTCAGGCTGTCAAGCCTTTCCATGGTTTCATTCTTCCAGTTTTTAGGATGTGTAATCCTGTAGTCGCTTCATTGCGGTCATAGTACATTACTATGTACTTGTGGTGTGTTAATGTTCCTCTACATATTCCTGCCCTTACTGCACTTGCCGTGGCAAGTGCGTGGTACTGTTGGTTTTTGGTTAAACCTATACCGGTCTTGGTATGGTTTCCACTTGTATTTAATAGCCTTTGTTGACTCTTCCCTTGATCGTATTGATCTATGTTTGGGATACTCGATCCTTTTAAGTAGCTTCTCATTGATCTTGACATGGTTGTCTTGGTCGGGGTACTTCTCCAATCCTTGGAGATCCCCATTTATTTAGTTTGTGTTTTTTTCCTTGTTGCTCGTTCCCACTGGTTTACCGTGGTGATTGATCCTTAGCTTGTCTAGGCACTATTCTTGTAGTTGTGTCAGATTCAATCTTGTGATTGTCCTTGTAGCCACTTGAACTTGTAGGCCAGGTATTGTAACCTTTTTGGCATTATGGTTTTTGGGGTTAGCCACTCCTGACTATGTCCTTAGTCAGCTAGCATACCGTTGGTGGTATTATTTAGTTATTACTGGCCCGTAGACTTGTGTCTCGGGTTTTGTTATTGTTCTTCCTTCCGCGCCGTTGCACGCTTAGTGCTCCTTTTCCTGCTGCTGATTGATTAGCCATGTTTCGCGACTGCTAGGCATGTCGCCCCATGCTGTTATAAGTTGTAGTCTCCTTATGGTTGGAGTGCTCATTCTACCGCCATTAAGTGCGGGTATTGTTGTTCAACCGGAATCCATTTCCGGGACTTCCAATTCTTGGTATCTACTGTGTCTCAAGCTCTTTCCTCTTATAGGATTATATCACTACTGCCAGATCGGGTTTTCCCGGGTATGAGAGGCCTTTCCTCCTCTCTGGCGTACTTCCTAAGTCATACAGTGGGGTTTGCGGAGGGCGGGTCTGGTATTGTAGGCATCCGGTACTCACCGGTAGTTCCTAACTAGCATATCTCTAATGCTAACACTCAGCCCTTAGCCCTAAGCTTCTAGTTTCTAACTCGGTATTCCTAAACTCAGTATTTCTAGTCATCAGAGTGATACTTCGCTCTGATACCACTTTTTGTAACACCCCTACCGCTAATACCGTCATTACCGTCCAATCTCCTTATACAATCAGATTCACGCAGCGGATACTTACATACTCAACGGTGGGTGATACACTGCCGCTAGTCACCCACGTGACTAACAAGGTTACTACTACTACATACAGCATCGGTCTGATGGACCGGAATATCCGAGTACTACACACTTACGATACATACTCCAATTACCCAATCAGATACTAGAACTTCCCATTCATTACAATACTCCATTTCATATAATGCTCCATAGGTTCGATACATTACAATACTATACACCGAGTTTACTAAGATCCTTATACAAATATAATACCTCTCCCAAATTCATATCTACAACTACCCATTCCTCACAAACTACTTACTTCCTAAGTACAAGGGTGTACCACTTAGTACACCTCTACATTCTACTTCTACTATCCGAATGTAGCCACCGGTCTCTTACCTTGACCATATCCGCTTCGGGTACCTGCACACTAAAAACGTTCCCCCTAGGGGGTCAGCTTTCGCTGCATATGATAACCGCATACCCCGCGTACTAGTGAGGGTACGCCGACCACTTGGTCGAATACATGTGATTGATTTCATTCAAACATACATGCATACATGCTCTTATACATAATATTACAATACATTACGCAAGGAATACATACATACACTTCAATACATACTCTTCAATACATACATGGTAAATCATACAAGCCATCAGATATATACTTACCTTTCCGAAATCCACAATACACAATACATGTACAGTACATACGCAATACATACACAATCCACCATACAAGTTAGCTCATGTTGGTCCACCCGGGTTAATCGGGTGGAGATTACTCTTTTACTCGTTCCACAGTACTTATGCATACATACTCATACTCATACATACTTACTTACTTACTCTTACTCATGTTAAGTCGTCGGGACCTCCGGCCCGGGGACTACTCCCGTCCCACCACCGGGATTTACTTGACTCACCAATCCGGGATGCTACCCATTTAAGGGGTTTGGGCCGCGGACCAGTTTAAGAGTCAGGAATCGGATCTAACCTCTTGTGTCTCCTCATCCTCATGCGTGGCCGAAGCTATATCGGACTTCTACTCATTCAAATTTACTCACTTAAGTTAGGAGTTAGATAGTTAGGAATTTAGTAGAAGTCAACATCCAAGCCACATACACATTGCATTGTTCATATACACACCCATACAAAATACAATACAATATACAAGTACATTATGAGATACAAATACACTTCATCATCATTCATATATTTCATGAATTATACAACTATTGTTCAAGACAAATATCAAGAACAATGTAAGCAAGCACAAGTAGGTGCAATATAGTCCGATTCATGCATTTATCTTATTAGGTGATCAAATAAGCACACAAATCGGGGTAACCAGATTAGGATACAGGGCATGAAGAAATCATACCGTTCACCATTGTACTTGTATCCGACGTTCCTCCGGTGTTCACAATTCAAGTCCTAACATACACATACAATTGGGTGGTTAATTACCCTTACTTTACCTTACTAATCACTTACTAACATTTCCTGTTTTATACTTACTAATTCATTGTTGTTCAAATACTTATACTTAAGTTACCTACTTACAATTATTTTCTAAGCTTGTTTATGGCCTTAGTAACCTTTAAACATCATTATTATGTCTTAATCATCTTATAATATCATTACCCATCATTACCCATCCTTACCTAAGCTTAGAAACACATTCTGTAGGATTTCTGTGTTGGTCCGGGTTGGTGTCCGGGTTTACAAACCCGGACCAACTCGTTTGAACTACATACGGGTGAAATTCTTGCTGGGTCCAGGTTTCCTTCCTAGTATGCAAACCCGGACCACATGGGTATATACTCTCGGGTGATTTTTTTGCATCGTCCGGGTTTGTGTGCTACTTTGCAAACCCGGACCATCTGTTTTGGTAACTTACGGGTGTATTTTTGGGGTGGTCCGGGTTAGTGTCTTGGTTTGTAAACCCGGACCATCCCTTGTAAAAACTTTCTGTCGTGTTTTCATGCTAGTCCGGGTTTGTGTGCTGGTTTGCAAACCCGAACTAGTTACAGTATTGCAATTTATATAAGTTTTTGAACTTGTTTCAATTCCAAACTTCTTCCAATCTCTCCCCCAATATTCCTACATATAATCTAGCATATTTTAGCATTGATTAAGCACTTTAAACTAGCCTAATCCACTCTATAAAAATCTGTTACATTTATACACTCACTGTAAGTTTTTCTTCTCTGTTACTATTTTTCCTTCTCCAAGAATTGCTACAGACTTTCCCATTCTTCTTCTCACTAACTCAATGATTCTCAATCTATCCTTACTTAGTTAAACAACTCCCAATACACCATTTACAACTCTACCCAACTACACTCTTTCTTCCTGTTACATACCAAAGCGAAATCTCTTATTCTTTCCTTCTCAGTACAACAGCTTTGTTCTTTCTTTCTAACACACTCAAGTCTCTAAATTCCTAAACGAATTTTGACAGAGGTTCCCCACATTTCTAAATGTTCTCACCACATAATTTTGCACACTCCATACATTCATAACCTGTTCAACATATACATTATTCTCCCACCACATACTAATACTCACTGCACACTTACCATTTACACTTAACAACTTATTTACTTGTTTTCAAAGGCTCCAAACTACAATTACCATTCACATTAATATACCCATACTCTTCCTACTGTTACGGTGATGTCTATACCATTGTTAAAACAACATACTTATACGCATACATACATCAAAACTGTACAGAGACTTCTCTTTACCTTGGGTTTCCTTGATTCCTTTTTCTTTCCCTCCTTCTCCTTTCTTGCTCCTCTCTCCTTCTTTGTTTTCTTGGTTTATTTAAGCCAAGCTACACCATGTAACCAAGCACACACATACACACCGAAACTAGTGAATTTTCTATCTCACGTATTAAACCCTAACTTTGTGAGAAACCATTTAAACCACTTAGTAGGTCTTACCTTGAGCTTCTAATGGAGTTTTTGAGTAGCAAATGACAAGGCTTCAACTCCTCTTTGAAATGCCAAAATCGGCTGAGAATGGAATAGTGGTGTTCTACGTGAGTTTTGACTTTTGCAAGGAACAATGGAAAAGAGTGAAGCTTTGGTCTCTTTCTTACCTTAGAACATGGAGAAGAAGATAGATCTTAAAATGGTGCTCTTCAAGCTCTAAAATGATTATACCCTCAAAAATAAAGTTGGAGGTTTTAGATTTTTGAAGGGTGTAGAATAATCTCCTCAGCGATATGAATCCAACCACGGTATAATTTTTGTAGCATTTGGTGGTGGTTTAGGCTTTCAAAAATGGAGAGAAAGTGGGCTGTTTGTGAATGGCTCTCAAATCGCCATTACAGTCGCATGAAGAAGAAGAAAGAAACGGAGAGGGGTGTGGGTGTTCTGTACGTGAGTGAGAGAAATGTGAGGGGTGAGAGAGAGTTTTACTTTTTGACTTTTTATTTTGTTTGTCTCTTGTACATAGAAGGGAATTAAGAGAGGGGGCATGGGTTATTAATTAACCGGCTGCACACACTCCTCACATGGGGTTTTAAAATGTTAATTGCAATAGTGGACACACTTATTTATTTTATTTACACTTTTACCCCACAACTTCCCGTTTTTGACAGTTTTTACTATTTTCTCGTTTTACTGATTTTATTGGTTCTAGGCCTTCACTATTATTTATTAATGACAATTTAGTTGACCGAAACTATTACGAGTCTATTTGACCCGCTTAAAGTCGTGTTTTCCCGGTTACCTTGAAACACGCGCTTTAAGTTTCGATTATGGTTTTAATCCATTTTATGGATCCGTTTTCTTCGGGAGTTGTTCCCATATAATATTTAGGTCTTATTAATCCCTTAGTATCCATATAATACACTAACCATGTCTCATACCTCCCATGGTTATTTAACGCTTATTTAGCGTTTTTCGCTTTTTAAGCATTTCTTCATTTCTTTTGGACTTATTTTTCCTTACCAATATTACTTAGGCATCATTAGACCCTTTAAATACGTATTAGATTAATTTTAATCCCTATATTTAAGTTCGGGGTATTTCAATCTACCCCCCTTAAGAACTTTGTCCTCAAAGTTGTTCGAGGTTATAGGATTACTATACTTACTCATTTATACTTGCCTAATACCAAAGCCATACATTCCTCCTCCTTACAATTCCTAGATTCGTTACTCAAGGTTTCTCCTTTCCATACCATACCAATGTTCAATAATTACCCCAATCCATATTACTATCAACCATCCGGTTCCTCATTACAAACTTTATACATACATACAGTGCAAAGCTATCCCCAAAGCAATGCAATACACATCACAATCCCGTAGGCACTCAGGTCATCTCGACACAGGACTCCTCTATGTCCTGTTGCCCTTGGAATAATATAACATGCTACAGTACTATCTTCTCCGATATAACTTCCAACAATTACTCACTCTCCAGTCTAAGAATATCTTTTACAACTACTAATTAGAAATCTTTCTAAAGCATACAACTCCAAATTCCAATTTGTATTCATTACTTCTATCCTAGGTGTGATTCTTGTGACCACTAAAGGGGAGCTTCAAAATTATTCGACCCTGATGTGATCAGCATCAGTGTTGAACTATCTTTCCACCCCAATTTGTGTTCGGTTTCCCTTGATCTGATCAGGATCAAGTTCGACTTCCCACATCAGTTTCAAACAACCAAATAATTTGATTATGTCCATTATCTATCTTTTACTCTTCTAGTCATTAATACAAATTCATACAACTCCCAGGGATGGAATTTAATCCATCAATCATCCTCACTCTACTTCCCAAATGCTTTACTCCGTGGTTCAATACCTAATTGCTCATTTCATCAACCTCTTCACTACTTCCATCCGTTACTCACCATCATCTCCAATATTCTAACTAAGTAATACTATACCTATGAGATTTAGTTGTCTTCAATTTGCTTCAAATAATTTACCTAGGTATACACTACCCCTAGACTTCATACATCTACTACTCTCATTCATTTCGTACTACTTCTTCAAAGGCTACAATACTTGTGGAGCTCCGTCCACTACTCATTACTTTTCTTTTACTAGTACTCGTACATTTGTGTTACAAGATGGGTATATTCCTCCTATGGTATTTGCATGTCTAATGCCTAGTTACCATAATTACAATATGAATGAGTATTTATGTTTATTTAATATAGTATCAATCATCAATTTGATTCTCATTGTGCTATGCACATTACGGTTTATGTGTTTTATTCACAAAACTTACATTAAGCGGTTTTCGCTCTACCCCCCTTAAAAGGGATTACGCCCACGTAATCTACCATATGTTATTATTATTAAACTTTGGTTTAATCAGTCTGGGCAAACTGAAGCGTTTAGCTTCACTACCGTGTACTATACAATATGCTTTGGTCAAAGGGATCTTAACCATACCAATGGTTTAGTCTTTGCACCAAGGATTTCCATATGAGTTTATTTAACTCATCATTAATTCGGTTCTAGCCTATTAGGCTTCATGGCATTAATAGCCATTTTGCTATACTTACTAGGTATATTATCTCCTAGCTAGGGCCCACTAGCTTCTGCTGCGCGACCCTGATACTCGGGTTATTCACCCTTCTTGTTATCCTTAATGTGCTATACATCACCTTCTTATCCGTCTATTTTGGGAATAAGGTTTACTAAACAAATGTGGTATTCTTTCACCATGTTTGGGCTCAATGAGTTTAAGATTTATAACCAGCTCTCTGGTAATCTTCTGCACATGCTATTCGTGCTTCTACGATTATTCGTTAAGTTCCTCCATTATTTTATGGCGAGGTTAAGTCACCACTTAACTGTAGTGCTTCCTCTGTTGTCACTAGCTTCTAAATTATACAGTTCTTCTGGTTCAGTACAAGTGTTCTTTACTTGTATGACCTTGCATTTTCTATGCGTCGGTCCTAATAACTTTCTTAAGTCTCTTTTCACTCTTTATTCCACTGGAATTCACATCTTGTGATTATTAGTGTGTTTTACACTCTTCGTGCTCCTTTGGCCTTAGGCCGCACGGTCTGTTGTTAAGCTTGCTTAATTGGCTTGTGCCATGTTTGTGGTGAAAAGAAAGATTTACTACGGTTTACATTCTCCATATCCCTAGCCATCGCATTAGATCATTAGCTGCACAAGTGCAATACCAAAACACTCAGTCATACAGAGTGCAGAGGCGTAAACGCTTGACAGTAAGTCACTTATGTGATAGGAAAGAATATTTCTTCCTGTCATTTCATACTTATACTCCGTGTTGTTATCTACTACTTCCTCATAGTGGTCGCTTGTTGCGCACCGTATTCTTACTCATTGTACAACATTGTTTTTACTGTTTCTGTTACTGTGGTAGTTCCTCTTTACTTATTGCCATTATCATTGGCACCATTTCCTTATGGTGTACATACACTAGAAGGTTCCTAGTTCATATGTATGACGGTTGTCGTAGTATACCGCAATACTATTATCTTCCCCATGTGGAGATATTTTGTTTCAACTTACGTTTTATGTGTAGGTTAGCTTACCTCACATTCTATCATCATTTATGATATAGTTTACCAAGTATCTTGGTTGACCAAGGATGAGGAATTCATCGGGTTATAAGCTCTCTTCAGCGTTGGTCATTCGTGGTGTTCAATGTGTACGCACATTGATTGTTTTTGACAATTATTGTGTTTCCAGTGCTGAGCATTGGTTAAAGGCTCTAGCTGTACGATTTTACTTGTGTGTACATCACCGGGACATCCCAAGAAACTTCAAGGGCTTTTAGGTCCCGTTCTCTAATTGAAGAGTATTCTATCACTGATAAATGGAAGTTCTTGTAGAGAGGATTTATTTCCACTCATAGGTCTCATGACAAGGTTTACCATGTTGGTGTTTATACAATGGTTCACCACATGCTTGGGTGCATACGGAGTATGCTCACTCCTTAAGTCATAATGGTTTGGAAATCTCATTTCCTTATTCCATCGCCCCTTGGCAATATCTATATGCGTAGGCTTTCTGTTATAATAGATGGAAGCCTTTCTAAGGGTTCACATCTTTACCACATTGGTGGTCTTTGGCTAACGAGGGGTACCTACCCTTGGGTATCTCGTAGTGTCCAAGTGTGGACTAGGCCAATGTTGGCAATATCATGATTCTTATGCCTCTGTGCTACCATTGCTACAGAAGGCATGAAGGTAATCAAAAGCTTGTCAACTGTATACTAGACTGATGCTCTAGTGACAGTGACACTGAGTTGGCCATTACTCTAAGCCACTCAGGATGTTGGGTTTGAATTGATGGTCCAGTTGTTGATTTCTTGTCGTATGAGACAATATCTCCTGCAAGTTTTGTTATAAAATGGTGTGGGTTATGCAACCGTTAAGGTTTACATAACGTAGTTGGTTGATGGCTTTTAAGCCGATTGCTGCGAGCTATGCTCTTTGCAAGCTGCTTATACATGTTTCCACTTCTTCTATACCCCATAGGTGGGTATTACTGGGCTCCATGGTAAGTCGTGACATCACGCTTCCGTTCATAGGAGGTCCTTTAGGCATTCTGGTGTTAATCAGTGCCTTTTGTAGTCTAGGGTATTTCCTGTTAAGTGAAATCCCTTCGGTGTCCTAACCGAGTGTTCGTTCTAGCTTTTGTGCTTTTATCATATCGCTGTTGTTCGACTGTTGCAATTTCAGACACCCTTCAAGGATTGCTCCTGGGTGTTGTTAGGTTATGCCGTTACATCCGGTTAATATTTATGATATGTTGTGTCTACTATACCACCTTGTGGTATTATATTTGAGCTATCCCTTTTAGGGTTGCAACGTCTCCCATTCTTGGGTAGTCCGTTTATACCTTCTCCTAGTGTTTAAGACTAGGTTTAATATCCTCTTCAATGATAGATTATACCTTGTGGTAATTTTGTGACCGCTCTTGGGAACTCGGTCCCATCTTTGAGCATTATTGTGTTCACATTAGGAATTTTCCTTACTGTGTTCAGGCTGGGTATCGTCTCCCGTTGTCCGGTAATTGCTTGAATTATTCGAGACATATCCAATGTTTGTCCTTACCAGTATGTGCTCCTTGCACTTTCTAGTTCTTATTCCTTATCTTCAGATGGATTCTCCGAGTTCCTTATACTAGGTTGTCTGAGGTGTTCAGCTGTTCTGATTTGAACTTACTGATGGTCCGTAGAACGGAGTTGACTACTTCCCGTGTGTCGCATACTACATGTATACATACGTGGGGTACCTTGTTGATACGTCACCACTTACCTAACTATATGTCAGGCCCGCAAGCTCCTTCGGAGTGCGGTCGTCCCACATCCCGTAACGGGTACACTTGTAGTGTTCGTCACACGCCTAGGTGAAGTATTCTATTGTCAACTCCTCTTGTATCATTCTTTGATACTCACCGTAATTCTGTTGGTCTGGTCTAAAAATCCAAGGTTTTAAAAGAAGGTTTATGGTTTTGAAAGAAAACTTGGTTTGAAAATAACGGTTCGGTGTTAAAAGATGTTCTTCATGGCATAGCCATGTTGAGGTCTTGACCAAGTCCAGCTTCTTGCTGACTGGTATGTTCTAAATGCAGTGGTCAGGCTGTCAAGCCTTTCCATGGTTTCATTCTTCCAGTTTTTAGGATGTGTAATCCTGTAGTCGCTTCATTGCGGTCATAGTACATTACTATGTACTTGTGGTGTGTTAATGTTCCTCTACATATTCCTGCCCTTACTGCACTTGCCGTGGCAAGTGCGTGGTACTGTTGGTTTTTGGTTAACCTATACCGGTCTTGGTATGGTTTCCACTTGTATTTAATAGCCTTGTTGACTCTTCCCTTGATCGTATTGATCTATGTTTGGGATACTCGATCCTTTTAAGTAGCTTCTCATTGATCTTGACATGGTTGTCTTGGTCGGGGTACTTCTCCAATCCTTGGAGATCCCCATTTATTTAGTTTTGTGTTTTTCCTTGTTGCTCGTTCCCACTGGTTTACCGTGGTGATTGATCCTTAGCTTGTCTAGGCACTATTCTTGTAGTTGTGTCAGATTAATCTTGTGATTGTCCTTGTAGCCACTTGAACTTGTAGGCCAGGTATTGTAACCTTTTTGGCATTATGGTTTTTGGGTTAGCCACTCCTGACTATGTCCTTAGTCAGCTAGCATACCGTTGGTGGTATTATTTAGTTATACTGGCCCGTAGACTTGTGTCTCGGGTTTTGTTATTGTTCTTCCTTCCGCGCCGTTGCACGCTTAGTGCTCCTTTTCCTGCTGCTGATTGATTAGCCAGGTTTCGCGACTGCTAGGCATGTCACCCCATGCTGTTATAAGTTGTAGTCTCCTTATGGTTGGAGTGCTCATTCTACCCCGCCATTAAGTGCGGGTATTGTTGTTCAACCGGAATCCATTTCCGGGACTTCCAATTCTTGGTATCTACTGTGTCTCAAGCTCTTTCCTCTTATAGGATTATCTCACTACTGCCAGATCGGGTTTTCCCGGGTATGAGAGGCCTTTCCTCCTCTCTGCGTACTTCCTAAGTCATACAGTGGGGTTTGCGGAGGGCGGGTCTGGTATTGTAGGCATCCGGTACTCACCGGTAGTTCCTAACTAGCATATCTCTAATGCTAACACTCAGCCCTTAGCCCTAAGCTTCTAGTTCCTAACTCGGTATTCCTAAACTCAGTATTTCTAGTCATCAGAGTGATACTTCGCTCTGATACTTCTCATACCACTTTTTGTAACACCCCTACCGCTAATACCGTCATTACCGTCCAATCTCCTTATACAATCCAGATTCACGCAGCGGATACTTACATACTCAACGGTGGGTGATACACTGCCGTTAGTCACCCACGTGACTAACAAGGTTACTACTACTACATACAGCATCGGTCTGATGGACCGGAATATCCGAGTACTACACACTTACGATACATACTCCAATTACCCAATCAGATACTAGAACTTCCCATTCATTACAATACTCCATTTCATATAATGCTCCATAGGTTCGATACATTACAATACTATACACCGAGTTTACTAAGATCCTTATACAAATATAATACCTCTCCCAAATTCATATCTACAACTACCCATTCCTCACAAACTACTTACTTCCTAAGTACAAGGGTGTACCACTTAGTACACCTCTACATTCTACTTCTACTATCCGAATGTAGCCACCGGTCTCTTACCTTGACCATATCCGCTTCGGGTACCTGCACACTAAAAACGTTCCCCCTAGGGGGTCAGCTTTCGCTGCATATGATAACCGCATACCCCGCATACTAGTGAGGGTACGCCGACCACTTGGTCGAATACATGTGATTGATTTCATTCAAACATACATGCATACATGCTCTTATACATAATATTACAATACATTACGCAAGGATACATACATACTACACTTCAATACATACTCTTCAATACATACTGGTAAATCATACAGCCATCAGATATATACTTACCTTTCGAAATCCACAATACACAATACAGTACAGTACATACGCAATACAACACAATCCACCATACAAGTTAGCTCTTGTTGGTCCACCCGGGTTAATCGGGTGTGGAGATTACTCTTTTACTCGTTCCACAGTACTTATGCATACATACTCATACTCATACATACTTACTTACTTACTCTTACTCATGTTAAGTCGTCGGGACCTCGGCCCGGGGACTACTCCGTCCCACCACCGGGATTTACTTGACTCACCAATCCGGGATGCTACCCATTTAAGGGGTTTGGGCCGCGGACCAGTTTAAGAGTCAGGAATCGGATCTAACCTCTTGTGTCTCCTCATCCTCATGCGTGGCCGAAGCTATATCGGACTTCTACTCATTCAAATTTACTCACTTAAGTTAGGAGTAGATAGTTAGGAATTTAGTAGAAGTCAACATCCAAGCCACATACACATTGCATTGTTCATATATACACCCATACAAAATACAATACAATATACAAGTACACTACGAGATACAAATACACTTCATCATCATTCATATATTTCATGAATTATACAAACTATTGTTCAAGACAATATCAAGAACAATGTAAGCAAGCACAAGTAGGTGCAATATAGTCCGATTCATGCATTTATCTTATTAGGTGATCAAATAAGCACACAAATCGGGGTAACCAGATTAGGATACAGGGCATGAAGAAATCATACCGTTCACCATTGTACTTGTGTCCGACGTTCCTCCGGTGTTCACAATTCAAGTCCTAACATACACATACAATTGGGTGGTTAATTACCCTTACTTTACCTTACTAACATTTCCTGTTTATACTTACTAATTCATTGTTGTTCAAATACTTATACTTAAGTTACCTACTTACAATTATTTTCTAAGCTTGTTTATGGCCTTAGTAACCTTTAAACATCATTAATTATGTCTTAATCATCTTATAATATCATTACCATCATTACCCATCCTTACCAAGCTTAGAAACACATTCTGTAGGATTTCTGTGTTGGTCCGGGTGGTGTCCGGGTTTACAAACCCGGACCAACTCGTTTGAACTACATACGGGAAATTCTTGCTGGGTCCAGGTTTCCTTCTAGTATGCAACCCGGACCCATGGGTATATACTCTCGGGTGATTTTTTTTGCATCGTCCGGGTTTGTGTGTGCTACTTTGCAAACCCGGACCATCTGTTTTGGTAACTTACGGGTGTATTTTTGGGGTGGTCCGGGTTAGTGTCTGGTTTGTAAACCCGGACCATCCCTTGTAAAAACTTTCTGTCGTGTTTTCATGCTAGTCCGGGTTTGTGTGCTGGTTTGCAAACCTGAACTAGTTACAGTATTGCAATTATATAAGTTTTTGAACTTGTTTCAATTCCAAAATTCTTCCAATCTCTCCCCCAATATTCCTACATATAATCTAGCATATTTAGCATTGATTAAGCACTTTAACTAGCCTAATCCATCTATAAAAATCTGTTACATTTATACACTCACGGTAAGTTTTTCTTCTCTATTACTATTTTTCCTTCTCCAAGAATTGCTACAGACTTTCCCGTTCTTCTTCTCACTAACTCAATGATTCCCAATCTATCCTTACTTAGTTAAACAACTCCCAATACACCATTACAACTCTACCCAACTACACTCTTTCTTCCTGTTACATACCAAAGCGAAATCTCTTATTCTTTCCTTCTCAGTACAACAGCTTTGTTCTTTCTTCTAACACACTCAAGTCTCTAAATTCCTAAACGAATTTTGACAGAGGTTCCCCACATTTCTAAATGTTCTCACCACATAATTTTGCACACTCCATACATTCATAACCTGTTCAACATATACAGTATTCTCCCACCACATACTAATACTCACTGCACACTTACCATTTACACTTAACAACTTATTTACTTGTTTTCAAAGGCTTCAAACTACAATTACCATTCACATTAATATACCCATACTCTTCCTACTGTTACGGTGATGTCTATACCATTGTTAAAACAACATACTTATACGCATACATACATCAAAACTGTACAGAGACTTCTCTTTACCTTGGGTTTCCTTGATTCCTTTTTCTTTCCCTCCTTCTCCTTTCTTGCTCCTCTCTCCTTCTTTGTTTTCTTGGTTTATTTAAGCCAAGCTACACCATGTAACCAAGCACACACATACACACCGAAACTAGTGAATTTTCTATCTCACGTATTAAACCATAACTTTGTGAAACCATTTAAACCACTTAGTAGGTCTTACCTTGAGCTTCTAATGGAGTTTTGAGTAGCAAATGACAAGGCTTCAACTCCTCTTTGAAATGCCAAAATCGGCTGAGAATGGAATAGTGGTGTTCTACGTGAGTTTTGACTTTTACAAGGAACAATGAAAAGAGTGAAGCTTTGGTCTCTTTCTTACCTTAGAACATGGAGAAGAATATAGATCTTAAAATGGTGCTCTTCAAGCTCTAAAATGATTATACCCTCAAAAATAAAGTTGGAGGTTTTAGATTTTTGAAGGGTGTAGAATAATCTCCTCAGCGATACGAATGCAACGGTATAATTTTTAGCATTTGGTGGTGGTTTAGGCTTTCAAAAATGGAGAGAAAGTGGGCTGTTTGTGAATGGCTCTCAAATCGACATTACAGTCGCATGAAGAAGAAGAAAGAAACAGAGAGGAGTGTGGGTGTTCTGTACGTGAGTGAGAGAAATGTGAGGGGTGAGAGAGAGTTTTACTTTTTGACTTTTTTTTATTTGTTTGTCTCTTGTACATAGAAGGGAATTAAGAGAGGGGGCATGGGTTATTAATTAACCGGCTGCACACACTCCTCACATGGGGTTTTAAAATGTAATTGTAATAGTGGACACACTTATTTATTTTATTTACACTTTTACCCCACAACTTCCCGTTTTTGACAGTTTTTACTATTTCTCGTTTACTGATTTTATTGGTTCTAGGCCTTCACTATTATTTATTAATGACAATTTAGTTGACCGAAACTATTACGAGTCTATTTGACCCGCTTAAAGTCGTGTTTTCCCGGTTACCTTGAAACACACGCTTTAAGGTTCGATTATGGTTTTAATCCATTTTATGGATCCGTTTTCTTCGGGAGTTGTTCCCATATAATATTTAGGTCTTATTAATCCCTTAGAATCCATATAATACACTAACGAGGTCTCATACCTCCCATGGTTATTTAACGCTTATTTAGCGTTTTTTGCTTTTTGAGCATTTCTTCATTTCTTTTGGACTTATTTTTCCTTACCAATATTACTTAGGCGTCATTAGGCCCTTAAATACGTATTAGATTAATTTAATCCCTATATTTAAGTTTGGGGTATTTCACCGTTAGTTAACTAAACTAGGATACGTAAGAGAGCGGTACCGGTTATAACGTTTCAACTTAAGGAAACGTTCTAACCACGACTATGTTTGAGCTACTTGTGGTTTGTGTTGTTAAGATAAGTCTCATCTCCCTTGTGTGTCTAACTGGACCTAAACACCTACTTGTGAATTAATGTATTAAGTTCCAATAATGGGACTTCTAACAAGTGTTAGCCGGGGAGTGAGGAGTCCAGTCGTTCCGGCCACACGTGTGAGTATGGGGGTCGATATCTATATCAGGTTCGACTCTCTCCGTATGTTATGGTTGTTTTCCTTCTTGGTTTCCAATCAGCTTTAGCTTAACCAAGGCTATTCTACTGACTCACGTCGGGCCAGGGGGCATACTATGTACAGTGTGCTTAGATCACTATATCCGACGCACCTTGGGATTAAGTTATTCGTTCATCTAACAGGACGGTAACGAGTTATGTAACGAGCTTAGCATGAGTTTGACATCATTGTCTAGGCTCTCCAAGTGGACTAACTATGTTCGGTCCGGTTCCTAAAGAGAATTGTTCCCGTTATGTTATGCGTTAATGTTTGTGATACAATTCTTATTGCCATATTATGTAAATTGTATGTTTAAAAATCAATGCCATGTTATCATGACAATTGGTTGCATGTATCCCAGTAGCCGACGGGCTGCACGTTAGCCATAGCAGCCATGGGTTGCTGAGCCCCTTTGGGGCACCATATATTTTTTTTTGCAGGATGAGGATCGAGAAAGCAGAGTTGCTCTAGATCTAGGCGTTATGAAATACTTTTGATGGTTTTGGATGTTGGACCCGAGATGCGCCTGTGCACCCGTGGTGATATATTTTGGATTGACAGTTATATAGTTATGGTGTAATTAATACTCGGTATGGTTGGTGTATTTATTTTTTAGTACTATGCTCGGGAGTCTGTGCATCAGACTTATACGAATGTATGTATTCTGCCTTGTTAGCCACATGGGTGGCTAACGGCGTGTAACACCTGCTCGTTTAGTTATCGGTATGTTATTATTTTCCGTTGCAGTTTTTGTTTTATCGTTAAGTTTACAGTAGGGGAGTTATACCATCATAAACCATAACTTTTAAATCATATAGTATGTATACTATATAGTTTCAATTTTCCGAAAATAAGGAACATACCCTATGGTTCTGTTTTTCTTTATTTTAACCCTCAACTCTTCATATTTATACTTTTACCACAAATTTTATAATATTTTACATAACTTATATTATATCATCCTAACATTATAATAGTTATAACATATGGTTTATTATGTTATTTTCTCCTTATTACCGAACAGGCTGTTTGGTATATCTTTTTCCAGCAACATTGTTTTCTATATTTACACAATAGCCACATACATTATCATAAGTTATACATATAGGTTATATTATATGGTTTTAATTTTATTATTGATATAACCTATAGTTTCTTGTTATTTATTTCCGCACAACCCACTTATGTTTTTGAAATCCTTTTTCCACCCAAAATCTTTTTCCTTATTTACATTTTGACCCCATTCTTTATAATATACTTTATATATGTCACATAACCATATATTATACACCTTTATTAATATAACCATTTATATAACTCCAAAAATTCCCAAACTTATATTTGGATATAAATCAATATATTAACCAATATTACCTTAACTTTTCGGTAATTACATCCTATACCCCAAAAGTTTTATAAATTCAACATTCATCTATAATGTTACTCTAAGTTCATAAATTAATTATTTATGACATTAAATTTGGTCAAACCTCCTAATATGGTCTATATTGACCTATGGACTTTCAGTTTGACCAGAAGTTTGTATATTTACAATTTGACCCCCATAGTTTTTAGAAATTACATTTTTGTCTTAAAACTTTATTAAATCTTATAGAATTCATAAAATAAGGTTTTAATACCTAATTTTCGGCTATAACCTATAGTTAGCCCTTAAACTTATTTTAATTACCGAAAATTCCCATAATGTTTCCGATAATGTTATTTACCATCTTAAATTTATTTTAAACTTAGTAAACATAAATTAAATGGCCTAAAAATACATGGCCTTATTACAATAATTTGCATAGAATTAAATTACACATAATGTCTCAAATGACATAATATTGTTACGGTAGATCTTTGCCCATATATTTTTATAAATTATGTTTTTGACCCCTAATTTACTTCCATGACCTTATAGGTCATTATACACTATATTAACTAACTAAAAATGTTATAAGGTATTTTATTACATAACTAAGTGTAACACCCCATCCAAAGCCTATCGTGGTTATCGCAATCTGAACACTTAATCGTATACGTCGCAGCGGAAATAAACAACACCTGGACCTTGCCATGGTCTGATCGTTAGAATATACCGGCTTAAATACTTACAATACTTATCCAAAAATACTTATCCAACTTAAACATCAACATTCACAATCCCACAACCAACCGAGTACTAGTATCTCAAAGTAATCTCAAACTTACAACAGTTTAATGTAAACAGTCGGGTGCACAAGCGCAACCCGAACTCAAAATAAATGTCCCAACCTAAGACTAACCGCTCCTACTCTCGTAGTGCGTCCTCATCGGCCTCTTACCTGCAAGTGTAAAAATAGCCCCCGAGGGGGTCAGCACGAATGCTGGTACACCTCTCATGGCCCCCGAGCTAACGGGGCTACGACGACTAATTGTCGATAGCATGGAAATTGATTACATACACAAGCATAATATGAAGTGCAATAACAATAACCACAGATGAACATATATAGTTCACAAACAATGAACGACTCAAGCGTTCCCTTATCAAGTGGGTTAGTAACCCCCTCCTTAGTCCTCATTTCCTTAATCTCAGTTCCTTACCTTACCTTAATCTTAATCTCAATCTTAATCTTAAACTCAGTATACAAACCTTTCCTGGAAGGGATTGGTTGTAGCTTAATTCGAACCTGGGATTTAGGTGATCCCACCGCACCATCTTAATGCCACCTACTCTGGACGGGAGTCCAGCGTAGCTGAGCCGGCAACCGGCCCTAGGCTACAAGTCCGAAGACAAGTCCTTAAGCGGAGGGCGGATCTGATTCAGATACCGTCCCCCTTTTTCCTTAGCATGCATGACCGGAGATCGGTCCCGGGTTTCCTCACTCAACTTCCAGTTAGTAGACATCTTAAACACCTTGTGCTAGCTAAGCCTTAACGGGCATTAACCAACAACCATCAAACTTAATTCTTATTCTTAACTCAGTAAGTACTAAACTTGGTAGTAGCAATCTCAAGTCTCGCGGGTTAGTGTAAATATAACACAATCACAACGAGAACAATATAACCGTTGCATGCTTTATCTTGTTTTAGTCGTAGCAAATAAACAGATAGCACACAAGCCGAGGGACACCTCGTTAGCAAGCAGGTCATAAGAAGGATTGTACCGTTCACCGTCGATCGTTGTTTGTTTAACCTTCTTCTGGGTCCCAATTCACAAACCTAAAAATTCATTCATTTTTAGGTTATTAGTTATTTGCACCTTACTTACTCACTTAGTCCCTAAGGACTTCCATTCAATAACTCTCAAGTCTTTATCACTTAGTCTTACAAACTTAACTTTAAACATTAAAACTTATACTTAATCTTAACTTAATTCCTTAAGTTCTTAGGGTCCCAATCATTACTACCCTACCAAGGGCATACCTCATTACCCATTACCATTTTTAGAAATTTGAAATTTATTTTTTTATTTTTAGGCTCAAACGGCTTACCGGACCGGACTTGTCAAGTCCGGTCATTCCAGTACCTTTTTACCGTTGGAAATTCACTCCGACCGGACTTACAAGTCCGGTCTATGTCCGGTCGATTCCAGAGACTTATAACCGTACAAAATTCATGCCGACCGGACTTGGCAAGTCCGGTCCCATGTCCGGTCCATTCCAGAAAACATTTTCCCTCACAAAAACACAAGCCCGACCGGACTTGTAGTCGTCCCAAGTCCGTCGATCCCAAGTCCGGTCAAAATTTTCCGGTAGTGTAACAGAGCCCGACCGACCTTGCAAGTCCGGTCCTATGTCGGTCGGCTCCAAAAACTTGTTTCTAAATTCTTTTTCAACTCCAAACTTCTCCTCATATATCTTAACATGTCATAACCTCATTTGGGCACCTCAAATACCCTTTAAGCCCTCCTTAAAATACCTTAAATCATCCACCAAGATCCACCTTAATCATTATACATTTTCCTTGTAATAATGCTAACACTTGTAATGCCTTCCTCTAGGTTCCTAGGTGGTGGTTCATACCTAATGTAACCACTATGCCGAATGTTCTCTTCACCACTATAACATCATCTCCCAAGCATCTCTCACTATCTAGAACTCTTTTAAACATTTACTTAAAGTTCCTTATCAAGTCTAACTTCCATCATCATCACATTATCTCCTTCCTAGTTGTGCACCAACATTTGCCTAAGTCCTAAATACTCAAATACATTCTCTTGATTCCTAAATCTTCCATGGTGATACCTAAGTCATTATAAATCATTAAAACACCTTACTTCACCCTTTTCATCAAGACAACCTATAGAACATTCCTAGCACTTCCTTAGTCATTAATTCCCTTAGGATATCTTAAACACTTAAACTCTCCTTTAAATTTTGCCATGGGTTCTCTAGTATATAGTACTTCCTAACACATGGTTTTTCTTCAACAAACAACCACATCACCCAAATTCTCACCACAACAACTTAACACCCAATTTTCACCAAAACCACACCACATCATCATATAGTGCTTAAACTTGAAATGCTTGGCACTTAGGCCCTTAAATGACAATAATCTTAATCACTGAATTTCCACATATATATGCCTTCAACCTGCGAATACACTCAACAAGGCTCCCATTGAAATAAAATGCTTCTTGTACTTCACCTTTATATTCTTAAACTATCTCTTTCTCATTTGCTCCTTAGTCACAAGTTCACAAGAATAGTCATTGTTTTTCCTAGGTTTATAGCACCTTCCCAATATAATCTCTACACTAAACTCATCATATACCCACATCTCATTCCCTTAAACAACAAAACACCTTAAGGTAAGTAATTTACCTTGTTTTCTCACAAGCTTAAAAGCTTTTCTCCTTAGGTTTTCTTTGTTCAATCTCGGTCACCAATGTGATTCTCCTTGCCAATGTTCTAACCAATATCCAATGACTCCAATGAGTACTAGATAACACATTAACCCTAAGGAATAAACCCTAGGTTTAAAAATATGTTTTAAGGTATTAATGTGATTGTTTTACCTTGGTTTCTCAAGACAAACTTGGATGTGAAGCAAGAAGGACCTCCTCTCTCCTTTGAAGAGTAGAAACAAGCTAGAACAAGGCATAACCATGGAGTCCCATGAGTATATATTTTCGGTTATGTGAAGAAAATGGTGGAAACCTAGATTTTCTTACACTTTCTTTACCTTAGAGAATGGAGATGCCAATGGAGTCTCCAAACTTGAATTTCCTCCTCTAATGGTGGTTTGACTTGGCACCAAAATGAAGCCCTTGGAGTTTTGAAAAGATAGAAAGGAGGAGCTTGAGCTAACTAAGAAGAGTATGTATTTTGTTTGGATTTGGAGCTAAAATGAGCAAGATGTGTGCAAGAGAAGGTGGAGCTAGCATGGAGAGGAGCTTCACGTTAATGGAGAAGAGAAAGAGAGCAAGAATCGTGTGAGACAAGGAAGAATGAAGAAGTGAGGAGAGAGGTAAGCAAAATGTGATATTTATCTTAAAAGGTGAATAGTACTTTATGCTTTATAACTTACTTATTTTGCTTTCTCTTTACTTAGCTAGATAAGTGTGGTGAGTCACACTTAAAAACCGGCCCCCTTTAGTGAATGAGGGTAGTTTAGTCTTTGTTGACCAAATGTCTCACTTATATAGACTTATGTTATAAACTAGCTTAATAAATTCACTATTCATCAAAAACAAGGCACATTGTTGTGAAATTTTGATTTCCCATTGATATAGGCCTCCAAATGTGATGATACATATAGTACAATATTAATAAATAGTAATGATGGACATTTAGCCATTCAAAACTTATTTACAAGACAATTTTTCAAAAACGTGCTTTAAGACTCCTTAAAGCACATTTTGTGTTTTAACTAGTTTCAAGCTTGGTTTTCTTGGTAATTGACCTAAAATGACCATTAGGATATACTAAGGTCTTAGAACAATATTTGGGTACTCTCCCATGTCTCTCCAAGCTTAGAGCACGTTTTGTTAAAACTGCTCTTTTGGTGTTTCTTTATTTTCTTTGATTAGAAATGTTTCTTAATGTTTCTAAGGCATTATTTAGCCTCCTTATATCTTAGTTTATCATTTAAACACCATATCTAAGTTTGGGGTATTTCACTAAGATGCTTAATACCATTATACCCCACATCCAACATTTATATGTAGCAAGATTTCATAAAAACTATGTTATTGTATAAGGCAAGGTTTTCTCACCTAGCTTGTGATTTCCAAGCCACCAAGATCACCAAACACTTCCTTAGGCTCTCGGCCTAATTATTACACAAGCTTAATTAGTTTTTGAAGTGTTCATGATATAAGCTTAATATATACATCATTAGAGTAAGAATACTCACTTTGGTAAAGATATTCTTGGATCTGTTTTCCTACTGGTTGGTGTAGGAAGTTTCCGATGAATTTTTCACCAGCATTTCATGCCATGAAAGGAACATATGTTAGCCATAGGAAAACAAGGTTATTATAGGTTGATTTAGGCTAGGAAAATGCAAGATCTTTACCTTGTTTTGAAGCTGGTCTCAAGGGCTACTCATGCCTGATTTTTCTAAGGAAAAACAAGGTGTCAAACTACTACTTATACCAGCATATATTACCAGTGGAATCAAGAGGAGATAAGGTAAGATTTTCCTTACCGAAAATGGTGGAAATGGAGCTCCTTGCATGGATCTAGTTTCTTCACCAAGCTGGATATTCTCCACTGATTTTTACATGAAGAAAACTAAGGATGAGCTGGGGAAAAACTAGTAGTAAAACCGGAAATAGAGGAAAGGATGATAGGTGACTTTGAGCTTGATTTTTACCTTAAAAAGACATTAGAACTAGCTTCCCTTTCATCCCTTGTTTTCAGCCAAAAAAACCCTTCACTTCACACACCAAATCGGCCTTGTTTGCTGGGTGAAAATCAGAATGAGTGAGCTCATTGAAGAGAGGAGGAGGAAAATTAACATTTTTAAGCCTTAGAAGCTTACCTGCAGCAAGATATGCTAGCCTTGGAAGCTGGGTGTTAACTCACGGTTATAGAAGAAGCAAAGAGAGGCTGAGGAACTTACGGCTGAAGAGAAGGAAAGGTAATGAAGAAAGAAGAATAAACCGGTTATAAGAGGACTAGGTCTTTAGTTGGTCAAAGTCAAGATGACTCTTGCTAGATATTTTGGAGGTTTCCCTACTGATGAAGAAAGCTCCATGAGCTAGGGAGTAGATAAGTAAGGATGGAAGGATGAGTAGTTTAGTTAATTATAAAAAATGTACTTATGACTACTTTAATAAAGTAGCCATAATGAGTCATCTTTACTTAAGTTGGGACCGGCCAAACATAAGGAAACATCCTCTTATTAGGCGGAAATTAAGGGTCAAGGGAAAATATTGACCATTGACTAGGTTAAGAGATTTAAGTGTTATTTTGTACTTTTTGGTTACTATTCACAAACCAATGCACATATTTCTGATTTTTTTAAAAAAACTTTGAATTAGACATTTAAATGTGGTGCATTATGTCACATTAGTATATTTAAGGGTATTTAAGACCCTAAAATCAAACAAAACTCATTTTGGAGACAATCTCACAAAAATGTGCTTTAAGAAAGCTTAGAGCACATTTTGTGTTCTAGCGAGTTTCTGAGCTTGGTTTCCTTTGGAATCAGTTCTAATGTGTTCATTTATGATTTATAAGGCTTAGGACAAAAGTTTAGGTCCTAAGGAGTTCGTTTGGGTATATTTTCACCCTAAAAGGTCAAAGGGTACAATTCTTGCTTTCTATTAAACATTGTTGTGTTTAATCTATTTTTAAGGCATGTTTAGGCCTTAATTTAATTGATTAAATGTTTAAACAATGTTTAATTAATTAGGGGTATTTCATATAGTATAATTGAATTCGAGTTATAAGGTTGAGAGTTACTTAGCTAGGTAATGTAATTCCATTAAGGATATTAGCAATCAATAAAACTTATGTAATGTAAGTACAATATAAAATGTTAGGATTGAATTTTAGACTATGATTCTGATGTATAGAAGTTATAGCAATTATGCAAGTGTTAATGTTATTAGAAATGAAACTAGTACAAGTAATGGATAATGGAGTTATAAAAAATGCAGAGTATAGTTTAAATAGACTTAGAAGTTTGGTAATGTACTATATAATGTTCCATAACCTTAGGATTATAATCCTATGTGGGCTTGTGTTAAAATAAACACAGCCAAGTGGGGTTAAATTACCTTACATAAAATGATAAGATATATCATTTAATAAATAAGTTTTATAATTCTTATATATATACATATAAGAATATATGAAGTGAATAGATCATATGAGATGGTCAGAAACCATTTAATATTAAATAAGAGATGTTATAAGATGGGAGATAAATTATAACACATTAGATACAAAGTTCTTATGTTAAAGTATAATATATTAAATGGTGAGTGAATTATATAATACAAGGTTATAATATGAATTATATATAAAACTTAGGTACTTGGATAAACTGACCAAGTCAACATAGTTAGCCGAGTCAACTTAATTACCAAAGAAGCCAAGTTGGCCAACTCAAACTTAAAAGAGAAATAAAGGTTTATAAGTCAATGATATAATAAACATACAGTAACAACCTATAAGGATATTGTTTGTAAATAAAAAAATAAACCTATGAATAAATGAGATAGGTTATTTGGATTAAATCCTGATTAGTAAATAAATATTACATGTTAATTACAATATAATTAAAGGATGATTTAGTTATTCCCAACTATTTAAACCCTGAATGATAAACGTTGAACAATCACGAGGTAATTACTAGGGGAATTAGTGACTAGTCGGGATACCGAGTTAGTCCGTATTACAGAGAGCTAATATGTAGTTTGTATCCTTGAGTTGAGTGCATTAGAGGACATGCGCGAGAGGAAGAGCTACAAGGGTACCGAACGAGCGTGAATCTTCATGCTAGCGATTACGACTGGTGTATGGTATGTTGGATTCTAGGTCTAAACCCCTGATGGATTCTTTGGGTTCAGACATTTGTGTGCTAATTCCTCAAGAGGATATGTGTGAATTATTGCATATGATTCTATCATATTGTATGCTCGATAAGCAAGCGTTTTTATATTGTGCGTGGCGTCCTTTAGGCTACTCGATTGTACGTCGTAAGTATGCTACGAGCGAGGTTGGTGAACATAACAAAGTACGACTCGGTCGAAAATTACTTTAATCTATCTAAGACTTAAAACTTAGGAAAGATTCAGTGTTACCGATCTTAGAGCATTAGCATTGAACATGAATATGACCTAGACGACTTCTAGGTATGAGTAAGACCTACCAAGGCATCAAATGAAATGAATTCTCCATAAGAACTCAAAAAACAAAACAAACGAGTCGGTTGTTGAAACGCTTAACTACGGAGAAATGTGGATGGTATGGTGGTGTGGTATATGTATGGGAAATCCTAGTCTGCATACGTTCCAGCAGGTTGCGCAGTGTGATCACCAGAGAGGATCCCAAGCATGGAACCTCTGTTGAGGAATCCAATTGATCACATTAGATTGGTTGGCAGAGGGTGCCGCTGTCTGGCACACGGCTACGGCCATATGGACGTCTCTCACGAGACTCAGGAAGTCCAATGATCTCTGATTATTAGCATAAGGACCACTGTCCAAAAATTTAATTAAACATGGTGATTATTAATGGAGAATTTTCCTTTAACATGACACCCATAAGATAATACGAGTGATGGTGGAAGCGAGGCTTCAAGTGATGGTAATGAACATGAGTGTAACACCCCTACCGCTAATACCGTCATACTGTTGTAGGTTCTTGTAATGTAGGTTCTTAGTGAGGTAGTTACTCAAGGTTGGTTTATCTGTGAGTAACTGACTGACGGCGAACTCAGAAGATATAAGCGTAGCTAATAGAGAGGAGAAAGTGCATATACACGTGAATCCTTCACTATATTAACTCATATCTAGCATGATACCAAAACTTCACAAGGAAAACAGCCTTTCCTTGTGCAAACACGTAATCGATCTAAGATTTACCCTAATCCTATATCGTTACAGTAGTTCTCACGAGAATACTCTCAGACCTAGGAATTCTCTCTTAAAAAACGTTATTTGTTTCTGTGAAAACCGTTGCTTAAATAGCTTTGCTAAATTACAATCTAAAACTAATTGATTATTTAAAAGATAAACCAAAGCTAAAGTGAGAGTATAAAATCTATTTAGATTTTATACTCATTAATGTCTAAGATAGTTCTTCCCTAAAATATCTCCAACAGAAATAACTCAGCAGCCTCCTTCATATTTCCGTTCGCACTGTCATCAGGCAGATGTGTCACGCACACAGAGCACAGTATGTTACACAGAGTTGTTAATCAAAAAACATCAACATTTTCCCCCTTTTTTGATTAAGGCAAACTCTGTATAATGTGTCGATGTAGTTCCCCTGAATGTTTGCATTTGTCGAACTGCACAATAGTCTTGTGTTTCCCCCTCAATGTATGATAGACAGTATGTAAAACAAGCGGAGAAGTGAAGTAATCACATTAAATAGTATGAGTACGAATCAAGAACCATGAACAGAAATATAACATTAACCTAAAGATATAGTTTCCGACACACATATTAACTTCCCCCTTTTGCCGAATCAAAAGAGGAGTTAGACAAGGCCAAAAATAATCAGCAACAATCCAAAAAAGACTAGTTTGTCACACAGTTTTTCCACAATGATCTAAGCAGCTAAACAAAATGGGTCAGAGAACAAAGAGCGACTAGAGAAAAAACTTAGAATGTTTCCTCAGAAGCAGAAGCGGAAGCAGTGTCTTTTGGGGATGAGTTCTGGGTTCAAGAGCAAGAATGCGCTTTTCCAGGGCATGCTGATTGGTGATCAATGTATTAATCATAGCCAGCAAGGTTGATTCATGTGAAGTTGGAGGTTGATGTGGGGTGTTAGCTTCTGGGTTAGGTGGAGGATTCTTGAGCTGCCAACCAGAAGAAGTGTGCTCGATAGACATCTTCGCAAGTGTATGAGTTCCCAAGTAATGAGAGCCCTTCATCGATACCTTTGCCATGGTGTCAAGAAGAACATGATAGAACCAAAACACCTTCGTCAACCACAGTGGATACGAAATAACAGGTTTATGACTATTTATGACCTTTTTCCAGTGATCGATCATGACCTTAGGAAGAGAAATTTCCAACTTGTGCTCGAGAAACCACATGATAGCCAAATCAACCGGTGTGACACGTTCTCTCATGTCACTTCTAGGAGTAATGACCTGATAGGCAAATAAATGAAGAAGTCTAGGAAGCGCACCAAAATCACACTGCAAATAGTTCCTCAGACGAATGCTAGCATTAGTTAAACCATAATGTCTCTGAACATCTTTGAGAGGAACAATGTCAATTTTCTGAGGATTAAAGTCAGACAACCCAGCCAGCGGAACCTTCAATATATTAGCTAGCAACCCAGGAGACAATGTGATATAGACACCACCCACCGTAGATTACAATTCAGTCTCAGTTATCATGGACATGTTAGTCACAAACTGCAAAAGTGCTTCAGGATAAGGCAGTTTCAGAGCCAAATAAGTCATCCCATTTCTGAAATTCGATAAACTCATAAATGTCAACCAGTTCATGTGCTCGAAGCCACTCACAATCGATATCCTTGCCCATAATCAGATCAGCTAGGTTCACATCACGGATAAAGAGAGGTTTATGGGGAAACTTACGAGAATCTCTACCCGAGACATGGGACCGCGGACGTGAGACGGTAGTCTTGCGTTTCTTGGATGCCTTGGAACCAGAACCTCCAACGGGTGACTTCACAACGTCAGGAGATGGAGCTGCCGAAGACGGTGCCTGACGTTTCCGTTGGTTGCAAGTGCGCAAGCGAGTCGAGGGTTCAGCCAAAGTCGGAGAATGCGGTTGATCCACCGATGCACAGCCTGTCGGAGTCACCGAACCAGCTTGCGGGGACTATTGTGAAACCGAGTCGGCGACCTAGGCAGAGAGGGTATTCTCAGCAGTCTTGAGGGACTGTGTAGCTGAGTTTTGTGAGATGGTGGTGTCGGTGTAGGGTTTAAGGGTTACGGGTGGTGGGGGTGGTAGTGTCAGGATTAGGTTTTGTGGAGACGGGGGTGAGTTGGGTGCAGAATCAGGTGCATTTTGGTTGCTAGGTGGAGAAGCAGTGGTAGCAGAAGCCATGGTCAGGGAGCAAAAAAAGAACAGAGAAGGAAGAAAGTAGAAGCGGGATAACAGAGAAAAGAAGAGAAACTAGCGGAATTGAAAAGAGGAAGAAAACTGGAATCAAGAGTCTTTTCGTATTCTTTTTCTTTTTCTGTGTTTTTCTTAATTTTTTTTTTTTTTGTAAAGTGAACGTGAGAGAGAACCAGAAGAAAAAACTGAAGAGTAAAAAGAAAGAGAACAGTGCTTGACCATTGTGAAACTACCAGTAACAAACCCATCTAACTGAATATAGAATGCTTGGAGAACATGACAAGTAACTCACACTTTTGAAATGACAGAAAAGTGAAACTAATAAGGCGAAGAAAACCATACCTCATGGAACGTTGATCATCCCAAGTTCAAAGCGAAGATAATTGAATGATCTTGACCCAAAGGCTTAGTGAAGAGGTTTGCAATCTGTGTGTTTGGGAAATGGGTAGTGACTCTCCTTGTACGAGAGGCATGGAGGATTCGAGAGAATGGGTTAACCAGCTAAATATGATTGAAGTGGATCTTCGAGGGGCTAAATACACATGGAGAAGTAAGAAATCAATGAGTCGCATTGATCGGGTTTTTGCTCAATTGGAATGGTATGCAGCCTTTCCCGGACTTAATCTCACCTCACTCCCTTGGCAACTATCGAACCACTGTTTCATGAAAATCATGCTTTAGGACATTAACTGGGGTCCCAAACCATTTCGCGCTTTAAATGGGTGGCTGCATCACAAAGATTTCAAAATCTTCTTCAAGGAGGAATGACAGAAGTTGGGGAACATTCCTCTAACAGTAAAGATGAAGCAGTCACTACGACAATAGAATCGGAATGGCTTCCCCGAACTTCCTTCTCATGCAGTCTTATTTGCATAGGATTTGTTCACTCTATTATTCTCCTAGCTTTAATTATTGTTTTTTCTTTTTTACTAGGTTATTGTGTTTCTCATAATTTTGACGACAAAGGTTTGCCAAAGTGTCACCTTGTAAGCTCGTCTTCCAGCCATTTATCAAAAAACAAAATCAGTTCATCTACTAACATCTTTGTAACCATGGTTTTGTACAGGATGGTGCTGATCTCTCCTAGCACTTCAAGCACATGGAATCTTCCATTATTACAGTAGTGGTTTCCGCCAGAGGATGTTACAACAATCATGAATTTATCTTAACTAACATGTGACCATAAGGATTCATGGGAGTGGGGTCTCACACATTATGGATATGTTTTAGTCATAAGTGTCTATGCAGACATTCAGCTTGCAAATGCCTCTCGCCCATGTCCAATCACCACAATCTCTGGACAAGCTCTAAGCTTGAAACAGCTTTGGAAGTGCGATGTTCCCCCCGGGTACGTTTACTTGGTTGGAAGTTTTTGCAAGGTTCACTCCCATCCAAAGCAGTTATTTAGGCACATATTCTGAAATACCCCGTAATTAAAAATAGTGATTAATTAGGCTAATAAGTAATTTAGAAGCTTAATTATGTCAAAATAACCACAAGGAACAAATCCCGAAGAAAACGGATCCTTAAAATGGATTAAAAACGCTAACAAACCTTAAAGTACGTTTTCGAGGAAACCGGGAAAACGTGACTTTAAGCGGGTCAAATAGACTCATAACAATTTTGGTCAACTATATAGTCATAATAAACATTAGTGAAGGTTTAGGACCAATAAAATCAATAAAATGAGAAAATAGTTAAAAACTGTCAAAACGGGAAGTTGTGGGGTAAAAGTGTAAATAAAATAAGTTAGTGTGTCCACTATTGCAATTAATGTTTAAAAAACCCATGTGAGGAGGGTGTGTAGCCGGCTGATAATAGCCCATACCCCTCTTCTTTACTCCTTCTTATATGCAAAGACAAACAAAATAAAAAGCAAAAAGTAAACATTCTCTCTCCTCACACACTACTCACTCACGTTTTTTCTGCCCAGCACTCTTCTTCTTCCTGTCTGCTAACCATGGCGATTTGAAGCAGCCACCCACAGAGCCCACTTCCTCTCCATCTTTGAAAGCCTAAACCACTGAAATACCCCAAACCTTAATGTGTTAATTAATGTATAATTATAATTCCTAAGGCTAATTAAGCCCTTAAGATCATTGGTGAAGAAACGAAAACCAAAAAGAAAAAGAAAATGCGTAAACGCCACAAAACGTGAAAACACGTATTTAATTATTTTAGGAGGTACATAACCTTCGTTAGAGTTATAAATATATTTTTATACCTTAATTACACACTGAGAACGTGTGGGAGAAATTCCGGAAGAAAACGGATCCAAACAATGCGCTAAAACGCTAACGGAGTCTAAGGCGCGTCTTTCGAGGAAACCCGAAAATGTGACTTTAAACAGTTAAACGACCCCGTAAAAATAATAGTTGATTTATAACAATAACTAAACATTAATGGGAGTTTAATAACCATTAAAATTAAAGGAATGAGGAAAATTCCGGTAAACAGTCCCGGTTAGTGAATGGTACTAAACCGGGCAATTAAACGAGCGTTTTCTGTCAAAAGACAAAAAACGCTCCAGCGTGTTTATATTGGTGGGCCGGTTTTATTTATGTAGACAGCCCACTCACATGTGACTAGTTAACTAATTAATTAAGTCAAGAGAGAGCCAAATAACAAAGGGCACAAATACCCCTCATTCTCTCTCTTTCCTTATTTCCTTTTTCCCCTCTCTCTCTTCCTCTCTTTCCTCTTTCTCTCCCAGCCGGTCTCCCTCCTCTCTCTCTGCCGATGGAACTTCCCAACCAAGCCAACAATGGCTTCCTCCATTCTTCTTCATCCCCAAGCTCCATTTGAGCTCCAATCACAAAAATAATTACATATTCTTCTTCCTCTCATCCTCCTCTATCATCCTCTCTTTTCAAAATTCCAAAAGGATGAAGTTGACCTCCATGGGTTTTCACCATTTGAGAGAGAAAATGGCACCAATGAGAAGCTTGGAGTCTCCTCTTTCTTCTAAGGTAAAAATTTCCAAGAACAAGTCATTCCCTCTTCATCTCTTGGTGTAATTGATTTTTCACCATTTTGATACCTTGTTTTCTCCTTGTTCTTGAGCTCCAAATTTATCCTTCAATGGTGGAGTAGTTTCCTTCTTGATTCAAGGGAGAAAATCCCTCTTAAAAGCTTCAAAAGGTAAACCCTAATTCTAGCCCTTTGATTAAATTGAGTTTCTAAGGGTTTAGATAATTAATTGTGTATGTTTTGTGTTCATGGATGTTGGGATGGAGTTGGAAACTCCATACCCTCTAAATTGATTTTTGGAAGAAATGAGGAGCAAGAGGAGAATGTGAGAGACTTGCGAAATTAAGGTAAGGAATCCACCTTAAACCTTGCTATAATTGTTTTAGTGTTTGGGATTGGGTAAACAATTTAACGAACCCAAATTGTGGATTGAAATATGTGTTGAAAATGTGTTTAGTTGGTGTGGAGAGATTGTGATTAATAGTTGAATTGAAGGCCTTAAGAGCCAAATGTTTTAAGGTGGAGATTGGTATTGTGTTTATGGAGTTATGGTGATATTGTTGATGTTGATGAGTTGAGGATTTGTTGTGTGCTGTTTAGGACCCTTGAAAGGGTGTGGCTAGATTAGGAATGAAGAGGTTGTGTTTTGAGGATAATTGATGAGGATGAATATGTAAAGATTATGGGGAAGTTATGGCAATTTTTGGTTGGGAAAGAGTGTTGATGATGGTTTAATGGTTGAGAGATTTAGGTGTTGAATTGGGATGTTTAACGTGGAAAGGAATGGTTGTTATGACTTGTGAAACATGGAGTAAGTGTAGGTTTATTAGAATTGAAATTCTGGGTGAAATCCCTCTGTTGGCTGAATTTCAGGTATGTCCGAACTTCCGTCCGGACATGGAAGTTCGGACATGCCCCGTCGTTTTATGAAATTTTCCGAGTTTCAGTGTGTCCGAGTCCGTGCTTCCGTCCGAACTTGGAAGTTCGGACACTCAAAAATTTTTCCCCAGGCTGTTTAGTCTCGACTTGTGTGACGACTTCGATGTCCGGACACAAGTTCGGACACCTATAAGTTTCCTCAGTTTTGGCCTCGACTTGTGTCCGAACTTAGAAGCTCGGACACAAGTTCGGACAGTTGGAAATTTCTGTTGGATTTTGCTTCGACTTGTGTCCGAACTTCAAAGGTCGGACACAAGTTCGGACATTCGCCAGTTTCAGCCAATTGAGTCTCGACTTGCGTCCGAACTTCGGAAGCTCGGACACAAGTTCGGACATAGTGTAATTTTGAGCAAAAATTTTGTTTAAGGTAGGGAATGATACCCAATGATGGGGATTGATAAGTAATGATGTTATAAGGTTGTTAAGGATATGTTAAGTAAGTTGTAATGGTAATTAAGTGTGAAAAGTGGTAATAAAAATGTAAAGTTATAAAACTACCGAACGGGGTTAATCATGGGCGCATTAGACGTTAAATAATTATATTACCCCGATATTAATGAAGATAGTTATAATGTTATCAGTTGTTCAAAGATTTTCAAGGAACATGTGATGGCACATTAGAGTGCACCTTCGGTGACAGGTATGGTTTTCTTGCAACCTGTGTCCTACCGGATTACACCGGCTTGTATGCCAATGTGTTTTCTGCGTGTTTGCCACCTTGCAAGATAAAGCATGAAATGAGTTTACAGTAATCCATTATTGTGGCGTAATTAATTCCGATACCGCTTAACCTTAGTTATGTGTTAAATAATAGTTAACCGACTTTAGGTTCACATAAGAGATCGGTATTCGGAATAAACGTCCCAACCCCTGGGAACGTTCTAACTACGGCTATCCGTGCGTTAGTGTATGTTGTGATTATATGGGATGTATGTGCTTGTTGGTATGTTGTTGTTGTTACTGGATACAGATATCCATGTTTGTAAAAAAGGGATAATACTCCCCTTATATGTCTAACCGAGTTAGTAACACTATGTGATGTACGTATGTGATAAGTTCCATAAGGGAACCTCTAACTAATAAGTATATGTTATGTATGGAGAGGAATCCGGTTGTTCCGGTCGCGCGTATTGTTTGGGAGTTAATATATATATATGTGAATTAACTCCCATCCTGTTATGTTAAGGGTTGATTTCCTTCATTGGATTTCGACCTCCCATTAGCTTAGCCAAAGCTTACCTACCCGACCTCCATATCGGGCTAGGAGGGAAATTATGTGTAATGTTGTTAGGGTGTTGACGCCTATGTTGCTTCGACTCCCTCTCTGTTATGTTATGGTTGTTTTTCTTCTTGGATTACAACCACCCACAAGCTTAACCAAGGCTTACCTACCTCATCACTATTGGAGCTAGGGGGAAATTGTGTATGTGGTGTACGGTCCTATATGAGGCCGCCACTCAAGTAAAGAAAATGTATGTATGTTGTGCTCGGGCTATATCACCCCGGCACTCCCTAAAAGAAGTTCATGTACTCTAAGAAGAGCGAAATTAATGTGTAAGTTGTGTATGCTATAAAGTGAAGTGTGTGTTGTTATGTTGGGTGTGCTAATCTTGTGTATGTATTCATTAATGGATGTTGCTTATAAGCATGATGTGTATGGGTTTATGCATGTTTGAAATAAATCAACCGCATGCTAAGATGACAAATAGTTGTGCGTGGCCCGGTAGCATGCGGGCTGCGGGATTACCATACCAGCAAAGGTGCTGACCCCCTTTGGGGGCCCCCATTACTCTACAGGTACGAAGGAGCTGCAAGCCGTTCGAGAGTAGGACGGGTAGTTGTTGCACCTGGGTGGTCATTCAAATTGAGAGTGTATTGTAGGTGTAGTAAGACCGAAATTGTTATCGGCATTTTTTGTAAATACTCGGTACAGTTGTAATGTAAGTGTATATTAAATGTTGGACATGGAACGGGATTATGTGTAGTTGCTCGGGAGTTTAGTCCATCAGACCGGTACGATGTATGTATGTTAGCCTTGTTAGCCACGTGGGTGGCTAACGGCGTGTAACACCAAGGAGTTAAGTAATGTTGTGAGTTATGATTTCCGCTGCAAGGTGTTGCTAAGTGTATTGTTAGTAGTTGGGGTGTTACAAAAAGTGGTATCAGAGCAAGTATCGCTCTGATGACTGAGTTACCGAGCTTAGGAAGTACCGAGTTAGGATTTTAGTGCTTTGGGTTAAGGGTTGAGTGATAGCGTGAGAAGTACGCTAGTTAGGAAATGCCAGTGTGTACTGGATACCTACACTATCCATCCCGCCCTCCACAAACCCTATTTATAACTTGGAAGAACGCCAGAGAGATGGAAGTCATCTCTTACTCGGGAAAACCCGATCTGGCATGTGATATTTACCTCTGTAAGTACGGGAACCTGTCATACGGTAGATTCCGAAGGTGGGAATCCCGAAGACGGTTTCCATCTGAACAATGTCTGCCGCATTATAGCGAAAAGTGAAGAATCTTATGCTTAGAGGAATAGCATTTCCGGCAACCTGGGTCGACATGCGGAGCAGTCGAGAACAACCAGCTTGCAACGCACCAATCGTGCAACGATGGAGGAGTGAAGTAATGAAACCCGAGACGAGTGTCTACGGGACTACAATGTTAACTAATACACCAACGGTATACCAACCGATTAAGGAACTACAACGTAGTACGAGGAGGATACAATACTAAGTAAAAGGGGTCTCCAAGAATGGGAAACACCCTAGTTAATGGTTATCATGTGAAGACAGTAAGTGTACCCAGAAGATTGTTGTTAAGACTGTAAGATCAAGCAAGGGCCAGCAAGGCCACTGAGGTCAGTGCGGATGAAAGCGATACCGCAACCGATGTGTATTGAACCGTAGCCAGTCAGCATGGCGCACTTGCCAAGGCAAGTGCTGCTACAACAAGGCTGGCGGCAAATTATTAGCAACTATAAAGTACTTAATAATGTACCATGAAGTAAAGTGAGATCATCATACCTGTGGAAAGGCTAAGCAGCCTGACCTCTGTAATTGGAAATACACCAGTCACCAAGAAGCTAGACTTGGTTAAGGCGAAGGAAACGTTGTAAAACCAGGAGAAATTTTCTTTCAACTTAAATCATTTTCAAAACCTTTTTCCAAAACCAATTTTCCTTCAAACCCAATCTATTTTAAATTCTTCTCCTTTAAAAACCAGACCAGAAGACCTACACGGCCTCAGTGCGACATGGTAGGTAAGTTATACCCAGTTACTTTCGAATAACCGGATGAAAACCGGTAAACCCAAGGGTAGTGACCCGAGGGAATGGATGGAGTTTATAATAATACAACAGTGGATAAACTTCCCTTGATTAAGTTCGGGAAGCACGGAATGCATTATCATAGGATGATATAAGGGAGTTAACAACAGAATACTTCACCTAGGCGTGTGACGGACACTACGAGTGTACCAACAGTAATGTGGGACGACCGCACTCCGATAGGAGCTTGTGGGCCTGACAGACCTTCTTATGGGTTAGTCGGGTAAGTAGCAATGTATCAGTAGGATACCCCATGTATGTATACGAGTGGAGTCTGGAACACGGGAAGTAGTCGACTCCATACTACGGTCCGCAGTAAAAGTCAAGCAAGAGTAATGGATTACCATCGAATAGTTGAAGTGAAAAGAACCCAGTTAAGTTAAGAGGACTAAAGGAATTAGTGAGTTTATTTTAAGGGGATGTTGAAGAGTCAGGAAATGCGAAGTGCATTGATTAGTAAGCAAAGACATCGCATATGTCTCAAGGATCTGGATGGATGAACATAATAACTGGAGTAAGTACCCAGACTACATATGGTGAGGCAGATGCCTAATATGGATATGTTAATGTGCAATGATTGGGATGAGACTCCCGAGAGATATCAATTTCACTAAAGAGGATATTTAACCCAACAAAGAATGTAGAGCGAAGTGGTAAATTAAACATACCAATGAGTGCAAGCCAGATGAAATGGCATAACCTAGTGACACCCAGGAGCTGTCCTTAAAAGGGTGTTTGGATCAACAGTGGTTGAACGAAATACGTGACAGAAACACAAGGGTTGAGACTAACACCCAGCTTAAGCATAAGTCGTCAGGAGGAAGTCTGACATCTTTGAAGGGGCATCCCATGAAAGGAACCGTAATGCTACGACCTTGTCATTGAGCCCAATACGACCTCAAACCATGTAATATTGTTTGGAGAAGAAAATGCGTGTGGACAGCCTACAGTGAGTAGAGCTCGAAACAATAGGGCTTATAAGCCACAATGGAGTGTGTAAGTAAATTTTATTAACATAGAAGTTTATGTTATATAAGTAAGTAAAGTGGATAACGAACCACTGCTTTAAGAGTGGGGATACCTCTTGATACTGTGAGACCGCAACGGCGGTAGGTTATGTAAACAAGTTTAAGAGAGATGTTAGGAATGGACTATGATGTTTACCTAAGAGTGATTCGAATGAGTGTTATATGAAAAGAAGTGTTTATACCAGTTGTGGAGACCGGATGAGTAAAAAGTCTAATAACAACCACCATAGGTGTGTGATGCTAAATGTGTAATGAACAATGCTCGAAGAGCATAAAGACTCGAAGATAGCGTGTTCAGCAATCAGCCAAACAAGTGGTGAAACTCAGTGTAATGGCGGAGCTAATATAATATTTAATGCAGTATAAGTTAATGTTATACGATGAAAAGAGCACGATGCGCAGTAAGCGACTGTTCAAATAATAATATGGCAACAAGACCAGTTATGAGTGAAACTCAATGGACATATAGTAAGTGATGATACGCAGACGGGCAATAAGCCAACGGTCGGTACTACGTGATAAGGAACTCAGTGTGAATTCCTATTGCTATCGCATAAGAGATTTACTGTCAAGAGTTTACGCCTCTGCACTCTGTAGGACTGAGTGTTTTGGTATTGCTCTGGTACAGTAATGATCAAGTGAGATAGCTAGGAAATTTGGAAAATGTTAAATGTGATAGAAGAACAAGAATTATGTGTGATAAAACCGATGCATAGGAGAAGCACGGTCGTACCAATCAAAGGTACTTTGTTGACATGAGGGACTACAGTAACACGATTATTAAACATCGGTATGGAATATACCTCAAGTGTTGGGAATAACCAACAGAGTACTACACAATAGGTAGTAGCTCAAACGTAACCGACGGTAAGTCGGAAGAAATTAAGTAAATCAGTGTGAAATACAGTAAGTATCATGGAAATGGATAGTAAGTTTTGTAACTCACCGAATTCGCTCACGGTAAGAAATACCACGCGTCGGTTGAAACCGTTATTGCCAAGATAAAGGTGATAATCGGGGATGTACAATACAGTAAGAATAATGTATGGGGCAAACTAAGCTCTAAATTATCAGAGTCGCGCAGCAGAAACTAGTGAGCCAGCAATTCAAGTGTCGGATGTGCGTTGTCAATATGAATAAATGGCTAATTATTAACGCCTAGAAGTTTCACAGGCCAGAATCGAAACCAGTTAAGAGTTAAAATAAACTCTAGTGAGAATTCTTGGTTAGGGACTAAACCGCCAATATGGCTAAGACCCTCGAACCAGAACACAGTGCCTAATAAACCGCGTGATGTTAAAACACTTCACGACGGTAGTAGAAGTTCAAAAACAATGATTAAGTATTGATTACGTGGGCGTAATCCCTTTTAAGGGGGGGGTAGAGCGCAAAACCGTTTAGTATGTTCTACCGTACAAGTGTACGTGAACTATGGTGTGCATAACACAAAATGATTTGTTTTGATGATTGGTGTGTGTGTTACATAAACATACACATTCATTCATGGTTAATTATGGTAATTGCGCACAGAAGATGCGAATACCATTGTGATAAGTGTGTTAAAGGATGTGTGTGAAAGTATAAGTATAAGGGAGTAGAAAAACTCCCGGGGAACTAAAACCCCAACAGTTTATGTTTATATGATACCAAGTGTAATATTGCGTAATATATTTTGATAAAAATATATATATATGGATATATGTATATATACAGTAGTGTGATTTATGAGGGGTATGACACCAATGTAGAACCTAGCGAGAATTAAATTCCCTAGGTAACTTGATTTAAAATAAATCTGGAAGATGATTGATGGACATAGTTCCACCCTTGGAGATGATTATGACTAGATGGACTAAAAGATAGAAAATGGTATATGTTTGAATTAGATGCTGTTTGAAAATGAAGTGGGAGGTGAAACTTGATTATCATGAGATCAAGGGAAGCCGAACGCAAATTGGGGGGGAAAGATAGTTCAACTCTGATGCTGATCACATTAGGGTTGGATGATTCTTGAAACTCCCTATAAGTGGTCATAAATAATCACATCAGGAGTAAGATGCAATTAGCAATAATTGGACTTAGAGTTGTATTGAGTTTTCAAAAGAATTTTGAATAGGGTTTCAAATTTTCAATTGGTATTTTCGATACTTCAATAAATATTTTAAGATTGTAAGTGGTATTTTCAAAGGAAGGACTACCTTTATGTGACCTCGTAGAGGATTTTCAACTTGTATCCTTCCAATAAAGGATTTCATGACACTTAACCTCATAGAGGGTATTTTCCTACTACTTGCTCACGACCTGAGGACGTATGAGCCTTTGTCTTAGGACCGGTGACATGAGAAGTATATTTTAAAGGTGTATGCAATCGTTTTGATCTCCCAAAGGAACGGGGACCAGAGTGTCCATCGCGACCGGTTCTGCGGGATCACAGTGTATATGTACTCTACATGGGTCTCGAACTCATGAAGAGATGGAAAAGGAATTTCTGGTTGATATACATGCTAAGACATGTTGTGTGGTATGTGTAATAATTATTACTTTGGGACCTCGAGTCCTAATGTGGTTAAGTTCTGAAAGTGTTATGTTACCTAGACCGTGTGTCTAAAGGTTGTTATATAATCAAGACCTAAGTGTCTAAGTGATGTTATGTTATCAGGACTGCGAGTTCAAGTGTTGTTATGTTACCCAGACCTAAGAGTCTAAGGGTTGTTATGTTGGAACAATGTTGTTAAGGTACCCGGACCATCAAGTCCGAGGTTACTATGTGAGTATGTTATGTTATGTATGGATGTGTATGTTACCCGGACCGTTAAGTCCGAGGTTATGATGTAAAGTATGTTTGTTATGGAAGTCTAAGTTGCAAGTAATCCCTGTGTTCTAATTCAAATGACGCTAGGGAAGTGTGAACTTCGAGGGCGAAGTTCTTTTAAGGGGGGTAGATTGAAATACCCCAAACCTTAATGTGTTAATTAAATGTATAATTATAATTTCCTAAGGCTAATTAAGCCCTTAAGATCATTGGTGAAGAAACGAAAACCAAAAAGAAAAAGAAAATGCGTAAACGCCACAAAACGTGAAAACACGTATTTAATTATTTTAGGAGGTACATAACCTTCGTTAGAGTTATAAATATATTTTTATACCTTAATTACACACTGAGAACGTGTGGGAGAAATTCCGGAAGAAAACGGATCCAAACAATGCGCTAAAACGCTAACGGAGTCTAAGGCGCGTCTTTCGAGGAAACCCGAAAATGTGACTTTAAACAGTTAAACGACCCCGTAAAAATAATAGTTGATTTATAACAATAACTAAACATTAATGGGAGTTTAATAACCATTAAAATTAAAGGAATGAGGAAAATTCCGGTAAACAGTCCCGGTTAGTGAATGGTACTAAACCGGGCAATTAAACGAGCGTTTTCTGTCAAAAGACAAAAAACGCTCCAGCGTGTTTATATTGGTGGGCCGGTTTTATTTATGTAGACAGCCCACTCACATGTGACTAGTTAACTAATTAATTAAGTCAAGAGAGAGCCAAATAACAAAGGGCACAAATACCCCTCATTCTCTCTCTCTTTCCTTATTTCCTTTTTCCCCTCTCTCTCTTCCTCTCTTTCCTCTCTTTCTCTCCCAGCCGGTCTCCCTCCTCTCTCTCTACCGATGGAACTTCCCAACCAAGCCAACAATGGCTTCCTCCATTCTTCTTCATCCCCAAGCTCCATTTGAGCTCCAATCACAAAAATAAACATATTCTTCTTCCTCTCATCCTCCTCTATCATCCTCTCTTTTCAAAATTCCAAAAGGATGAAGTTGACCTCCATGGGTTTTCACCATTTGAGGAGAAAATGGCACCAATGAGAAGCTTGGAGTCTCCTCTTTCTTCTAAGGTAAAAATTTCCAAGAACAAGTCATTCCCTCTTCATCTCTTGGTGTAATTGATTTTTCACCATTTTGATACCTTGTTTTCTCCTTGTTCTTGAGCTCCAAATTTATCCTTCAATGGTGGAGTAGTTTCCTTCTTGATTCAAGGGAGAAAATCCCTCTTAAAAGCTTCAAAAGGTAAACCCTAATTCTAGCCCTTTGATTAAATTGAGTTTCTAAGGGTTTAGATAATTAATTGTGTATGTTTTGTGTTCATGGATGTTGGGATGGAGTTGGAAACTCCATACCCTCTAATTGATTTTTGGAAGAAATGAGGAGCAAGAGGAGAATGTGAGAGACTTGCGAAATTAAGGTAAGGAATCCACCTTAAACCTTGCTATAATTGTTTTAGTGTTTGGGATTGGGTAAACAATTTAACGAACCCAAATTGTGGATTGAAATATGTGTTGAAAATGTGTTTAGTTGGTGTGGAGAGATTTGTGAATTAATAGTTGAATTGAAGGCCTTAAGAGCCAAATGTTTTAAGGTGGAGATTGGAGATTGGTATTGTGTTTATGGAGTTATGGTGATATTGTTGATGTTGATGAGTTGAGGATTTGTTGTGTGCTGTTTAGGACCCTTGAAAGGGTGTGGCTAGATTAGGAATGAAGAGGTTGTGTTTTGAGGATAATTGATGAGGATGAATATGTAAAGATTATGGGGAAGTTATGGCAAATTTTGGTTGGAAAACGAGTGTTGATGATGGTTTAATGGTTGAGAGGATTTAGGTGTTGAATTGGGATGTTTAACGTGGAAAGGAATGGTTGTTTATGACTTGTGAAACATGGAGTAAGTGTAGGTTTATTAGAATTGAAATTCTGGGTGAAAATCCCTCTGTTGGCTGAATTTTCAGGTATGTCCGAACTTCCGTCCGGACATGGAAGTTCGGACATGCCCGTCGTTTTATGAAATTTTCCGAGTTTCAGTTGTGTCCGAACTTGGAAGTTCGGACACTCAAAAATTTTTCCCCAGGCTTTAGTCTCGACTTGTGTCCGACCTTCGATGTCCGGACACAAGTTCGGACACTGTAAGTTTTCCTCAGTTTTGCCTCGACTTGTGTCCGAACTTAGAAGCTCGGACACAAGTTCGGACAGTTGGAAATTTCGTTGGATTTTGCTTCGACTTGTGTCCGAACTTCAAAGGTCGGACACAAGTTCGGACATTCGCCAGTTTCAGCCAATTGAGTCTCGACTTGCGTCCGAACTTCGGAAGCTCGGACACAAGTTCGGACATAGTGTAATTTGAGCAAAAATTTTGTTTAAGGGTAGGGAATGATACCCAATGATGGGGATTGATAAGTAATGATGTTATAAGGTTGTTAAGGATATGTTAAGTAAGTTGTAATGGTAATTAAGTGTGAAAAGTGGTAATAAAAATGTAAAGTTATAAAACTACCGAACGGGGTTAATCATGGGCGCATTAGACGTTAAATAATTATATTACCCCGATATTAATGAAGATAGTTATAATGTTATCAGTTGTTCAAAGATTTTCAAGGAACATGTGATGGCACATTAGAGTGCACCTTCGGTGACAGGTATGGTTTTCTTGCAACCTGTGTCCTACCGGATTACACCGGCTTGTATGCCAATGTGTTTTTCTGCGTGTTTGCAACCTTGCAAGATAAACATGAAATGAGTTTACAGTAATCCATTATTGTGGCGTAATTAATTCCGATACCGCTTAACCTTAGTTATGTGTTAAATAATAGTTAACCGACTTTAGGTTCACATAAGAGATCGGTATTCGGAATAAACGTCCCAACCCCTGGGAACGTTCTAACTACGGCTATCCGTGCGTTAGTGTATGTTGTGATTATATGGGATGTATGTGCTTGTTGGATATGTTGTTGTTGTTACTGGATACAGATATCCATGTTTGTAAAAAAGGGATAATACTCCCCTTATATGTCTAACCGAGTTAGTAACACTATGTGATGTACATATGTGATAAGTTCCATAAGGGAACCTCTAACTAATAAGTATATGTTATGTATGGAGAGGAATCCGGTTGTTCCGGTCGCGCGTATTGTTTGGGAGTTAATATATATATATGTGAATTAACTCCCATCCTGTTATGTTAAGGGTTGATTTCCTTCATTGGATTTCGACCTCCCATTAGCTTAGCCAAAGCTTACCTACCCGACCTCCATATCGGGCTAGGGGGGAAATTATGTGTAATGTTGTTAGGGTGTTGACGCCTATGTTGCTTCGACTCCCTCTCTGTTATGTTATGGTTGTTTTTCTTCTTGGATTACAACCACCCACAAGCTTAGCCAAGGCTTACCTACCTCATCACTATTGGAGCTAGGGGGAAATTGTGTATGTGGTGTACGGTCCTATATGAGGCCGCCACTCAAGTAAAGAAAATGTATGTATGTTGTGCTCGGGCCTATATCACCCCGGCACTCCCTAAAAGAAGTTCATGTACTCTAAGAAGAGCGAAATTAAGTTGTGTATGCTATAAAGTGAAGTGTGTGTTGTTATGTTGGGTGTGCTAATCTTGTGTATGTATTCATTAATGGATGTTGCTTATAAGCATGATGTGTGTATGGGTTTATGCATGTTTGAAATAAATCAACCGCATGCTAAGATGACAAATAGTTGTGCGTGGCCCGGTAGCATGCGGGCTGCGGGATTACCATACCAGCAAAGGTGCTGACCCCCTTTGGGGCCCCCATTACTCTACAGGTACGAAGGAGCTGCAAGCCGTTCGAGAGTAGGACGGGTAGTTGTTGCACCTGGGTGGTCATTCAAATTGAGAGTGTATTGTAGGTGTAGTAAGACCGAAATTGTTATCGGCATTAGTTTGTAAATACTCGGTACAGTTGTAATGTAAGTGTATATTAAATGTTGGACATGGAACGGGATTAATGTGTAGTTGCTCGGGAGTTTAGTCCATCAGACCGGTACGATGTATGTATGTTAGCCTTGTTAGCCACGTGGGTGGCTAACGGCGTGTAACACCAAGGAGTTAAGTAATGTTGTGAGTTATGATTTCCGCTGCAAGGTGTTGCTAAGTGTATTGTAGTAGTTGGGGTGTTAAAACCACCTCCAAAACACCACAAATATTATACCGTTGAATTCGTATCGCTTTGGAGATCGTTTACACCCTTCAAAAATCTAAAACCTTCAACTTTATTTTTGAGGGTATAATCGTTTTAGAGCTTGAGGAGCACCATTCGAAGACCCATTTTCTTCTCCATGTTCTAAGGTAAGAAGTAGACCAAAGCTTCACTTTTTTCCAGTTTTCCTTGCAAAATCCAAAACTCACGTGAGCAACACCATTCATTGTTCAGCCGATTTTGGCGTGCCACTGTGAGAGCTGAAGCCTTGTCATTTTCTACTCAAAAACTCCATTAGAAGCTCAAGGTAAGATTTCCTAAGAGTTTTGAATGCATTCTCATAACCTAGGGTTAAAACCTACGTAGAAAATTTACTAGTTTGGTGTGTATGTGTATGCCTTGTTACATGGTGTAGCTTGGCTTAAATAAATCAAGAAAACAAAGGAAGAAGGAGGAGCTGTAAAAGTGAAAGAGAGAAAAGAGAAAGAAGCAAGGAAGCTAAGGTAATGGAAGCCTCTGTACAGTTTAATGTTTGTGTATGTATAGGTATATTGTTTTAGCAAAGTTTAAAACCACCGTAACGGTAGGAAGAGAATGGGTATATTAATGTGAATGGTATTGGTAGTTTGAAGCTTTTGAAAACAAGAAAACAAAATGCTAAGTGTGAGTATTGAATGTGCAGTAGGTGTTGGAAATTGGTATGGGAATGGTGTGTATATTGAGCAGGTTGTGAACTATATTGAGTGCAAAATTATGTGGTGAGAACACTTAGAAATGTAGGGAACCTATGTCAAAATTTGGTTAGAAATTAGAGATTTGGTTGTTGTTAAAAAAGAAAGAAACAGAAGAGAATTGCAGAGAAGCAAAGAATGAGATTTTTCATTTTGTTTTGTAACAGAGGGAGAGATGTAGTTGAGTGAAGTTGGAAATGGTGTATTGGGAGCTGTCTAACTAGGTTAGGTTAGTTCAAGAGTCATTTAGTTAGTGGGAAGGTCTGTAGCATTTGTTGGAGAAGGAAAAGTTGTAACATGAGAGGAAAACTTATAGTAAATGGGTTGATGTAACAGATAAAGATATGGGTTGTGTTAGGTTAGTTTAAATTGCTTAATCAATGTTAAAACATACTAGAATATATGTAGGAATATTAGGGAAGAGATTAGTAGAAATTTGGAATTTAAACAAGTTGAAAAACTTACACAAATTGTAAAACTGTAACTAGTCCGGGTTTGCAAACCAGTACACAAACCTGGACCAGCATAAAAACTCGACAGAAACTTATATAGAAGAAGTGGTCCGGGTTTACAAACTAGGACACTAACCCGGACCACCCCAAAAACATACCCGTAAGTTCCTAAAACAAGTGGTCCGGGTTTGCAAAGGAGTACACAAACCCGGACCATACAAAAAACATACCTGTAGCTTTTGAGAATAAGTGGTTCGGGTTTGTATAGTAGGGTATAAACCCGGACCAATTGATAAACTTATCCGAGGAGTTGCCCAGCATGTTGGTCCGGGTATGTAAACCCGGACAACAAACCCGGACCAACCCAAAATCTATACATGATGTGTTTTAAAGCTTAATTAAGGATGGGTAATGATGGGTAATGAAATTATAAGAGAGTAAGACATAATTAATGATGTTTAAAGGTCATTAAGGCCATAAACAAGCTTAGAAAATAATTTTAAGTAAGTTACCTAAGTACATGTATTTGAACAATAATGAATTAGTAAGTATTAACCAGGAAATGTTAGTAAAGTAATTAGTAAGGTTAAGTAAGGGTAATTAATCACCCAATTGTATGTATATGATTAGGACTTGGATTGTGATCACCGGAGGAACATTGGATACAAGTACAACGGTGAACGGTATGAATTCCTCATGCCCCGTATGCTACCTTGGTTACTCTGATTTGTGTGTTGTGTGCTAATTGATCACCAAATAAGATAAATGCACAAATCGGATATAGTATGCTTACTTGTGATTATCATGAGATTGTTCCTTGTTTGGATATTTTCTTAAATCATAGTTTGTATAATTCATGAAATGTATGGATGAATATGAGTGTGTGTATGTATGATGTATTGTATTGTGACCGAATGTGATTGTGATTGGACTTCTAACTGATTCCTAACAAGCTAACCAATCTAACTCAAATTGGTAATTAAATTGGAATGAGTAGAAGTCCGATATAGTTTCGGCCACGTGTGAGGATGCAGAGTCACAAGAGGTTGGCACCAATTCCTGACTCTTTAACTGGTCCACGGCCCAAACCCCTTAAATGGGTAGCATCCTGGATTGGTGAGTCAAGTAAATCCCGGTGGTGGGACGGAGTAGTCCCCAGGCCAGAGGTCATACCGACTTAACATGAGTAAAAGTAAGTAAGTAAGAATGAGTAAACAAGTATGGTAAAGTAAGTAAGTAAAGTAAGAGTAAGTAATGTGTAATGAGTAAAAGAGTAAATTGCATTTCGATTAACCCGGATGCGTAATTTGGCTAACCCTTGTGAAGGTAAGTATTGGGTGTGCTATTGTATTATTGTTTTGGATTGTGCATTGTATTGAGCATGATTGTATGATGTATGTAAAGCATGTATGTATGAAATTAATGAACCGCATGTACAGTCGACCTTAAATAGTCGGCGTACCCTAGTTAGCACGCGGTATATGCGGAGTTTATGCGCAACTTTTGCTGAGCCCCTTGGGGCGATGTTTTTACTACACGTAGGTCCTCGAGACGGGTGAAGATGACGAAGAGCTTAAGTTTAATTTCTTTTTGTCTATAATTGGTGAATTGTGAATGGTGTACTATGTTGTACACGGCTGTAGGTTCTTGTTAGCCGGTGTACCATAGGGTACACCCTTTTGGATAATAAAAGAATATAGGGACGATGTAGATAAGTAGCTTGTAGAAACTCATCCATTTAGGGAGACGAGAAAAGGATGTAATTAAATACTTGGTATACTCGGTAATCCAGTAATGTAAGAATGTTATCTTTTGTATTTGGTATGGAATGTAGTAGCTCGGTACACTTAGGCATCAGACCGTAACTGTAGGTAGCGTAAGCCTTGCTAGCCGTATGGGCGGCTAGCGGCGTTGTATCACCCGCCGTAGTAGTAGTAATTCCGCTGCAACGTAGTATGATTAACAGGACGATTAGACGGTAAGCATAGGATTAACGGTAGGGGTGTTACATATTCATTCTCCATCACCTGCAGTTTGTTGTTCTTGTGGCCAACACGAAACTTTAGTCCATACCTTCTTGCTTTGCCCACACCGACACCCTTATTAGGCCATGATGAATATATCCGCTCCCACTAATCTCCACTCTAATAATGCATTTCGGGATTGGTATCTTGATCAGTGCCTTTCTTCCACACTTTCAACCTTTCAATCCTCACTTGTTTCTTATGGAGAATTTGGTATGCTAGGTGTCAACTTAAGCACTCCAATGTTAGATTGTTTGCATGGGGTTGGTGTCAAGCTGGTAGCTTCCTCAATCAGTCACAACTCACCTCCACCTCTCTTTCCATGCATCGTACTAACCACCTACACTCGCTGGAACTTACTGTGGATGGTAGTGTGGACCTTAATTTCCATATGGGATGCGCTTTTGTGGGCAGCCAGGATGGGGAGGTCATCCTTGCACGAGTTCATGGCCAATTTGGAGACTTCTTGCCTACTTACACGGAGGCCTCCACTGTTATACCCAAAATTTTGACCCCCTGGTTAAGGTCTACGAGGTTGTGAGAGCCATCTCCATCAAACAGTAAGAGACTCCGGCCCGATCGGCGTGTTCCAGGGCCTGAGGAGCAGTTTCGTCATTGTCAGGGGCGTTTTCGTAATTTTTAAGGCTTCTGAGTTCTCCTATAGGCTTTCTCTCTCCTCCAAAGGGTGCCCAAATCAGCTCGAAATGCTTTGATATTTTAACCCATGATAGAGGATGACATTTTAAGCATAATGGCGTTGGAATTTTGATTTTTCGAATTTCCAATAATTTTCTAGCAATTTCTGATTGAATCTGACGAGAAATTCAATTTAAAAATGCTCCAGCATTTAAAAAATTCGTTTCCACCTCAGAAAATTCATAATATCCATTCTTGACATGTGGTTAAAATTTCATAGCAAAATTCCTTTGGGAAGTTACTTAGTTAAAATATCGAAAAATCTTACTTTTACTAGATTTTCTTTATCTTTAAGAAAGTCTATATAAAGGGATAGGTTTTTGGATAAAATCAGAACCTCACATACTCAAGAACCCTAGAGAGTCAGAAAAGGCAGCTTCCTCTCTCTCTCTCACGTTTTCCAACACCCGGCCACCCAAATCATACTGAAAATTCCCCGAAACCACCATCTAAACACATTTTCCAATCCCCAAAGCACCAATAATCATCAAAACCTCACAAAAACACCTCTAAAACGTGAAGAACAGCAAGAACAACCAACAACCAGAAGCTTGGTTCGAAATCCTCTCGGGTCTGCCATCAACGGAGCACTCGACGAATCCCGGTGTGAAGAAACGTTGTGAATCCGAAGGTAAAACAGGTAGAAACTCAGCTTCCCTGATTCACCACGGTATTACCTGTCATGCCTCAAAATTTGAGCTCAAACTAACCTTCGTACGCTTCTGTATTGCTGTTTATTCAAGCTTCTGTCCAATAACTTGTTTACCAAGTTTCGTGCATAATTCGAATTCAAATTGAGAACTTTCGACCACTAACGTATTGTACATCTTTCAGGCTACGCACCCATAAAATTTGAGCCGAAAACACCTTCGGGAACAGCCTCAAAGCCGCCGTCCGAGGGCTGTCCGCACCCACGGACGTCGTGTCCGGGGTCCCGGACTCCCTGTCCGTAAGCTCGGACACCCACGGACGGCGGCGGGATTTTAAAAAATTCAAAATTTAGGTTTTTCTAATAATGTCCGGGCCCACGGACATCCTGTCTGTGGCCCCGGACTTTGCAAATTTTTGTTTTCCTTTAATTTCGACTTTTCTGTATATTTAGGTTAACTGGGGTCCGTGGTCTCGGACGTTTGGTCCGTGGCTACGGACGTAAGCAAAATTTGACCTAATTCTGCCTCCGAAACCCTAGTTTAGGTAGCTTTTAATTTCACTTTAATTCTCTGTCAAAAAATGCTAAAAACAAAAAAAAAAACAGAAGCTCGCGCACTTAGGTTAAAATGACTCGTAATAAGCCGTAAATAAACTAAGTAGAGGAAAAAACGACCTAGGAAGGGTAATGAAAGTAATTGAACCCTAATTAAGTCGAATATCAAGCCCCCGAACCCGAACTCTCCTTTCCTAATTTGATCTAGGTTAAAATTAGGTGGCGACTCAATAGGTTCCAGTGAGCTAGCTTAGGTTTTAATAATTATTGTTATATGACATAGTTATTAATCTTAGGCTATAAGTGGACCTAAAACCCAATCAGATCCCAATCAACTTTATTCAACATAGGATAGGGTTTAAAATCGAGGCTCACAGACTGGCGACTCTGCTGGGGAAAAAACTTCTTAATTTTAACTTGTTTAATTTTAAGAAGGAGGGCTTAACTCGAAAATGTTTATTTATGGCTTTATTACTTTGTTTGTCTACTTTCGTGCGCACTTTAATTTCTGTACCTTTGCATCATATGAGAGCGAGGGTCCACGCAAACCGATTTCACCCCGGGACCCGTTTGAGGGTCCCCTGTCAGGGACTCACACCTTTTAGGTGATGTGAATAAGCGGGGGAAAAGAGGAGGATGTCGTCTAACCACATCCCCTTAATACCTGGGCTTTAGCCCCAAGCGTTTTCTTGGCAGTGTCCTTACCTAGCCCATTGTTTGGTCAGTCAAAGACCCGGCCGTAGACGCACACCTTCAGGTGATGTGAAAAAAAGTGGGGAAGCCAAAGAGAATAGCGTGCAAGCCCTATTCCTTTGTGGTAACCTGGGCCCATGCCCCGAGCACCTCTCCGGATCGATCCATACCCGTTTTGATTAAAGCGTCTAGTGAGGACATGTTGAATTTGTGTGGGCCTTGCTTGCTTGTATGATCGGCCCACTACCCTGCCTAGAAATTGATAGGAACCTCTCCTACATCAACTCAGCCCAACCTGAATTGGCAATTTTATTGTTTGCGGCCTAGAGGTCCTGTTTGGTTTAATGTGTGAGTCATTCGGGCTTCGGCCCAAAAGCTTAGACTTAGGTGATTTCTCATCTGGTCCAATTTGAATTATCCATTTTGTTCTACGCCCTCCACCTAAAGCAATCCATAAAAATCCATCAGGCCTTTCCATTTCAAGGCCCATTCTAGTCCAGGAAGACTTCCTACTCGGGTTTTGACCCACGATCCTAGACACGGGTATCATCTTCAGGCCCAGTCATAATTACTCGGCCCAAATTCCAATTCACATCCAGAACATGGTTTAGAAATCACTTCGGCCCATTGCGCTTTAATTTTAACCCAAACACATTCTGGCCCAAGCGCCCAATTCTCAGAACATTTCAGCCTAGGCACCAGTTCACAGCTCATGAATCATTCCGGCCCATGTGCCTCTTCCAACTCATTTCGGGCCTCAGTGCCAACCCACAATTTTCAAAACATTCCAGCTCATGTGCAGCCCAAACAAGTCTTAGCCTAAAACTTCTTTGCGGCCCAGAATTTTTAGCTCGGGTCACTTTGTTTTCCAACAGATAAGCCCAAATCTCAAAGAATGGGAGAGGGAGGAAATCCAATCAACATGGATGCCCAGTTAGCCGAAGAATTCAATGGGATGCTGAAAAAGATTGAGCGCATGGAGAGGGCCAACAAGCCAGCTGGTTTGACCACTTTCCCACTGGATTATATCCCAAGGTTGATCTCCCTCCAAGGTTGAAATTGCCAACACTTCCTCTATACAAAGGTTCCTCCGACCCACAACTTCATTTGGCAATGTTCGATAGGGAAATGTCCATCCTTTCGCTAAACGACATGCAGAAGGCCAAGGTATTTGCTCACTATCTTGATGAGACCCCTCAGCATTGGTACATAACTCAAAGGATAAATACCAAGACATACGAGGAGGTCTGTGAAGCCTTTCTGCATCATTTTGAGTACGCTAGAAGTTTTGGAGTCACCAGGGCTGATCTTGCAAGCACACGACAAACAGAAGGTGAATCAATGACCGACTTCGTCAAGCGTTGGAGGATGAAGGCAGCCGCTATGCTCACAAATATGGACGAACAGGAACAAATCCGAATGGTAATCAAAAATATGCGGAAGCAATACAGTGACGAGCTGAAATTCACATACTTTCCTAGCTTCAACATGCTGATGGGACAAGTTAATGTCCTAGAAGAAATGATTCACCAAGGGGAGTTAAAACTTGGGAACTCAAAAAACACCGGGAATGGCTCGGGGACAGCAGCCTGTATCCAGAGTGGCACCCGAAAGAGAACTAGGCAAGCATGAGGTAAACAACCGTTCGACAGGTAAAAGGACCAGGACAAATCGTTGGGGCGTGGAATCAATCCCGAAAGAGCTCCCGTCGAAGAAGTTCATCAACAACATCGGTCAGCCATTGAGCCAGGCTTTGGAAGACTCCAGGAACGAAACATGCTGCAACCTCTCACCCCTCGACCAAAGGGACCCCAAAAAGGAAGGAATCTGAACCAGTATTGTCAGTATCACCAGCTTCCCGTCATGACACCACGACAACTGCAAAATTTTGAAGCAGCACATCCAAAATCTTATCAATCAAGGTTTTCAACTTTCCGAGTAGGAATCCCATGTCAAGCCCATCAGAGAGTGCTATCTTCAAGTGTTTTCTCTCCGATTTCTTCTCTTTATAGTCATTTTATGTTTTTTGTTTTTTTTCCAATGTTTGTAGTAGTTAGTTTCCTTTATCATTTTCGGTAGTTTTTTCCTGAGTTTGAAATTTCCAACATTATTCTTTTTGTTGAATAAAACATAGTTCCGTTTTCATAATTTTTATACAAAGCATCATTCGTTTATTCGAAAAAACTTAAAAAAAAGAGCACTCACGAAGTAATCGTTTTCAGACTATGCGATGGAACGGCTTGTCTCTTGTTTCTAAAAATTTGAACATGCCTAACCAAACCCACAACTCACCACATAATATCCAACAACCCACAATGAGGTTCAAGGCCCACATCTATCAAACTGTTGTCACAAACCCAAATCAATACTGGGGGCAATCTGAGTTTAGAATCATTGTCTTCGAATCTTTTGTTTAAACGTGTGAACTAGTCTTTGAGTGAAATTCGCGAGAATGTCTTGAGCGGAAAAACCATGAGTGAACGAGCGTGTCATTTTTACACGACTCCGGTGAGTCCACATTCAAAGGTGAGGTAAACGGTATAACTCCGACCGAAGGAGTAATTTGTAAATTTACGCTTAGACCTGTGAAAAGTAACAAAGAACGGATATACAACTATCAGGAATGACGAAGCACCTAGGTACAGCACCACATAGCCAAAAGCTTGTAAACCCTGTCATTAAACCCTAGCACCCCCCGCCGAGCCTTTCATATATCCCTTTCGATATTATGAACTCCATAAAATACCCAGCCAATGATGAATGTCCGACCCGGTGACCAAAGGAGGCGAGGAGCCCGACTCTTAGATAACATTCTCATCAGTCCGAAGAAGCAATGCCGCTATCAGCATGACAAAGTGATCCGCAAATGGTCCTAGAGTGACACAGGATCCAAAGAGCTCACATCAAAACAGCTCTCGAAGCCCAAAACCGGGAAACACAAGAACCCGAAGGCAAAGTCAAGAAAGGATAAAGAAAAAAGGCAAACCCGAAGTGCCTCGAAGAAATCCAAATGACAAAGAGAAGAGAAATGGTGTAAAGGACAACTTCAAAGTCCAAGTCCAGAAGCTCAAAAACAACGACAACATAAAGCAGCTAGACGACTTCAAGACAAGGAAGATGAATCCGAGAGAAGACGTAAGTTGCAGCTTTGGTCACCCATTCAAGCTCCACATACCTCAATATCCCTCCATGATCCCGTCGTCTTTCATCACACCCTGTGGCCACGTTATAAGCCTCGAAGACTTTCGACTTGGTAGTTGTGTATCCAATCACGTGAAAGTATAGATCGAATGCGTAAATTCATCAAATATCAAATTCAATGGTCTAGAAGTTGTGACCGTAAGTGAGAAACGAGTGTAAACACCAACACGTCGAGTGTAGGTTAGGAAGCACCAAATCAGAACATAAGCCTTGCCCTGTGAGGACGAGACTCGTTCGCACGTTTGATCAAAGAAATACTGGGGGCAATCGATCGGAGTGATCGATTGCCATGAACTTTAGCTCAGATTGTCCTAAGGAAAATACTGGGGGCAATTGTTGGTTCCAACAATTGCCATGATAACACCAATTGAAACCCAAAGCTTGAGCACCTCCATCCCACCACAGGCACACATAAGCCCTTACCTCCACACCAAACACCTCGGCCCACACAAGCCCTTACCCCCACACAAATTCTACTTCACCACACAGGCTCACGTAAGCCCTTACCTTCACATCATACACCACACAGGCACACATATGCCCTGATCACCACTCAAAAGATCTCTGCATCAAACACCACACCCCACCGGTAGCATGTTCATCTCCTAGGAGATAAATTACAAGTCTGAAATCTTTAGTCAGGAAATGATAACTTCACTTTCTTTTTCAATAAATAGAATTTTCCTCAAACACTGCCATGTTTGGCACCTTCGTCAGCAATTTCTTGTCTTGAACAATTCTTCTTCAAACATCGCCATGTTTGGCATATTCCTAGCAATTTCTTGCTTTCAACAAATCTGCATCATCGCCATGTTTGGCATATTCCTAGCAATTTCTTGCTTTCAAACAATCTGCATCATCGCCATGTTTGGCATATTCCTAGCAATTTCTTGCTTTCAACAAATCTGCATCATCGCCATGTTTGGCATATTCCTAGCAATTTCTTGCTTTCAACCAACCTACATCATCGCCATGTTTGGCATATTCCTAGCAATTTCTTGCTTTCAACAAATCTGCATCATCGCCATGTTTGGCATATTTCTTGCTTTCAACAAACCTACATCATCGCCATGTTTGGCATATTCCTAGCAATTTCTTGCTTTCAACCAACCTACATCATCGCCATGTTTGGCATATTCCTAGCAATTTCTTGCTTTCGACAAATTAGCATATCATCCCCATAGCATCATCACCTTTATACTTATGGTTCCCGACACCTTATAATGCTCGGCGTATTCTGTTCAACTTATGGTTCCCGACACCTTATAATGCTCGGCGTATTCCGTTCAACTTATGGTTCCCGACACCTTATAATGCTCGGCGTATTCCGTTCAACTTATGGTTCCCGACACCTTATAATGCTCGGCGTATTCTGTTCAACTTATGGTTCCCGACACCTTATAATGCTCGGCGTATTCTGTTCAACTTATGGTTCCCGACACCTTATAATGCTTGGCGTATTCTGTTCAACTTATGGTTCCCCGACACCTTATAATGCTCTCGGCGTATTCCGTTCAACTTATGGTTCCCGACACCTTATAATGCTCGGCGTAATCCATTCAATTTCAGGTTCCCGACACCTTATAATGCTCGGCGTAATCCATTCAATTTCAGGTTCCCGACACCTTATAATGCTCGGCGTACCCCATTCAGTCTCAGGTTCCCGACACCTTATAATGCTCGGCGTATTCCAGGTTCCCAACACTTATAATGCTCGGCGCAATCCATTCAATTTCAGGTTCCCGACACCTTAGAATGCTCAGCGTACTTCATTCCTTTATAGGTAGTCAACGCCTTAGAATCGCTTGACATACTTCATCTTTTAGGTTGTCAACGCCTTAGAATCGCTTGACATTACTTCATCTCTTAGGTTGTCACGCCTTAGAATCGCTTGACATTACTTCATCTTTCAGGTAGTCGACGCCTTAGAATCGCTTGACATTACATCATTTTCATCACCTTAGGTAGTCAGCGCCTTAGAATAGCTCGACACAACTTGCTAGATTTCAAATGGCATACGAGGTCTTTTAGGATCCAGAATTTTGGGGTATCACTCAAGCATCAACTAGTCTTTTCATCTTCATTACAAAGCCTAGTTGACGGGGGGCAATCTGTTATACCCAAAATTTTGACCCCCTGGTTAAGGTCTACGAGGTTGAGAGCCATCTCCATCAAACAGTAAGAGACTCCGGCCCGATCGGCGTGTTCCAGGGCCTGAGGAGCAGTTTTCGTCATTGTCAGGGGCGTTTTCGTAATTTTTAAGGCTTCTGAGTTCTCCTATAGGCTTTCTCTCTCCTCCAAAGGGTGCCCAAATCAGCTCGAATGCTTTGATATTTAACCCATGATAGAGGATGACATTTTAAGCATAATGGCGTTGGAATTTTGATTTTTCGAATTTCCAATAATTTTCTAGCAATTTCTGATTGAATCTGACGAGAAATTCAATTTAAAAATGCTCCAGCATTTAAAAATTCGTTTCCTCCACCTCAGAAAATTCATAATATCCATTCTTGACATGTGGTTAAAATTTCATAGCAAAATTCCTTTGGAAGTTACTTAGTTAAAATATCGAAAAATCTTACTTTTACTAGATTTTCTTTATCTTTAAGAAAGTCTATATAAAGGGATAGGTTTTTGGATAAAATAAACCTCACATACTCAAGAACCCTAGAGAGTCAGAAAAGGCAGCTTCCTCTCTCTCTCTCACGTTTCCAACACCCGGCCACCCAAATCATACTGAAAATTCCCCGAAACCACCATCTAAACACATTTTCCAATCCCCAAAGCACCAATAATCATCAAACCCTCACAAAAACACCTCTAAAACGTGAAGAACAGCAAGAACAACCAACAACCAGAAGCTTGGTTCGAAATCCTCTCGGGTCTGCCATCACGGAGCACTCGACGAATCCCGGTGTGAAGAAACGTTGTGAATCCGAAGGTAAAACAGGTAGAAACTCAGCTTCCCTGATTCACCACGGTATTACCTGTCATGCCTCAAAATTTGAGCTCAAACTAACCTTCGTACGCTTCTGTATTGCTGTTTATTCAGCTTCTGTCCAATAACTTGTTTACCAAGTTTCGTGCATAATTCGAATTCAAATTGAGAACTTTCGACCACTAACGTATTGTACATCTTTCAGGCTACGCACCCATAAAATTTGAGCCGAAAACACCTTCGGGAACAGCCTCAAAGCCGCCGTCCGAGGGCTGTCCGCACCCACGGACGTCGTGTCCGGGTCCCGGACTCCCTGTCCGTAAGCTCGGACACCACGGACGGCGGCGGGATTTTAAAAAATTCAAAATTTAGGTTTTTTTAATAATGTCCGGCCCACGGACATCCTGTCCGTGGCCCCGGACTTTGCAAATTTTTGTTTTCCTTTAATTTCGACTTTTCTGTATATTTAGGTTAACTGGGGTCCGTGGTCTCGGACGTTTGGTCCGTGGCTACGGACGTAAGCAAAATTTGACCTAATTCTGCCTCCGAAACCCTAGTTTAGGTAGCTTTTAATTTCAACTTTAATTCTCTGTCAAAAAATGCTAAAACAAAAAAAAAACAGAAGCTCGCGCACTTAGGTTAAAACGACTCGTAATAAGCCGTAAATAAACTAAGTAGAGGAAAAACGACCTAGGAAGGGTAATGAAAGTAATTGAACCCTAATTAAGTCGAATATCAAGCCCCCGACCCGAACTCTCCTTTCCTAATTTGATCTAGGTTAAAATTAGGTGGCGACTCATAATAGGTTCCAGTGAGCTAGCTTAGGTTTTATAATTATTGTTATATGACATAGTTATTAATCTTAGGCTATAAGTGGACCTAAAACCCAATCAGATCCCAATCAACTTTATTCAACATAGGATAGGGTTAAAATCGAGGCTCACACTCCACCCTTCAATTAGTTGTTGAGGCGGCCACAACAATGGGTCATCTGGTGGTGCGGTTCTTAAGAGTGTAAGACTAGTGTCGACTATATGGACACGGGTGCAGCGCCGACCTTGGACCAGACCACCAAAACAATTTTGGATTAGGTCTTAGCTAAGCTTAGTACTTTTAGTGAGATCCAATGGTTCTTTGTCCCAAGAACCGACAATCTGGGGCACACAATCTAATGATTATATATTGTTTTTAGTACATGTTTGCATAAGGGGCTTGTAAGGTTTGGTAAACTAGTAGGATCAGGGTGTTCTTTGGGTTGTATATAGGGATGACAATGGGTGATGGGTACCCATTTCACCCGACCACCCGACCCGACCCGCAAAACGGGTGAAAACCCTAAATAAACGGGTGAAAACGGGTGACGGGTGAAACGGGTGCGGGTTACGGGTCGGGTCGGGTGATCGGTTGAAATCTTCACCCGACCCGTTCACCTGATCCGTCACCCGTATGTACTTATATTAAATAAAAAAATATACTTATCTCATATTTGTTGAGATAATTTAGAAATATTTTGGCTAATACTCCATGTTTTAATTAGTTATTGATATTAGATGATGTGGTACATATTATTGAACAAATATGAATGATTTTAAAAAAATTAAGCTTATATAAAGTGTTAAAAGCAAAAGAAAAATTACTAAAAATATATAAACGGGTGACAGTGCTGACAGTGTGATCAATTCGGGTGATGATGGGGTGATGATGATGAGGGTGCGGTGAAAAATGGGCGATCTCACTCCCCGACCCGAACCCGACCCATTGCCATCCTTAGTTGTATACGGAAGTTCGCCTACTGACTTGTGTTTTTGGTCAAGGAAGGTGTAAGAATAACCTATATATGTATTAGTTATGCCATGCGAAAGAAATAATTGTTCATAAATTTCAACGTCAAAACCATTCATTGAAGTTACTTTAAGACTGTTAGCAAAAGTTTATAGTTTGCAGATACTATACTTGATTTTAGCCAATAGGCCAAGAAACGAAAAGTATAACATATTACTAAAAAATGCATATTTGTTAGTAGATGATTATAGCTATATATTTTTGTGATAGGTGAAAGTATCTATTTGAAAGAATATAAACTACCAAAAGCAGATTTAGTTTTTATTCATTATTTTTTTTATTAAATATAATTAAAAAATATGGATAGATGATTCATTATACAAAGTAGATGGCTAAAACCATATGGATATAGTTATTACTTTATTATATATAATTTAGGTAGTAGATAAACCAATATATCTAAAAGAACCAAATTTAGTGTTTCACTTCAAAAACTGTAATATTCATTAAGTATATACATCAGCTAATATTATTTTTTCTTATAAAAAGCAATCATCAAGACGCTAGCCTAAAACGGCATAGTGATGCTTCTTTTGCATTTTTGTTCTTCCTGTTATGTTGTTTCCAAAAATAACCTATTCACCAAAAAATTCAACTCATTTATGAAAAGCACATCTGGCCGAAAAGAAGATCTAACCCCCGACAATGCAGAGAATGAAAATCGACGGGGCTGCAACTCAAACCGTTGCTATATTTTGCTGTACATCCATTAAAAATTATATGTTAATTCGTTTGGGGACAGCTGTGGGGGCTGTTGTTGATCCTGCTGTTGGAAATTGAGAAGCTGTCTGCTGATGGTTTTTGCAGAAGCTGTCTGCTGATGGTTTTGCGAAGCTGTCAGCTGTTAGTTTTTGTTTGGTGGAACGTCTGCTGATGGTTTTAAAAAGTAGAGACAATTGTTAGGTCCTGCTGCTGAAAATTGAGAAGCTGTCTGCTGATGATTTTGCAAAAGCTGTCAGCTACTGGTTTTGGGTGTTTGGTGGAAGTCTGCTGATTTTAGAAATTGAGAAGTTGTCTGCTGATAGAAGCTGTTCCCCAAATGAGCTCATTACAGCATCAAGAAGTGTCTTCTCTTCTTTTTTAAAAATATTTGTTTTTTTTAAAGAATGCTTTATTCATATATTAATAGCAAAAGTTTAGTACATAGTCAGGAAAGTCCACAGCTTTCAACAAACAACTAGACAGTTGTTATGTTCTAGTGTAGTTTATTAGGTTATGAGCTTCTAAATTTGTAGTGTGTAGAATGTGGAACCACTCATCGCATGAAAGTGGTGCAAGTTCGGCAAAATAGAGTCCAAGATGAGTTTTGCCTCCTGAACCAAAGTGGGTGCATTCCCTGACACCATATGTTTAATAATAACTTTGCAATCTGATAAGATATGCACGCTTGAACGGTCCGTAAGTGTAGGCTGATTTATAATCTGCTAGATAGCAAACTGCAAGGCAAAAGCTTCTACCTTAGTGGGCAAGAAATCACATTTAAAGCCATGGACACCCACATTAGAGATAGCTTATTGACGTGATACTTCAAAAGCTATACCCAGACGATCCTGATGGTCTTTAATTTCTATCAACTTTTACTTCCAACCATGCTGAGTTGGCAAATCGATGACGTTCGAGCGCGGCTGAACTTGAAGTGGTCATAGTTGATGTAGATTGCAAGAACGCACCACGTACTTATTCCGTGATACCTTTCAACACCACCACGTACTTATGATTAGAATAGGCAAAAATGACATAAATGTTTAACTTTCCATATTTCTTTTTCTTCTCTAACATTTAATTCTTTCATTTGTTCATTCAATTTATCCTCCAGACTTTTCTCTTTATCCGTGTATAACGGCTTTGGGCCAACTATCCCAGATCCCGAGACCTTAGGTAGATAGGTGTTAAGGCACCCCGAGGACTTAATAACCGAATGAAGAGGCCCGTTTTGGTTTATAAATTTAATTCAGATCAGCGAATTCATACCAACCTTCTCATCATTCCCAAAATCCCAAGCTAGCCTAATTCAGTTTTCATAATAAGCTAATCCACCAAATTCAGTGAAAACGAATATAATTTGAATAAAACTATACATACAAACAACTTAAAGCAGAAAGATACTTCAGGTGGTCACCAAGCTCATTTTCAAACACTTTAACAAAATTTTTTACCTAGAGATTCAATATTTATTGGCACTTAAAAGAAACAATTGCAATAGGACAAACAAAACAAATGTGGCATTAAGTGTATTGTCAATATTTAGAAAGTACCCCTACTTCATCACACTTAAGAGAAGCAATGTCCTCATTGTTAACAAATTAAAACCAAGAAAAAGATTTTCTAAATATGGAAACTCATCAAGGATTTAATTCAGGAAAATAATAGAGTGATATAAAAAAAAACCATTATGCTTATAAATCATCGTAGGCTGAACACACACATTAAAAATAAAGGAAACTGAAACTCCTCTGATATCGTAGATTGAGGAAGGTTCCCTTCTTCACACTTAAGTTTGAACAAGGGGGTAGTGTCATTCCTCACACTTATGTTCTAGCAAGTCCAACCTTGGGGGTACATCAAACACCATGATAAAAATTTTCACTTTGCATCTATTTGCAACTACCATAAAACGCTTAAGAGCGTTTGCATTAAATTATAGGCACCACTGCCACTTCAAAATAATAGAAAAAATAAAAAATAAACATAAAACAATACAAACATAAAAATCTAACACTGCCTCTACCCCAGGCGGCACACACAAACTGTCAGCTTCTGGTAATTTATGTTTGTATTGTTTATGTTTTATTTTTTATTTTTTCTATTATTTTGAAGTGGCAGTGGTGCCTATGCTTTTAATGCAACGCTCTTAAGCGTTTTTATGGTAGTTGTGAATAGATGCAAGTGAAAATTTATCATGGTGTTTGATGACCCCCAAGGTGGGACACTTGCTAAACATAAGTGTGAGGAATGACACTACCCCCTTGTTCAAACTTAAGTGTGAAGAAGGGAACCTTCCTCAATCTACGATATCAGAGGAGTTTCAGTTTCCTTTATTTTAATGTGTGTGTTCAGCCTACGATGATTTATAATGCATAATGTTTTTTTTTTATATCACTCTATTATTTTCCTGAATTAAATCCTTGATGAGTTTCCAATATTTAGAAAATCTTTTTCTTGGTTTTAATTTGTTAACAATGAGGACATTGCTTCTCTTAAGTGTGATGAAGTAGGGGTACTTTCTAAATATTGACAATTACACTTAATGCCACATTTGTTTTTGTTTGTCCTATTGCAATTGTTTCTTTTAAGTGCCAATAAATATTGAATCTCTAGGTAAAAAATTTTGTTAAAGTGTTTGAAAATGAGCTTGGTGACCACCTGAAGTATCTTTCTGCTTTAAGTTGTTTGTATGTATAGTTTTATTCAAATTATATTCGTTTTCACTGAAATTTGGTGGATTAGCTTTTATGAAACTGAATTAGGCTAGCTTGGGATTTTGGGAATGATGAGAAGGTTTGGTATGAATTCGCTGATCTGAATTAAAATTTATAAACCAAAACGGGCCTCTTCATTCGGTTATTAAGTCCTCGGGGTGCCTTAACACCTATCTACCTAAGGTCTCGGGATCTGGGATAGTTGGCCCAAAGCCGTTATACACGGATAAAGAGAAAAGTCTGGAGGATAAATTGAATGAACAAATGAAAGAATTAAATGTTAGAGAAGAAAAGAAATATGGAAAGTTAACACATTTATGTCATTTTTGCCTATTCTAATCATAAGTACGTGGTGTTGAAAGGTATCACGGAATAAGTACGTGGTGCGTTCTTGCAATCTACATCAACTATGACCACTTCAAGTTCAGCCGCGCTCGAACGTCATCGATTTGCCAACTCAGCATGGTTGGAAGTAAAAGTTGATAGAAATTAAAGACCATCAGGATCGTCTGGGTATAGCTTTTGAAGTATCACGTCAATAAGCTATCTCTAATGTGGGTGTCCATGGCTTTAAATGTGATTTCTTGCCCACTAAGGTAGAAGCTTTTGCCTTGCAGTTTGCTATCTAGCAGATTATAAATCAGCCACACTTACGGACCGTTCAAGCGGCATATCTTATCATAGATTTAGTTTTATAAACATATGGTGTCAGGGAATGCACCCACTTTGGTTCAGGAGGCAAAACTCATCTTGGACTCTATTTTGCCGAACTTGCACCACTTTCATGCGATTGAGTGGTTCCACATTCTACACACTACAAATTTAGAAGCTCATAACCTAATAAACTACACTAGAACATAACAACTGTCTAGTTGTTTGTTGAAAGCTGTGGACTTTCCTGACTATGTACTAAACTTTTGCTATTAATATATGAATAAAAGCATTCTTTAAAAAAACAAATATTTTTAAAAAAGAAGAGAAGACACTTCTTGATGCTGTAATGAGCTCATTTGGGGAACAGCTTCTATCAGCAGACAACTTCTCAATTTCTAAAATCAGCAGACTTCCACCAAACACCCAAACCAGTAGCTGACAGCTTTTGCAAAATCATCAGCAGACAGCTTCTCAATTTTCAGCAGCAGGACCTAACAATTGTCTCTACTTTTTAAAACCATCAGCAGACGTTCCACCAAACACTAAAACTAACAGCTGACAGCTTCTGCAAAACCATCAGCAGACAGCTTCTGCAAAACCATCAGCAGACAGCTTCTCAATTTCCAACAGCAGGATCCAACAACAGCCCCCACAGCTGTCCCCAAACGAATTAACATATAATTTTTAATGGATGTACAGCAAAATATAGCAACGGTTGAGTTGCAGCCCCGTCGATTTTCATTCTCTGCATTGTCGGGGGTTAGATCTTCTTTTCGGCCAGATGTGCTTTTCATAAATGAGTTGAATTTTTTGGTGAATAGGTTATTTTTGGAAACAACATAACAGGAAGAACAAAAATGCAAAAGAAGCATCACTATGCCGTTTTAGGCTAGCGTCTTGATGATTGCTTTTTATAAAAAAAATAATATTAGCTGATGTATATACTTAATGAATATTACAGTTTTTGAAGTGAAACACTAAATTTGGTTCTTTTAGATATATTGGTTTATCTACTACCTAAATTTATATCTAATAAAGTAATAACTATATCCATATGGTTTTAGCCATCTACTTTGTATAATGAATCATCTATCCATATTTTTTAATTATATTTAATAAAAAATAATGAAATAAAAACTAAATCTGCTTTTGGTAGTTTATATTCTTTCAAATAGATACTTTCACCTATCACCAAAATATATAGCTATAATCATCTACTAACATATGCATTTTTTAGTAATATGTTATACTTTTTCGTTTCTTGGCCTATTGGCTAAAATCAAGTATAGTATCTGCAAACTATAAACTTTTGCTAACAGTCTTAAAAGTAACTTCAATGAATGGTTTTGACGTTGAAATTTATGAACAATTATTTCTTTCGCATGGCATAACTAATACATATATAGGTTATTCTTACACCTTCCTTGACCAAAACACAAGTCAGTAGGCGAACTTCCGTATACAACTAAGGATGGCAATGGGTCGGGTTCGGGTCGGGGGATGCTCCACCCGACCCGTCATCCATTTTTCACCCGCATCACCCGACCCGATCCGTCACCCGCAACTTCATCACCTGTCACCCGTTTATATATTTTTTAGTAATTTTTCTTTTGCTTTTAACACTTTATATAAGCTTAATTTTTTTAAAATCATTCATATTTGTTCAATAATATACCACATCATCTAATATCAATAACATAATTAAAACATGGAGTATTAGCCAAAATATTTCTAAATTATCTCAACAAATATGAGATAAGTATATTTTTTTTTTAAATAAGTACATACGGGTGACGGATCAGGTGAACGGGTCGGGTGAAGATTTCACCCGATCACCCGACCCGACCCGTAACCCGCACCCGTTTCACCCGTCACCCGTTTTCACCCGTTTATTTAGGGTTTTCACCCGTTTTTGCGGGTCGGGTGGTCGGGTGAAATGGGTACCCATCACCCATTGTCATCCCTATATACAACCCAAAGAACACCCCTGATCCTACTAGTTTACCAAACCTTACAAGCCCCTTATGCAAACATGTACTAAAAACAATATATAATCATTAGATTGTGTGCCCCAGATTGTCGGTTCTTGGGACAAAGAACCATTGGATCTCACTAAAAGTACTAAGCTTAGCTAAGACCTAATCCAAAATTGTTTTGGTGGTCTGGTCCAAGGTCGGCGCTGCACCCGTGTCCATATAGTCGACACTAGTCTTACACTCTTAAGAACCGCACCACCAGATGACCCATTGTTGTGGCCGCCTCAACAACTAATTGAAGGGTGGAGTGTGAGCCTCGATTTTAAACCCTATCCTATGTTGAATAAAGTTGATTGGGATCTGATTGGGTTTTAGGTCCACTTATAGCCTAAGATTAATAACTATGTCATATAACAATAATTATTAAAACCTAAGCTAGCTCACTGGAACCTATTATGAGTCGCCACCTAATTTTAACCTAGATCAAATTAGGAAAGGAGAGTTCGGGTTCGGGGGCTTGATATTCGACTTAATTAGGGTTCAATTACTTTCATTACCCTTCCTAGGTCGTTTTTCCTCTACTTAGTTTATTTACGGCTTATTACGAGTCGTTTTAACCTAAGTGCGCGAGCTTCTGTTTTTTTTTGTTTTTAGCATTTTTTGACAGAGAATTAAAGTGAAATTAAAAGCTACCTAAACTAGGGTTTCGGAGGCAGAATTAGGTCAAATTTTGCTTACGTCCGTAGCCACGGACCAAACGTCCGAGACCACGGACCCCAGTTAACCTAAATATACAGAAAAGTCGAAATTAAAGGAAAACAAAAATTTGCAAAGTCCGGGGCCACGGACAGGATGTCCGTGGGCCCGGACATTATTATAAAACCTAAATTTTGAATTTTTTAAAATCCCGCCGCCGTCCGTGGGTGTCCGAGCTTACGGACAGGGAGTCCGGGACCCCGGACACGACGTCCGTGGGTGCGGACAGCCCTCGGACGGCGGCTTTGAGGCTGTTCCCGAAGGTGTTTTCGGCTCAAATTTTATGGGTGCGTAGCCTGAAAGATGTACAATACGTTAGTGGTCGAAAGTTCTCAATTTGAATTCGAATTATGCACGAAACTTGGTAAACAAGTTATTGGACAGAAGCTTGAATAAACAGCAATACAGAAGCGTACGAAGGTTAGTTTGAGCTCAAATTTTGAGGCATGACAGGTAATACCGTGGTGAATCAGGGAAGCTGAGTTTCTACCTGTTTTACCTTCGGATTCACAACGTTTCTTCACACCGGGATTCGTCGAGTGCTCCGTTGATGGCAGACCCGAGAGGATTTCGAACCAAGCTTCTGGTTGTTGGTTGTTCTTGCTGTTCTTCACGTTTTAGAGGTGTTTTTGTGAGGTTTTGATGATTATTGGTGCTTTGGGGATTGGAAAATGTGTTTAGATGGTGGTTTCGGGGAATTTTCAGTATGATTTAGGGTGGCCGGGTGTTGGAAAACGTGAGAGAGAGAGAGGAAGCTGCCTTTTCTGACTCTCTAGGGTTCTTGAGTATGTGAGGTTCTGATTTTATCCAAAAACCTATCCCTTTATATAGACTTTCTTAAAGATAAAGAAAATCTAGTAAAAGTAAGATTTTTCGATATTTTAACTAAGTAACTTCCCAAAGGAATTTTGCTATGAAATTTTAACCACATGTCAAGAATGGATATTATGAATTTTCTGAGGTGGAAACGAATTTTTTAATGCTGGAGCATTTTTAAATTGAATTTCTCGTCAGATTCAATCAGAAATTGCTAGAAAATTATTGGAAATTCGAAAAATCAAAATTCCAACGCCATTATGCTTAAAATGTCATCCTCTATCATGGGTTAAAATATCAAAGCATTCGAGCTGATTTGGGCACCCTTTGGAGGAGAGAAAGCCTATAGGAGAACTCAGAAGCCTTAAAAATTACGAAAACGCCCCTGACAATGACGAAACTGCTCCTCAGGCCCTGGAACACGCCGATCGGGCCGGAGTCTCTTACTGTTTGATGGAGATGGCTCTCACAACCTCGTAGACCTTAACCAGGGGGTCAAAATTTTGGGTATAACAGATTGCCCCCCGTCAACTAGGCTTTGTAATGAAGATGAAAAGACTAGTTGATGCTTGAGTGATACCCCAAAATTCTGGATCCTAAAAGACCTCGTATGCCATTTGAAATCTAGCAAGTTGTGTCGAGCTATTCTAAGGCGCTGACTACCTAAGGTGATGAAAATGATGTAATGTCAAGCGATTCTAAGGCGTCGACTACCTGAAAGATGAAGTAATGTCAAGCGATTCTAAGGCGTTGACAACCTAAGAGATGAAGTAATGTCAAGCGATTCTAAGGCGTTGACAACCTAAAAGATGAAGTAATGTCAAGCGATTCTAAGGCGTTGACTACCTATAAAGGAATGAAGTACGCTGAGCATTCTAAGGTGTCGGGAACCTGAAATTGAATGGATTGCGCCGAGCATTATAAGGTGTTGGGAACCTGGAATACGCCGAGCATTATAAGGTGTCGGGAACCTGAGACTGAATGGGGTACGCCGAGCATTATAAGGTGTCGGGAACCTGAAATTGAATGGATTACGCCGAGCATTATAAGGTGTCGGGAACCTGAAATTGAATGGATTACGCCGAGCATTATAAGGTGTCGGGAACCATAAGTTGAACGGAATACGCCGAGCATTATAAGGTGTCGGGAACCATAAGTTGAACAGAATACGCCAGCATTATAAGGTGTCGGGAACCATAAGTTGAACAGAATACGCCGAGCATTATAAGGTGTCGGGAACCATAAGTTGAACAAATACGCCGAGCATTATAAGGTGTCGGGAACCATAAGTTGAACGGAATACGCCGAGCATTATAAGGTGTCGGGAACCATAAGTTGAACGGAATACGCCGAGCATTATAAGGTGTCGGGAACCATAAGTTGAACAGAATACGCCGAGCATTATAAGGTGTCGGGAACCATAAGTATAAAAGGTGATGATGCTATGGGGATGATATGCTAATTTGTCGAAAGCAAGAAATGCTAGGAATATGCCAAACATGGCGATGATGTAGGTTGGTTGAAAGCAAGAAATTGCTAGGAATATGCCAAACATGGCGATGATGTAGGTTTGTTGAAAGCAAGAAATATGCCAAACATGGCGATGATGCAGATTTGTTGAAAGCAAGAAATTGCTAGGAATATGCCAAACATGGCGATGATGTAGGTTGGTTGAAAGCAAGAAATTGCTAGGAATATGCCAAACATGGCGATGATGCAGATTTGTTGAAAGCAAGAAATTGCTAGGAATATGCCAAACATGGCGATGATGCAGATTTGTTGAAAGCAAGAAATTGCTAGGAATATGCCAAACATGGCGATGATGCAGATTTGTTGAAAGCAAGAAATTGCTAGGAATATGCCAAACATGGCGATGTTTGAAGAAGAATTGTTCAAGACAAGAAATTGCTGACGAAGGTGCCAAACATGGCAGTGTTTGAGGAAAATTCTATTTATTGAAAAAGAAAGTGAAGTTATCATTTCCTGACTAAAGATTTCAGACTTGTAATTTATCTCCTAGGAGATGAACATGCTACCGGTGGGGTGTGGTGTTTGATGCAGAGATCTTTTGAGTGGTGATCAGGGCATATGTGTGCCTGTGGTGTATGATGTGAAGGTAAGGGCTTACGTGAGCCTGTGTGGTGAAGTAGAATTGTGTGGGGGTAAGGGCTTGTGTGGGCCCGAGGTGTTTGGTGTGGAGGTAGGGCTTATGTGTGCCTGTGGTGGGATGGAGGTGCTCAAGCTTTGGGTTTCAATTGGTGTTATCATGGCAATTGTTGGAACCAACAATTGCCCCCAGTATTTTTCCTTAGGACAATCTGAGCTAAAGTTCATGGCAATCGATCACTCCGATCGATTGCCCCCAGTATTTTCTTTGATCAAACGTGCGAACGAGTCTCGTCCTCACAGGGCCAAGGCTTATGTTCTGATTTGGTGCTTCCTAACCTACACTCGACGTGTTTGGTGTTTACACTCGTTTCTCACTTACGGTCACAACTTCTAGACCATTGAATTTGATATTTGATGAATTTACGCATTCGATCTATTACTTTCACGTGATTGGATACACAACTACCAAGTCGAAAGTCTTCGAGGCTTATAACGTGGCCACAGGGTGTGATGAAAGACGACGGGATCATGGAGGGATATTTGAGGTATGTGGAGCTTGAATGGGTGACCAAAGCTGTAACTTACGTCTTCTCTCGGATTCATCTTCCTTGTCTTGAAGTCGTCTAGCTGCTTTATGTTGTCGTTGTTTTTGAGCTTCTGGACTTGGACTTTGAAGTTGTCCTTTACACCATTTCTCTTCTCTTTGTCATTTGGATTTCTTCGAGGCACTTCGGGTTTGCCTTTTTTCTTTATCCTTTCTTGACTTTGCCTTCGGGGTTCTTGTGTTTCCCGGTTTTGGGCTTCGAGAGCTGTTTTGATGTGAGCTCTTTGGATCCTGTGTCACTCTAGGACCATTTGCGGATCACTTTGTCATGCTGATAGCGGCATTGCTTCTTCGGACTGATGAGAATGTTATCTAAGAGTCGGGCTCCTCGCCTCCTTTGGTCACCGGGTCGGACATTCATCATTGGCTGGGTTATTTTATGGAGTTCATAATATCGAAAGGGATATATGAAAGGCTCGGCGGGGGTGCCTAGGGTTTAATGACAGGGTTTACAAGCTTTTGGCTATGTGGTGCTGTACCTAGGTGCTTCGTCATTCCTGATAGTTGTATATCCGTTCTTTGTTACTTTTCACAGGTCTAAGCGTAAATTTACAAATTATCTCCTTCGGTCGGAGTTATACCGTTTACCTCACCTTTGAATGTGGACTCACCGGAGTCGTGTAAAAATGACACGCTCGTTCACTCATGGTTTTTCCGCTCAAGACATTCTCGCGAATTTCACTCAAAGACTAGTTCACACGTTTAAACAAAAGATTCGAAGACAATGATTCTAAACTCAGATTGCCCCCAGTATTGATTTGGGGTTTGTGACAACAGTTTGATAGATGTGGGCCTTGAACCTCATTGTGGGTTGTTTGGATATTATGTGGTGAGTTGGGTGTTTGGTTAGGCATGTTCAAATTTTTAGAAACAAGAGACAAGCCGTTCCATCGCATAGTCTGAAAACGATTACTTCGTGAGTGCTCTTTTTTTAAGTTTTTCGAATAAACGAATGATGCTTTGTATAAAAATTATAAAAACGGAACTATGTTTTATTCAACAAAAAGAATAATGTTGGAAATTTCAAACTCAGGAAAACTACCGAAAATGATAAAGGAAACTAACTACTACAAACATTGGAAAAAACATAAAAATGACTAGTAAAGAGAAGAAATCGGAGAAAACACTTGAAGATAGCACTCTCTGATGGTGCTTGACATGGGATTCCTACTCGGGAAGTTGAAAACCTTGATTGATAAGATCTTGGATGTGCTGCTTCAAAATTTTGCAGTTGTCGGTGTCATGACCGGGAAGCTGGTGATACTGACAATACTGGTTCAGATTCCTTCCTTTTTGGGGGTCCCTTTGTCGAGGGGTGAGAGGTTGCAGCATGTTTCGTTCCTGGAGTCTTCCAAAAGCCTGGCTCAATGGCTGACCGATGTTTGTGAACTCTCTTCGACGGGAGCTCTTTCGGGATGATTCCACTGCCCCAACGATTTGTCCTGGTCCTTTTACCTGTCGAACGGTGTTTACCTCATGCTGCCTAGTTCTCTTTCGGGTGCCACTCTGGATACAGGCTGCTGTCCCCGAGCCATTCCCGGTGTTTTTTGAGTTCCCAAGTTTTAACTCCCCTTGGTGAATCATTTCTTCTAGGACATTAACTTGTCCCATCAGCATGTTGAAGCTAGGAAAGTATGTGAATTTCAGCTCGTCACTGTATTGCTTCCGCATATTTTTGATTACCATTCGGATTTGTTCCTGTTCGTCCATATTTGTGAGCATAGCGGCTGCCTTCATCCTCCAACGCTTGACGAAGTCGGTCATTGATTCACCTTCTGTTTGTCGTGTGCTTGCAAGATCAGCCCTGGTGACTCCAAAACTTCTAGCGTACTCAAAATGATGCAGAAAGGCTTCACAGACCTCCTCGTATGTCTTGGTATTTATCCTTTGAGTTATGTACCAATGCTGAGGGGTCTCATCAAGATAGTGAGCAAATACCTTGGCCTTCTGCATGTCGTTTAGCGAAAGGATGGACATTTCCCTATCGAACATTGCCAAATGAAGTTGTGGGTCGGAGGAACCTTTGTATAGAGGAAGTGTTGGCAATTTCAACCTTGGAGGGAGATCAACCTTGGGATATAATCCAGTGGGAAAGTGGTCAAAACCAGCTGGCTTGTTGGCCCTCTCCATGCGCTCAATCTTTTTCAGCATCCCATTGAATTCTTCGGCTAACTGGGCATCCATGTTGATTGGATTTCCTCCCTCTCCCATTCTTTGAGATTTGGGCTTATCTGTTGGAAAACAAAAGTGACCCGAGCTAAAAATTCTGGGCCGCAAAGAAGTTTTAGGCTAAGACTTGTTTGGGCTGCACATGAGCTGGAATGTTTTGAAAATTGTGGGTTGGCACTGAGGCCCGAAATGAGTTGGAAGAGAGGCACATGGGCCGGAATGATTCATGAGCTGTGAACTGGTGCCTAGGCTGAAATGTTCTGAGAATTGGGCGCTTGGGCCAGAATGTGTTTGGGTTAAAATTAAAGCGCAATGGGCCGAAGTGATTTCTAAACCATGTTCTGGATGTGAATTGGAATTTGGGCCGAGTAATTATGACTGGGCCTGAAGATGATACCCGTGTCTAGGATCGTGGGTCAAAACCCGAGTAGGAAGTCTTCCTGGACTAGAATGGGCCTTGAAATGGAAAGGCCTGATGGATTTTTATGGATTGCTTTAGGTGGATGGGCGTAGAACAAAATGGATAATTCAAATTGGACCAGATGAGAAATCACCTAAGTCTAAGCTTTTGGGCCGAAGCCCGAATGACTCACACATTAAACCAAACAGGACCTCTAGGCCGCAAACAATAAAATTGCCAATTCAGGTTGGGCTGAGTTGATGTAGGAGAGGTTCCTATCAATTTCTAGGCAGGGTAGTGGGCCGATCATACAAGCAAGCAAGGCCCACACAAATTCAACATGTCCTCACTAGACGCTTTAATCAAAACGGGTATGGATCGATCCGGAGAGGTGCTCGGGGCATGGGCCCAGGTTACCACAAAGGAATAGGGCTTGCACGCTATTCTCTTTGGGCTTCCCCACTTTTTTCACATCACCTGAAGGTGTGCGTCTACGGCCGGGTCTTTGACTGACCAAACAATGGGCTAGGTAAGGACACTGCCAAGAAAACGCTTGGGGCTAAAGCCCAGGTATTAAGGGGATGTGGTTAGACGACATCCTCCTCTTTTCCCCCGCTTATTCACATCACCTAAAAGGTGTGAGTCCCTGACAGGGGACCCTCAAACGGGTCCCGGGGTGAAATCGGTTTGCGTGGACCCTCGCTCTCATATGATGCAAAGGTACAGAAATTAAAGTGCGCACGAAAGTAGACAAACAAAGTAATAAAGCCATAAATAAACATTTTCGAGTTAAGCCCTCCTTCTTAAAATTAAACAAGTTAAAATTAAGAAGTTTTTCCCCAGCAGAGTCGCCAGTCTGTGAGCCTCGATTTTAAACCCTATCCTATGTTGAATAAAGTTGATTGGGATCTGATTGGGTTTTAGGTCCACTTATAGCCTAAGATTAATAACTATGTCATATAACAATAATTATTAAAACCTAAGCTAGCTCACTGGAACCTATTATGAGTCGCCACCTAATTTTAACCTAGATCAAATTAGGAAAGGAGAGTTCGGGTTCGGGGGCTTGATATTCGACTTAATTAGGGTTCAATTACTTTCATTACCCTTCCTAGGTCGTTTTTCCTCTACTTAGTTTATTTACGGCTTATTACGAGTCATTTTAACCTAAGTGCGCGAGCTTCTGTTTTTTTTTTGTTTTTAGCATTTTTTGACAGAGAATTAAAGTGAAATTAAAAGCTACCTAAACTAGGGTTTCGGAGGCAGAATTAGGTCAAATTTTGCTTACGTCCGTAGCCACGGACCAAACGTCCGAGACCACGGACCCCAGTTAACCTAAATATACAGAAAAGTCGAAATTAAAGGAAAACAAAAATTTGCAAAGTCCGGGGCCACAGACAGGATGTCCGTGGGCCCGGACATTATTAGAAAAACCTAAATTTTGAATTTTTTAAAATCCCGCCGCCGTCCGTGGGTGTCCGAGCTTACGGACAGGGAGTCCGGGACCCCGGACACGACGTCCGTGGGTGCGGACAGCCCTCGGACGGCGGCTTTGAGGCTGTTCCCGAAGGTGTTTTCGGCTCAAATTTTATGGGTGCGTAGCCTGAAAGATGTACAATACGTTAGTGGTCGAAAGTTCTCAATTTGAATTCGAATTATGCACGAAACTTGGTAAACAAGTTATTGGACAGAAGCTTGAATAAACAGCAATACAGAAGCGTACGAAGGTTAGTTTGAGCTCAAATTTTGAGGCATGACAGGTAATACCGTGGTGAATCAGGGAAGCTGAGTTTCTACCTGTTTTACCTTCGGATTCACAACGTTTCTTCACACCGGGATTCGTCGAGTGCTCCGTTGATGGCAGACCCGAGAGGATTTCGAACCAAGCTTCTGGTTGTTGGTTGTTCTTGCTGTTCTTCACGTTTTAGAGGTGTTTTTGTGAGGTTTTGATGATTATTGGTGCTTTGGGGATTGGAAAATGTGTTTAGATGGTGGTTTCGGGGAATTTTCAGTATGATTTGGGTGGCCGGGTGTTGGAAAACGTGAGAGAGAGAGAGGAAGCTGCCTTTTCTGACTCTCTAGGGTTCTTGAGTATGTGAGGTTCTGATTTTATCCAAAAACCTATCCCTTTATATAGACTTTCTTAAAGATAAAGAAAATCTAGTAAAAGTAAGATTTTTCGATATTTTAACTAAGTAACTTCCCAAAGGAATTTTGCTATGAAATTTTAACCACATGTCAAGAATGGATATTATGAATTTTCTGAGGTGGAAACGAATTTTTTAAATGCTGGAGCATTTTTAAATTGAATTTCTCGTCAGATTCAATCAGAAATTGCTAGAAAATTATTGGAAATTCGAAAAATCAAAATTCCAACGCCATTATGCTTAAAATGTCATCCTCTATCATGGGTTAAATATCAAAGCATTTCGAGCTGATTTGGGCACCCTTTGGAGGAGAGAGAAAGCCTATAGGAGAACTCAGAAGCCTTAAAAATTACGAAAACGCCCCTGACAATGACGAAACTGCTCCTCAGGCCCTGGAACACGCCGATCGGGCCGGAGTCTCTTACTGTTTGATGGAGATGGCTCTCACAACCTCGTAGACCTTAACCAGGGGGTCAAAATTTTGGGTATAACAGTGGAGGCCTCCGTGTAAGTAGGCAAGAAGTCTCCAAATTGGCCATGAACTCGTGCAAGGATGACCTCCCCATCCTGGCTGCCCACAAAAGCGCATCCCATATGGAAATTAAGGTCCACACTACCATCCACAGTAAGTTCCAGCGAGTGTAGGTGGTTAGTACGATGCATGGAAAGAGAGGTGGAGGTGAGTTGTGACTGATTGAGGAAGCTACCAGCTTGACACCAACCCCATGCAAACAATCTAACATTGGAGTGCTTAAGTTGACACCTAGCATACCAAATTCTCCATAAGAAACAAGTGAGGATTGAAAGGTTGAAAGTGTGGAAGAAAGGCACTGATCAAGATACCAATCCCGAAATGCATTATTAGAGTGGAGATTAGTGGGAGCGGATATATTCATCATGGCCTAATAAGGGTGTCGGTGTGGGCAAAGCAAGAAGGTATGGACTAAAGTTTCGTGTTGGCCACAAGAACAACAAACTGCAGGTGATGGAGAATGAATATGTAACACCCCTACCGTTAATCCTATGCTTACCGTCTAATCGTCCTGTTAATCATACTACGTTGCAGCGGAATTACTACTACTACGGCGGGTGATACAACGCCGCTAGCCGCCCATACGGCTAGCAAGGCTTACGCTACCTACAGTTACGGTCTGATGCCTAAGTGTACCGAGCTACTACATTCCATACCAAATACAAAAGATAACATTCTTACATTACTGGATTACCGAGTATACCAAGTATTTAATTACATCCTTTTCTCGTCTCCCTAAATGGATGAGTTTCTACAAGCTACTTATCTACATCGTCCCTATATTCTTTTATTATCCAAAAGGGTGTACCCTATGGTACACCGGCTAACAAGAACCTACAGCCGTGTACAACATAGTACACCATTCACAATTCACCAATTATAGACAAAAAGAAATTAAACTTAAGCTCTTCGTCATCTTCACCCGTCTCGAGGACCTACGTGTAGTAAAAACATCGCCCCAAGGGGCTCAGCAAAAGTTGCGCATAAACTCCGCATATACCGCGTGCTAACTAGGGTACGCCGACTATTTAAGGTCGACTGTACATGCGGTTCATTAATTTCATACATACATGCTTTACATACATCATACAATCATGCTCAATACAATGCACAATCCAAAACAATAATACAATAGCACACCCAATACTTACCTTCACAAGGGTTAGCCAAATTACGCATCCGGGTTAATCGAAATGCAATTTACTCTTTTACTCATTACACATTACTTACTCTTACTTTACTTACTTACTTTACCATACTTGTTTACTCATTCTTACTTACTTACTTTTACTCATGTTAAGTCGGTATGACCTCTGGCCTGGGGACTACTCCGTCCCACCACCGGGATTTACTTGACTCACCAATCCAGGATGCTACCCATTTAAGGGGTTTGGGCCGTGGACCAGTTAAAGAGTCAGGAATTGGTGCCAACCTCTTGTGACTCTGCATCCTCACACGTGGCCGAAACTATATCGGACTTCTACTCATTCCAATTTAATTACCAATTTGAGTTAGATTGGTTAGCTTGTTAGGAATCAGTTAGAAGTCCAATCACAATCACATTCGGTCACAATACAATACATCATACATACACACACTCATATTCATCCATACATTTCATGAATTATACAAACTATGATTTAAGAAAATATCCAAACAAGGAACAATCTCATGATAATCACAAGTAAGCATACTATATCCGATTTGTGCATTTATCTTATTTGGTGATCAATTAGCACACAACACACAAATCAGAGTAACCAAGGTAGCATACGGGGCATGAGGAATTCATACCGTTCACCGTTGTACTTGTATCCAATGTTCCTCCGGTGATCACAATCCAAGTCCTAATCATATACATACAATTGGGTGATTAATTACCCTTACTTAACCTTACTAATTACTTTACTAACATTTCCTGGTTAATACTTACTAATTCATTATTGTTCAAATACATGTACTTAGGTAACTTACTTAAAATTATTTTCTAAGCTTGTTTATGGCCTTAATGACCTTTAAACATCATTAATTATGTCTTACTCATCTTATAATTTCATTACCCATCATTACCCATCCTTAATTAAGCTTTAAAACACATCATGTATAGATTTTGGGTTGGTCCGGGTTTGTTGTCCGGGTTTTTTACATACCCGGACCAACATGCTGGGCAACTCCTCGGATAAGTTTATCAATTGGTCCGGGTTTATACCCTACTATACAAACCCGAACCACTTATTCTCAAAAGCTACAGGTATGTTTTTTATGGTCCGGGTTTGTGTACTCCTTTGCAAACCCGGACCACTTGTTTTAGGAACTTACGGGTATGTTTTTGGGGTGGTCCGGGTTAGTGTCCTAGTTTGTAAACCCGGACCACTTCTTCTATATAAGTTTCTGTCGAGTTTTTATGCTGGTCCGGTTTGTGTACTGGTTTGCAAACCCGGACTAGTTACAGTTTTACAATTTGTGTAAGTTTTTCAACTTGTTTAAATTCCAAATTTCTACTAATCTCTTCCCTAATATTCCTACATATATTCTAGTATGTTTTAACATTGATTAAGCAATTTAAACTAACCTAACACAACCCATATCTTTATCTGTTACATCAACCCATTTACTATAAGTTTTCCTCTCATGTTACAACTTTTCCTTCTCCAACAAATGCTACAGACCTTCCCACTAACTAAATGACTCTTGAACTAACCTAACCTAGTTAGACAGCTCCCAATACACCATTTCCAACTTCACTCAACTACATCTCTCCCTCTGTTACAAAACAAAATGAAAAATCTCATTCTTTGCTTCTCTGCAATTCTCTTCTGTTTCTTTCTTTTCTAACAACAACCAAATCTCTAATTTCTAACCAAATTTTGACATAGGTTCCCTACATTTCTAAGTGTTCTCACCACATAATTTTGCACTCAATATAGTTCACAACCTGCTCAATATACACACCATTCCCATACCAATTTCCAACACCTACTGCACATTCAATACTCACACTTAGCATTTTGTTTTCTTGTTTTCAAAAGCTTCAAACTACCAATACCATTCACATTAATATACCCATTCTCTTCCTACCGTTACGGTGGTTTTAAACTTTGCTAAAACAATATACCTATACATACACAAACATTAAAACTGTACAGAGGCTTCCATTACCTTAGCTTCCTTGCTTCTTTCTCTTTTCTCTCTTTCACTTTACAGCTCCTCCTTCTTCCTTTGTTTTCTTGATTTATTTAAGCCAAGCTACACCATGTAACAAGGCATACACATACACACCAAACTAGTAAATTTTCTACGTAGGTTTTAACCCTAGGTTATGAGAATGCATTCAAAACTCTTAGGAAATCTTACCTTGAGCTTCTAATGGAGTTTTTGAGTAGAAAATGACAAGGCTTCAGCTCTCACAGTGGCACGCCAAAATCGGCTGAACAATGGAATGGTGTTGCTCACGTGAGTTTTGGATTTTGCAAGGAAAAACTGGAAAAAAGTGAAGCTTTGGTCTACTTCTTACCTTAGAACATGGAGAAGAAAATGGGTCTTCGAATGGTGCTCCTCAAGCTCTAAAACGATTATACCCTCAAAAATAAAGTTGAAGGTTTTAGATTTTTGAAGGGTGTAAAACGATCTCCAAAGCGATACGAATTCAACGGTATAATATTTGTGGTGTTTGGAGGTGGTTGTAACACCCCAACTACTAACAATACACTTAGCAACACCTTGCAGCGGAAATCATAACTCACAACATTACTTAACTCCTTGGTGTTACACGCCGTTAGCCACCCACGTGGCTAACAAGGCTAACATACATACATCGTACCGGTCTGATGGACTAAACTCCCGAGCAACTACACATTAATCCCGTTCCATGTCCAACATTTAATATACACTTACATTACAACTGTACCGAGTATTTACAAACTAATGCCGATAACAATTTCGGTCTTACTACACCTACAATACACTCTCAATTTGAATGACCACCCAGGTGCAACAACTACCCGTCCTACTCTCGAACGGCTTGCAGCTCCTTCGTACCTGTAGAGTAATGGGGGCCCCCAAAGGGGGTCAGCACCTTTGCTGGTATGGTAATCCCGCAGCCCGCATGCTACCGGGCCACGCACAACTATTTGTCATCTTAGCATGCGGTTGATTTATTTCAACATGCATAAACCCATACACACATCATGCTTATAAGCAACATCCATTAATGAATACATACACAAGATTAGCACACCCAACATAACACACACACTTCACTTTATAGCATACACAACTTAATTTCGCTCTTCTTAGAGTACATGAACTTCTTTTAGGGAGTGCCGGGGTGATATAGGCCCGAGCACAACATACATACATTTTCTTTACTTGAGTGGCGGCCTCATATAGGACCGTACACCACATACACAATTTCCCCCTAGCTCCAATAGTGATGAGGTAGGTAAGCCTTGGCTAAGCTTGTGGGTGGTTGTAATCCAAGAAGAAAAACAACCATAACATAACAGAGAGGGAGTCGAAGCAACATAGGCGTCAACACCCTAACAACATTACACATAATTTCCCCCCTAGCCCGATATGGAGGTCGGGTAGGTAAGCTTTGGCTAAGCTAATGGGAGGTCGAAATCCATGAAGGAAATCAACCCTTAACATAACAGGATGGGAGTTAATTCACATATATATATTTAACTCCCAAACAATACGCGCGACCGGAACAACCGGATTCCTCTCCATACATAACATATACTTATTAGTTAGAGGTTCCCTTATGGAACTTATCACATATGTACATCACATAGTGTTACTAACTCGGTTAGACATATAAGGGGAGTATTATCCCTTTTTTACAAACATGGATATCTGTATCCAGTAACAACAACAACATATCCAACAAGCCACATACATCCCATATAATCACAACATACACTAACGCACGGATAGCCGTAGTTAGAACGTTCCCAGGGGTTGGGACGTTTATTCCGAATACCGATCTCTTATGTGAACCTAAAGTCGGTTAACTATTATTTAACACATAACTAAGGTTAAGCGGTATCGGAATTAATTACGCCACAATAATGGATTACTGTAAACTCATTTCATGTTTTATCTTGCAAGGTTGCAAACACGCAGAAAAACACATTGGCATACAAGCCGGTGTAATCCGGTAGGACACAGGTTGCAAGAAAACCATACCTGTCACCGAAGGTGCACTCTAATGTGCCATCACATGTTCCTTGAAAATCTTTGAACAACTGATAACATTATAACTATCTTCATTAATATCGGGGTAATATAATTATTTAACGTCTAATGCGCCCATGATTAACCCCGTTCGGTAGTTTTATAACTTTACATTTTTTTACCACTTTTCACACTTAATTACCATTACAACTTACTTAACATATCCTTAACAACCTTATAACATCATTACTTATCAATCCCCATCATTGGGTATCATTCCCTACCCTTAAACAAAATTTTTGCTCAAAATTACACTATGTCCGAACTTGTGTCCGAGCTTCCGAAGTTCGGACGCAAGTCGAGACTCAATTGGCTGAAACTGGCGAATGTCCGAACTTGTGTCCGACCTTTGAAGTTCGGACACAAGTCGAAGCAAAATCCAACGGAAATTTCCAACTGTCCGAACTTGTGTCCGAGCTTCTAAGTTCGGACACAAGTCGAGGCCAAAACTGAGGAAAACTTACAGGTGTCCGAACTTGTGTCCGGACATCGAAGGTCGGACACAAGTCGAGACTAAACAGCCTGGGGAAAAATTTTTGAGTGTCCGAACTTCCAAGTTCGGACAACTCGGACACAACTGAAACTCGGAAAATTTCATAAAACGACGGGGCATGTCCGAACTTCCATGTCCGGACGGAAGTTCGGACATACCTGAAAATTCAGCCAACAGAGGGGATTTTCACCCAGAATTTCAATTCTAATAAACCTACACTTACTCCATGTTTCACAAGTCATAAACAACCATTCCTTTCCACGTTAAACATCCCAATTCAACACCTAAATCCTCTCAACCATTAAACCATCATCAACACTCGTTTTCCAACCAAAAATTGCCATAACTTCCCCATAATCTTTACATATTCATCCTCATCAATTATCCTCAAAACACAACCTCTTCATTCCTAATCTAGCCACACCCTTTCAAGGGTCCTAAACAGCACACAACAAATCCTCAACTCATCAACATCAACAATATCACCATAACTCCATAAACACAATACCAATCTCCACCTTAAAACATTTGGCTCTTAAGGCCTTCAATTCAACTATTAATTCACAAATCTCTCCACACCAACTAAACACATTTTCAACACATATTTCAATCCACAATTTGGGTTCGTTAAATTGTTTACCCAATCCCAAACACTAAAACAATTATAGCAAGGTTTAAGGTGGATTCCTTACCTTAATTTCGCAAGTCTCTCACATTCTCCTCTTGCTCCTCATTTCTTCCAAAAATCAATTTAGAGGGTATGGAGTTTCCAACTCCATCCCAACATCCATGAACACAAAACATACACAATTAATTATCTAAACCCTTAGAAACTCAATTTAATCAAAGGGCTAGAATTAGGGTTTACCTTTTGAAGCTTTTAAGAGGGATTTTCTCCCTTGAATCAAGAAGGAAACTACTCCACCATTGAAGGATAAATTTGGAGCTCAAGAACAAGGAGAAAACAAGGTATCAAAATGGTTAAAAATCAATTACACCAAGAGATGAAGAGGGAATGACTTGTTCTTGGAAATTTTTACCTTAGAAGAAAGAGGAGACTCCAAGCTTCTCATTGGTGCCATTTTCTCCTCAAATGGTGAAAACCCATGGAGGTCAACTTCATCCTTTTGGAATTTTGAAAAGAGAGGATGATAGAGGAGGATGAGAGGAAGAAGAATATGTAATTATTTTTGTGATTGGAGCTCAAATGGAGCTTGGGGATGAAGAAGAATGGAGGAAGCCATTGTTGGCTTGGTTGGGAAGTTCCATCGGTAGAGAGAGAGGAGGGAGACCGGCTGGGAGAGAAAGAGAGGAAAGAGAGGAAGAGAGAGAGGGGAAAAAGGAAATAAGGAAAGAGAGAGAGAATGAGGGGTATTTGTGCCCTTTGTTATTTGGCTCTCTCTTGACTTAATTAATTAGTTAACTAGTCACATGTGAGTGGGCTGTCTACATAAATAAAACCGGCCCACCAATATAAACACGCTGAGGGAGCGTTTTTTGTCTTTTGACAGAAAACGCTCGTTTAATTGCCCGGTTAGTACCATTCACTAACCGGGACTGTTTACCGGAATTTCCTCATTCCTTTAATTTTAATGGTTATTAAACTCCCATTAATGTTTAGTTATTGTTATAAATCAACTATTATTTTTACGGGGTCGTTTAACTGTTTAAAGTCACATTTTCGGGTTTCCTCGAAAGACGCGCCTTAGACTCCGTTAGCGTTTTAGCGCATTGTTTGGATCCGTTTTCTTCCGGAATTTCTCCCACACGTTCTCAGTGTGTAATTAAGGTATAAAAATATATTATAACTCTAACGAAGGTTATGTACCTCCTAAAATAATTAAATACGTGTTTTCACGTTTTGTGGCGTTTACGCATTTTCTTTTTCTTTTGGTTTTCGTTTCTTCACCAATGATCTTAAGGGCTTAATTAGCCTTAGGAAATTATAATTATACATTAATTAACACATTAAGGTTTGGGGTATTTCAGTGGTTTAGGCTTTCAAAGATGGAGAGGAAGTGGGCTCTGTGGGTGGCTGCTTCAAATCGCCATGGTTAGCAGACAGGAAGAAGAAGAGTGCTGGGCAGAGTAAAAACGTGAGTGAGTAGTGTGTGAGGAGAGAGAATGTTTACTTTTTGCTTTTTATTTTGTTTGTCTTTTGCATATAAGGAGAGGAGTAAAGAAGAGGGGTATGGGCTATTATCAGCCGGCTACACACCCTCCTCACATGGGTTTTTAAAACATTAATTGCAATAGTGGACACACTAACTTATTTTATTTACACTTTTACCCCACAACTTCCCGTTTTGACAGTTTTTACTATTTTCTCATTTTATTGATTTTATTGGTCCTAAACCTTCACTAATGTTTATTAATGACTATATAGTTGACCAAAATTGTTATGAGTCTATTGACCCGCTTAAAGTCACGTTTTCCCGGTTTCCTCGAAAAACGTACTTTAAGGTTTGTTAGCGTTTTTAATCCATTTTAAGGATCCGTTTTCTTCGGGATTTGTTCCCTTGTGGTTATTTTGACATAATTAAGCTTCTAAATACTTATTAGCCTAATTAATCACTATTTTTAATTACGGGGTATTTCAGAATATGTGCCTAAATAACTGCTTTGGATGGGAGTGAACCTTGCAAAAACTTCCAACCAAGTAAACGTACCCGGGGGGAACATCGCACTTCCAAAGCTGTTTCAAAGCTTGTCCCAGAGATTATGGTGCTGATTGACATGGGCGAGAGGCATTTGCAAGCTGAATGTCTGCATAGTAGACACTTATGACTAAAACATATCCATAATGTGTGAGACCCCACTCCCATGAATCCTTATGGTCACATGTTAAACCGATAGGTAAATTCATGATTTTGTAACATCCTCTGGCGGAAACCACTACTGTAATAATGGAAGATTCCATGTGCTTGAAGTGCTTAGGAGATCAGCACCATCCTGTACCAAAACCATGGTTACAAAGATGTTAGGTAGATGAACTGATTTTGTTTTTTGATAAATGGCTGGAAGACGAGCTTACAAGGTGACACTTTGGCAAACCTTTGTCGTCAAAATTATGAGAAACACAATAACCTAGTAAAAAAGAAAAAACAATAATTAAAGCTAGGAGAATAATAGAGTGAACAAATCCTATGCAAATAAGACTGCATGAGAAGGAAGTTCGGGGAAGCCATTCCGATTCTATTGTCGTAGTGACTGCTTCATCTTTACTGTTAGAGGAATGTTCCCCAACTTCTGTCATTCCTCCTTGAAGAAGATTTTGAAATCTTTGTGATGCAGCCACCCATTTAAAGCGCGAAATGGTTTGGGACCCCAGTTAATGTCCTAAAGCATGATTTTCATGAAACAGTGGTTCGATAGTTGCCAAGGGAGTGAGGTGAGATTAAGTCCGGGAAAGGCTGCATACCATTCCAATTGAGCAAAAACCCGATCAATGCGACTCATTGATTTCTTACTTCTCCATGTGTATTTAGCCCCTCGAAGATCCACTTCAATCATATTTAGCTGGTTAACCCATTCTCTCGAATCCTCCATGCCTCTCGTACAAGGAGAGTCACTACCCATTTCCCAAACACACAGATTGCAAACCTCTTCACTAAGCCTTTGGGTCAAGATCAGTTCAATTATCTTCGCTTTGAACTTGGGATGATCAACGTTCCATGAGGTATGGTTTTCTTCGCCTTATTAGTTTCACTTTTCTGTCATTTCAAAAGTGTGAGTTACTTGTCATGTTCTCCAAGCATTCTATATTCAGTTAGATGGGTTTGTTACTGGTAGTTTCACAATGGTCAAGCACTGTTCTCTTTCTTTTTACTCTTCAGTTTTTTCTTCTGGTTCTCTCTCACGTTCACTTTACAAAAAAAAAGAAAATTAAGAAAAAACACAGAAAAAGAAAAAGAATACGAAAAGACTCTTGATTCCAGTTTTCTTCCCTTTTTCAATTCCGCTAGTTTCTCTTCTTTTCTCTGTTATCCCGCTTCTACTTTCTTCCTTCTCTGTTCTTTTCTTGCTCCCTGACCATGGCTTCTGCTACCACTGCTTCTCCACCTAGCAACCAAAATGCACCTGATTCTGCACCCAACTCACCCCCGTCTCCACAAAACCTAAATCCTGACACTACCCCCACCACCCGTAACCCTTTAAACCCTACACCGACACCATCTCCACAAAACTCAGCTACACAGTCCCTCAAGACTGCTGAGAATACCCTCTCTGCCTAGGTCGCCGACTCGGTTTCACAATAGTCCCCGCAAGCTGGTTCGGTGACTCCGACAGGCTGTGCATCGGTGGATCAACCGCATTCTCCGACTTTGGCTGAACCCTCGACTCGCTTGCGCACTTGCAACCAACGGAAACGTCAGGCACCGTCTTCGGCAGCTCCATCTCCTGACGTTGTGAAGTCACCCGTTGGAGGTTCTGGTTCCAAGGCATCCAAGAAACGCAAGACTACCGTCTCACGTCCGCGGTCCCATGTCTCGGGTAGAGATTCTCGTAAGTTTCCCCATAAACCTCTCTTTATCCGTGATGTGAACCTAGCTGATCTGATTATGGGCAAGGATATCGATTGTGAGTGGCTTCGAGCACATGAACTGGTTGACATTTATGAGTTTATCGAATTTCAGAAATGGGATGACTTATTTGGCTCTGAAACTGCCTACTATCCTGAAGCACTTTTGCAGTTTGTGACTAACATGTCCATGATAACTGAGACTGAATTGTAATCTACGGTGGGTGGTGTCTATATCACATTGTCTCCTGGGTTGCTAGCTAATATATTGAAGGTTCCTGGCTGGGTTGTCTGACTTTAATCCTCAGAAAATTGACATTGTTCCTCTCAAAGATGTTCAGAGACATTATGGTTTAACTAATGCTAGCATTCGTCTGAGGAACTATTGCAGTGTGATTTTGGTGCGCTTCCTAGACTTCTTCATTTATTTGCCTATCAGGTCATTACTCCTAGAAGTGACATGAGAGAACGTGTCACACCGGTTGATTTGGCTATCATGTGGTTTCTCGAGCACAAGTTGGAAATTTCTCTTCCTAAGGTCATGATCGATCACTGGAAAAAGGTCATAAATAGTCATAAACCTGTTATTTCGTATCCACTGTGGTTGACGAAGGTGTTTTGGTTCTATCATGTTCTTCTTGACACCATGGCAAAGGTATCGATGAAGGGCTCTCATTACTTGGGAACTCATACACTTGCGAAGATGTCTATCGAGCACACTTCTTCTGGTTGGCAGCTCAAGAATCCTCCACCTAACCCAGAAGCTAACACCCCACATCAACCTCCAACTTCACATGAATCAACCTTGCTGGCTATGATTAATACATTGATCACCAATCAGCATGCCCTGGAAAAGCGCATTCTTGCTCTTGAAACCCAGAACTCATCCCCAAAAGACACTGCTTCCGCTTCTGCTTCTGAGGAAACATTCTAAGTTTTTTCTCTAGTCGCTCTTGTTCTCTGACCCATTTTGTTTAGCTGCTTAGATCATTGTGGAAAAACTGTGTGACAAACTAGTCTTTTTTGGATTGTTGCTGGATTATTTTTGGCCTTTGTCTAACTCCTCTTTTGATTCGGCAAAAGGGGGAAGTTAATATGTGTGTCGGAAACTATATCTTTAGGTTAATGTTATGATTTCTGGTTCATATGCTTGATTCGTACTCATACTATTTAATGTGATTACTTCACTTCTCCGCTTTGTTTTACATACTGTCTATCATACATTGAGGGGGAAACACAAGACTATTGTGCAGTTCGACAAATGCAAACATTCAGGGGAACTACATCGACACATTATACAGAGTTTGCCTTAATCAAAAAAGGGGGAAAATGTTGATGTTTTTTGATTAACAACTCTGTGTAACATACTGTGCTCTGTGTGCGTGACACATCTGCCTGATGACAGTGCGAACGGAAATATGAAGGAGGCTGCTGAGTATATTTCTGTTGGAGATATTTTAGGGAAGATCTATCTTAGACATTAATGAGTATAAAATCTAAATAGATTTTATACTCTCACTTTAGCTTTGGTTTATCTTTTAAATAATCAATTAGTTTTAGATTGTAATTTAGCAAAGCTATTTAAGCAACGGTGTTCACAAAACAAATAACGTTTTTTAAGAGAGAAATCCTAGGTCTGAGAGTATTCTCGTGAGAACTACTGTAACGATATAGGATTAGGGTAAATCTTAGATCGATTACGTGTTTGCACAGGAAAGGCTGGTTCCTTGTTTAATTTTGGTAGTGTTTTCTTGTGTAGATGTAGTTTTGTTCATTAGAATTGATTAATGTATAGTGAAATTCGTTACTTTCCATCTTCTTATGAGAGTATTCTCAGATATGAGTTAATATAGTGAAGGATTCACGTGTATATGCACTTTCTCCTCTCTATTAGCTACGCTATATCTTCTGAGTTCGCCGTCAGTCAGTTACTCACAGATAAACCAACCTTGAGTAACTACCTCACTAAGAACCTACATTACAAGAACCTACAACAGTAATGACGGTATTAGCGGTAGGGGTGTTACACTCATGTTCATTACCATCACTTGAAGCCTCGCTTCCACCATCACTCGTATTATCTTATGGGTGTCATGTTAAAGGAAAATTCTCCATTAATAATCACCATGTTTAATTAAATTTTTGGACAGTGGTCCTTAATGCTAATAATCAGAGATCATTGGACTTCCTGAGTCTCGTGAGAGACGTCCATATGGCCGTAGCCGTGTGCCAGACAGCGGCACCCTCTGCCAACCAATCTAATGTGATCAATTGGATTCCTCAACGAGAGGTTCCATGCTTGGATCCTCTCTGGTGATCACACTGCGCAACCTGCTGGAACGTATGCAGACTAGGATTTCCCATACATATACCACACCACCATACCATCCACATTTCTCCGTAGTAGTTAAGCGTTTCAACCGACTCGTTTGTTTTGTTTTTGAGTTCTTATGGAGAATTCATTTCATTTGATGCCTTGGTAGGTCTTACTCATACCTAGAAGTCGTCTAGGTCATATTCATGTTCAATGCTAATGCTCTAAGATCGGTAACACTGAATCTTTTCCTAAGTTTTAAGTCTTAGATAGATTAAAGTAATTTTCGACCGAGTCGTACTTTGTTATGTTCACCAACCTCGCTCGTAGCATACTTACGACGTACAAATCGAGTAGCCTAAAGGACGCCACGCACAATATAAAAACGCTTGCTTATCGAGCATACAATATGATAGAATCATATGCAATAATTCACACATATCCTCTTGAGGAATTAGCACACAAATGTCTGAACCCAAAGAATCCATCAGGGGTTTAGACCTAGAATCCAACATACCATACACCAGTCGTAATCGCTAGCATGAAGATTCACGCTCGTTCGGTACCCTTGTAGCTCTTCCTCTCGCGCATGTCCTCTAATGCACTCAACTCAAGGATACAAACTACATATTAGCTCTCTGTAATACGGACTAACTCGGTATCCCGACTAGTCACTAATTCCCCTAGTAATTACCTCGTGATTGTTCAACGTTTATCATTCAGGGTTTAAATAGTTGGGAATAACTAAATCATCCTTTAATTATATTGTAATTAACATGTAATATTTATTTACTAATCAGGATTTAATCCAAATAACCTATCTCATTTATTCATAGGTTTATTTTTTTATTTACAATACACATATCCTTATAGGTTGTTACTGTATGTTAATTATATCATTGACTTATAAACCTTTATTTCTCTTTTAAGTTTGAGTTGGCCAACTTGGCTTTTGGTAAATTAAGTTGACTCGGCTAACTATGTTGACTTGGTCAGTTTATCCAAGTACCTAAGTTTATATATAATTCATATTATAACCCTTGTATTATATAATTCACTCACCATTTAATATATTATACTTTAACATAAGAACTTTGTATCTAATGTGTTATAATTTATCTTCCCATCTTATAACATCTCTTATTTAATATTAAATGGTTTCTGACCATCTCATATGATCTATTCACTTCATATATTCTTATATGTATATATATAAGAATTATAAAACTTATTTATTAAATGATATATCTTATCATTTTATGTAAGGTAATTTAACCCCACTTGGCTGTGTTATTTTACACAAGCCCACATTAGGATTATAATCCTAAGGTTATGGAACATTATATAGTACATTACCAAACTTCTAAAGTCTATTTAATACTCTGCATTATTTTATAACTCCATTATTCCATTACTTGTACTAGTTTCATTTCTAATAACATAACACTTCATAATTGCTATAACTTCTATACATCAGAATCATAGTCTAAAATTCAATCCTAACATTTTATATTGTACTTACATTACATAAGTTTTATTGATTGCTAATATCCTTAATGGAATTACATTACCTAGCTAAGTAACTCTCAACCTATAACTCGAATTCAATTATACTATATGAAATACCCCTAATTAATTAAACATTGTTTAAACATTTAATCAATTAAATTAAGGCCTAAACATGCCTTAAAAATAGATTAAACACAACAATGTTTAATAGAAAGCAAGAATTGTACCCTTTGACCTTTTAGGGTGAAAATATACCCAAACGAACTCCTTAGGACCTAAACTTTTGTCCTAAGCCTTATAAATCATAAATGAACACATTAGAACTGATTCCAAAGGAAACCAAGCTCAGAAACTCGCTAGAACACAAAATGTGCTCTAAGCTTTCTTAAAGCACATTTTTGTGAGATTGTCTCCAAAATGAGTTTTGTTTGATTTTAGGGTCTTAAATACCCAATATACTAATGTGACATAATGCACCACATTTAAATGTCTAATTCAAAGTTTTTTAAAAAAAAATCAGAAATATGTGCATTGGTTTGTGAATAGTAACCAAAAAGTACAAAATAACACTTAAATCTCTTAACCTAGTCAATGGTCAATATTTTCCCTTGACCCTTAATTTCCGCCTAATAAGAGGATGTTTCCTTAATGTTTGGCCGGTCCCAACTTAAGTAAAGATGACTCATTATGGCTACTTTATTAAAGTAGTCATAAGTACATTTTTATAATTAACTAAACTACTCATCCTTCCATCCTTACTTATCTACTCCCGCTAGCTCATGGAGCTTTCTTCATCAGTAGGGAAACCTCCAAAATATCTAGCAAGAGTCATCTTGACTTTGACCAACTAAAGACCTAGTCCTCTTATAACCGGTTTATTCTTTCTTTCTTCATTACCTTTCCTTCTCTTCAGCCGTAAGTTCCTCAGCCCTCTCTTTGCTTCTTCTATAACCGTGAGTTAACACCCAGCTTCCAAGGCTAGCATATCTTGCTGCAGGTAAGCTTCTAAGGCTTAAAAATGTTAATTTTCCTCCTCTCTTCAATGAGCTCACTCATTCTGATTTTCACCCAGCAAACAAGGCCGATTTGTGTGGTGTGTGAAGTGAAGGTTTTTTGGCTGAAAACAAGGGATGAAAGGGAAGCTAGTTCTAATGTCTTTTTAAAGGTAAAAATCAAGCTCAAAGTCACCTATCATCCTTTCCTCTATTTCCGGTTTTACTACTAGTTTTTCCCCAGCTCATCCTTAGTTTCTTCATGTAAAAATCAGTGGAGAATATCCAGCTTGGTGAAGAAACTAGATCCATGCAAGGAGCTCCATTTCCACCATTTTCGGTAAGTAAGGAAATCTTACCTTATCTCCTCTTGATTCCACTGGTAATATATGCTGGTATAAGTAGTAGTTTGACACCTTGTTTTTCCTTAGAAAAATCAGGCATGAGTAGCCCTTGAGACCAGCTTCAAAACAAGGTAAAGATCTTGCATTTTCCTAGCCTAAATCAACCTATAATAACCTTGTTTTCCTATGGCTAACATATGTTCCTTTCATGGCATGAAATGCTGGTGAAAAATTCATCGGAAACTTCCTACACCAACCGTAGGAAAACAGATCCAAGAATATCTTTACCAAAGTGAGTATTCTTACTCTAATGATGTATATATTAAGCTTATATCATGAACACTTCAAAAACTAATTAAGCTTGTGTAATAATTAGGCCGAGAGCCTAAGGAAGTGTTTGGTGATCTTGGTGGCTTGGAAATCACAAGCTAGGTGAGAAAACCTTGCCTTATACAATAACATAGTTTTTATGAAATCTTGCTACATATAAATGTTGGATGTGGGGTATAATGGTATTAAGCATCTTAGTGAAATACCCCAAACTTAGATATGGTGTTTAAATGATAAACTAAGATATAAGGAGGCTAAATAATGCCTTAGAAACATTAAGAAACATTTCTAATCAAAGAAAATATAAGGAAACACCAAAAGAGCAGTTTTAACAAAAACGTGCTCTAAGCTTGGAGAGACATGGGAGAGTACCCAAATATTGTTCTAAGACCTTAGTAGTATCCTAATGGTCATTTTAGGTCAATTACCAAAGAAAACCAAGCTTGAAAACTAGTTAAAACACAAAATGTGCTTTAAGGAGTCTTAAAGCACGTTTTGAAAAATTGTCTTGTAAATAAGTTTTGAATGGCTAAATGTCCATCATTACTATTTAATTAATATGTGTACTATATAGTATCACATTTGGAGGCCTATATCAATGGGAAATCAAAAATTTCACAACAATGTGCCTTGTTTTTGATGAATAGTGAATTTATTAAGCTAGTTTATAACATAAGTCTATATAAGTGAGACATTTGGTCAACAAAGACTAAACTACCCTCATTCACTAAAGGGGGCCGGTTTTTAAGTGTGACTCACCACACTTATCTAGCTAAGTAAAGAGAAAGCAAAATAAGTAAGTTATAAAGCATAAAGTACTATTCACCTTTTAAGATAAATATCACATTTTGCTTACCCTCTCCTCACTTCTTCATTCTTCCTTGTCTCACACGATTTCTTGCTCTCTTCTCTTCTCCATTAACGTGAAGCTCCTCTCCATGCTAGCTCCACCTTCTCTTGCACACATCTTGCTCATTTTAGCTCCAAATCCAAAACAAAATACATACTCTTCTTAGTTAGCTCAAGCTCCTCCTTTCTATCTTTTCAAAACTCCAAGGGCTTCATTTTGGTGCCAAGTCAAACCACCATTAGAGGAGGAAATTCAAGTTTGGAGACTCCATTGGCATCTCCATTCTCTTAAGGTAAAGAAAGTGTAAGAAAATCTAGGTTTCCACCATTTTCTTCACATAACCGAAAATATATACTCATGGGACTCCATGGTTATGCCTTGTTCTAGCTTGTTTCTACTCTTCAAAGGAGAGAGGAGGTCCTTCTTGCTTCACATCCAAGTTTGTCTTGAGAAACCAAGGTAAAACAATCACATTAATACCTTAAAACATATTTTTAAACCTAGGGTTTATTCCTTAGGGTTAATGTGTTATCTAGTACTCATTGGAGTCATTGGATATTGGTTAGAACATTGGCAAGGAGAATCACATTGGTGACCGAGATTGAACAAAGAAAACCTAAGGAGAAAAGCTTTTAAGCTTGTGAGAAAACAAGGTAAATTACTTACCTTAAGGTGTTTTGTTGTTTAAGGGAATGAGATGTGGGTATATGATGAGTTTAGTGTAGAGATTATATTGGGAAGGTGCTATAAAACCTAGGAAAAACAATGACTATTCTTGTGAACTTGTGACTAAGGAGCAAATGAGAAAAGAGATAGTTTAAGAATATAAAGGTGAAGTACAAGAAGCATTTTATTTCAATGGGAGCCTTGTTGAGTGTATTCGCAGGTTGAAGGCATATATATGTGGAAATTCAGTGATTAAGATTATTGTCATTTAAGGGCCTAAGTGCCAAGCATTTCAAGTTTAAGCACTATATGATGATGTGTGGTGGTTTTGGTGTGAAAATTGGGTGTTAAGTTGTTGTGGTGAGAATTTGGGTGATGTTGTTTTGTTGTTGAAGAAAAACCATGTGTTAGGAAGTACTATATACTAGAGAACCCATGGCAAAATTTAAAGGAGAGTTTAAGTGTTTAAGATATCCTAAGGGAATTTAATGACTAAGGAAGTGCTAGGAATGTTCTATAGGTTGTCTTGATGAAAAAGGGTGAAGTAAGGTGTTTTAATGATTTATAATGACTTAGGTATCACCATGGAAGATTTAGGAATCAAGAGAATGTATTTGAGTATTTAGGACTTAGGCAAATGTTGGTGCACAACTAGGAAGGAGATAATGTGATGATGATGGAAGTTAGACTTGATAAGGAACTTTAAGTAAATGTTTAAAAGAGTTCTAGATAGTGAGAGATGCTTGGGAGATGATGTTATAGTGGTGAAGAGAACATTCGGCATAGTGGTTACATTAGGTATGAACCACCACCTAGGAACCTAGAGGAAGGCATTACAAGTGTTAGCATTATTACAAGGAAAATGTATAATGATTAAGGTGGATCTTGGTGGATGATTTAAGGTATTTTAAGGAGGGCTTAAAGGGTATTTGAGGTGCCCAAATGAGGTTATGACATGTTAAGATATATGAGGAGAAGTTGGAGTTGAAAAAGAATTTAGAAACAAGTTTTTGGAGCCGACCGGACATAGGACCGGACTTGCAAGGTCGGTCGGGCTCTGTTACACTACCGGAAAATGTTTCTGGAATCGACCGGACTTGGGGACCGGACTTACAAGTCCGGTCGGGCTTGTGTTTTGTGAGGGAAAATGTTTCTGGAATGGACCGGACATGGGACCGGACTTGCCAAGTCCGGTCGGCATGAATTTTGTACGGTTATAAGTCTCTGGAATCGACCGGACATAGGACCGGACTTGTAAGTCCGGTCGGAGTGAATTTTCCAACGGTAAAAAGGTACTGGAATGGACCGGACTTGACAAGTCCGGTCGGTAAGTCCGGTTGAGCCTAAAAATAAAAAAAAAAATAAATTTCAAATTTCTAAAAATGGTAATGGGTAATGAGGTATGCCCTTGGTAGGGTAGTAATGATTGGGACCCTAAGAACTTAAGGAATTAAGTTAAGATTAAGTATAAGTTTTAATGTTTAAAGTTAAGTTTGTAAGACTAAGTGATAAAGACTTGAGAGGTTATTGAATGGAAGTCCTTAGGGACTAAGTGAGTTAAGTAAGGTGCAAATAACTAATAACCTAAAAATGAATGAATGTTTTAGGTTTGTGAATTGGGACCCAGAAGAAGGTTAAACAAACAACGATCGACGGTGAACGGTACAATCCTTCTTATGACCTGCTTGCTAACGAGGTGTCCCTCGGCTTGTGTGCTATCTGTTTATTTGCTACGACTAAAACAAGATAAAGCATGCAACCGGTTATATTGTTCTCGTTGTGATTGTGTTATATTTACACTAACCCGCGAGACTTGAGATTGCTACTAACCAAGTTTAGTACTTACTGAGTTAAGAATAAGAATTAAGTTTGATGGTTGTTGGTTAATGCCCGTTAAGGCTTAGCTAGCACAAGGTGTTTAAGATGTCTACTAACTGGAAGTTGAGTGAGGAAACCCGGGACCGATCTCCGGTCATGCATGCTAAGGAAAAAAGGGGACGGTATCTGAATCAGATCCGCCCTCCGCTTAAGGACTTGTCTTCGGACTTGTAGCCTAGGGCCGGTTGCCGGCTCAGCTACGCTGGACTCCCGTCCAGAGTAGGTGGCATTAAGATGGTGCGGTGGGATCACCTAAATCCCAGGTTCGAATTAAGCTACAACCAATCCCTTCCAGGAAAGGTTTGTATACTGAGTTTAAGATTAAGATTGAGATTAAGATTAAGGTAAGGTAAGGAAACTGAGATTAAGGAAATGAGGACTAAGGAGGGGGTTACTAACCCACTTGATAAGGGAACGCTTGAGTCGTTCATTGTTTGTGAACTATATATGTTCATCTGTGGTTATTGTTATTGCACTTCATATTATGCTTGTGTATGTAATCAATTCCATGCTATCGACAATTAGTCGTCGTAGCCCCGTTAGCTCGGGGGCCATGAGAGGGTGTACCAGCATTCGTGCTGACCCCCTCGGGGGCTATTTTTACACTTGCAGGTAAGAGGCCGATGAGGACGCACTACGAGAGTAGGAGCGGTTAGTCTTAGGTTGGGACATTTATTTTGAGTTCGGGTTGCGCTTGTGCACCCGACTGTTTACATTAAACTGTTGTAAGTTTGAGATTACTTTGAGATACTAGTACTCGGTTGGTTGTGGGATTGTGAATGTTGATGTTTAGTTGGATAAGTATTTTTGGATAAGTATTGTAAGTATTTAAGCCGGTATATTCTAACGATCAGACCATGGCAAGGTCCAGGTGTTGTTTATTTCCGCTGCGACGTATACGATTAAGTGTTCAGATTGCGATAACCACGATAGGCTTTGGATGGGGTGTTACACTTAGTTATGTAATAAAATACCTTATAACATTTTTAGTTAGTTAATATAGTGTATAATGACCTATAAGGTCATGGAAGTAAATTAGGGGTCAAAAACATAATTTATAAAAATATATGGGCAAAGATCTACCGTACAATATTATGTCATTTGAGACATTTATGTGTAATTTAATTCTATGCAAATTATTGTAATAAGGCCATGTATTTTTAGGCCATTTAATTTATGTTTACTAAGTTTAAAATAAATTTAAGATGGTAAATAACATTATCGGAAACATTATGGGAATTTTCGGTAATTAAAATAAGTTTAAGGGCTAACTATAGGTTATAGCCGAAAATTAGGTATTAAAACCTTATTTTATGAATTCTATAAGATTTAATAAAGTTTTAAGACAAAAATGTAATTTCTAAAAAACTATGGGGGTCAAATTGTAAATATACAAACTTCTGGTCAAACTGAAAGTCCATAGGTCAATATAGACCATATTAGGAGGTTTGACCAAATTTAATGTCATAAATAATTAATTTATGAACTTAGAGTAACATTATAGATGAAATGTTGAATTTATAAAACTTTGGGGTATAGGATGTAATTACCGAAAAGTTAAGGTAAATATTGGTTAATATATTGATTTATATCCAAAGTATTAAGTTTGGGAATTTTTGGAGTTATATAAATGGTTATATTTAAAGGTGTATAATATATGGTTATGTGACATATATAAAGTATATTATAAAGAATGGGGTCAAAATGTAAATAAGGAAAAAGATTTGGGTGGAAAAAGGATTTCAAAAACATAAGTGGGTTGTGCGGAAATAAATAACAAGAAACTATAGGTTATATCAATAATAAATATTAAAACCATATAATATAACCTATATGTATAACTTATGATAATGTATGTGGCTATTGTGTAAATATAGAAAACAATGTTGCTGGAAAAAGATATACCAAACAGCCTGTTCGGTAATAAGGAGAAAATAACATAATAAACCATATGTTATAACTATTATAATGTTAGGATGATATAATATAAGTTATGTAAAAATATTATAAAATTTGTGGTAAAAGTATAAATATGAAGAGTTGAGGGTTAAAATAAAGAAAAACAGAACCATAGGGTATGTTCCTTATTTTCGGAAAATTGAAACTATATAGTATACATACTATATGATTTAAAAGTTATGGTTTATGATGGTATAACTCCCCTACTGTAAACTTAACGATAAAACGAAACTGCAACGGCAAAATATATAACATACCGATAACTAAACGAGCAGGTGTTACACGCCGTTAGCACCCATGTGGCTAACAAGGCATAATACATACATTCGTATAAGTCTGATGCACAGACTCCCGAGCATAGTACTAAAACCATAAATACAACCAACCATACCGAGTATTAATATACAAAATAACTATAACTGTCAATCCAAAATATATCACCACGGGGCACAGGCGCATCTCGGGTCCAACATCCAAAACCATCAAAAGTATTTCATAACGCCTAGATCTAGAGCAACTCTGCTTTCTCGATCCTCATCCTGCAAAATAAAATATGGTGCCCCAAAGGGGCTCAGCAACCCATGGCTGCTATGGCTAACGTGCAGCCCGTCGGCTACTGGGATACATGCAACCAATTGTCATGATAACATGGCATTGATTTTTAACATACAATTTACATAATATGGCAATAAGAATTGTATCACAAACATTAACGCATAACATAACGGGAACAATTCTCTTTAGGAACCGGACCGAACATAGTTAGTCCACTTGGAGAGCCTAGACAATGATGTCAAACTCATGCTAAGCTCGTTACATAACTCGTTACCGTCCTGTTAGATGAACGAATAACTTAATCCCAATGTGCGTCGGATATAGTGATCTAAGCACACTGTACATAGTATGCCCCCTGGCCCGACGTGAGTCAGTAGAATAGCCTTGGTTAAGCTAAAGGCTGATTGGAAACCAAGAAGGAAAACAACCATAACATACGGAGAGAGTCGAACCTGATATAGATATCGACCCCCATACTCACACGTGTGGCCGGAACGACTGGACTCCTCACTCCCCGGCTAACACTTGTTAGAAGTCCCATTATTGGAACTTAATACATTAATTCACAAGTAGGTGTTTAGGTCCAGTTAGACACACAAGGGAGATGAGACTTATCTTAACAACACAAACCACAAGTAGCTCAAACATAGTCGTGGTTAGAACGTTTCCTTAAGTTGAAACGTTATAACCGGGTACCGCTCTCTTACGTATCCTAGTTTAGTTAACTAACGGTGAAATACCCCAAACTTAATATAGGGATTAAAATTAATCTAATACGTATTTAAGGGCCTAATGACGCCTAAGTAATATTGGTAAGGAAAAATAAGTCCAAAAGAATGAAGAAATGCTCAAAAAGCAAAAAACGCTAAATAAGCGTTAAATAACCATGGGAGGTATGAGACCTCGGTTAGTGTATTATATGGATTCTAAGGGATTAATAAGACCTAAATATTATATGGGAACAACTCCCGAAGAAAAACGGATCCATAAAATGGATTAAAACCATAATCGAACCTTAAAGCGTGTGTTTCAAGGTAACCGGGGAAAACACGACTTTAAGCGGGTCAAATAGACTCGTAATAGTTTCGGTCAACTAAATTGTCATTAATAAATAATAGTGAAGGCCTAGAACCAATAAAATCAGTAAAACGAGAAAATAGTAAAAACTGTCAAAAACGGGAAGTTGTGGGGTAAAAGTGTAAATAAAATAAATAAGTGTGTCCACTATTACAATAAACATTTTAAAACCCCATGTGAGGAGTGTGTGCAGCCGGTTAATTAATAACCCATGCCCCCTCTCTTAATTCCCTTCTATGTACAAGAGACAAACAAAATAAAAAAAGTCAAAAAGTAAAACTCTCTCTCACCCCTCACATTTCTCTCACTCACGTACAGAACACCCACACTCCTCTCTGTTTCTTTCTTCTTCTTCATGCGACTGTAATGTCGATTTGAGAGCCATTCACAAACAGCCCACTTTCTCTCCATTTTTGAAAGCCTAAACCACCACCAAATGCTAAAAATTATACCGTTGCATTCGTATCGCTGAGGAGATTATTCTACACCCTTCAAAAATCTAAAACCTCCAACTTTATTTTGAGGGTATAATCATTTTAGAGCTTGAAGAGCACCATTTTAAGATCTCTATTCTTTCTCCATGTTCTAAGGTAAGAAAGAGACCAAAGCTTCACTCTTTTCCATTGTTCCTTGTAAAAGTCAAAACTCACGTAGAACACCACTATTCCATTCTCAGCCGATTTTGGCATTTCAAAGAGGAGTTGAAGCCTTGTCATTTGCTACTCAAAAACTCCATTAGAAGCTCAAGGTAAGACCTACTAAGTGGTTTAAATGGTTCTCACAAAGTTATGGTTTAATACGTGAGATAGAAAATTCACTAGTTTCGGTGTGTATGTGTGTGCTTGGTTACATGGTGTAGCTTGGCTTAAATAAACCAAGAAAACAAAGAAGGAGAGAGGAGCAAGAAAGGAGAAGGAGGGAAAGAAAAAGGAATCAAGGAGGAACCCAAGGTAAAGAGAAGTCTCTGTACAGTTTTGATGTATGTATGCGTATAAGTATGTTGTTTAACAATGGTTATAGACATCACCGTAACAGTAGGAAGAGTATGGGTATATTAATGTGAATGGTAATTGTAGTTTGAAGCCTTTGAAAACAAGTAAATAAGTGTTAAGTGTAAATGGTAAGTGTGCAGTGAGTATTAGTATGTGGTGGGAGAATACTGTATATGTTGAACAGGTTATGAATGTATGGAGTGTGCAAAATTATGTGGTGAGAACATTTAGAAATGTGGGGAACCTCTGTCAAAATTCGTTTAGGAATTTAGAGACTTGAGTGTGTTAGAAAGAAAGAACAAAGCTGTTGTACTGAGAAGGAAAGAATAAGAGATTTCGCTTTGGTATGTAACAGGAAGAAAGAGTGTGTTAGTGGGTAGAGTTGTAAATGGTGTATTGGGAGTTGTTTAACTAAGTAAGGATAGATTGGGAATCATTGAGTTAGTGAGAAGAAGAACGGGAAAGTCTGTAGCAATTCTTGGAGAAGGAAAAATAGTAATAGAGAAGAAAAACTTACCGTGAGTGTATAAATGTAACAGATTTTTATAGAGTGGATTAGGCTAGTTTAAAGTGCTTAATCAATGCTAAAATATGCTAGATTATATGTAGGAATATTGGGGGAGAGATTGGAAGAATTTTGGAATTGAAACAAGTTCAAAAACTTATATAAATTGCAATACTGTAACTAGTTCGGGTTTGCAAACCAGCACACAAACCCGGACTAGCATGAAAACACGACAGAAAGTTTTTACAAGGGATGGTCCGGGTTTACAAACCAAGACACTAACCCGGACCACCCCAAAAATACACCCGTAAGTTACCAAAACAGATGGTCCGGGTTTGCAAAGTAGCACACAAACCCGGACGATGCAAAAAAATCACCCGAGAGTATATACCCATGTGGTCCGGGTTTGCATACTAGGAAGGAAACCCGGACCCAGCAAGAATTTCACCCGTATGTAGTTCAAACGAGTTGGTCCGGGTTTGTAAACCCGGACACCAACCCGGACCAACACAGAAATCCTACAGAATGTGTTTCTAAGCTTAGGTAAGGATGGGTAATGATGGGTAATGATATTATAAGATGATTAAGACATAATTAATGATGTTTAAAGGTTACTAAGGCCATAAACAAGCTTAGAAAATAATTGTAAGTAGGTAACTTAAGTATAAGTATTTGAACAACAATGAATTAGTAAGTATAAAACAGGAAATGTTAGTAAGGTAAAGTAAGGGTAATTAACCACCCAATTGTATGTGTATGTTAGGACTTGAATTGTGACACCCGGAGGAACGTCGGACACAAGTACAATGGTGAACGGTATGATTTCTTCATGCCCTGTATCCTAATCTGGTTACCCCGATTTGTGTGCTTATTTGATCACCTAATAAGATAAATGCATGAATCGGACTATATTGCACCTACTTGTGCTTGCTTACATTGTTCTTGATATTTGTCTTGAACAATAGTTTGTATAATTCATGAAATATATGAATGATGATGAAGTGTATTTGTATCTCGTAGTGTACTTGTATATTGTATTGTATTTTGTATGGGTGTATATATGAACAATGCAATGTGTATGTGGCTTGGATGTTGACTTCTACTAAATTCCTAACAATCTAACTCCTAACTTAAGTGAGTAAATTTGAATGAGTAGAAGTCCGATATAGCTTCGGCCACGCATGAGGATGAGGAGACACAAGAGGTTAGATCCGATTCCTGACTCTTAAACTGGTCCGCGGCCCAAACCCCTAAATGGGTAGCATCCCGGATTGGTGAGTCAAGTAAATCCCGGTGGTGGGACGGAGTAGTCCCGGGCCGGAGGTCCCGACGACTTAACATGAGTAAGAGTAAGTAAGTAAGTATGTATGAGTATGAGTATGTATGCATAAGTACTGTGGAACGAGTAAAAGAGTAATCTCCACCCGATTAACCCGGGTGGACCAACATGAGCTAACTTGTATGGTGGATTGTGTATGTATTGCGTATGTACTGTACATGTATGTGTATTGTGGATTTCGGAAAGGTAAGTATATATCTGATGGCTTGTATGATTTACCATGTATGTATTGAAGAGTATGTATTGAAGTGTATGTATGTATTCCTTGCGTAATGTATTGTAATATTATGTATAAGAGCATGTATGCATGTATGTGAATGAATGAATCAATCACATGTATTCGACCAAGTGGTCGGCGTACCCTCACTAGTATGCGGGGTATGCGGTTATCATATGCAGCGAAAGCTGACCCCCTAGGGGGAACGTTTTTAGTGTGCAGGTACCCGAAGCGGATATGGTCAAGGTAAGAGACCGGTGGCTACATTCGGATAGTAGAAGTAGAATGTAGAGGTGTACTAAGTGGTACACCCTTGTACTTAGGAAGTAAGTAGTTGTGAGGAATGGGTAGTTGTAGATATGAATTTGGGAGAGGTTATTATTTGTATAAGGATCTTAGTAAACTCGGTGTATAGTATTGTAATGTATCGAACCTATGGAGCATTATATGAAATGGAGTATTGTAATGAATGGGAAGTTCTAGTATCTGATTGGGTAATTGGAGTATGTATCGTAAGTGTGTAGTACTCGGATATTCCGGTCCATCAGACCGATGCTGTATGTAGTAGTAGTAACCTTGTTAGTCACGTGGGTGACTAACGGCAGTGTATCACCCACCGTTGAGTATGTAAGTATCCGCTGCGTGAATCTGGATTGTATAAGGAGATTGGACGGTAATGACGGTATTAGCGGGTAGGGGTGTTACAAAAAGTGGTATCAGAGCGAAGTATCACTCTGATGACTAGAATACTACTGAGTTTAGGAATACCGAGTTAGGAACTAGAAGCTTAGGGCTAAGGGCTGAGTGTTAGCATTAGAGATATGCTAGTTAGGAACTACCGGTGAGTACCGGATGCCTACAATACCAGACCCGCCCTCCGCAAACCCCACTGTATGACTTAGGAAGTACGCCAGAGAGGAGGAAAGGCCTCTCATACCCGGGAAAACCCGATCTGGCAGTAGTGAGATAATCCTATAAGAGGAAAGAGCTTGAGACACAGTAGATACCAAGAATTGGAAGTCCCGGAAATGGATTCCGGTTGAACAACAATACCCGCACTTAATGGCGGTAGAATGAGCACTCCAACCATAAGGAGACTACAACTTATAACAGCATGGGGTGACATGCCTAGCAGTCGCGAAACCTGGCTAATCAATCAGCAGCAGGAAAAGGAGCACTAAGCGTGCAACGGCGCGGAAGGAAGAACAATAACAAAACCCGAGACACAAGTCTACGGGCCAGTAATAACTAAATAATACCACCAACGGTATGCTAGCTGACTAAGGACATAGTCAGGAGTGGCTAACCCCAAAACCATAATGCCAAAAAGGTTACAATACCTGGCCTACAAGTTCAAGTGGCTACAAGGACAATCACAAGATTTAATCTGACACAACTACAAGAATAGTGCCTAGACAAGCTAAGGATCAATCACCACGGTAAACCAGTGGGAACGAGCAACAAGGAAAAACACAAAACTAAATAAATGGGGATCTCCAAGGATTGGAGAAGTACCCCGACCAAGACAACCATGTCAAGATCAATGAGAAGCTACTTAAAAGGATCGAGTATCCCAAACATAGATCAATACGATCAAGGGAAGAGTCAACAAGGCTATTAAATACAAGTGGAAACCATACCAAGACCGGTATAGGTTTAACCAAAAACCAACAGTACCACGCACTTGCCACGGCAAGTGCAGTAAGGGCAGGAATATGTAGAGGAACATTAACACACCACAAGTACATAGTAATGTACTATGACCGCAATGAAGCGACTACAGGATTACACATCCTAAAAACTGGAAGAATGAAACCATGGAAAGGCTTGACAGCCTGACCACTGCATTTAGAACATACCAGTCAGCAAGAAGCTGGACTTGGTCAAGACCTCAAATGGCTATGCCATGAAGAACATCTTTTAACACCGAACCGTTATTTTCAAACCAAGTTTTCTTTCAAAACCATAAACCTTCTTTTAAAACCTTGGATTTTTAGACCAGACCAACAGAATTACGGTGAGTATCAAAGAATGATACAAGAGGAGTTGACAATAGAATACTTCACCTAGGCGTGTGACGAACACTACAAGTGTACCCGTTACGGGATGTGGGACGACCGCACTCCGAAGGAGCTTGCGGGCCTGACATATAGTTAGGTAAGTGGTGACGTATCAACAAGGTACCCCACGTATGTATACATGTAGTATGCGACACACGGGAAGTAGTCAACTCCGTTCTACGGACCATCAGTAAGTTCAAATCAGAACAGCTGAACACCTCAGACAACCTAGTATAAGGAACTCGGAGAATCCATCTGAAGATAAGGAATAAGAACTAGAAAGTGCAAGGAGCACATACTGGTAAGGACAAACATTGGATATGTCTCGAATAATTCAAGCAATTACCGGACAACGGGAGACGATACCCAGCCTGAACACAGTAAGGAAAATTCCTAATGTGAACACAATAATGCTCAAAAGATGGGACCGAGTTCCCAAGAGCGGTCACAAAATTACCACAAGGTATAATCTATCATTGAAGAGGATATTAAACCTAGTCTTAAACACTAGGAGAAGGTATAAACGGACTACCCAAGAATGGGAGACGTTGCAACCCTAAAAGGGATAGCTCAAATATAATACCACAAGGTGGTATAGTAGACACAAATATCATAAATATTAACCGGATGTAACGGCATAACCTAACAACACCCAGGAGCAATCCTTGAAGGGTGTCTGAAATTGCAACAGTCGAACAACAGCGATATGATAAAAGCACAAAAGCTAGAACGAACACTCGGTTAGGACACCGAAGGGATTTCACTTAACAGGAAATACCCTAGACTACAAAAGGCACTGATTAACACCAGAATGCCTAAAGGACCTCCTATGAACGGAAGCGTGATGTCACGACTTACCATGGAGCCCAGTAATACCTCCCACCTATGGGGTATAGAAGAAGTGGAAACATGTATAAGCAGCTTGCAAAGAGCATAGCTCGCAGCAATTCGGCTTAAAAGCCATCAACCAACTACGTTATGTAAACCTTAACGGTTGCATAACCCACACCATTTTATAACAAAACTTGCAGGAGATATTGTCTCATACGACAAGAAATCAACAACTGGACCATCAATTCAAACCCAACATCCTGAGTGGCTTAGAGTAATGGCCAACTCAGTGTCACTGTCACTAGAGCATCAGTCTAGTATACAGTTGACAAGCTTTTGATTACCTTCATGCCTTCTGTAGCAATGGTAGCACAGAGGCATAAGAATCATGATATTGCCAACATTGGCCTAGTCCACACTTGGACACTACGAGATACCCAAGGGTAGGTACCCCTCGTTAGCCAAAGACCACCAATGTGGTAAAGATGTGAACCCTTAGAAAGGCTTCCATCTATTATAACAGAAAAGCCTACGCATATAGATATTGCCAAGGGGCGATGGAATAAGGAAATGAGATTTCAAACCATTATGACTTAAGGAGTGAGCATACTCCGTATGCACCCAAGCATGTGGTGAACCATTGTATAAACACCAACATGGTAAACCTTGTCATGAGACCTATGAGTGGAAATAAATCCTCTCTACAAGAACTTCCATTTATCAGTGATAGAATACTCTTCAATTAGAGAACGGGACCTAAAAGCCCTTGAAGTTTCTTGGGATGTCCCGGTGATGTACACACAAAGTAAAATCGTACAGCTAGAGCCTTTAACCAATGCTCAGCACTGGAAACACAATAATTGTCAAAAACAATCAATGTGCGTACACATTGAACACCACGAATGACCAACGCTGAAGAGAGCTTATAACCCGATGAATTACCTCATCCTTGGTCAACCAAGATACTTGGTAAACTATATCATAAATGATGATAGAATGTGAGGTAAGCTAACCTACACATAAAACGTAAGTTGAAACAAAATATCTCCACATGGGGGGAAGATATAGTATTGCGGTATACTACGACAACCGTCATACATATGAACTAGGAACCTTCTAGTGTATGTACACCATAAGGAAATGGTGCCAATGATAATGGCAATAAGTAAAGAGGAACTACCACAGTAACAGAAACAGTAAAAACAATGTTGTACAATGAGTAAGAATACGGTGCGCAACAAGCGACCACTATGAGGAAGTAGTAGATAACAACACGGAGTATAAGTATGAAATGACAGGAAGAAATATTCTTTCCTATCACATAAGTGACTTACTGTCAAGCGTTTACGCCTCTGCACTCTGTATGACTGAGTGTTTTGGTATTGCACTTGTGCAGCTAATGATCTAATGCGATGGCTAGGGATATGGAGAATGTAAACCGTAGTAAATCTTTCTTTTCACCACAAACATGGCACAAGCCAATTAAGCAAGCTTAACAACAGACCGTGCGGCCTAAGGCCAAAGGAGCACGAAGAGTGTAAAACACACTAATAATCACAAGATGTGAATTCCAGTGGAATAAAGAGTGAAAAGAGACTTAAGAAAGTTATTAGGACCGACGCATAGAAAATGCAAGGTCATACAAGTAAAGAACACTTGTACTGAACCAGAAGAACTGGTATAATTTAGAAGCTAGTGACAACAGAGGAAGCACTACAGTTAAGTGGTGACTTAACCTCGCCATAAAATAAGTTGGAGGAACTTAACGAATAATCGTAGAAGCACGAATAGCATGTGCAGAAGATTACCAGAGAGCTGGTTATAAATCTTAAACTCATTGAGCCCAAACATGGTGAAAGAATACCACATTTGTTTAGTAAACCTTATTCCCAAAATAGACGGATAAGAAGGTGATGTATAGCACATTAAGGATAACAAGAAGGGTGAATAACCCGAGTATCAGGGTCGCGCAGCAGAAGCTAGTGGGCCCTAGCTAGGAGATAATATACCTAGTAAGTATAGCAAAATGGCTATTAATGCCATGAAGCCTAATAGGCTAGAACCGAATTAATGATGAGTTAAATAAACTCATATGGAAATCCTTGGTGCAAAGACTAAACCATTGGTATGGTTAAGATCCCTTTGACCAAAGCATATTGTATAGTACACGGTAGTGAAGCTAAACGCTTCAGTTTGCCCAGACTGATTAAACCAAAGTTTAATAATAATAACATATGGTAGATTACGTGGGCGTAATCCCTTTTAAGGGGGGTAGAGCGAAAACCGCTTAATGTAAGTTTTGTGAATAAAACACATAAACCGTAATGTGCATAGCACAATGAGAATCAAATTGATGATTGATACTATATTAAATAAACATAAATACTCATTCATATTGTAATTATGGTAACTAGGCATTAGACATGCAAATACCATAGGAGGAATATACCCATCTTGTAACACAAATGTACGAGTACTAGTAAAAGAAAAGTAATGAGTAGTGGACGGAGCTCCACAAGTATTGTAGCCTTTGAAGAAGTAGTACGAAATGAATGAGAGTAGTAGAGTATGAATAGTCTAGGGGTAGTGTATACCTAGGTAAATTATTTGAAGCAAATTGAAGACAACTAAATCTCATAGGTATAGTATTACTTAGTTAGAATATTGGAGATGATGGTGAGTAACGGATGGAAGTAGTGAAGGTTGATGAAATGAGCAATTAGGTATTGAACCACGGAGTAAAGCATTTGGGAAGTAGAGTGAGGATGATTGATGGATTAAATTCCATCCCTGGGAGTTGTATGAATTTGTATTAATGACTAGAAGAGTAAAAGATAGATAATGGACATAATCAAATTATTTGGTGTTTGAAACTGATGTGGGAAGTCGAACTTGATCCTGATCAGATCAAGGGAAACCGAACACAAATTGGGGTGGAAAGATAGTTCAACACTGATGCTGATCACATCAGGGTCGAATAATTTTTGAAGCTCCCCTTTAGTGGTCACAAGAATCACACCTAGGATAGAAGTAATGAATACAAATTGGAATTTGGAGTTGTATGCTTTAGAAAGATTTCTAATTAGTAGTTGTAAAAGAATATTCTTAGACTGGAGAGTGAGTAATTGTTGGAAGTTATATCGGAGAAGATAGTACTGTAGCATGTTATATTATTCCAAGGGCAACAGGACATAGAGGAGTCCTGTGTCGAGATGACCTGAGTGCCTACGGGATTGTGATGTGTATTGCATTGCTTTGGGGATAGCTTTGCACTGTATGTATGTATAAAGTTTGTAATGAGGAACCGGATGGTTGATAGTAATATGGATTGGGGTAATTATTGAACATGGTATGGTATGGAAAGAGAGAAACCTTGAGTAACGAATCTAGGAATTGTAAGGAGGAGGAATGTATGGCTTTGGTATTAGGCAAGTATAAATGAGTAAGTATAGTAATCCTATAACCTCGAACAACTTTGAGGACAAAGTTCTTAAGGGGGGTAGATTGAAATACCCCGAACTTAAATATAGGGATTAAAATTAATCTAATACGTATTTAAAGGGTCTAATGATGCCTAAGTAATATTGGTAAGGAAAAATAAGTCCAAAAGAAATGAAGAAATGCTTAAAAAGCGAAAAACGCTAAATAAGCGTTAAATAACCATGGGAGGTATGAGACATTGGTTAGTGTATTATATGGATACTAAGGGATTAATAAGACCTAAATATTATATGGGAACAACTCCCGAAGAAAACGGATCCATAAAATGGATTAAAACCATAATCGAAACTTAAAGCGCGTGTTTCAAGGTAACCGGGAAAACACGACTTTAAGCGGGTCAAATAGACTCGTAATAGTTTCGGTCAACTAAATTGTCATTAATAAATAATAGTGAAGGCCTAGAACCAATAAAATCAGTAAAACGAGAAAATAGTAAAAACTGTCAAAAACGGGAAGTTGTGGGGTAAAAGTGTAAATAAAATAAATAAGTGTGTCCACTATTGCAATTAACATTTTAAAACCCCATGTGAGGAGTGTGTGCAGCCGGTTAATTAATAACCCATGCCCCCTCTCTTAATTCCCTTCTATGTACAAGAGACAAACAAAATAAAAAAAGTCAAAAAGTAAAACTCTCTCTCACCCCTCACATTTCTCTCACTCACGTACAGAACACCCACACCCCTCTCCGTTTCTTTCTTCTTCTTCATGCGACTGTAATGGCGATTTGAGAGCCATTCACAAACAGCCCACTTTCTCTCCATTTTTGAAAGCCTAAACCACCACCAAATGCTACAAAAATTATACCGTTGGATTCATATCGCTGAGGAGATTATTCTACACCCTTCAAAAATCTAAAACCTCCAACTTTATTTTTGAGGGTATAATCATTTTAGAGCTTGAAGAGCACCATTTTAAGATCTATCTTCTTCTCCATGTTCTAAGGTAAGAAAGAGACCAAAGCTTCACTCTTTTCCATTGTTCCTTGCAAAAGTCAAAACTCACGTAGAACACCACTATTCCATTCTCAGCCGATTTTGGCATTTCAAAGAGGAGTTGAAGCCTTGTCATTTGCTACTCAAAAACTCCATTAGAAGCTCAAGGTAAGACCTACTAAGTGGTTTAAATGGTTTCTCACAAAGTTAGGGTTTAATACGTGAGATAGAAAATTCACTAGTTTCGGTGTGTATGTGTGTGCTTGGTTACATGGTGTAGCTTGGCTTAAATAAACCAAGAAAACAAAGAAGGAGAGAGGAGCAAGAAAGGAGAAGGAGGGAAAGAAAAAGGAATCAAGGAAACCCAAGGTAAAGAGAAGTCTCTGTACAGTTTTGATGTATGTATGCGTATAAGTATGTTGTTTTAACAATGGTATAGACATCACCGTAACAGTAGGAAGAGTATGGGTATATTAATGTGAATGGTAATTGTAGTTTGGAGCCTTTTGAAAACAAGTAAATAAGTTGTTAAGTGTAAATGGTAAGTGTGCAGTGAGTATTAGTATGTGGTGGGAGAATAATGTATATGTTGAACAGGTTATGAATGTATGGAGTGTGCAAAATTATGTGGTGAGAACATTTAGAAATGTGGGGAACCTCTGTCAAAATTCGTTTAGGAATTTAGAGACTTGAGTGTGTTAGAAAGAAAGAACAAAGCTGTTGTACTGAGAAGGAAAGAATAAGAGATTTCGCTTTGGTATGTAACAGGAAGAAAGAGTGTGTTGGGTAGAGTGTTGTAAATGGTGTATTGGGAGTTGTTTAACTAAGTAAGGATAGATTGAGAATCATTGAGTTAGTGAGAAGAAGAATGGGAAAGTCTGTAGCAATTCTTGGAGAAGGAAAAATAGTAACAGAGAAGAAAAACTTACAGTGAGTGTATAAATGTAACAGATTTTTATAGAGTGGATTAGGCTAGTTTAAAGTGCTTAATCAATGCTAAAATATGCTAGATTATATGTAGGAATATTGGGGGAGAGATTGGAAGAAGTTTGGAATTGAAACAAGTTCAAAAACTTATATAAATTGCAATACTGTAACTAGTTCGGGTTTGCAAACCAGCACACAAACCCGGACTAGCATGAAAACACGACAGAAAGTTTTTACAAGGGATGGTCCGGGTTTACAAACCAAGACACTAACCCGGACCACCCCAAAAATACACCCGTAAGTTACCAAAACAGATGGTCCGGGTTTGCAAAGTAGCACACAAACCCGGACGATGCAAAAAAATCACCCGAGAGTATATACCCATGTGGTCCGGGTTTGCATACTAGGAAGGAAACCTGGACCCAGCAAGAATTTCACCCGTATGTAGTTCAAACGAGTTGGTCCGGGTTTGTAAACCCGGACACCAACCCGGACCAACACAGAAATCCTACAGAATGTGTTTCTAAGCTTAGGTAAGGATGGGTAATGATGGGTAATGATATTATAAGATGATTAAGACATAATTAATGATGTTTAAAGGTTACTAAGGCCATAAACAAGCTTAGAAAATAATTGTAAGTAGGTAACTTAAGTATAAGTATTTGAACAACAATGAATTAGTAAGTATAAAACAGGAAATGTTAGTAAGTGATTAGTAAGGTAAAGTAAGGGTAATTAACCACCCAATTGTATGTGTATGTTAGGACTTGAATTGTGAACACCGGAGGAACGTCGGATACAAGTACAATGGTGAACGGTATGATTTCTTCATGCCCTGTATCCTAATCTGGTTACCCCGATTTGTGTGCTTATTTGATCACCTAATAAGATAAATGCATGAATCGGACTATATTGCACCTACTTGTGCTTGCTTACATTGTTCTTGATATTTGTCTTGAACAATAGTTTGTATAATTCATGAAATATATGAATGATGATGAAGTGTATTTGTATCTCATAATGTACTTGTATATTGTATTGTATTTTGTATGGGTGTGTATATGAACAATGCAATGTGTATGGTGGCTTGTTGACTTCTACTAAATTCCTAACTATCTAACTCCTAACTTAAGTGAGTAAATTGAATGAGTAGAAGTCCGATATAGCTTCGGCCACGCATGAGGATGAGGAGACACAAGAGGTAGATCCGATTCCTGACTCTTAAACTGGTCCGCGGCCCAAACCCCTTAAATGGGTAGCATCCCGGATTGGTGAGTCAAGTAAATCCCGGTGGTGGGACGGAGTAGTCCCGGGCCGGAGGTCCCGACGACTTAACATGAGTAAGAGTAAGTAAGTAAGTATGTATGAGTATGAGTATGTATGCATAAGTACTGTGGAACGAGTAAAAGAGTAATCTCCACCCGATTAACCCGGGTGGACCAACATGAGCTAACTTGTATGGTGGATTGTGTATGTATTGCGTATGTACTGTACATGTATTGTGTATTGTGGATTTCGGAAAGGTAAGTATATATCTGATGGCTTGTATGATTTACCATGTATGTATTGAAGAGTATGTATTGAAGTGTATGTATGTATTCCTTGCGTAATGTATTGTAATATTATGTATAAGAGCATGTATGCATGTATGTTTGAATGAAATCAATCACATGTATTCGACCAAGTGGTCGGCGTACCCTCACTAGTACGCGGGGTATGCGGTTATCATATGCAGCGAAAGCTGACCCCCTAGGGGGAACGTTTTTAGTGTGCAGGTACCCGAAGCGGATATGGTCAAGGTAGGTAAGAGACCGGTGGCTACATTCGGATAGTAGAAGTAGAATGTAGAGGTGTACTAAGTGGTACACCCTTGTACTTAGGAAGTAAGTAGTAGTTTGTGAGGAATGGGTAGTTGTAGATATGAATTTGGGAGAGGTATTATATTTGTATAAGGATCTTAGTAAACTCGGTGTATAGTATTGTAATGTATCGAACCTATGGAGCATTATATGAAATGGAGTATTGTAATGAATGGGAAGTTCTAGTATCTGATTGGGTAATTGGAGTATGTATCGTAAGTGTGTAGTACTCGGATATTCCGGTCCATCAGACCGATGCTGTATGTAGTAGTAGTAACCTTGTTAGTCACGTGGGTGACTAGCGGCAGTGTATCACCCACCGTTGAGTATGTAAGTATCCGCTGCGTGAATCTGGATTGTATAAGGAGATTGGACGGTAATGACGGTATTAGCGGTAGGGTGTGTTACAAAAAGTGGTATCAGAGCGAAGTATCACTCTGATGACTAGAAATACTGAGTTTAGGAATACCGAGTTAGAAACTAGAAGCTTAGGGCTAAGGGCTGAGTGTTAGCATTAGAGATATGCTAGTTAGGAACTACCGGTGAGTACCGGATGCCTACAATACCAGACCCGCCCTCCGCAAACCCCACTGTATGACTTAGGAAGTACGCCAGAGAGGAGGAAAGGCCTCTCATACCGGGAAAACCCGATCTGGCAGTAGTGATATAATCCTATAAGAGGAAAGAGCTTGAGACACAGTAGATACCAAGAATTGGAAGTCCCGGAAATGGATTCCGGTTGAACAACAATACCCGCACTTAATGGCGGTAGTAGAATGAGCACTCCAACCATAAGGAGACTACAACTTATAACAGCATGGGGCGACATGCCTAGCAGTCGCGAAACATGGCTAATCAATCAGCAGCAGGAAAAGGAGCACTAAGCGTGCAACGGCGCGGAAGGAAGAACAATAACAAAACCCGAGACACAAGTCTACGGGCCAGTAATAACTAAATAATACCACCAACGGTATGCTAGCTGACTAAGGACATAGTCAGGAGTGGCTAACCCCAAAAACCATAATGCCAAAAAGGTTACAATACCTGGCCTACAAGTTCAAGTGGCTACAAGGACAATCACAAGATTGAATCTGACACAACTACAAGAATAGTGCCTAGACAAGCTAAGGATCAATCGGTAAACCAGTGGGAACGAGCAACAAGGAAAAACACAAAACTAAATAAATGGGGATCTCCAAGGATTGGAGAAGTACCCCGACCAAGACAACCATGTCAAGATCAATGAGAAGCTACTTAAAAGGATCGAGTATCCCAAACATAGATCAATACGATCAAGGGAAGAGTCAACAAGGCTATTAAATACAAGTGGAAACCATACCAAGACCGGTATAGGTTTAACCAAAAACCAACAGTACCACGCACTTGCCACGGCAAGTGCAGTAAGGGCAGGAATATGTAGAGGAACATTAACACACCACAAGTACATAGTAATGTACTATGACCGCAATGAAGCGACTACAGGATTACACATCCTAAAAACTGGAAGAATGAAACCATGGAAAGGCTTGACAGCCTGACCACTGCATTTAGAACATACCAGTCAGCAAGAAGCTGGACTTGGTCAAGACCTCAACATGGCTATGCCATGAAGAACATCTTTTAACACCGAACCGTTATTTTCAAACCAAGTTTTCTTTCAAAACCATAAACCTTCTTTTAAAACCTTGGATTTTTAGACCAGACCAACAGAATTACGGTGAGTATCAAAGAATGATACAAGAGGGAGTTGACAATAGAATACTTCACCTAGGCGTGTGACGAACACTACAAGTGTACCCGTTACGGGATGTGGGACGACCGCACTCCGAAGGAGCTTGCGGGCCTGACATATAGTTAGGTAAGTGGTGACGTATCAACAAGGTACCCCACGTATGTATACATATAGTATGCGACACACAGGAAGTAGTCAACTCCGTTCTACGGACCATCAGTAAGTTCAAATCAGAACAGCTGAACACCTCAGACAACCTAGTATAAGGAACTCGGAGAATCCATCTGAAGATAAGGAATAAGAACTAGAAAGTGCAAGGAGCACAGACTGGTAAGGACAGACATTGGATATGTCTCGAATAATTCAAGCAATTACCGGACAACGGGAGACGATACCCAGCCTGAACACAGTAAGGAAAATTCCTAATGTGAACACAATAATGCTCAAAAGATGGGACCGAGTTCCAAGAGCGGTCACAAAATTACCACAAGGTATAATCTATCATTGAAGAGGATATTAAACCTAGTCTTAAACACTAGGAGAAGGTATAAACGGACTACACAAGAATGGGAGACGTTGCAACCCTAAAAGGGATAGCTCAAATATAATACCACAAGGTGGTATAGTAGACACAACATATCATAAATATTAACCGGATGTAACGGCATAACCTAACAACACCCAGGAGCAATCCTTGAAGGGTGTCTGAAATTGCAACAGTCGAACAACAGCGATATGATAAAAGCACAAAGCTAGCTAGAACGAACACTCGGTTAGGACACCGAAGGGATTTCACTTAACAGGAAATACCCTAGACTACAAAAGGCACTGATTAACACCAGAATGCCTAAAGGACCTCCTATGAACGGAAGCGTGATGTCACGACTTACCATGGAGCCCAGTAATACCTCCCACCTATGGGGTATAGAAGAAGTGGAAACATGTATAAGCAGCTTGCAAAGAGCATAGCTCGCAGCAATTCGGCTTAAAAGCCATCAACCAACTACGTTATGTAAACCTTAACGGTTGCATAACCCACACATTTTATAACAAAACTTGCAGGAGATATTGTCTCATACGACAAGAAATCAACAACTGGACCATCAATTCAAACCCAACATCCTGAGTGGCTTAGAGTAATGGCCAACTCAGTGTCACTGTCACTAGAGCATCAGTCTAGTATACAGTTGACAAGCTTTTAATTACCTTCATGCCTTCTGTAGCAATGGTAGCACAGAGGTATAAGAATCATGATATTGCCAACATTGGCCTAGTCCACACTTGGACACTACGAGTTACCCAAGGGAAGGTACCCCTCGTTAGCCAAAGACCACCAATGTGGTAAAGATGTGAACCCTTAGAAAGGACTTCCATCTATATAACAGAAAAGCCTACGCATATAGATATTCCAATGGTTCGATGGAATAAGAATAGATTTCCAAACCATTATGACTTAAGAGGGAGCATACTCCGTATGCACCCAAGCATGTGGTGAACCATTGTATAAACACCAACATGGTAAACCTTGTCATGAGACCTATGAGTGGAAATAAATCCTCTCTACAAGAACTTCCATTTATCAGTGATAGAATACTCTTCAATTAGAGAACGGGACCTGAAAGCCCTTGAAGTTTCTTTCTTGGATGTCCCGGTGATGTACACACAAAGTAAAACCGTACAGCTAGAGCCTTTAACCAATGCTCAGCACTGGAAAACATAATTGTCAAAAACAATCAATGTGCGTACACATTGAACCCACGAATGACCAACGCTGAAGAGAGCTTATAACCCGATGATTACCTCATCCTTGGTCAACCAAGATACTTGGTAAACTATATCATAATTGATGATAGAATGTGAGGTAAGCTAACCTACACATAAAACGTAAGTTGAAACAAAATATCTCCACATGGGGAAGATAATAGTATTGCGGTATACTACGACAACCGTCATACATATGAACTAGGAACCTTCTAGTGTATGTACACCATAAGGAAATGGTGCCAATGATAATGGCAATAAGTAAAGAGGAACTACCACAGTAACAGAAACAGTAAAAACAATGTTGTACAATGAGTAAGAATACGGTGCGCAACAAGCGACCACTATGAGGAAGTAGCAGATAACAACACGGAGTATAAGTATGAAATGACAGGAAGAAATATTCTTTCCTATCACATAAGTGACTTACTGTCAAGCGTTTACGCCTCTGCACTCTGTATGACTGAGTGTTTTGGTATTGCACTTGTGCAGCTAATGATCTAATGCGATGGCTAGGGATATGGAGAATGTAAACCGTAGTAAATCTTTCTTTTCACCACAACATGGCACAAGCCAATTAAGCAAGCTTAACAACAGACCGTGCGGCCTAAGGCCAAAGGAGCACGAAGAGTGTAAAACACACTAATAATCACAAGATGTGAATTCCAGTGGAATAAAGAGTGAAAAGAGACTTAAGAAAGTTATTAGGACCGACGCATAGAAAATGCAAGGTCATACAAGTAAAGAACACTTGTACTGAACCAGAAGAACTGGTATAATTTAGAAGCTAGTGACAACAGAGGAAGCACTACAGTTAAGTGGTGACTTAACCTCGCCATAAAATAAGTCGGAGGAACTTAACGAATAATCGTAGAAGCACGAATAGCATGTGCAGAAGATTACCAGAGAGCTGGTTATAAATCTTAAACTCATTGAGCCCAAACATGGTGAAAGAATACCACATTTGTTTAGTAAACCTTATTCCCATAATAGACGGATAAGAAGGTGATGTATAGCACATTAAGGATAACAAGAAGGGTGAATAACCCGAGTATCAGGGTCGCGCAGTAGAAGCTAGTGGGCCCTAGCTAGGAGATAATATACCTAGTAAGTATAGCAAAATGGCTATTAATGCCTTGAAGCCTAATAGGCTAGAACCGAATTAATGATGACTTAAATAAACTCATATGGAAATCCTTGGTGCAAAGACTAAACCATTGGTATGGTTAAGATCCTTTGACCAAAGCATATTGTATAGTACACGGTAGTGAAGCTAAACGCTTCAGTTTGCCCAGACTGATTAAACCAAAGTTTAATAATAATAACATATGGTAGATTACGTGGGCGTAATCCCTTTAAAGGGGGGAAGAGCGAACCGCTTAATGTAAGTTTTGTGAATAAAACACATAAACCGTAATGTGCATAGCACAATGAGAATCAATTGATGATTGATACTATGTTAAATAAACATAAATACTCATTCATATTGTAATTATGGTAACTAGGCATTAGACATGCAAATACCATAGGAGGAATATACCCATCTTGTAACACGAATGTAAGAGTACTAGTAAAAGAAAAGTAATGAGTAGTGGACGGAGCTCCACAAGTATTGTAGCCTTTGAAGAAGTAGTACGAAATGAATGAGAGTAGTAGATTATGAAGTCTAGGGGTAGTGTATACCTAGGTAAATTATTTGAAGCAAATTGAAGACAACTAAATCTCATAGGTATAGTATTCCTTAGTTAGAATATTGGAGATGATGGTGAGTAACGGATGGAAGTAGTGAAGGTTGATGAAATGAGCAATTAGGTATTGAACCACGGAGTAAAGCATTTGGGAAGTAGAGTGAGGATGATTGATGGATTAAATTCCATCCCTGGGAGTTGTATGAATTTGTATTAATGACTAGAAGAGTAAAAGATAGATAATGGACATAATCAAATTATTTGGTTGTTTGAAACTGATGTGGGAAGTCGAACTTGATCCTGATCAGATCAAGGGAAACCGAACACAAATTGGGGTGGAAAGATAGTTCAACACTGATGCTGATCACATCAGGGTCGAATAATTTTTGAAGCTCCCCTTTAGTGGTCACAAGAATCACACCTAGGATAGAAGTAATGAATACAAATTGGAATTTGGAGTTGTATGCTTTAGAAAGATTTCTAATTAGTAGTTGTAAAAGAATATTCTTAGACTGGAGAGTGAGTAATTGTTGGAAGTTATACCGGAGAAGATAGTACTGTAGCATGTTATATTATTCCAAGGGCAACAGGACATTGAGGAGTCCTGTGTCGAGATGACCTGAGTGCCTACGGGATTGTGATGTGTATTGCTTGCTTTGGGGATAGCTTTGCACTGTATGTATGTATAAAGTTTGTAATGAGGAACCGGATGGTTGATAGTAATATGGATTGGGGTAATTATTGTACATTGGTATGGTATGGAAAGGAGAAACCTTGAGTAACGAATCTAGGAATTGTAAGGAGGAGGAATGTATGGCTTTGGTATTAGGCAAGTATAAATGAGTAAGTATAGTAATCGCATAACCTTGAACAACTTTGAGGAGAAAGTTCTTAAGGGGGGTAGATTGAAATACCCCGAACTTAAATATAGGGATTAAAATTAATCTAATACGTATTTAAAGGGTCTAATGACGCCTAAGTAATATTGGTAAGGAAAAATAAGTCCAAAAGAAATGAAGAAATGCTTAAAAACGAAAAACGCTAAATAAGCGTTAAATAACCATGGGAGGTATGAGACATTGGTTAGTCTATTATATGGATACTAAGGGATTAATAAGACCTAAATATTATATGGGAACAACTCCCGAAGAAAACGATCCATAAAATGGATTAAAACCATAATCGAACTTAAAGCGCGTGTTTCAAGGTAACCGGGAAAACACGACTTTAAGCGGGTCAAATAGACTCGTAATAGTTTCGGTCAACTAAATTGTCATTAATAAATAATAGTGAAGGCCTAGAACCAATAAAATCAGTAAAACGAGAAAATAGTAAAAACTGTCAAAAACGGGAAGTTGTGGGGTAAAAGTGATTAGTAAGGTAAAGTAAGGGTAATTAACCACCCAATTGTATGTGTATGTTAGGACTTGAATTGTGAACACCGGAGGAACGTCGGATACAAGTACAACGGTGAACGGTATGATTTCTTCATGCCCTGTATCCTAATCTGGTTACCCCGATTTGTGTGCTTATTTGATCACCTAATAAGATAAATGCATGAATCGGACTATATTGCACCTACTTGTGCTTGCTTACATTGTTCTTGATATTTGTCTTGAACAATAGTTTGTATAATTCATGAAAATATGAATGATGATGAAGTGTATTTATATCTCGTAGTGTACTTGTATATTGTATTGTATTTTGTATGGGTGTGTATATGAACAATGCAATGTGTATGTGGCTTGGATGTTGACTTCTACTAAATTCCTAACTATCTAACTCCTAACTTAAGTGAGTAAATTGGAATGAGTAGAAGTCCGATATAGCTTCCGGCCACGCGTGAGGATGAGGAGACACAAGAGGTTGGATCCGATTCCTGACTCTTAGACTAGTCCGCGGCCCAAACCCCTTAAATGGTAGCATCCCGGATTGGTGAGTCAAGTAAATCCCGGTGGTGGGACGGAGTAGTCCCCGGGCCGGACGTCCCGTGACTTAACATGAGTAAGAGTAAGTAAGTAAGTATGTATGAGTATGAGTATGTATGCGTAAGTACTGTGGAACGAGTAAAGAGTAATCTCCACCCGATTAACCCGGGTGGACCAACATGAGCTAACAAGTATGGTGGATTGTGTATGTATTGCGTATGTATTGTACATGTATTGTGTATTGTGGATTTCGGAAAGGTAAGTATATATCTGATGGCTTGTATGATTTACCATGTATGTATTGAAGAGTATGTATTGAAGTGTATGTATGTATTCCTTGCGTAATGTATTGTAATATTATGTATAAGAGCATGTATGCATGTATGTTTGAATGAAATCAATCGCATGTATTCGACCAAGTGGTCGGCGTACCCTCACTAGTACGCGGGGTATGCGGTTATCATATGCAGCGAAAGCTGACCCCCTAGGGGAATGTTTTTACTTTGCAGGTACCCGAAGCGGATATGGTCAAGGTAAGAGACCGGTGGCTACATTCGATAGTAGAAGTAGAATGTAGAGGTGTACTAAGTGGTACACCCTTGTACTTAGGAAGTAAGTAGTTTGTGAGGAATGGGTAGTTGTAGATATGAATTTGGGAGAGGTATTATATTTGTATAAGGATCTTAGTAAACTCGGTGTATAGTATTGTAATGTATCGAACCTATGGAGCATTTTATGAAATGGAGTATTGTAATGGGAAGTTCTAGTATCTGATTGGGTAATTGGAGTATGTATCGTAAGTGTGTAGTACTCGGATATTCCGGTCCATCAGACCGATGCTGTATGTAGTAGTAGTAACCTTGTTAGTCACGTGGGTGACTAACGGCAGTGTATCACCCACCGTTGAGTATGTAAGTATCCGCTGCGTGAATCTGGATTGTATAAGGAGATTGGACGGTAATGACGGTATTAGCGGTAGGGGTGTTACAAATGGGTTAGCACGTATCCGAGGTTAACGGTACCGGTACACTCACGTCATAATAATAACAATGACCGTAAACTCATTTCATGACTTAAGTCTTACAAGATCATAAACACACAGAAAAACAAACAACACACAAGCTGGTGTAAACTAGTAGGCAACAGACTGCAAGAAAACCATATATTGGTCCCTGCTGTGATAGTTTTCCACCGTAGGCAACTCCTATACACATTTAGTAACGTCGGTTAATTACTGTACTTGACCTTGATTAACTTATTACTTCATATTTCTAGCTTGTTTTATTTTCACACTTTGTTATAACTTTTCACCCTTTTAATTGTCATTATAACACACCTAACATGTCTTAAACAACCTTATAACATCATTAATTATCAATCATCATCATTTGACATCATTTTCTAACCTTAAACAATGTTTTTAGAGTGGTCTGAGACTTGGTCCTTACCTAAAGTCTCGGACCTATTCATGGCATAAGTCTCGGCTTGATTTCAGACACTGGTCCTGGTCCTTGTACAGACCATAAGTCCCAAACCAGGTTTGTGTTATAATAATCGGCTTGTTTAATAGGGGTGGTCCGGGACTTTATACTAGACTTAAGTCCCGGACCAAGGTGTGGAATGAACTCTCGACCCCCTTTTTAATATGGTCCGAGACTTTACCCTGGGACTAAGTCCCGGACCACTGCTACAGATTTCAAATATTGGCATTTTCAAGCCTTGTTCTATCTATTCTCTTCATCCATTGTTTACCCAAGCTTCCCATATGATCTTAGGCATATTCCAATGCTAAAATAACACCTCAAACTTGTCTAATTCCTTGTCCAACTTGTTACTCAATTTTTTCACAAAATTCACTTAACACTTGTAATATTTTTGCTTAAGTTCTAAGTGGTAGTTTCATGCCTACAACACCAACTAACCAAAGTGTTACAATATTTACACTACCACTACTCCTTAAGCATTATTTCTGCCCAGCACCTCCATTACACAAACTCTTTCTATTTTCCTCCAATTCACACTTAAACTTTCACAAATATAATTCTCCCTTGTTCACCACATCTCTTTAGACTTAACTACATTCCCACCATGACCTTGATGTATCAATATCACCCATTAAACACCAAATTCTCCAAGACAAAGCCTATACACTTCTAACACCTAAGAACACCCTAATTCCCTTTCTTTCACATGTTTAAGCCTTAACAATTCCTAGTACAACCTAGGTCACTAAACTTCATTTAAACACCTAAACTTCTTGTTTTCTATTCACATTTTGACATAGCTTTGCTATCACTTTCTTACACCCAAAACACAAGGTTTTTCACCTTTAATAATCAAGAACATTTATCCACACAAGAATGTTCTTTACACACAAACTAAACCTTAAATTACACTACATCACAATATAGTGCATAATTTAAATTGCTTGGCACTTAGGCCCTGTTATACCCAAAATTTCAACCCCCGGAGTAGTCTCTAAGGCATACGTGTTACAAAGGGCAAAAGGGGTCAAAAAGCACCAAGGCGGGATTTTCCAAGGACATTATCAGGATTTTCTATTTTCATATGACTTGTTCATTATCTCCAAACACTTCCAAATATCATAGTCATTATGAAAGGTATTTCATGATTTTCTGATAATATTTATTCGGGAAATTTAGCTTTTAATTCATATTATAAGCTAATTTCTTTAATTAACAGATGAAATAACCTCAATATAGAAATAATAAAAGGTTTCCAAAAATAAAATAAAATTGCCACATGGTTAGCATGACTACATACAGTCATAAACCTGAAATTCTTTTATTTGGAACCTTAACCCAAAATTTAAAAGAGAAATTCAATCATTTTTGCAATTTTCTCTCTCCTATAAAATACCGAAATCAAACAAAATGTCATGAACGTTTAACACAAGATATAGGATGACTATTAGAGACTAATGCCGTTGGAATTTCATTATTTCGACTTTCCAATAATAAGTTATGAATTATGGAGATTCCAGAATGTGAGATTTTTATCTAATCGGTTACTCATCAAAATAACCCGATTTTAACTCTCAAAATTCTTAAAATCATCCTTTATCTTCAGTTAAAATTTCATAATTTTTATTGGCCTGAAACATATTTTAAAAAATCAGATTTCCTTAGAGCACAAAATCAGGGTTTTAGATAAAAATCTTGTTCTATCAACATGGCCTTGCTCTTTCTATAAAAGGACCTTCCAAAAATGACCTAGGGCAGAGGTGAACATTCCCATAGTCAGAGAACACAGCCGTCTACTTGCCTCCCACGTTTTCAACACTCCTAATACCGAAACTCTACCAAAATCATCCCAAAATCACCAAAAACACATTCTTTCTTCTTCCCATTGAACTTCCAAGCATCAAAACACCACAAATACAGAACCAAAATGTGCTTAAAAACACAAGGAAGAAGAGGTCAGAAGCTCGGGTCAAAGTCGAACCGGATCGGCCACCAACGAAGCTTTTAGAGATTCCCGACGTGAAGGAACAACAAATTTTTGAAATCAAAACGGGGTAAAAACCAAATTCTCTAACCCTTCTGGTCTAAATACACTTCTGGTTAAAATTGATAACCGAATTGATTTTTCCTTGCTTCTGAATTAAGGTTTGTTTGTGTTTCTGGCTTCTAACTTGTTCATTAAGTTTCGCATTAAATTCGATTTCAAATTGAAAACTTTCAATCACTAACGTCTTGTACATCTTTCAGGCTACACACCCATAAAATTTGAGCTCAAAACACCGTCGGGAACATCCCAAACGCCGCCGTCCGAGGGCGGTCCGCACCCACGGACGCTATGTCCAGGGTCCCAGACGCCTTGTCCGTAAGCCCGGACGCCCCCGGACGGTGGCGGTATTTCAAAATTTTCAAAATTTAGGTTTTCTAAAATAATGTCCGGGCCCCGGACATCCTGTCCGTGGCCCCGGACCTTGCAAAATTGTGTTTTCTGTTTAATTCGACTTTTATGTTCACATAGGTTAACTAGGGTCTGTGGGTTCGGACATTAGGTCCGTAGCCACGGACGGAAACAAAATTTGACCTAATTCTGCCTCTGAAACCCTAGTTTAGGAATTTTTAATTTTATTTTATTTTCTGTAAAAAAATGCTAAAAAACACAAAAAAAACAAAAGCTCGCGCACTTAGGTTAAACGACTTGTAATAAGCCGTAATTAAACTAAGTAGAGGAAAAACGACTTCTAGGGGTAATGAAAGTAATTGAACCCTAATTAAGTCGAATATCAAGCCCCCGAACCCGAACTCTCCTTTCCTAATTTGATCTAGGTAAAAATTAGGTGGTGACTCATAATAGGTTCCAGTGAGCTAGCTTAGGTTTTAATAATTATTGTTTTATGACATAGTTATTAATCTTAGGTTATAAGTGGACCTAAAACCCGACTAATCCCAATCAATTTAATCAACATAGGATAGGGTTTAAAATCGAGGCTCACAGACTGGCGACTCTGCTGGGGATAAATTCTTAATCTTAACTAGTTTAATTTTAAGAAAGAGGCTTAACTCGAAAATGTTTATTTATGGTTTATTACATTGTTTGTTTACTTTCGTGCGCACTTTAATTTTCTGCACCTTTGCATCATATGAGAGCGAGGGTCCACGCAAACCAATTTCACCCCGGGACCCGTTTGAGGGTCCCCTGTCAGGGACTCACACCTTCTAGGTGATATGAATAAGTGGGGGAAAAGAGGAGGGTGCCGTCTAACCACACCCCCTTAATACATGGGCTTTAGCCCCAAGCATTTTCCTGGCAGTACCTTTACCTAGCCCATTGTTTGGTCAGTCAAAGACCCGACCGTAGACGCACACCTTTAGGTGATGTGAAAAAAGTGGGGAAGCCCAAAGAGAATAGCGTGCAAGCCCTATTCCTTTGTGGTGACCTGGGCCCATGCCTCAAGCACCTCTCCGGATCGATCCATACCCGGTTTGGTTTAAGCGTCTAGTAAGGACATGTTGAATTTGTGTGGGCCTTGTTTGTTTGTATGATCGGCCCACTACCCAGCTTAGAAACTGATAGGAATTTCTCCTACATCAACCTAGCCCAACCCGAATTTACGGCTTTATTGTTTGCAGCCCAAAGGCCTTGTTTGGTTTGAATGAATTGTTTGTTCGGGCTCAGGCCAAAAAGTTTAAACTTAAGTGATTTCTCTCTTTCAACCCAATTTGGATTATCAATTTAGTTCTAGGCCCATGAAAAATAAATCCACCTAAAGCAATTCAATACCACTTTATCAAGTACTCCTTCCCGGCCTAGAACTTCAGTCCGGTCCTCTTTTATTTTCTGACAGACGGCATTTTGAAACAGGTAAACTGTCATCATGAGCATGGAGGGAAAGGCAGGCCAGATGGTGCAGATGATAGGATGGTAGAAATAGAGCTTAGGCTGGAAGCCATGACAAAAGATTTGGGAGACTTGAGGACAAGATCAATTCTCAAGGTGTAGATTTGCATGTTCCAGGAAGGGCCACTGATGCTAGAACTAAACTTGAAGCCATGATGGCTGCCATGGAACGAAGACATAATAGTGTCAGGGAAGCCATGAAATCCAACTATATTGCTGTAATTGAAGAATTGAAGGCAAAGGTTCTCTCCCTGGAGGCTGAACGTCAAACTCAAGACGAACTAGCGGGCAGGCTTCTCAACTCTCTTCATGATCATATGGAAGCTGGCCCCATCTGGGCCCAGGGTTCACAGGGAAATGTCGAGGAACTTGTTGCAAAATTCCAGAAAGCTATTAGGCAGCCGAAGTGGTCAACCAGGCAGCAACTTGCATTCAAGGTTGCACCCGAAAACGGACTAGACAGCATGAAGAAGGCGCCAGTGGGTGGTTAGGAGGACCAAGTTGGGACGTTAGAGCAGTAGAGTCACCACAGCAGAACTCTGATGTGAGACAATTTACTAATATCGGCCAGACACTAAGTCAAGCGCTTGAGGAACTTCGTAGGAGAAGTCTGCTACAACCAAAGGCCCCGAGGGTAGGACTTGCTCGATTGGGGAAGGATCCGAACCAATTCTGTCGCTACCATCAACTTCCCGGTCATGGCACTGACCATTGCAGGGCCTTGCAGCATAAGATCCAAGACTTAATTGACCAGGGATTTCAGTTCTCGAAGCGCGAGAACATTTTCGGAAGTTCCATGCCAGAACATCGCTAGGAGTTATCTTTATTTTGTTTTCCCTGTTTGTTCCCTTAGTCATTCGGTATAGTTTCCTTTTCCTTAGTTAGCTTAGTTGGTCGTTGCTTTTCTTTTGAAATAGTTTAAACAATAAGGGATTTTGTTGTCACACTTGTCTGCTATTAATAAGAGAAATGTTTGTTTTGCTTTCATGAAAAGTCCAAATTAGTATTTATACATTCATTCTCGCATCTTTCGAAAAACATGCTGTCTCATGGAACCCACATGCAAGTGTCATAAGGTAGAACCTTTGTTTCCACAAATTCCTCTGTACAAAGCCACCACTCTGCATACAAGCACCACCTCATCATATACATCCCATGTGTCTCACACCACTCCACTTTCTCAACATTTCACCAAATACATAAAGCCAAAAATTTTGTTGTCACAAAGTCACCCATCACCCCTCCACAGAATCACCTCATCAACACTCACCATTACACACTCAACCACCCTCCACAAATAACTTGGGTATTCAAAAGGCTTGTCAAGAAACCCACAACATATTGGGGGCAATCTGAGTTAAGGGACGTTAATGTTTATTTATTTTGTTCAAATGTGCAAACAAGTCTCTGAGTGTACATTTCGCGAGAGTGCCTTGAGCGGTAAGACCAAGAACAAAAGAGCGTGTCATTTTTACACGACTCCAGAGAGGTCACATTCAAAGGTACGGAAAATGGCATGACTCCGACCGAAGGGGATAATTTGTAGATTTACACTTAAACCTATGAAAAGTAACAAAGAACGGATACACAACTATTAGGGATGACGAAGCACCTAGGTACAGCACCACACAGCCAAAAGCTTGTGAACCCTGACATTACCCTAGGCACCCCCGCTGAGCTTTTCGTGTACATCCTCTTTTACAACACTACAAACTCCACAAACGAGCCAGCCAGTGATGAATAACCGACCCGGTGACCAAAGGAAGCAAGGAGCCCGACTTCCGAACAATAACTTCACAAGTCTGAAGAAGCAAACTGCCACCAGCATGACGAAACGATCCGTAAATGGCCCCAAAGTGGCACATGATCCAAATGAGCTAACATCAAAAAACAGCTCTCAAAGTTCAAAACCGGGAAACACAAGAACCCCGAAGGAAAGAGATTCAAAGGAAGGCAAACCTGAAAAGCCTCGAAGTAATCCAAAATCAGAAAAAAAAAGAGAGAAGGTGCAACCCGAAAATCCAGAGTTCCAAGCTCATAAGCGGAGTCATCACGAAGTAGCCGAACGACTTCAAGACAAAGAAAGCAAGGCCGGGAGAAGGTGCAAGTTGCAGCTTTGGTCACCCTTATAGCTCCACATATCCTAAACATTCCTCCATCATCCTTTTGTCTTTCATCACACCTCATAGCCACGTTATAAGCTTAAAAGACTTCCGACTTAGTAGTTGTATCAAATCACGTGAAAGTAACAGGTTGAACGCGTAAATCTAACAAATGTCAAATTCAGTGGTCAAGATGTCTTGACCAAAAGGAGGGCATGAGTGCAAACATCAAACACTTTGAGTGTAGGATAGAAGGCACCACATCAAAATAAACCTTGACCTTGTGAGGATGAGATTTGTTCTTGCATAATTAATCAAAGAAAATACTGGGGGCAATCGATCGTTCTGTTCGATTACCATGAAGCCCTGAAAACTCAGATCACCTCAAGGAAAAATACTGGGGGTAATTGTTGGTCCCAACAATTGCAACAACGACACCGATGGAGGCCCAAAAACCCGAAACCCAAAGGTTTTAAAACCCTCTCATTCAAATATCCACAGGCCCGTCCTAAGCCCCTACCTCCACATTCAAATATCCACAGGCCCGTCCTAAGCCCTTCCTCCACACTCAAATATCCACAGGCTCGTTCTAAGCCCTTCCTCCACTTTCAAACATCCTCAGGCCTGTCCTAAGCCCTTCCTTCACATTTAAACTCCACAGGCCCGTCATGAGCCTTACCATCTCCAGGTTTGCCATAAGCCTTAGTCCTTCTACATTCATCATGTACCTAACACATTTTCACTTAGATCCAACCTTTAGGCTTGTCATAAGACCTAGATCCAACCTTTAGGCTCGTCATAAGACCTAGATCCAACCTTTAGGCTTGTCATAAGACCTAGTTCCAACCTTTAGGCTCGTCATAAGACCTATATCCTTCCTTAGGCTCGTCATAAGACCTAGAACCATCCTTTAGGCTCGTCATAAGACCTAGTTGCATTCCCTTAGGCTCGTAGTAAGACCTAGCATTACCTTTTAGCTTACCCACTCTCATCAAACACATTGCATTCATATCATTCATATAGGCTCGTCATAAGACCTAGTTTCATTATCCAGGCGCGTCACAAGACCTGGCGACAGAAAGTTGGCGAGGTGATGGCAATAAATCCTCCTTTTGTGATGTCAACATATTTTTGGGATCAACGAGGTGGGCAAAGGCAATAAGTCCCTAGGTTTTACCAGGTTAATTGTAACTGGGGTTGCGATGCTCCATGGCCAGGGGCATGGCGTTTCGGTCACATTGGCAGGCAGCATTGGCACGGGCATTCAGCGTCCCTAGAAGCATCCGAGCATCATCCGCATCATCAGCATCAGCATCATCAACATCAGCATCATCAACATCATCAGCATAATAAGCATCACTAGCATATTAGCATTCCTGCATCTACACATTATTTCATTTTCATCATTTTCAGGTAGTCAACGCTTTAGAATAGCTTGACATCTTTTCATTCAGTTTAGGTAGTCGACGCCTTCGAATAGCTCGACATAACTTCATCTTCGCTTATAGGTAGTCAACGCCTTAGAACCGCTTGACATTATTTCATTTTGTTTCTCACTTTTAGGTAGTCAACACCTTAGAATAGCTTGACATCATTTTCATCATTTTCAGGCAGTCAACACCTTAGAATAGCTTGACATCATTTTCATCATTTTCAGGCAGTCAACACCTTAGAATAGTTTGGCATCATTTTCATCATCTTCAGGTAGTCAACGCCTTAGAATCACTTGACATTTACTTCGTCATTTCATTTTTAGGTAGTCAACGCCTTAGAATCGCTTGACATTTACTTCGTCATTTCGTTTTTAGGTAGTCAGCGCCTTAGAATAGCTCGACACAATCCACATACAAGGTCTTTTAAGATCCCAGAATTTGGGGTGTCACTCAGGCATCAACTAGTCTTTTCATCTTCATTACAAAGCCTAGTTGATGGGGGGCAACCTGTTATACCCAAAATTTCAACCCCCCGAAGTAGTCTCTAAGGCATACGTGTTACAAAGGGCAAAAGGGGTCAAAAAGCACCAAGGCGGGATTTTCCAAGGACATTATCAAGATTTTCTATTTTCATATGACTTGTTCATTATCTCCAAACACTTCCAAATATCATAGTCATTATGAAAGGTATTTCATGATTTTCAGATAATATTTATTCTGGAAATTTAGCTTTTAATTCATATTATAAGCTAATTTCTTTAATTAACACATGAAATAACCTCAAAAATAGAAATAATAAAAGGTTTCCAAGATTAAAATAAATTGTCACATGGTTAGCATGACTACATACAGTCATAAACCTGAAATTATTTTATTTGGAACCTTAACCCAAAATTAAAAGAGAAATTCAATCATTTTTGCAATTTTCTCTCTCCTATGGAAAATACCGAAATCATAACAAAACGTCATGAAATTTTAAACACAAGATAGAGGATGAATATTAGAGACTAATGTCGTTGGAATTTCGTTATTTCGACTTTCCAATAATAAGTTACGAATTATGGGAGATTCCAGATTGTGAGATTTTTATCTAATCAGTTATTTATCAAAATAACCCGATTCCAACTCTCAAAATTCTTAAAACTCATCCTTTATCTTCAGTTAAAATTTCATAATTTTTATCAGCCTGTAACATATTTTAAAAAATCAGATTCTCTTAGAGCACAAAATCAGGGTTTTAGATAAAATCTTGTTCTATCAACATGGCCTTGCTCTTTCTATAAAAGGACCTTCCAAAAACGACCTAGGGCAGAGGAGAACATTCCCATAGTCAGAGAACACAGCCGTCAACTTGCCTCCCACGTTTTCAACACTCCCAATACCGAAACTCTACCAAAATCATCCCAAAATCACCAAAAACACATTCTTTCTTCTCCCATTGAACTTCCAAGCATCAAAACACCACAATACAGAACCAAAACGTGCTTAACACACAAGGAAGAAGAGGTCAGAAGCTCGGGTCAAAGTCGAACCGGATCGGCCACCAACGAAGCTTTCAGAGATTCCCGACGTGAAGGAACAACAAATTTTCGAAATCAAAACAGGGTAAAAACCAAATTCTCTAACCCTTCTGGTCTAAATACACTTCTGGTTAAAATTGCTAACCGAATTGATTTTTCCTTGCTTCTGAATTAAGGTTTGTTTGTGTTTCTGCCTTCTAACTTGTTCATTAAGTTTCGCAATAAATTTGATTTCAAATTGAAAAATTTCAATCACTAACGTCTTGTACATCTTTCAGGCTACACACCCATAAAATTTGAGCTCAAAACACCGTCGGAACATCCCAAACGCCGCCGTCCGAGGGCGGTCCGCACCCACGGACGCTATGTCCGGGGTCCCAGACGCCTTGTCGGTAAGCCCGACGCCCCGGACGGTGGCGGTATTTCAAAATTTACATTTTCTAAAATAATGTCCGGGCCCACAGACATCCTGTCCGTGGCCCAGGACCTTGCAAAATTGCGTTTTCTGTTTAATTCGACTTTTATGTTCACATAGGTTAACTAGGGTCCGTGGGTTCGGACATTAGGTCCGTAGCCACGGACGGAAACAAAATTTGACCTAATTCTGCCTCCGAATCCCTAGTTTAGGAATTTGAATTTTATTTTAATTTTCTGTCAAAAAATGCTAAAAACGCAGAAAAACAGAAGCTCGCGCACTTAGGTTAAACGACTCGTAATAAGCCGTAATTAAACTAAGTAGAGGAAAAACGACTTCTAGGGGTAATGAAAGTAATTGAACCCTAATTAAGTCGAATATCAAGCCCCCGAACCCGAACTCTCCTTTCCTAATTTGATCTAGATAAAATTAGGTGGCGACTCATAATAGGTTCCAGTGAGCTAGCTTAGGTTTTAATAATTATTGTTTTTATGACATAGTTATTAATCTTAGGTTATAAGTGGACCTAAAACCCGACTAGATCCCAATCAATTTAATCAACATAGGATAGGGTTTAAAATCGAGGCTCACAGGCCCTTAAATTGCATAAACCTTAAACACTGAATTTCCCACATTATATATGCCTTTGACCTGCAAATACACACATCATCACATATGTCTTTAATAACCTCTTTGAGGATATTTTCTAGCTCATTTACCATTGGCTCCTTAGATAGTTTATTAAGCATTTTAAGGCTCAATTTCCTAAGACACATTAAACCAACATTAGATTAGGTTATTTACCTCTTTTCTTCAAGTTTTCTGGGATTGAAGCTTGGCAAGGAACTTGATCACTTGTCAACCTTCTATCCATACACACATATAAGGGTAATGAGGTTTAAGATTCATACTTGAACTCATATATAAACCCTAAATTCACACAAGTGTTTTAAAACATAAAGATATGAATTTACCTTGGAATTGAATGAGAATTGGATTAAGTAACAAGAGAGGACTCCACCTATCCCTTTGAAGTTTGGAATGATGCTAAGAATGAGCAAAAGAAAACACCATGAAGAGTGATTTTCGTCACTTACAAAAATGAGAGGAAATGAAGTTTTTCTTTTGTTTTCCTTACCTTGTAGCAAAGGTGATCAACAAGGTGAAAAGAGATGAGTTCAAGCTCCTTCAATGGTGATTCCTCTTGGCACCGAAATGGAGTTTTTGATGATTTGAAAAGACAAAGTTGTAGAGCTTGATCAAACTAAGAGAATTGCGGTCTTGGAATTAATTTTGGAGCATGGAGCTAGGAGTAATAAGCAAGACAAGATGGAGAATGGTAGTGGACTGTAGCAAAACCGATTGGAGAAGGGAGGAGAAGGTTGAAGGCGGTGGAATCAAGAGGAAAAGAGAAAGTGAGGTGAGAGGTTTACTTGTTAAGATATTATAGCTTAAAGCAAATAGTACTTTTACTTTATCAATCTTCCTTCCTTATTTACTTAGCTAAGTGTGGTGAGTCACATTATAAACCGGCCCCTTTTTTTAGTACTAGTCCAGTGACTAAAAAAGGGACCGGTTTATAATTGTGACTCACCAAACTTAGGTAAGTAAAATAAGGAAGGAAGATTGAAAGTAAAAGTACTATTTGCTTTAGCTTATAATTCTTAACAAGTAAACCTCTCACCTCACTTCTCTTTCCCTCTTGATTCCCACGCCTTCAACCTTCTCCTCCCTTCTCAATCGTTTTTTGCTACATCCACTACCATTCTCATCTTGTCTTGCTTATTACTCTAGCTCCATGCTCCAAAATTAATTCCAAGACCGCATTCTCTTAGTTTGATCAAGCTCTACAACTTTGTCTTTTCAAATCATCAAAAACTCCATTTCGGTGCCAAGAGGAATCACCATTGAAGGAGCTTGAACTCATCTCTTTTCACCTTGTTTATCACCTTTGCTACAAGGTAAGGAAAACCAAGAAAAACTTCATTTCCTCTCATTTTGTAAGTGACCGAAAATCACCTCTTCATGGTGTTTTCTTTTGCTCATTCTTAGCATCATTCCAAACTTCAAAGGGATAGGTGGAGTCCTCTCTTGTTAACTTAATCCATTCTCATTCAATTCCAAGGTAAATTCATATCTTTATGTTTTAAAACACTTGTGTAATTTAGGGTTTATATATGAGTTCAAGTATGAATCTTAAACCTCATTACCCTTATATGTTGTATGGATAGAAGGTTGACAAGTGATCAAGTTCCTTGCCAAGCTTCAATCCCAGAAAACTTGAAGAAAAGAGGTAAATAACCTAATCTAATGTTGTTTAAATGTGTCTTAGGAAATTGAGCCTTAAAATGCTTAATAAACTATCTAAGGAGCCAATGGTAAATGAGCTAAAAACTATCCTCAAAGAGGTTATTAAAGACATATGTGATGATGTGTGTATTTGCAGGTCAAAGGCATATATAATGTGGGAAATTCAGTGTTTAAGGTTTATGCAATTTAAGGGCCTGTGAGCCTCGATTTTAAACCCTATCCTATGTTGATTAAATTGATTGGGATCTAGTCGGGTTTTAGGTCCCACTTATAACCTAAGATTAATAACTATGTCATAAAACAATAATTATTAAACCCTAAGCTAGCTCACTGGAACCTATTATGAGTCGCCACCTATTTTTATCTAGATCAAATTAGGAAAGGAGAGTTCGGGTTCGGGGGCTTGATATTCGACTTAATTAGGGTTCAATTACTTTCATTACCCTAGAAGTCGTTTTTCCTCTACTTAGTTTAATTACGGCTTATTACGAGTCGTTTTAACCTAAGTGCGCGAGCTTCTGTTTTTCTGCGTTTTTAGCATTTTTTGACAGAAAATTAAAATAAAATTCAAATTCCTAAACTAGGGATTCGGAGGCAGAATTAGGTCAAATTTTGTTTCCGTCCGTGGCTACGGACCTAATGTCCGAACCCACGGACCCTAGTTAACCTATGTGAACATAAAAGTCGAATTAAAGAAAACGCAATTTTTGCAAGGTCCTGGGCCACGGACAGGATGTCTGTGGGCCCGGACATTATTTTAGAAAATGTAAATTTTGAAATACCGCCACCCGTCCGGGGGCGTCCGGGCTTACCGACAAGGCGTCTGGGACCCCGGACATAGCGTCCGTGGGTGCGGACCGCCCTCGGACGGCGGCGTTTGGGATGTTCCCGACGGTGTTTTGAGCTCAAATTTATGGGTGTGTGTAGCCTGAAAGATGTACAAGACGTTAGTGATTGAAATTTTTCAATTTGAAATCAAATTTATTGCGAAACTTAATGAACAAGTTAGAAGGCAGAAACACAAACAAACCTTAATTCAGAAGCAAGGAAAAATCATTTCGGTTAGCAATTTTAACCAGAAGTGTATTTAGACCAGAAGGGTAAGAGAATTTGGTTTTTACCCTGTTTTGATTTCGAAAATTTGTTGTTCCTTCACGTCGGGAATCTCTGAAAGCTTCGTTGGTGGCCGATCCGGTTCGACTTTGACCCGAGCTTCTGACCTCTTCTTCCTTGTGTTGTTAAGCACGTTTTGGTTCTGTATTTGTGGTGTTTGATGCTTGGAAGTTCAATGGGAGAAGAAAGAATGTGTTTTTGGTGATTTTGGGATGATTTTGGTAGAGTTTTCGGTATTGGGAGTGTTGAAAACGTGGGAGGCAAGTTGACGGCTGTGTTCTCTGACTATGGGAATGTTCTCCTCTGCCTAGGTCGTTTTTGGAAGGTCTTTTATAGAAAGAGCAAGGCCATGTTGATAGAACAAGATTTTTATCTAAAACCCTGATTTTGTGCTCTAAGAGAATCTGATTTTTTAAAATATGTTACAGGCTGATAAAAATTATGAAATTTTAACTGAAGATAAAGGATGAGTTTTAAGAATTTTGAGAGTTGGAATCGGGTTATTTTGATAAATAACTGATTAGATAAAAATCTCACAATCTGGAATCTCCCATAATTCGTAACTTATTATTGGAAAGTCGAAATAACGAAATTCCAACGACATTAGTCTCTAATATTCATCCTCTATCTTGTGTTAAAATTTCATGACGTTTTGTTATGATTTCGGTATTTTCCATAGGAGAGAGAAAATTGTAAAAATGATTGAATTTCTCTTTTAAATTTTGGGTTAAGGTTCCAATAAAATAAATATTTTAGACTGTATGTAGTCATGCTAACCATGTGACAATTTTATTTTAATCTTGGAAACCTTTTATTATTTCTATTTTTGAGGTTATTTCATGTGTTAATTAAAGAAATTAGCTTATAATATGAATTAAAAGCTAAATTTCCAGAATAAATATTATCTGAAAATCATGAAATACCTTTCATAATGACTATGATATTTGGATGTTTGGAGATAATGAACAAGTCATATGAAAATAGAAAATCTTGATAATGTCCTTGGAAAATCCCGCCTTGGTGCTTTTTGACCCCTTTTGCCCTTTGTAACACGTATGCCTTAGAGACTACTTCGGGGGGTTGAAATTTTGGGTATAACAGGTTGCCCCCCATCAACTAGGCTTTGTAATGAAGATGAAAAGACTAGTTGATGCCTGAGTGACACCCCAAAATTCTGGGATCTTAAAAGACCTTGTATGTGGATTGTGTCGAGCTATTCTAAGGCGCTGACTACCTAAAAACGAAATGACGAAGTAAATGTCAAGCGATTCTAAGGCGTTGACTACCTAAAAATGAAATGACGAAGTAAATGTCAAGTGATTCTAAGGCGTTGACTACCTGAAGATGATGAAAATGATGCCAAACTATTCTAAGGTGTTGACTGCCTGAAAATGATGAAAATGATGTCAAGCTATTCTAAGGTGTTGACTGCCTGAAAATGATGAAAATGATGTCAAGCTATTCTAAGGTGTTGACTACCTAAAAGTGAGAAACAAAATGAAATAATGTCAAGCGGTTCTAAGGCGTTGACTACCTATAAGCGATGAAGTTATGTAGTCTATTCGAAGGCGTCGACTACCTAAACTGAATGAAAAGATGTCAAGCTATTATAAAGCGTTGACTACCTGAAAATGATGAAAATGAAATAATGTGTAGATGCAGGAATGCTAATATGCTAGTGATGCTTATTATGCTGATGATGTTGATGATGCTGATGTTGATGATGCTGATGCTGATGATGCGGATGATGCTCGGATGCTTCTAGGGACCGAAACCCGTGCCAATGCTCCTGGCTGGACCCAATGTGGACTTATTGCCATCGCCCCCCAGCCGGTGTGCAGGGATAACTCCTGGTAAAAACCTAGGGACTTATTGCCTTTGCCCACCATTCGTTGATCCCAAAAATATGTTGACATCACAAAAGGAGGATTTATTGCCATCACCTCGCGCCAACTTTCTGTCGCCAGGTCTTGTGACGCGCCTGGATAATGAAACTAGGTCTTATGACGAGCCTATATGAATGATATGAATGCAATGTGTTTGATGAGAGTGGGTAAGCTAAAAGGTAATGCTAGGTCTTACTACGAGCCTAAGGAATGCAACTAGGTCTTATGACGAGCCTAAAGGAGGTTCTAGGTCTTATGACGAGCCTAAGGAAGGATATAGGTCTTATGACGAGCCTAAAGGTTGGAACTAGGTCTTATGACAAGCCTAAAGGTTGGATCTAGGTCTTATGACGAGCCTAAAGGTTGGATCTAGGTCTTATGACAAGCCTAAAGGTTGGATCTAAGTGAAAATGTTAGGTACATGATGAATGTAGAAGGACTAAGGCTTATGGCAAACCTGGAGATGGTAAGGCTCATGACGGGCCTGTGGGAGTTTAAATGTGAAGGAAGGGCTTAGGACAGGCCTGAGGATGTTTGAAAGTGGAGGAAGGGCTTAGAACGAGCCTGTGGATATTTGAGTGTGGAGGAAGGGCTTAGGACGGGCCTGTGGATATTTGAATGTGGAGGTAGGGGCTTAGGACGGGCCTGTGGATATTTGAATGAGAGGGTTTTAAAACCTTTGGGTTTCGGGTTTTTGGGCCTCCATCGGTGTCGTTGTTGCAATTGTTGGGACCAACAATTACCCCCAGTATTTTCCTTGAGGTGATCTGAGTTTTCAGGGCTTCATGGTAATCGAACAGAACGATCGATTGCCCCCAGTATTTTCTTTGATTAATTATGCAAGAACAAATCTCATCCTCACAAGGTCAAGGTTTATTTTGATGTGGTGCCTTCTATCCTACACTCAAAGTGTTTGATGTTTGCACTCATGCCCTCCTTTTGGTCAAGACATCTTGACCACTGAATTTGACATTTGTTAGATTTACGCGTTCAACCTGTTACTTTCACGTGATTTGATACACAACTACTAAGTCGGAAGTCTTTTAAGCTTATAACGTGGCTATGAGGTGTGATGAAAGACAAAGGATGATGGAGGAATGTTTAGGATATGTGGAGCTATAAGGGTGACCAAAGCTGCAACTTGCACCTTCTCCCGGCCTTGCTTTCTTTGTCTTGAAGTCGTTCGGCTACTTCGTGATGACTCCGCTTATGAGCTTGGAACTCTGGATTTTCGGGTTGCACCTTCTCTCTTTTTTTTTTCTGATTTTGGATTACTTCGAGGCTTTTCAGGTTTGCCTTCCTTTGAATCTCTTTTCCTTCGGGGTTCTTGTGTTTCCCGTTTTTGAACTTTGAGAGCTGTTTTTTGATGTTAGCTCATTTGGATCATGTGCCACTTGGGGCCATTTACGGATCGTTTCGTCATGCTGGTGGCAGTTTGCTTCTTCAGACTTGTGAAGTTATTGTTCGGAAGTCGGGCTCCTTGCTTCCTTTGGTCACCGGGTCGGTTATTCATCACTGGCTGGCTCGTTTGTGGAGTTTGTAGTGTTGTAAAAGAGGATGTACACGAAAAGCTCAGCGGGGGTGCCTAGGGTTAATGTCAGGGTTCACAAGCTTTTTGGCTGTGTGGTGCTGTACCTAGGTGCTTCGTCATCCCTAATAGTTGTGTATCCGTTCTTTGTTACTTTTCATAGGTTTAAGTGTAAATCTACAAATTATCCCCTTCGGTCGGAGTCATGCCATTTTCCGTACCTTTGAATGTGACCTCTCTGGAGTCGTGTAAAATGACACGCTCTTTTGTTCTTGGTCTTACCGCTCAAGGCACTCTCGCGAAATGTACACTCAGAGACTTGTTTGCACATTTGAACAAAATAAATAAACATTAACGTCCCTTAACTCAGATTGCCCCCAATATTGTTGTGGGGTTTCTTGACAAGCCTTTTGAATACCCAAGTTATTTGTGGAGGGTGGTTGAGTGTGTAATGGTGAGTGTTGATGAGGTGATTCTGTGGAGGGGTGATGGGTGACTTTGTGACAACAAAATTTTTTGGCTTTATGTATTTGGTGAAATGTTGAGAAAGTGGAGTGGTGAGACACATGGGATGTATATGATGGAGGTGGTGCTTGTATGCAGAGTAGTGGCTTTGTACAGAGGAATTTGTGGAAACAAAGGTTCTACCTTATGACACTTGCATGTGGGTTCCATGAGACAGCATGCCTTTTTTCGAAAGATGCGAGAATGAATGTATAAATACTAATTTGGACTTTTCATGAAAGCAAAACAAACATTTCTCTTATTAATAGCAGACAAGTGTGACAACAAAATCCCTTATTGTTTAAACTATTTCAAAAGAAAGCAACGACCAACTAAGCTAACTAAGGAAAAAGGAAACTATACCGAATGACTAAGGGAACAAACAGGGAAACAAAATAAAGATAACTCCTAGCGATGTTCTGGCATGGAACTTCCGAAAATGTTCTCGCGCTTCGAGAACTGAAATCCCTGGTCAATTAAGTCTTGGATCTTATGCTGCAAGGCCCTGCAATGGTCAGTGCCATGACCGGGAAGTTGATGGTAGCGACAGAATTGGTTCGGATCCTTCCCCAATCGAGCAAGTCCTACCCTCGGGGCCTTTGGTTGTAGCAGACTTCTCCTACGAAGTTCCTCAAGCGCTTGACTTAGTGTCTGGCCGATATTAGTAAATTGTCTCACATCAGAGTTCTGCTGTGGTGACTCTACTGCTCTAACGTCCCAACTTGGTCCTCCTAACCACCCACTGGCGCCTTCTTCATGCTGTCTAGTCCGTTTTCGGGTGCAACCTTGAATGCAAGTTGCTGCCTGGTTGACCACTTTCGGCTGCCTAATAGCTTTCTGGAATTTTGCAACAAGTTCCTCGACATTTCCCTGTGAACCCTGGGCCCAGATGGGGCCAGCTTCCATATGATCATGAAGAGAGTTGAGAAGCCTGCCCGCTAGTTCGTCTTGAGTTTGACGTTCAGCCTCCAGGAGAGAACCTTTGCCTTCAATTCTTCAATTACAGCAATATAGTTGGATTTCATGGCTTCCCTGACACTATTATGTCTTCGTTCCATGGCAGCCATCATGGCTTCAAGTTTAGTTCTAGCATCAGTGGCCCTTCCTGGAACATGCAAATCTACACCTTGAGAATTGATCTTGTCCCTCAAGTCTCCCAAATCTTTTGTCATGGCTTCCAGCCTAAGCTCTATTTCTACCATCCTATCATCTGCACCATCTGGCCTGCCTTTTCCCTCCATGCTCATGATGACAGTTTACCTGTTTCAAAATGCCGTCTGTCAGAAAATAAAAGAGGACCGGACTGAAGTTCTAGGCCGGAAGGAGTACTTGATAAAGTGGTATTGAATGCTTTAGGTGGATTTATTTTTCATGGGCCTAGAACTAAATTGATAATCCAAATTGGGTTGAAAGAGAGAAATCACTTAAGTTTAAACTTTTTGGCCTGAGCCCGAACAAACAATTCATTCAAACCAAACAAGGCCTTTGGGCTGCAAACAATAAAGCCGTAAATTCGGGTTGGGCTAGGTTGATGTAGGAGAAATTCCTATCAGTTTCTAAGCTGGGTAGTGGGCCGATCATACAAACAAACAAGGCCCACACAAATTCAACATGTCCTTACTAGACGCTTAAACCAAACCGGGTATGGATCGATCCGGAGAGGTGCTTGAGGCATGGGCCCAGGTCACCACAAAGGAATAGGGCTTGCACGCTATTCTCTTTGGGCTTCCCCACTTTTTTCACATCACCTAAAGGTGTGCGTCTACGGTCGGGTCTTTGACTGACCAAACAATGGGCTAGGTAAAGGTACTGCCAGGAAAATGCTTGGGGCTAAGCCCATGTATTAAGGGGGTGTGGTTAGACGGCACCCTCCTCTTTTCCCCCACTTATTCATATCACCTAGAAGGTGTGAGTCCCTGACAGGGGACCCTCAAACGGGTCCCGGGGTGAAATTGGTTTGCGTGGACCCTCGCTCTCATATGATGCAAAGGTGCAGAAAATTAAAGTGCGCACGAAAGTAAACAAACAATGTAATAAAACCATAAATAAACATTTTCGAGTTAAGCCCTCTTTCTTAAAATTAAACTAGTTAAGATTAAGAATTTATCCCCAGCAGAGTCGCCAGTCTGTGAGCCTCGATTTTAAACCCTATCCTATGTTGATTAAATTGATTGGGATTTAGTCGGGTTTTAGGTCCACTTATAACCTAAGATTAATAACTATGTCATAAAACAATAATTATTAAAACCTAAGCTAGCTCACTGGAACCTATTATGAGTCACCACCTAATTTTTACCTAGATCAAATTAGGAAAGGAGAGTTCGGGTTCGGGGGCTTGATATTCGACTTAATTAGGGTTCAATTACTTTCATTACCCCTAGAAGTCGTTTTTCCTCTACTTAGTTTAATTACGGCTTATTACAAGTCGTTTTAACCTAAGTAATGCGCGAGCTTTTGTTTTTTTTGTGTTTTTTAGCATTTTTTTACAGAAAATTAAAATAAAATTAAAAATTCCTAAACTAGGGTTTCAGAGGCAGAATTAGGTCAAATTTTGTTTCCGTCCGTGGCTACGGACCTAATGTCCGAACCCACAGACCCTAGTTAACCTATGTGAACATAAAAGTCGAATTAAACAGAAAACACAATTTTGCAAGGTCCGGGGCCACGGACAGGATGTCCGCGGGCCCGGACATTATTTTAGAAAACCTAAATTTTGAAAATTTTGAAATACCGCCACCGTCCGGGGGCGTCCGGGCTTACGGACAAGGCGTCTGGGACCCTGGACATAGCGTCCGTGGGTGCGGACCGCCCTCGGACGGCGGCGTTTGGGATGTTCCCGACGGTGTTTTGAGCTCAAATTTTATGGGTGTGTAGCCTGAAAGATGTACAAGACGTTAGTGATTGAAAGTTTTCAATTTGAAATCGAATTTAATGCGAACTTAATGAACAAGTTAGAAGCCAGAAACACAAACAAACCTTAATTCAGAAGCAAGGAAAAATCAATTCGGTTATCAATTTTAACCAGAAGTGTATTTAGACCAGAAGGGTTAGAGAATTTGGTTTTTACCCCGTTTTGATTTCAAAAATTTGTTGTTCCTTCACGTCGGGAATCTCTAAAAGCTTCGTTGGTGGCCGATCCGGTTCGACTTTGACCCGAGCTTCTGACCTCTTCTTCCTTGTGTTTTTAAGCACATTTTGGTTCTGTATTTGTGGTGTTTTGATGCTTGGAAGTTCAATGGAAGAAGAAGAATGTGTTTTTGGTGATTTTGGGATGATTTTGGTAGAGTTTCGGTATTAGGAGTGTTGAAAACGTGGGAGGCAAGTAGACGGCTGTGTTCTCTGACTATGGGAATGTTCACCTCTGCCCTAGGTCATTTTTTGGAAGGTCCTTTTATAGAAAGAGCAAGGCCATGTTGATAGAACAAGATTTTTATCTAAAACCCTGATTTTGTGCTCTAAGGAAATCTGATTTTTTAAAATATGTTTCAGGCCAATAAAAATTATGAAATTTTAACTGAAGATAAAGGATGATTTTTAAGAATTTTGAGAGTTAAAATCGGGTTATTTTGATGAGTAACCGATTAGATAAAAATCTCACATTCTGGAATCTCTCATAATTCATAACTTATTATTGGAAAGTCGAAATAATGAAATTCCAACGGCATTAGTCTCTAATAGTCATCCTATATCTTGTGTTAAACGTTCATGACATTTTGTTTTGATTTCGGTATTTTCTATAGGAGAGAGAAAATTGCAAAAATGATTGAATTTCTCTTTTAAATTTTGGGTTAAGGTTCCAAATAAAAGAATTTCAGGTTTATGACTGTATGTAGTCATGCTAACCATGTGGCAATTTTTTTTATTTTTGGAAACCTTTTATTATTTCTATATTGAGGTTATTTCATCTGTTAATTAAAGAAATTAGCTTATAATATGAATTAAAAGCTAAATTTCCCGAATAAATATTATCAGAAAATCATGAAATACCTTTCATAATGACTATGATATTTGGAAGTGTTTGGAGATAATGAACAAGTCATATGAAAATAGAAAATCCTGATAATGTCCTTGGAAAATCCCGCCTTGGTGCTTTTTGACCCCTTTTGCCCTTTGTAACACGTATGCCTTAGAGACTACTCCGGGGGGTTGAAATTTTGGGTATAACAGGGCCTAAGTGCCAAGCAATTTAAATTATGCACTATATTGTGATGTAGTGTAATTTAAGGTTTAGTTGTGTGTAAAGAACATTCTTGTGTGGATAAATGTTCTTGATTATTTAAAGGTGAAAAACCTTGTGTTTTGGGTGTAAGAAAGTGATAGCAAAGCTATGTCAAAATGTGAATAGAAAACAAGAAGTTTAGGTGTTTAAATGAAGTTTAGTGACCTAGGTTGTACTAGGAATTGTTAAGGCTTAAACATGTGAAAGAAAGGGAATTAGGGTGTTCTTAGGTGTTAGAAGTGTATAGGCTTTGTCTTGGAGAATTTGGTGTTTAATGGGTGATATTGATACATCAAGGTCATGGTGGGAATGTAGTTAAGTCTAAAGAGATGTGGTGAACAAGGGAGGAATTATATTTGTGAAAGTTTAAGTGTGAATTGGAGGAAAATAGAAAGAGTTTGTGTAATGGAGGTGCTGGGCAGAAATAATGCTTAAGGAGTAGTGGTAGTGTAAATATTGTAACACTTTGGTTAGTTGGTGTTGTAGGCATGAAACTACCACTTAGAACTTAAGCAAAAATATTACAAGTGTTAAGTGAATTTTGTGAAAAAATTGAGTAACAAGTTGGACAAGGAATTAGACAAGTTTGAGGTTTATTTTAGCATTGGAATATGCCTAAGATCATATGGGAAGCTTGGGTAAACAATGGATGAAGAGAATAGATAGAACAAGGCTTGAAAATGCCAATATTTGAAATCTGTAGCAGTGGTCCGGGACTTAGTCCCAGGGTAAAGTCTCGGACCATATTAAAAAGGGGTCGAGAGTTCATTCCACACCTTGGTCCGGGACTTAAGTCTAGTATAAAGTCCCGGACCACCCCTATTAAACAAGCCGATTATTATAACACAAACCTGGTTTGGGACTTATGGTCTGTACAAGGACCAGGACCAGTGTCTGAAATCAAGCCGAGACTTATGCCATGAATAGGTCCGAGACTTTAGGTAAGGACCAAGTCTCAGACCACTCTAAAACATTGTTTAAGGTTAGAAAATGATGTCAAATGATGATGATTGATAATTAATGATGTTATAAGGTTGTTTAAGACATGTTAGGTGTGTTATAATGACAATTAAAAGGGTGAAAAGTTATAACAAAGTGTGAAAATAAACAAGCTAGAAATATGAAGTAAGTTAATCAAGGTCAAGTACAGTAATTAACCGACGTTACTAAATGTGTATAGGAGTTGCCTACGGTGGAAACTATCACAGCAGGGACCAATATATGGTTTTCTTGCAGTCTGTTGCCTACTAGTTTACACCAGCTTGTGTGTTGTTTGTTTTTCTGTGTGTTTATGATCTTGTAAGACTTAAGTCATGAAATGAGTTTACGGTCATTGTTATTATTATGACGTGAGTGTACCGGTACCGTTAACCTCGGATACGTGCTAACCCATTTGTAACACCCCTACCGCTAATACCGTCATTACCGTCCAATCTCCTTATACAATCCAGATTCACGCAGCGGATACTTACATACCTCAACGGTGGGTGATACACTGCCGTTAGTCACCCACGTGACTAACAAGGTTACTACTACTACATACAGCATCGGTCTGATGGACCGGAATATCCGAGTACTACACACTTACGATACATACTCCAATTACCCAATCAGATACTAGAACTTCCCATTCATTACAATACTCCATTTCATAAAATGCTCCATAGGTTCGATACATTACAATACTATACACCGAGTTTACTAAGATCCTTATACAAATATAATACCTCTCCCAAATTCATATCTACAACTACCCATTCCTCACAAACTACTTACTTCCTAAGTACAAGGGTGTACCACTTAGTACACCTCTACATTCTACTTCTACTATCCGAATGTAGCCACCGGTCTCTTACCTTGACCATATCCGCTTCGGGTACCTGCAAAGTAAAAACATTCCCCCTAGGGGGTCAGCTTTCGCTGCATATGATAACCGCATACCCCGCGTACTAGTGAGGGTACGCCGACCACTTGGTCGAATACATGCGATTGATTTCATTCAAACATACATGCATACATGCTCTTATACATAATATTACAATACATTACGCAAGGAATACATACATACACTTCAATACATACTCTTCAATACATACATGGTAAATCATACAAGCCATCAGATATATACTTACCTTCCGAAATCCACAATACACAATACATGTACAATACATACGCAATACATACACAATCCACCATACTTGTTAGCTCATGTTGGTCCACCCGGGTTAATCGGGTGGAGATTACTCTTTACTCGTTCCACAGTACTTACGCATACATACTCATACTCATACATACTTACTTACTTACTCTTACTCATGTTAAGTCACCGGGACGTCCGGCCCGGGGACTACTCCGTCCCACCACCGGGATTTACTTGACTCACCAATCCGGGATGCTACCCATTTAAGGGGTTTGGGCCGCGGACTAGTCTAAGAGTCAGGAATCGGATCCAACCTCTTGTGTCTCCTCATCCTCACGCGTGGCCGAAGCTATATCGGACTTCTACTCATTCCAATTTACTCACTTAAGTTAGGAGTTAGATAGTTAGGAATTTAGTAGAAGTCAACATCCAAGCCACATACACATTGCATTGTTCATATACACACCCATACAAATACAATACAATATACAAGTACACTACGAGATATAAATACACTTCATCATCATTCATATATTTCATGAATTATACAAACTATTGTTCAAGACAAATATCAAGAACAATGTAAGCAAGCACAAGTAGGTGCAATATAGTCCGATTCATGCATTTATCTTATTAGGTGATCAAATAAGCACACAAATCGGGGTAACCAGATTAGGATACAGGGCATGAAGAAATCATACCGTTCACCGTTGTACTTGTATCCGACGTTCCTCCGGTGTTCACAATTCAAGTCCTAACATACACATACAATTGGGTGGTTAATTACCCTTACTTTACCTTACTAATCACTTTTACCCACAACTTCCCGTTTTTGACAGTTTTTACTATTTTCTCGTTTTACTGATTTTATTGGTTCTAGGCCTTCACTATTATTTATTAATGACAATTTAGTTGACCGAAACTATTACGAGTCTATTTGACCCGCTTAAAGTCGTGTTTTCCCGGTTACCTTGAAACACGCGCTTTAAGTTTCGATTATGGTTTTAATCCATTTTATGGATCCGTTTCTTCGGGAGTTGTTCCCATATAATATTTAGGTCTTATTAATCCCTTAGTATCCATATAATAGACTAACCAATGTCTCATACCTCCCATGGTTATTTAACGCTTATTTAGCGTTTTTCGCTTTTTAAGCATTTCTTCATTTCTTTTGGACTTATTTTTCCTTACCAATATTACTTAGGCGTCATTAGACCCTTTAAATACGTATTAGATTAATTTTAATCCCTATATTTAAGTTCGGGGTATTTCAATCTACCCCCCTTAAACTTTCTCCTCAAAGTTGTTCAAGGTTATGCGATTACTATACTTACTCATTTATACTTGCCTAATACCAAAGCCATACATTCCTCCTCCTTACAATTCCTAGATTCGTTACTCAAGGTTTCTCCTTTCCATACCATACCAATGTACAATAATTACCCCAATCCATATTACTATCAACCATCCGGTTCCTCATTACAACTTTATACATACATACAGTGCAAAGCTATCCCCAAAGCAATGCAATACACATCACAATCCCGTAGGCACTCAGGTCATCTCGACACAGGACTCCTCAATGTCCTGTTGCCCTTGGAATAATATAACATGCTACAGTATATCTTCTCCGGTATAACTTCCAACAATTACTCACTCTCCAGTCTAAGAATATTCTTTTACAACTACTAATTAGAAATCTTTCTAAAGCATACAACTCCAAATTCCAATTTGTATTCATTACTTCTATCCTAGGTGTGATTCTTGTGACCACTAAAGGGGAGCTTCAAAAATTATTCGACCCTGATGTGATCAGCATCAGTGTTGAAAAACTATCTTTCCCCCACCCCATTTGTGTTCGGTTTCCCTTGATCTGATCAGGATCAAGTTCGACTTCCCACATCAGTTTCAAACAACCATAATTTGATTATGTCCATTATCTATCTTTTACTCTTCTAGTCATTAATACAAATTCATACAACTCCCAGGGATGGAATTTAATCCATCAATCATCCTCACTCTACTTCCAAAGCTTTCTCTCCGTGGTTCAATACCTAATTGCTCATTTCATCAACCTTCACTACTTCCATCCGTTACTCACCATCATCTCCAATATTCTAACTAAGTAATACTATACCTATGAGATTTAGTTGTCTTCAATTTGCTTCAAATAATTTACCTAGGTATACACTACCCCTAGACTTCATACATCTACTACTCTCATTCATTTCGTACTACTTCTTCAAAGGCTACAATACTTGTGGAGCTCCGTCCACTACTCATTACTTTTCTTTTACTAGTACTCGTACATTTGTGTTACAAGATGGGTATATTCCTCCTATGGTATTTGCATGTCTAATGCCTAGTTACCATAATTACAATATGAATGAGTTTATGTTTATTTAATATAGTATCAATCATCATCAATTTGATTCTCATTGTGCTATGCACATTACGGTTTATGTGTTTTATTCACAAAACTTACATTAAGCGGTTTTCGCTCTACCCCCCTTAAAAGGGATTACGCCCACGTAATCTACCATATGTTATTATTATTAAACTTTGGTTAATCAATCAGTCTGGGCAAACTGAAGCGTTTAGCTTCACTACCGTGTACTATACAATATGCTTTGGTCAAAGGGATCTTAACCATACCAATGGTTTAGTCTTTGCACCAAGGATTTCCATATGAGTTTATTTAACTCATCATTAATTCGGTTCTAGCCTATTAGGCTTCATGGCATTAATAGCCATTTTGCTATACTTACTAGGTATATTATCTCCTAGCTAGGGCCCCTAGCTTCTGCTGCGCGACCCTGATACTCGGGTTATTCACCCTTCTTGTTATCCTTAATGTGCTATACATCACCTTCTTATCCGTCTATTTTGGGAATAAGGTTTACTAAACAAATGTGGTATTCTTTCACCATGTTTGGGCTCAATGAGTTTAAGATTTATAACCAGCTCTCTGGTAATCTTCTGCACATGCTATTCGTGCTTCTACGATTATTCGTTAAGTTCCTCCAACTTATTTTATGGCGAGGTTAAGTCACCACTTAACTGTAGTGCTTCCTCTGTTGTCACTAGCTTCTAAATTATACCAGTTCTTCTGGTTCAGTACAAGTGTTCTTTACTTGTATGACCTTGCATTTTCTATGCGTCGGTCCTAATAACTTTCTTAAGTCTCTTTTCACTCTTTATTCCACTGGAATTCACATCTTGTGATTATTAGTGTGTTTTACACTCTTCGTGCTCCTTTGGCCTTAGGCCGCACGGTCTGTTGTTAAGCTTGCTTAATTGGCTTGTGCCATGTTTGTGGTGAAAAGAAAGATTTACTACGGTTTACATTCTCCATATCCCTAGCCATCGCATTAGATCATTAGCTGCACAAGTGCAATACCAAAACACTCAGTCATACAGAGTGCAGAGGCGTAAACGCTTGACAGTAAGTCACTTATGTGATAGGAAAGAATATTTCTTCCTGTCATTTCATACTTATACTCCGTGTTGTTATCTACTACTTCCTCATAGTGGTCGCTTGTTGCGCACCGTATTCTTACTCATTGTACAACATTGTTTTTACTGTTTCTGTTACTGTGGTAGTTCCTCTTTACTTATTGCCATTATCATTGGCACCATTTCCTTATGGTGTACATACACTAGAAGGTTCCTAGTTCATATGTATGACGGTTGTCGTAGTATACCGCAATACTATTATCTTCCCCATGTGGAGATATTTTGTTTCAACTTACGTTTTATGTGTAGGTTAGCTTACCTCACATTCTATCATCATTTATGATATAGTTTACCAAGTATCTTGGTTGACCAAGGATGAGGTAATTCATCGGGTTATAAGCTCTCTTCAGCGTTGGTCATTCGTGGTGTTCAATGTGTACGCATTGATTGTTTTTGACAATTATTGTGTTTCCAGTGCTGAGCATTGGTTAAAGCTCTAGCTGTACGATTTTACTTTGTGTGTACATCACCGGGACATCCCAAGAAACTTCAAGGGCTTTTAGGTCCCGTTCTCTAATTGAAGAGTATTCTATCACTGATAAATGGAAGTTCTTGTAGAGAGGATTTATTTCCACTCATAGGTCTCATGACAAGGTTTACCATGTTGGTGTTTATACAATGGTTCACCACATGCTTGGGTGCATACGGAGTATGCTCACTCCTTAAGTCATAATGGTTTAGAAATCTCATTTCCTTATTCCATCGCCCCTTGGCAATATCTATATGCGTAGGCTTTTCTGTTATAATAGATGGAAGCCTTTCTAAGGGTTCACATCTTTACCACATTGGTGGTCTTTGGCTAACGAGGGGTACCTACCCTTGGGTATCTCGTAGTGTCCAAGTGTGGACTAGGCCAATGTTGGCAATATCATGATTCTTATGCCTCTGTGCTACCATTGCTACAGAAGGCATGAAGGTAATCAAAGCTTGTCAACTGTATACTAGACTGATGCTCTAGTGACAGTGACACTGAGTTGGCCATTACTCTAAGCCACTCAGGATGTTGGTTTTGAATTGATGGTCCAGTTGTTGATTTCTTGTCGTATGAGACAATATCTCCTGCAAGTTTTGTTATAAAATGGTGTGGGTTATGCAACCGTTAAGGTTTACATAACGTAGTTGGTTGATGGCTTTTAAGCCGAATTGCTGCGAGCTATGCTCTTTGCAAGCTGCTTATACATGTTTCCACTTCTTCTATACCCCATAGGTGGGAGGTATTACTGGGCTCCATGGTAAGTCGTGACATCACGCTTCCGTTCATAGGAGGTCCTTTAGGCATTCTGGTGTTAATCAGTGCCTTTTGTAGTCTAGGGTATTTCCTGTTAAGTGAAATCCCTTCGGTGTCCTAACCGAGTGTTCGTTCTAGCTTTTGTGCTTTTATCATATCGCTGTTGTTCGACTGTTGCAATTTCAGACACCCTTCAAGGATTGCTCCTGGGTGTTGTTAGGTTATGCCGTTACATCCGGTTAATATTTATGATATGTTGTGTCTACTATACCACCTTGTGGTATTATATTTGAGCTATCCCTTTTAGGGTTGCAACGTCTCCCATTCTTGGGTAGTCCGTTTATACCTTCTCCTAGTGTTTAAGACTAGGTTTAATATCCTCTTCAATGATAGATTATACCTTGTGGTAATTTTGTGACCGCTCTTGGGAACTCGGTCCCATCTTTTGAGCATTATTGTGTTCACATTAGGAATTTTCCTTACTGTGTTCAGGCTGGGTATCGTCTCCCGTTGTCCGGTAATTGCTTGAATTATTCGAGACATATCCAATGTTTGTCCTTACCAGTATGTGCTCCTTGCACTTTCTATTCTAGTTCTTATTCCTTATCTTCAGATGGATTCTCCGAGTTCCTTATACTAGGTTGTCTGAGGTGTTCAGCTGTTCTGATTTGAACTTACTGATGGTCCGTAGAACGGAGTTGACTACTTCCCGTGTGTCGCATACTACATGTATACATACGTGGGGTACCTTGTTGATACGTCACCACTTACCTAACTATATGTCAGGCCCGCAAGCTCCTTCGGAGTGCGGTCGTCCCACATCCCGTAACGGGTACACTTGTAGTGTTCGTCACACGCCTAGGTGAAGTATTCTATTGTCAACTCCTCTTGTATCATTCTTTGATACTCACCGTAATTCTGTTGGTCTGGTCTAAAAATCCAAGGTTTTAAAAGAAGGTTTATGGTTTTGAAAGAAAACTTGGTTTGAAAATAACGGTTCGGTGTTAAAAGATGTTCTTCATGGCATAGCCATGTTGAGGTCTTGACCAAGTCCAGCTTCTTGCTGACTGGTATGTTCTAAATGCAGTGGTCAGGCTGTCAAGCCTTTCCATGGTTTCATTCTTCCAGTTTTTAGGATGTGTAATCCTGTAGTCGCTTCATTGCGGTCATAGTACATTACTATGTACTTGTGGTGTGTTAATGTTCCTCTACATATTCCTGCCCTTACTGCACTTGCCGTGGCAAGTGCGTGGTACTGTTGTTTTTGGTTAAACCTATACCGGTCTTGGTATGGTTTCCACTTGTATTTAATAGCCTTGTTGACTCTTCCCTTGATCGTATTGATCTATGTTTGGGATACTCGATCCTTTTAAGTAGCTTCTCATTGATCTTGACATGGTTGTCTTGGTCGGGGTACTTCTCCAATCCTTGGAGATCCCCATTTATTTAGTTTTGTGTTTTTCCTTGTTGCTCGTTCCCACTGGTTTACCGTGGTGATTGATCCTTAGCTTGTCTAGGCACTATTCTTGTAGTTGTGTCAGATTAAATCTTGTGATTGTCCTTGTAGCCACTTGAACTTGTAGGCCAGGTATTGTAACCTTTTTGGCATTATGGTTTTTGGGGTTAGCCACTCCTGACTATGTCCTTAGTCAGCTAGCATACCGTTGGTGGTATTATTTAGTTATTACTGGCCCGTAGACTTGTGTCTCGGGTTTTGTTATTGTTCTTCCTTCCGCGCCGTTGCACGCTTAGTGCTCCTTTTCCTGCTGCTGATTGATTAGCCAGGTTTCGCGACTGCTAGGCATGTCACCCCATGCTGTTATAAGTTGTAGTCTCCTTATGGTTGGAGTGCTCATTCTACTACCGCCATTAAGTGCGGGTATTGTTGTTCAACCGGAATCCATTTCCGGGACTTCCAATTCTTGGTATCTACTGTGTCTCAAGCTCTTTCCTCTTATAGGATTATCTCACTACTGCCCAGATCGGGTTTTCCCGGGTATGAGAGGCCTTTCCTCCTCTCTGGCGTACTTCCTAAGTCATACAGTGGGGTTTGCGGAGGGCGGGTCTGGTATTGTAGGCATCCGGTACTCACCGGTAGTTCCTAACTAGCATATCTCTAATGCTAACACTCAGCCCTTAGCCCTAAGCTTCTAGTTCCTAACTCGGTATTCCTAAACTCAGTATTTCTAGTCATCAGAGTGATACTTCGCTCTGATACCACTTTTTGTAACACCCCTACCGCTAATACCGTCATTACCGTCCAATCTCCTTATACAATCCAGATTCACGCAGCGGATACTTACATACTCAACGGTGGGTGATACACTGCCGTTAGTCACCCACGTGACTAACAAGGTTACTACTACTACATACAGCATCGGTCTGATGGACCGGAATATCCGAGTACTACACACTTACGATACATACTCCAATTACCCAATCAGATACTAGAACTTCCCATTCATTACAATACTCCATTTCATATAATGCTCCATAGGTTCGATACATTACAATACTATACACCGAGTTTACTAAGATCCTTATACAAATATATACCTCTCCCAAATTCATATCTACAACTACCCATTCCTCACAAACTACTTACTTCCTAAGTACAAGGGTGTACCACTTAGTACACCTCTACATTCTACTTCTACTACTATCCGAATGTAGCCACCGGTCTCTTACCTTGACCATATCCGCTTCGGGTACCTGCACACTAAAAACGTTCCCCCTAGGGGTCAGCTTTCGCTGCATATGATAACCGCATACCCCGCATACTAGTGAGGGTACGCCGACCACTTGGTCGAATACATGTGATTGATTTCATTCAAACATACATGCATACATGCTCTTATACATAATATTACAATACATTACGCAAGGAATACATACATACACTTCAATACATACTCTTCAATACATACATGGTAATCATACAAGCCATCAGATATATACTTACCTTTCCGAAATCCACAATACACAATACATGTACAGTACATACGCAATACATACACAATCCACCATACAAGTTAGCTCATGTTGGTCCACCCGGGTTAATCGGGTGGAGATTACTCTTTTACTCGTTCCACAGTACTTATGCATACATACTCATACTCATACATACTTACTTACTTACTCTTACTCATGTTAAGTCGTCGGGACCTCCGGCCCGGGACTACTCCGTCCCCGTCCACACCGGATTTACTTGACTCACCAATCCGGGATGCTACCCATTTAAGGGGTTTGGGCCGCGGACCAGTTTAAGAGTCAGGAATCGGATCTAACCTCTTGTGTCTCCTCATCCTCATGCGTGGCCGAAGCTATATCGGACTTCTACTCATTCAAATTTACTCACTTAAGTTAGGAGTTAGATTGTTAGGAATTTAGTAGAAGTCAACATCCAAGCCACATACACATTGCATTGTTCATATATACACCCATACAAAATACAATACAATATACAAGTACACTACGAGATACAAATACACTTCATCATCATTCATATATTTCATGAATTATACAAACTATTGTTCAAGACAAATATCAAGAACAATGTAAGCAAGCACAAGTAGGTGCAATATAGTCCGATTCATGCATTTATCTTATTAGGTGATCAAATAAGCACACAAATCGGGGTAACCAGATTAGGATACAGGGCATGAAGAAATCATACCGTTCACCATTGTACTTGTGTCCGACGTTCCTCCGGTGTTCACAATTCAAGTCCTAACATACACATACAATTGGGTGGTTAATTACCCTTACTTTACCTTACTAACATTTCCTGTTTTATACTTACTAATTCATTGTTGTTCAAATACTTATACTTAAGTTACCTACTTACAATTATTTTCTAAGCTTGTTTATGGCCTTAGTAACCTTTAAACATCATTAATTATGTCTTAATCATCTTATAATATCATTACCCATCATTACCCATCCTTACCTAAGCTTAGAAACACATTCTGTAGGATTTCTGTGTTGGTCCGGGTTGGTGTCCGGGTTTACAAACCCGGACCAACTCGTTTGAACTACATACGGGTGAAATTCTTGCTGGGTCCGGGTTTCCTTCCTAGTATGCAAACCCGGACCACATGGGTATATACTCTCGGGTGATTTTTTTGCATCGTCCGGGTTTGTGTGCTACTTTGCAAACCCGGACCATCTGTTTTGGTAACTTACGGGTGTATTTTTTGGGTGGTCCGGGTTAGTGTCTTGGTTTGTAAACCCGGACCATCCCTTGTAAAAACTTTCTGTCGTGTTTTCATGCTAGTCCGGGTTTGTGTGCTGGTTTGCAAACCCGAACTAGTTACAGTATTGCAATTTATATAAGTTTTTGAACTTGTTTCAATTCCAAAATTCTTCCAATCTCTCCCCCAATATTCCTACATATAATCTAGCATATTTTAGCATTGATTAAGCACTTTAAACTAGCCTAATCCACTCTATAAAAATCTGTTACATTTATACACTCACGGTAAGTTTTTCTTCTCTATTACTATTTTTCCTTCTCCAAGAATTGCTACAGACTTTCCCCGTTCTTCTTCTCACTAACTCAATGATTCCCAATCTATCCTTACTTAGTTAAACAACTCCCAATACACCATTTACAACTCTACCCAACTACACTCTTTCTTCCTGTTACATACCAAAGCGAAATCTCTTATTCTTTCCTTCTCAGTACAACAGCTTTGTTCTTTCTTTCTAACACACTCAAGTCTCTAAATTCCTAAACGAATTTTGACAGAGGTTCCCCACATTTCTAAATTTCTCACCACATAATTTTGCACACTCCATACATTCATAACCTGTTCAACATATACAGTATTCTCCCACCACATACTAATACTCACTGCACACTTACCATTTACACTTAACAACTTATTTACTTGTTTTCAAAGGCTTCAAACTACAATTACCATTCACATTAATATACCCATACTCTTCCTACTGTTACGGTGATGTCTATACCATTGTTAAAACAACATACTTATACGCATACATACATCAAAACTGTACAGAGACTTCTCTTTACCTTGGGTTTCCTTGATTCCTTTTTCTTTCCCTCCTTCTCCTTTCTTGCTCCTCTCTCCTTCTTTGTTTTCTTGGTTTATTTAAGCCAAGCTACACCATGTAACCAAGCACACACATACACACCGAAACTAGTGAATTTTCTATCTCACGTATTAAACCATAACTTTGTGAGAAACCATTTAAACCACTTAGTAGGTCTTACCTTGAGCTTCTATAATGGATTTTTTGAGTAGCAAATGACAAGGCTTCAACTCCTCTTTGAAATGCCAAAATCGGCTGAGAATGGAATAGTGGTGTTCTACGTGAGTTTTGACTTTTACAAGGAACAATGGAAAAGAGTGAAGCTTTGGTCTCTTTCTTACCTTAGAACATGGAGAAGAATATAGATCTTAAAATGGTGCTCTTCAAGCTCTAAAATGATTATACCCTCAAAAATAAAGTTGGAGGTTTTAGATTTTTGAAGGGTGTAGAATAATCTCCTCAGCGATACGAATGCAACGGTATAATTTTTAGCATTTGGTGGTGGTTTAGGCTTTCAAAAATGGAGAGAAAGTGGGCTGTTTGTGAATGGCTCTCAAATCGACATTACAGTCGCATGAAGAGAAGAAAGAAACAGAGAGGAGTGTGGGTGTTCTGTACGTGAGTGAGAGAAATGTGAGGGGTGAGAGAGAGTTTTACTTTTTGACTTTTTTATTTTGTTTGTCTCTTGTACATAGAAGGGAATTAAGAGAGGGGGCATGGGTTATTAATTAACCGGCTGCACACACTCCTCACATGGGGTTTTAAAAATGTTAATTGTAATAGTGGACACACTTATTTATTTTATTTACACTTTTACCCCACAACTTCCCGTTTTTGACAGTTTATATACTATTTTCTCGTTTTACTGATTTTATTGGTTCTAGGCCTTCACTATTATTTATTAATGACAATTTAGTTGACCGAAACTATTACGAGTCTATTTGACCCGCTTAAAGTCGTGTTTTCCCGGTTACCTTGAAACACACGCTTTAAGGTTCGATTATGGTTTAATCCATTTTATGGATCCGTTTTCTTCGGGAGTTGTTCCCATATAATATTTAGGTCTTATTAATCCCTTAGAATCCATATAATACACTAACCGAGGTCTCATACCTCCCATGGTTATTTAACGCTTATTTAGCGTTTTTTGCTTTTTGAGCATTTCTTCATTTCTTTTGGACTTATTTTTCCTTACCAATATTACTTAGGCGTCATTAGGCCCTTAAATACGTATTAGATTAATTTTAATCCCTATATTTAAGTTTGGGGTATTTCACCGTTAGTTAACTAAACTAGGATACGTAAGAGAGCGGTACCCGGTTATAACGTTTCAACTTAAGGAAACGTTCTAACCACGACTATGTTTGAGCTACTTGTGGTTTGTGTTGTTAAGATAAGTCTCATCTCCCTTGTGTGTCTAACTGGACCTAAACACCTACTTGTGAATTAATGTATTAAGTTCCAATAATGGGACTTCTAACAAGTGTTAGCCGGGGAGTGAGGAGTCCAGTCGTTCCGGCCACACGTGTGAGTATGGGGGTCGATATCTATATCAGGTTCGACTCTCTCCGTATGTTATGGTTGTTTTCCTTCTTGGTTTCCAATCAGCCTTTAGCTTAACCAAGGCTATTCTACTGACTCACGTCGGGCCAGGGGGCATACTATGTACAGTGTGCTTAGATCACTATATCCGACGCACATTGGGATTAAGTTATTCGTTCATCTAACAGGACGGTAACGAGTTATGTAACGAGCTTAGCATGAGTTTGACATCATTGTCTAGGCTCTCCAAGTGGACTAACTATGTTCGGTCCGGTTCCTAAAGAGAATTGTTCCCGTTATGTTATGCGTTAATGTTTGTGATACAATTCTTATTGCCATATTATGTAAATTGTATGTAAAAATCAATGCCATGTTATCATGACAATTGGTTGCATGTATCCCAGTAGCCGACGGGCTGCACGTTAGCCATAGCAGCCATGGGTTGCTGAGCCCCTTTGGGGCACCATATTTTATTTTGCAGGATGAGGATCGAGAAAGCAGAGTTGCTCTAGATCTAGGCGTTATGAAATACTTTTGATGGTTTTGGATGTTGGACCCGAGATGCGCCTGTGCACCCGTGGTGATATATTTTGGATTGACAGTTATATAGTTATGGTTGTAATATTAATACTCGGTATGGTTGGTTGTATTTATGGTTTTAGTACTATGCTCGGGAGTCTGTGCATCAGACTTATACGAATGTATGTATTCTGCCTTGTTAGCCACATGGGTGGCTAACGGCGTGTAACACCTGCTCGTTTAGTTATCGGTATGTTATATATTTTCCGTTGCAGTTTCGTTTTATCGTTAAGTTTACAGTAGGGGAGTTATACCATCATAAACCATAACTTTTAAATCATATAGTATGTATACTATATAGTTTCAAATTTTCCGAAAATAAGGAACATACCCTATGGTTCTGTTTTTCTTTATTTTAACCCTCAACTCTTCATATTTATACTTTTACCACAAATTTTATAATATTTTTACATAACTTATATTATATCATCCTAACATTATAATAGTTATAACATATGGTTTATTATGTTATTTTCTCCTTATTACCGAACAGGCTGTTTGGTATATCTTTTTCCAGCAACATTGTTTTCTATATTTACACAATAGCCACATACATTATCATAAGTTATACATATAGGTTATATTATATGGTTTTAATATTTATTATTGATATAACCTATAGTTTCTTGTTATTTATTTCCGCACAACCACTTATGTTTTTGAAATCCTTTTTCCACCCAAAATCTTTTTCCTTATTTACATTTTGACCCCATTCTTTATAATATACTTTATATATGTCACATAACCATATATTATACACCTTTATTAATAACCATTTATATAACTCCAAAAATTCCCAAACTTAATACTTTGGATATAAATCAATATATTAACCAATATTTACCTTAACTTTTCGGTAATTACATCCTATACCCCAAAAGTTTTATAAATTCAACATTTCATCTATAATGTTACTCTAAGTTCATAAATTAATTATTTATGACATTAAATTTGGTCAAACCTCCTAATATGGTCTATATTGACCTATGGACTTTCAGTTTGACCAGAAGTTTGTATATTTACAATTTGACCCCCATAGTTTTTAGAAATTACATTTTTGTCTTAAAACTTTATTAAATCTTATAGAATTCATAAAATAAGGTTTTAATACCTAATTTTCGGCTATAACCTATAGTTAGCCCTTAAACTTATTTTAATTACCGAAAATTCCCATAATGTTTCCGATAATGTTATTTACCATCTTAAATTTATTTTAAACTTAGTAAACATAAATTAAATGGCCTAAAAATACATGGCCTTATTACAATAATTTGCATAGAATTAAATTACACATAAATGTCTCAAATGACATAATATTGTTACGGTAGATCTTTGCCCATATATTTTATAAATTATGTTTTTGACCCCTAATTTACTTCCATGACCTTATAGGTCATTATACACTATATTAACTAACTAAAAATGTTATAAGGTATTTTATTACATAACTAAGTGTAACACCCCATCCAAAGCCTATCGTGGTTATCTCGCAATCTGAACACTTAATCGTATACGTCGCAGCGGAAATAAACAACACCTGGACCTTGCCATGGTCTGATCGTTAGAATATACCGGCTTAAATACTTACAATACTTATCCAAAAATACTTATCCAACTTAAACATCAACATTCACAATCCCACAACCAACCGAGTACTAGTATCTCAAAGTAATCTCAAACTTACAACAGTTTAATGTAAACAGTCGGGTGCACAAGCGCAACCCGAACTCAAAATAAATGTCCCAACCTAAGACTAACCGCTCCTACTCTCGTAGTGCGTCCTCATCGGCCTCTTACCTGCAAGTGTAAAAATAGCCCCCGAGGGGGTCAGCACGAATGCTGGTACAACCCTCTCATGGCCCCCGAGCTAACGGGGCTACGACGACTAATTGTCGATAGCATGGAAATTGATTACATACACAGCATAATATGAAGTGCAATAACAATAACCACAGATGAACATATATAGTTCACAAACAATGAACGACTCAAGCGTTCCCTTATCAAGTGGGTTAGTAACCCCCTCCTTAGTCCTCATTTCCTTAATCTCAGTTCCTTACCTTACCTTAATCTTAATCTCAATCTTAATCTTAAACTCAGTATACAAACCTTTCCTGGAAGGGATTGGTTGTAGCTTAATTCGAACCTGGGATTTAGGTGATCCCACCGCACCATCTTAATGCCACCTACTCTGGACGGGAGTCCAGCGTAGCTGAGCCGGCAACCGGCCCTAGGCTACAAGTCCGAAGACAAGTCCTTAAGCGGAGGGCGGATCTGATTCAGATACCGTCCCCCTTTTTCCTTAGCATGCATGACCGGAGATCGGTCCCGGGTTTCCTCACTCAACTTCCAGTTAGTAGACATCTTAAACACCTTGTGCTAGCTAAGCCTTAACGGGCATTAACCAACAACCATCAAACTTAATTCTTATTCTTAACTCAGTAAGTACTAAACTTGGTTAGTAGCAATCTCAAGTCTCGCGGGTTAGTGTAAATATAACACAATCACAACGAGAACAATATAACCGGTTGCATGCTTTATCTTGTTTTAGTCGTAGCAAATAAACAGATAGCACACAAGCCGAGGGACACCTCGTTAGCAAGCAGGTCATAAGAAGGATTGTACCGTTCACCGTCGATCGTTGTTTGTTTAACCTTCTTCTGGGTCCCAATTCACAAACCTAAAACATTCATTCATTTTTAGGTTATTAGTTATTTGCACCTTACTTAACTCACTTAGTCCCTAAGGACTTCCATTCAATAACCTCTCAAGTCTTTATCACTTAGTCTTACAAACTTAACTTTAAACATTAAAACTTATACTTAATCTTAACTTAATTCCTTAAGTTCTTAGGGTCCCAATCATTACTACCCTACCAAGGGCATACCTCATTACCCATTACCATTTTTAGAAATTTGAAATTTATTTTTTTTTTTATTTTTAGGCTCAACCGGACTTACCGACCGGACTTGTCAAGTCCGGTCCATTCCAGTACCTTTTTACCGTTGGAAAATTCACTCCGACCGGACTTACAAGTCCGGTCCTATGTCCGGTCGATTCCAGAGACTTATAACCGTACAAAATTCATGCCGACCGGACTTGGCAAGTCCGGTCCCATGTCCGGTCCATTCCAGAAACATTTCCCTCACAAAACACAAGCCCGACCGGACTTGTAAGTCCGGTCCCCAAGTCCGGTCGATTCCAGAAACATTTTCCGGTAGTGTAACAGAGCCCGACCGACCTTGCAAGTCCGGTCCTATGTCCGGTCGGCTCCAAAAACTTGTTTCTAAATTTTTTTCAACTCCAAACTTCTCCTCATATATCTTAACATGTCATAACCTCATTTGGGCACCTCAAATACCCTTTAAGCCCTCCTTAAAATACCTTAAATCATCCACCAAGATCCACCTTAATCATTATACATTTTCCTTGTAATAATGCTAACACTTGTAATGCCTTCCTCTAGGTTCCTAGGTGGTGGTTCATACCTAATGTAACCACTATGCCGAATGTTCTCTTCACCACTATAACATCATCTCCCAAGCATCTCTCACTATCTAGAACTCTTTTAAACATTTACTTAAAGTTCCTTATCAAGTCTAACTTCCATCATCATCACATTATCTCCTTCCTAGTTGTGCACCAACATTTGCCTAAGTCCTAAATACTCAAATACATTCTCTTGATTCCTAAATCTTCCATGGTGATACCTAAGTCATTATAAATCATTAAAACACCTTACTTCACCCTTTTTCATCAAGACAACCTATAGAACATTCCTAGCACTTCCTTAGTCATTAATTCCCTTAGGATATCTTAAACACTTAAACTCTCCTTTAAATTTTGCCATGGGTTCTCTAGTATATAGTACTTCCTAACACATGGTTTTTCTTCAACAAACAACCAACATCACCCAAATTCTCACCACAACCTTAACACCCAATTTTCACCAAAACCACACCACATCATCATATAGTGCTTAAACTTGAAATGCTTGGCACTTAGGCCCTTAAATGACAATAATCTTAATCACTGAATTTCCACATATATATGCCTTCAACCTGCGAATACACTCAACAAGGCTCCCATTGAAATAAAATGCTTCTTGTACTTCACCTTTATATTCTTAAACTATCTCTTTTCTCATTTGCTCCTTAGTCACAAGTTCACAAGAATAGTCATTGTTTTCCTAGGTTTTATAGCACCTTCCCAATATAATCTCTACACTAAACTCATCATATACCCACATCTCATTCCCTTAAACAACAAAACACCTTAAGGTAAGTAATTTACCTTGTTTTCTCTCACAAGCTTAAAAGCTTTTCTCCTTAGGTTTTCTTTGTTCAATCTCGGTCACCAATGTGATTCTCCTTGCCAATGTTCTAACCAATATCCAATGACTCCAATGAGTACTAGATAACACATTAACCCTAAGGAATAAACCCTAGGTTTAAAAATATGTTTTAAGGTATTAATGTGATTGTTTTACCTTGGTTTCTCAAGACAAACTTGGATGTGAAGCAAGAAGGACCTCCTCTCTCCTTTGAAGAGTAGAAACAAGCTAGAACAAGGCATAACCATGGAGTCCCATGAGTATATATTTTCGGTTATGTGAAGAAAATGGTGGAAACCTAGATTTTCTTACACTTTCTTTACCTTAAGAGAATGGAGATGCCAATGGAGTCTCCAAACTTGAATTTCCTCCTCTAATGGTGGTTTGACTTGGCACCAAAATGAAGCCCTTGGAGTTTTGAAAAGATAGAAAGGAGGAGCTTGAGCTAACTAAGAAGAGTATGTATTTTGTTTTGGATTTGGAGCTAAAATGAGCAAGATGTGTGCAAGAGAAGGTGGAGCTAGCATGGAGAGGAGCTTCACGTTAATGGAGAAGAGAAAGAGAGCAAGAAATCGTGTGAGACAAGGAAGAATGAAGAAGTGAGGAGAGAGGTAAGCAAAATGTGATATTTATCTTAAAAGGTGAATAGTACTTTATGCTTTATAACTTACTTATTTTGCTTTCTCTTTACTTAGCTAGATAAGTGTGGTGAGTCACACTTAAAAACCGGCCCCCTTTAGTGAATGAGGGTAGTTTAGTCTTTGTTGACCAAATGTCTCACTTATATAGACTTATGTTATAAACTAGCTTAATAAATTCACTATTCATCAAAAACAAGGCACATTGTTGTGAAATTTTTGATTTCCCATTGATATAGGCCTCCAAATGTGATACTATATAGTACACATATTAATTAAATAGTAATGATGGACATTTAGCCATTCAAAACTTATTTACAAGACAATTTTTCAAAAACGTGCTTTAAGACTCCTTAAAGCACATTTTGTGTTTTAACTAGTTTTCAAGCTTGGTTTTCTTTGGTAATTGACCTAAAATGACCATTAGGATACTACTAAGGTCTTAGAACAATATTTTGGTACTCTCCCATGTCTCTCCAAGCTTAGAGCACGTTTTTGTTAAAACTGCTCTTTTGGTGTTTCCTTATATTTTCTTTGATTAGAAATGTTTCTTAATGTTTCTAAGGCATTATTTAGCCTCCTTATATCTTAGTTTATCATTTAAACACCATATCTAAGTTTGGGGTATTTCACTAAGATGCTTAATACCATTATACCCACATCCAACATTTATATGTAGCAAGATTTCATAAAAACTATGTTATTGTATAAGGCAAGGTTTTCTCACCTAGCTTGTGATTTCCAAGCCACCAAGATCACCAAACACTTCCTTAGGCTCTCGGCCTAATTATTACACAAGCTTAATTAGTTTTTGAAGTGTTCATGATATAAGCTTAATATATACATCATTAGAGTAAGAATACTCACTTTGGTAAAGATATTCTTGGATCTGTTTTCCTACGGTTGGTGTAGGAAGTTTCCGATGAATTTTTCACCAGCATTTCATGCCATGAAAGGAACATATGTTAGCCATAGGAAAACAAGGTTATTATAGGTTGATTTAGGGCTAGGAAAATGCAAGATCTTTACCTTGTTTTGAAGCTGGTCTCAAGGGCTACTCATGCCTGATTTTTCTAAGGAAAAACAGGTGTCAAACTACTACTTATACCAGCATATATTACCAGTGGAATCAAGAGGAGATAAGGTAGATTTTCCTTACCGAAAATGGTGGAAATGGAGCTCCTTGCATGGATCTAGTTTCTTCACCAAGCTGGATATTCTCCACTGATTTTTACATGAAGAAAACTAAGGATGAGCTGGGGAAAAACTAGTAGTAAAACCGGAAATAGAGGAAAGGATGATAGGTGACTTTGAGCTTGATTTTTACCTTAAAAAGACATTAGAACTAGCTTCCCTTTCATCCCTTGTTTTCAGCCAAAAAAACCCTTCACTTCACACACCAAATCGGCCTTGTTTGCTGGGTGAAAATCAGAATGAGTGAGCTCATTGAAGAGAGGAGGAAAATTAACATTTTTAAGCCTTAGAAGCTTACCTGCAGCAAGATATGCTAGCCTTGGAAGCTGGGTGTTAACTCACGGTTATAGAAGAAGCAAAGAGAGGGCTGAGGAACTTACGGCTGAAGAGAAGGAAAGGTAATGAAGAAAGAAAGAATAAACCGGTTATAAGAGGACTAGGTCTTTAGTTGGTCAAAGTCAAGATGACTCTTGCTAGATATTTTGGAGGTTTCCCTACTGATGAAGAAAGCTCCATGAGCTAGCGGGAGTAGATAAGTAAGGATGGAAGGATGAGTAGTTTAGTTAATTATAAAAAATGTACTTATGACTACTTTAATAAAGTAGCCATAATGAGTCATCTTTACTTAAGTTGGGACCGGCCAAACATTAAGGAAACATCCTCTTATTAGGCGGAAATTAAGGGTCAAGGGAAAATATTGACCATTGACTAGGTTAAGAGATTTAAGTGTTATTTTGTACTTTTTGGTTACTATTCACAAACCAATGCACATATTTCTGATTTTTTTTTAAAAAACTTTGAATTAGACATTTAAATGTGGTGCATTATGTCACATTAGTATATTTAAGGGTATTTAAGACCCTAAAATCAAAACAAACTCATTTTGGAGACAATCTCACAAAAATGTGCTTTAAGAAAGCTTAGAGCACATTTTGTGTTCTAGCGAGTTTCTGAGCTTGGTTTCCTTTGGAATCAGTTCTAATGTGTTCATTTATGATTTATAAGGCTTAGGACAAAAGTTTAGGTCCTAAGGAGTTCGTTTGGGTATATTTTCACCCTAAAAGGTCAAAGGGTACAATTCTTGCTTTCTATTAAACATTGTTGTGTTTAATCTATTTTTTAGGCATGTTTAGGCCTTAATTTAATTGATTAAATGTTTAAACAATGTTTAATTAATTAGGGGTATTTCATATAGTATAATTGAATTCGAGTTATAAGGTTGAGAGTTACTTAGCTAGGTAATGTAATTCCATTAAGGATATTAGCAATCAATAAAACTTATGTAATGTAAGTACAATATAAAATGTTAGGATTGAATTTTAGACTATGATTCTGATGTATAGAAGTATAGCAAGAATTATGAAGTGTTAATGTTATTAGAAATGAAACTAGTACAAGTAATGGAATAATGGAGTTATAAAATAATGCAGAGTATTAAATAGACTTTAGAAGTTTGGTAATGTACTATATAATGTTCCATAACCTTAGGATTATAATCCTAATGTGGGCTTGTGTAAAATAACACAGCCAAGTGGGGTTAAATTACCTTACATAAAATGATAAGATATATCATTTAATAAATAAGTTTTATAATTCTTATATATATATATAAGAATATATGAAGTGAATAGATCATATGAGATGGTCAGAAACCATTTAATATTAAATAAGAGATGTTATAAGATGGGAAGATAAATTATAACACATTAGATACAAAGTTCTTATGTTAAAGTATAATATATTAAATGGTGAGTGAATTATATAATACAAGGGTTATAATATGAATTATATAAACTTAGGTACTTGGATAAACTGACCAAGTCAACATAGTTAGCCGAGTCAACTTAATTTACCAAAGAAGCCAAGTTGGCCAACTCAAACTTAAAAGAGAAATAAAGGTTTATAAGTCAATGATATAATTAACATACAGTAACAACCTATAAGGATATGTGTATTGTAAATAAAAAAATAAACCTATGAATAAATGAGATAGGTTATTTGGATTAAATCCTGATTAGTAAATAAATATTACATGTTAATTACAATATAATTAAAGGATGATTTAGTTATTCCCAACTATTTAAACCCTGAATGATAAACGTTGAACAATCACGAGGTAATTACTAGGGGAATTAGTGACTAGTCGGGATACCGAGTTAGTCCGTATTACAGAGAGCTAATATGTAGTTTGTATCCTTGAGTTGAGTGCATTAGAGGACATGCGCGAGAGGAAGAGCTACAAGGGTACCGAACGAGCGTGAATCTTCATGCTAGCGATTACGACTGGTGTATGGTATGTTGGATTCTAGGTCTAAACCCCTGATGGATTCTTTGGGTTCAGACATTTGTGTGCTAATTCCTCAAGAGGATATGTGTGAATTATTGCATATGATTCTATCATATTGTATGCTCGATAAGCAAGCGTTTTTATATTGTGCGTGGCGTCCTTTAGGCTACTCGATTTGTACGTCGTAAGTATGCTACGAGCGAGGTTGGTGAACATAACAAAGTACGACTCGGTCGAAAATTACTTTAATCTATCTAAGACTTAAAACTTAGGAAAAGATTCAGTGTTACCGATCTTAGAGCATTAGCATTGAACATGAATATGACCTAGACGACTTCTAGGTATGAGTAAGACCTACCAAGGCATCAAATGAAATGAATTCTCCATAAGAACTCAAAAACAAAACAAACGAGTCGGTTGAAACGCTTAACTACGGAGAAATGTGGATGGTATGGTGGTGTGGTATATGTATGGGAAATCCTAGTCTGCATACGTTCCAGCAGGTTGCGCAGTGTGATCACCAGAGAGGATCCAAGCATGGAACCTCTCGTTGAGGAATCCAATTGATCACATTAGATTGGTTGGCAGAGGGTGCCGCTGTCTGGCACACGGCTACGGCCATATGGACGTCTCTCACGAGACTCAGGAAGTCCAATGATCTCTGATTATTAGCATTAAGGACCACTGTCCAAAAATTTAATTAAACATGGTGATTATTAATGGAGAATTTTCCTTTAACATGACACCCATAAGATAATACGAGTGATGGTGGAAGCGAGGCTTCAAGTGATGGTAATGAACATGAGTGTAACACCCCTACCGCTAATACCGTCATTACTGTTGTAGGTTCTTGTAATGTAGGTTCTTAGTGAGGTAGTTACTCAAGGTTGGTTTATCTGTGAGTAACTGACTGACGGCGAACTCAGAAGATATAAGCGTAGCTAATAGAGAGGAGAAAGTGCATATACACGTGAATCCTTCACTATATTAACTCATATCTAGCATGATACCAAAACTTCACAAGGAAACAGCCTTTCCTGTGCAAACACGTAATCGATCTAAGATTTACCCTAATCCTATATCGTTACAGTAGTTCTCACGAGAATACTCTCAGACCTAGGAATTTCTCTCTTAAAAAACGTTATTTGTTTCTGTGAACACCGTTGCTTAAATAGCTTTGCTAAATTACAATCTAAAACTAATTGATTATTTAAAAGATAAACCAAAGCTAAAGTGAGAGTATAAAATCTATTTGATTTTATACTCATTAATGTCTAAGATAAGTTCTTCCCTAAAATATCTCCAACAGAAATATACTCAGCAGCCTCCTTCATATTTCCGTTCGCACTGTCATCAGGCAGATGTGTCACGCACACAGAGCACAGTATGTTACACAGAGTTGTTAATCAAAAAACATCAACATTTTCCCCCTTTTTTGATTAAGGCAAACTCTGTATAATGTGTCGATGTAGTTCCCCCTGAATGTTTGCATTTGTCGAACTGCACAATAGTCTTGTGTTTCCCCCTCAATGTATGATAGACAGTATGTAAAACAAAGCGGAGAAGTGAAGTAATCACATTAAATAGTATGAGTACGAATCAAGCATATGAACCAGAAATCATAACATTAACCTAAAGATATAGTTTCCGACACACATATTAACTTCCCCCTTTTGCCGAATCAAAGAGGAGTTAGACAAGGCCCAAATAATCCAGCAACAATCCAAAAAAGACTAGTTTGTCACACAGTTTTTCCACAATGATCTAAGCAGCTAAACAAAATGGGTCAGAGAACAAAGCGACTAGAGAAAAAACTTAGAATGTTTCCTCAGAAGCAGAAGCGGAAGCAGTGTCTTTTGGGGATGAGTTCTGGGTTTCAAGAGCAAGAATGCGCTTTTCCAGGGCATGCTGATTGGTGATCAATGTATTAATCATAGCCAGCAAGGTTGATTCATGTGAAGTTGGAGGTTGATGTGGGGTGTTAGCTTCTAGGGTTAGGTGGAGGATTCTTGAGCTGCCACCAGAAGAAGTGTGCTCGATAGACATCTTCGCAAGTGTATGAGTTCCCAAGTAATGAGAGCCCTTCATCGATACCTTTGCCATGTGTCAAGAAGAACATGATAGAACCAAAACACCTTCGTCAACCACAGTGGATACGAATAACAGGTTTATGACTATTTATGACCTTTTTCCAGTGATCGATCATGACCTAGGAAGAGAAATTTCCAACTTGTGCTCGGAAACCACATGATAGCCAATCAACCGTGTGACACGTTCTCTCATGTCACTTCTAGGAGTAATGACCTGATAGGCAAATAAATGAAGAAGTCTAGGAAGCGCACCAAAATCACACTGCAAATAGTTCCTCAGACGAATGCTAGCATTAGTTAAACCATAATGTCTCTGAACATCTTTAGAGGAACAATGTCAATTTTCTGAGGATTAAAGTCAGACAACCCAGCCAGCGGAACCTTCAATATTAGCTAGCAACCCAGGAGACAATGTGATATAGACACCACCCACCGTAGATTACAATTCAGTCTCAGTTATCATGGACATGTTAGTCACAACTGCAAAAGTGCTTCAGGATAGTAGGCAGTTTCAGAGCCAAATAAGTCATCCCATTTCTGAAATTCGATAAACTCATAAATGTCAACCAGTTCATGTGCTCGAAGCCACTCACAATCGATATCCTTGCCCATAATCAGATCAGCTAGGTTCACATCACGGATAAAGAGAGGTTTATGGGGGAAACTTACGAGAATCTCTACCCCGAGACATGGACCGCGGACGTGAGACGGTAGTCTTTGCGTTTCTTGGATGCTTGGAACCAGAACCTCCAACGGGTGACTTCACAACGTCAGAGATGGAGCTGCCGAAGACGGTGCCTGACGTTTCCGTTGGTTGCAAGTGCGCAAGCGAGTCGAGGGTTCAGCCAAAGTCGGAGAATGCGGTTGATCCACCGATGCACAGCCTGTCGGAGTCACCGAACCAGCTTGCGGGGACTATTGTGAAACCGAGTCGGCGACCTAGGCAGAGAGGGTATTCTCAGCAGTCTTGAGGGACTGTGTAGCTGAGTTTGTGGAGATGGTGTCGGTTGGTTTAAAAAAGGTTACGGTGGTGGGGGTAGTGTCAGATTTAGGTTTTGTGGAGACGGGGTGAGTTGGGTGCAGAATCAGGTGCATTTTGGTTGCTAGGTGGAGAAGCAGTGGTAGCAGAAGCCATGGTCAGGGAGCAAGAAAAGAACAGAGAAGGAAGAAAGTAGAAGCGGGATAACAGAGAAAGAAGAGAAACTAGCGGAATTGAAAAAGAGGAAGAAACTGGAATCAAGAGTCTTTTCGTATTCTTTTTCTTTTTCTGTGTTTTTCTTAATTTTTCTTTTTTTTGTAAAGTGAACGTGAGAGAGAACCAGAAGAAAAAACTGAAGAGTAAAAAGAAAGAGAACAGTGCTTGACCATTGTGAAACTACCAGTAACAAACCCATCTAACTGAATATAGAATGCTTGGAGAACATGACAAGTAACTCACACTTTTGAAATGACAGAAAAGTGAAACTAATAAGGCGAAGAAAACCATACCTCATGGAACGTTGATCATCCCAAGTTCAAAGCGAAGATAATTGAACTGATCTTGACCCAAAGGCTTAGTGAAGAGGTTTGCAATCTGTGTGTTTGGGAAATGGGTAGTGACTCTCCTTGTACGAGAGGCATGGAGGATTCGAGAGAATGGGTTAACCAGCTAAATATGATTGAAGTGGATCTTCGAGGGGCTAAATACACATGGAGAAGTAAGAAATCAATGAGTCGCATTGATCGGGTTTTTGCTCAATTGGAATGGTATGCAGCCTTTCCCGGACTTAATCTCACCTCACTCCCTTGGCAACTATCGAACCACTGTTTCATGAAAATCATGCTTTAGGACATTAACTGGGGTCCCAAACCATTTCGCGCTTTAAATGGGTGGCTGCATCACAAAGATTTCAAAATCTTCTTCAAGGAGGAATGACAGAAGTTGGGGAACATTCCTCTAACAGTAAAGATGAAGCAGTCACTACGACAATAGAATCGGAATGGCTCCCCGAACTTCCTTCTCATGCAGTCTTATTTGCATAGGATTTGTTCACTCTATTATTCTCCTAGCTTTAATTATTGTTTTTTCTTTTTTACTAGGTTATTGTGTTTCTCATAATTTTGACGACAAAGGTTTGCCAAGTGTCACCTTGTAAGCTCGTCTTCCAGCCATTTATCAAAAACAAAATCAGTTCATCTACCTAACATCTTTGTAACCATGGTTTTGGTACAGGATGGTGCTGATCTCCTAAGCACTTCAAGCACATGGAATCTTCCATTATTACAGTAGTGGTTTCCGCCAGAGGATGTTACAACAATCATGAATTTACCTATCGGTTTAACATGTGACCATAAGGATTCATGGGAGTGGGGTCTCACACATTATGGATATGTTTTAGTCATAAGTGTCTACTATGCAGACATTCAGCTTGCAAATGCCTCTCGCCCATGTCAATCAGCACCATAATCTCTGGGACAAGCTTTGAAACAGCTTTGGAAGTGCGATGTTCCCCCCGTTACGTTTACTTGGTTGGAAGTTTTTGCAAGGTTCACTCCCATCCAAAGCATTATTTAGGCACATATTCTGAAATACCCCGTAATTAAAAATAGTGATTAATTAGGCTAATAAGTAATTTAGAAGCTTATTATTCAAATAACACAAGGGACAAATCCCGAAGAAAACGTATCCTTAAAATGGATTAAAAAACGCTAACAAACCTTAAAGTACGTTTTTCGAGGAAACCGGGAAACGTGACTTTAGCGGGTCAATAGCTCATACAATTTTGTCAACTATATAGTCATTAAAAACATTAGTGAAGGTTTTGGACCAATAAAATCATAAAATGAGAAATAGTAAAAACTACTGTCAAACGGGAATTGTGGGGTAAAGTTTAAATAAAATAAGTTAGTGTGTCCACTATTGCAATTATTAATTTTAAAAACCCATTGAGGAGGTGTGTAGCCGCTGATATAGCCCATACCCTCTCTTTACTCCTTCCTTATATGCAAAAGACAAACCAAATAAAAATCAAAAGTAAACATTCTCCTCTCACACAACTTACTCAACTCACGTTTTTTAACTCTGCCCAGCACTCTTCTTCTTCCTGTCTGCTACCATGGCGATTTTGAAGCAGCCACCCACAGAGCCCACTTCCTCTCCATCTTTGAAAGCCTAAACCCTGAAATACCCCAAACCTTAATGTGTTAATTAATGTATAATTATAATTTCCTAAGGCTAATTAAGCCCTTAAGATCATTGGTGAAGAAACGAAAACCAAAAAGAAAAAGAAAATGCGTAAACGTCACAAAACGTGAAAACACGTATTTAATTATTTTAGGAGGTACATAACCTTCGTTAGAGTTATAAATATATTTTTATATACCTTAATTACACACTGAGAACGTGTGGGAGAAATTCCGGAAGAAAACGGATCCAAACAATGCGTTAAAACGCTAACGGAGTCTAAGGCGCGTTTTTCGAGGAAACCCGAAAACGTGACTTTAAACAGTTAAACGACCCCGTAAAAATAATAGTTGATTTATAACAATAATTAAACATTAATGGGAGTTTAATAACCATTAAAATTAAAGGAATGAGGAAATTCCGGTAAACAGTCCCGGTTAGTGAATGGTACTAAACCGGGCAATTAAACGAGCGTTTTCTGTCAAAAGACGAAAAACGCTCCAGCGTGTTTATATTGGTGGGCCGGTTTTATTTATGTAGACAGCCCACTCACATGTGACTAGTTAACTAATTAATTAAGTCAAGAGAGAGCCAAATAACAAAGGGCACAAATACCCCTCATTCTCTCTCTCTTTCCTTATTTCCTTTTTCCCCTCTCTCTCTTCCTCTCTCTCTTCCTCTCTTTCCTCTCTTTCTCTCCCAGCCGGTCTCCCTCCTCTCTCTCTCGATGGAACTTCCCAACCAAGCCAACAATGGCTTCCTCCATTCTTCTTCATCCCCAAGCTCCATTTGAGCTCCAATCACAAAAATAATTACATATTCTTCTTCCTCTCATCCTCCTCTATCATCCTCTCTTTTCAAAATTCCAAAAGGATGAAGTTGACCTCCATGGGTTTTCACCATTTGAGGAGAAAATGGCACCAATGAGAAGCTTGGAGTCTCCTCTTTCTTCTAAGGTAAAAATTTCCAAGAACAAGTCATTCCCTCTTCATCTCTTGGTGTAATTGATTTTTCACCACCATTTTGATACCTTGTTTTCTCCTTGTTCTTGAGCTCCAAATTTATCCTTCAATGGTGGAGTAGTTTCCTTCTTGATTCAAGGGAGAAAATCCCTCTTAAAAGCTTCAAAAGGTAAACCCTAATTCTAGCCCTTTGATTAAATTGAGTTTCTAAGGGTTTAGATAATTAATTGTGTATGTTTTGTGTTCATGGATGTTGGGATGGAGTTGGAAACTCCATACCCTCTAAATTGATTTTTGGAAGAAGAGGAGCAAGAGGAGAATGTGAGAGACTTGCGAAATTAAGGTAAGGAATCCACCTTAAACCTTGCTATAATTGTTTTAGTGTTTGGGATTGGGTAAACAATTTAACGAACCCAAATTGTGGATTGAAATATGTGTTGAAAATGTGTTTAGTTGGTGTGGAGAGATTTGTGAATTAATAGTTGAATTGAAGGCCTTAAGAGCCAAATGTTTTAAGGTGGAGATTGGTATTGTGTTTATGGAGTTATGGTGATATTGTTGATGTTGATGAGTTGAGGATTGTTGTGTGCTGTTTAGGACCCTTGAAAGGGTGTGGCTAGATTAGGAATGAAGAGGTTGTGTTTTGAGGATAATTGATGAGGATGAATATGTAAAGATTATGGGGAAGTTATGGCAATTTTTGGTTGGAAAACGAGTGTTGATGATGGTTTAATGGTTGAGAGGATTTAGGTGTTGATTGGGATGTTTAACGTGGAAGGAATGGTTGTTTATGACTTGTGAAACATGGAGTAAGTGTAGGTTTATTAGAATTGAAATTCTGGGTGAAAATCCCTCTGTTGGCTGAATTTTCAGGTATGTCCGAACTTCCGTCCGGACATGGAAGTTCGGACATGCCCCGTCGTTTTATAAATTTTCCGAGTTTCAGTTGTGTCCGAACTTCCGTCCGAACTTGGAAGTTCGGACACTCAAAAATTTTTTCCCAGGCTGTTTAGTCTCGACTTGTGTCCGACCTTCGATGTCCGGACACAAGTTCGGACGCCTGTAAGTTTTCCTCAGTTTTGGCCTCGACTTGTGTCCGAACTTAGAAGCTCGGACACAAGTTCGGACAGTTGGAATTTCTTTTGGATTTTGCTTCGACTTGTGTCCGAACTTCAAAGGTCGGACACAAGTTCGGACATTCGCCAGTTTCACCAATTGAGTCTCGACTTGCGTCCGAACTTCGAAGCTCGGACACAAGTTCGGACATAGTGTAATTTTGAGCAAAAATTTTGTTTAAGGGTAGGAAATGATACCCAATGATGGGGATTGATAAGTAATGATGTTATAAGGTTGTTAAGGATATGTAAGTAAGTTGTAATGGTAATTAAGTGGAAAAGTGGTAATAAAAATGTAAAGTTATAAAACTACCGAACGGGGTTAATCATGGGCGCATTAGACGTTAAATAATTATATTACCCCGATATTAATGAAGATAGTTATAATGTTACAGTTGTTCAAAGATTTTCAAGGAACATGTGATGGCACATTAGAGTGCACCTTCGGTGACAGGTATGGTTTTCTTGCAACCTGTGTCCTACGGATTACACCGGCTTGTATGCCAATGTGTTTTTCTGTGTGTTTGCCACCTTGCAAGATAAAGCATGAAATGAGTTTACAGTAATTCATTATTGTGGCGTAATTAATTCCGATACCGCTTAACCTTAGTTATGTGTTAAATAATAGTAACCGACCTTAGGTTCACATAAGAGATCGGTATTCGGAATAAACGTCCCAACCCATGGGAACGTTCTAACTACGGCTATCAGTGCGTTAGTATATGTTGTGATTATATGTGATGTATGTGGTTGTTGGTATGTTGTTGTTGTTATGGATACAGATATCCATGTTTGTAAAAAAGGATATACTCCCCTTATATGTCTAACCGAGTTAGTAACACTATGTGATGTATGTATGTGATAAGTTCCATAAGGGAACCTCTAACTAATAAGTATATGTTATGTATGGAGAGGAATCCGGTTGTTCCGGTCGCGCGTATTGTTTGGGAGTTAATATATATATATGTGAATTAACTCCCATCCTGTTATGTTAAGGGTTGATTTCCTTCATTGGATTTCGACCTCCCATTAGCTTAGCCAAAGCTTACCTACCCGACCTCCATATCGGGCTAGGAGGGAAATTATGTGTAATGTTGTTAGGGTGTTGACGCCTATGTTGCTTCGACTCCCTCTCTGTTATGTTATGGTTGTTTTTCTTCTTGGATTACAACCACCCACAAGCTTAACCAAGGCTTACCTACCTCATCACTATTGGAGTTAGGGGGAAATTGTGTATGTGGTGTACGGTCCTATATGAGGCCGCCACTCAAGTAAAGAAAATGTATGTATGTTGTGCTCGGGCTTATATCACCCCGGCACTCCCTAAATGAAGTTCATGTACTCTAAGAAGAGTGAAATTAAGTTGTGTATGCTATAAAGTGAAGTGTGTGTTGTTATGTTGGGTGTGCTAACCTTGTGTATGTATTCATTAATGGATGTTGCTTATAAGCATGATGTGTGTATGAGTTTGTGCATGTTTGAAATAAATCAACCGCATGCTAAGATGACAAATAGTTGTGCGTGGCCCGGTAGCATGCGGGCTGCGGGATTACCATACCAGCAAAGGTGCTGACCCCCTTTGGGGGCCCCCATTACTCTACAGGTACGAAGGAGCTGCAAGCCGTTCGAGAGTAGGACGGGTAGTTGTTGCACCTGGGTGGTCATTCAAATTGAGAGTGTATTGTAGGTGTAGTAAGACCGAAATTGTTATCGGCATTAGTTTGTAAATACTCGGTACAGTTGTAATGTAAGTGTATATTAAATGTTGGACATGGAACGGGATTAATGTGTAGTTGCTCGGGAGTTTAGTCCATCAGACCGGTACGATGTATGTATGTTAGCCTTGTTAGCCACGTGGGTGGCTAACGGCGTGTAACACCAAGGAGTTAAGTAATGTTGTGAGTTATGATTTCCGCTGCAAGGTGTTGTTAAGTGTATTGTTAGTAGTTGGGGTGTTACAAAAAGTGGTATCAGAGCGAAGTATCGCTCTGATGACTGAGTTACCGAGCTTAGGAAGTACCGAGTTAGGATTTTAGTACTTTGGGTTAAGGGTTGAGTGATAGCGTGAGAAGTACGCTAGTTAGGAAATACCAGTGTGTACTGGATACCTACAGTATCCATCCCGCCCTCCACAAACCCTATTTTATAACTTGGGAAGAACGCCAGAGAGATGAAGTCATCTCTTACTCGGGAAACCCGATCTGGCTGTTATATTTACCTCTGTAAGTACGGAGAACCTGTCATACGGTAGATTCCGAAGGTGTGAATCCCGAAGACGGTCTCCATTTGAACAATATCTGCCGCTTTGTTAGCGAAAAGTGAAGAATCTTATGCATAGAGAATGGAATTTCCAGCACCCTGGGTCGACATGCGGAGCAGTCGAGGAACACCAGCTTGCAACGCACCAATCGTGCAACATGGAGGAGTGAAGTAATGAAACCCGAGACGAGTGTCTACGGGACTACAATGTTAACTAATACACCAACGGTATACCAACCGATTAAGGAACTACAACGTAGTACGAGGAGGATACAATACTAAGTAAAAGGGGTCTCCCAGAATGGGAAACACCCTAGTTAATGGTTATCATGTGAAGACAGTAAGGTGAGTACCCAGAAGATTGTTGTTAAGACTGTAAGATCAAGCAAGGGCCAGCAAGGCCACTGATGTTAGTGCGGATGAAAGCGATACCGCAACCGATGTGTATTGCCGATAACCAGTCAGCATGGCGCACTTGCCATGGCAAGTGCTGCTACAACAAGGCTGTACGGGAAATTTTAGCACTATAACTACTTAGTAAAGTACCATGAAGTAAGTGAGATCATCATACCTGTGGAAAGGCTTAGCAGCCTGACCTCTGTAATTGGAAATACACCAGTCAGCAAGAAGCTAGACTTGGTTAAGGCGAAAAACGTTGTAAAACCACGGAGAAATTTTCTTTCAACTTAAATCATTTTCAAATCAAACTTTTTCAAAACCAAATTTTCCTTCAAACCCAATCTATTTTAAATTTCTTCTCCTTTAAAACCAGACCAGAAGACCTACACCGGCCTCAGTGCCACATGGTAGGTAAGTTATACCCAGTTACTTTTAAATAACCGGATGGAAACCGTAAAACCCAAGGGTAGTGACCCGAGGGAATGGATGGAGTTTATAATAATACAACAGTGGATACACTTCCCTTGATTAAGTTCGGGAAGCATGGAATGCATATTATCATAGGATATATAAGGGAGTTGACAACAGAATACTTCACCTAGGCGTGTGACGGACACTACGAGTGTACCAACAGTAATGTGGGACGACCGCACTCCGATAGGAGCTTGTGGGCCTGACAACCTTCTTATGGTTAGTCGGGTAAGTAGCAATGTATCAGTAGGATACCCCACGTATGTATACGAGTGGAGTCTGGAACACGGGAAGTAGTCGACTCCACACTACTACGGTCCGAAGTAAAAGTCAAGCAAGAGTAATGGATTACCATCGAATAGTTGAAGTAAAGAACCCAGTTAAGTTAAGAAGACTAAAGGAATTAGTAAGTTTATTTTAAGGAATGTTTAAGAGTCAGGAAATGCGAAGTGCACTGGTTAGTAAGTAAAGACATCGCATATGTCTCAAGGATCTGGATGGATGAACAAATAGCTGGAGTAAGTACCCAGCCTACATATGGTGAGGCAGATGCCTACTATGGATACGTTAATGTGCAATGATCGGGATGAGACTCCCGAGATATCAATTTCACTAAAGAGGATATTTAACCCAACAAAGAACGCAGAGCGAAGTAGTAAATTAAACATACCATAGTGCAAGCCAGATGTAATGGCATAACCTAGTAACACCCAGGAGCTATCCTTAAAAGGGTGTTTGGATCAACAATGGTTGAACGAAATTACGTGACAGAAACACAAGGGTTGAGACTAACACCCAGCTTAAGCATAAGTCGTCAGGAGGAAGTCTGACATCTTTGAAGGGGCATCCCATGAAAGGAACCGTAATGCACGACCTTGTCATTGAGCCCAATACAACCTATAAACCATGTATATTGTTTGGAGAAGTAAATGCGTGTGAACAGCCTACAATGAGCAGAGCTCGAGGCAATAGGGCTTATAAGCCACAAATGGAATGTGTCAAGTAAATTTTATTATCACAGAGTTTATGTTATATAAGTAAGTAAAGTGGATAACGAACCACTGCTTTAAGAGTGGGGATACCTCTTGATATGTGAGACCGCAACGCGGTAGTTATGTAAACCAAGTTTAGGAGAGATGTTAGGGTTGACCATGTTGTTGTTACCCAAGAGTGATTCGAATGAGTGTTATATGAAAAGAAGTGTTTGTACCAGTTGTGGAGACCGATGAGTAAAAAGTCTAATAGCAACCACCATAGGTGTGGGATGCTAAATGTGTAATGAACAACGCTCAAGAGCATAAAGACTCGAAGAATAGCGTGTTCAGCAATCAGCCAAACAAGTGGTGAAACACAGTGTAATGGCGGAGGCTAATATAATATTTAATGCAGTATAAGTTAATGTTATACGATGAAAAGAGCACGATGCGCAGTAAGCGACTGTTCAAATAATAATATGGCAACAAGACCAGTTATGAGTGAAACTCAATGGACATACAAGTAAGTGATGATACGCAGACCGGGCAATAAGCCAACGGTCGGTACTATGTGATAAGGAACTCAGTGTGAATTCCTATTGCTATCGCATAAGAGATTTACTGTCAAGAGTTTACGCCTCTGCACTCTGTAGGACTGAGTGTTTTGGTATTGCTCTGGTACAGTAATGATCAAGTGAGATAGCTAGAAATTTGGAAAATGTTAAATGTGATAGAAGAACAAGAATTATGGTGTGATAAAACCGATGCATAGAGAGAAGCACGGTCGTACCAATCAAAGGTACTTTGTTGACATAGGGACTACAGTAACACGATTATTAAACATCGGTATGGAATATACCTCAAGTGTTGGGAATAACCAACAGAGTACTACACAATAGGTAGTAGCTCAAACGTAACCGACGGTAAGTCGGAAGAATTAAGTAAATCAGTGTGAATACAGTAAGTATCATGGAAATGGATAGTAAGTTTTGTAACTCACCGAATTCGCTCACGGTAAGAAATACCACGCGTCGGTTGAGAAACCGTTATTACCAAGATAAAGGTGATAATCGGGGATGTACAATACAGTAAGAATAATGTATGGGGCAAACTAAGCTCTAAATTATCAAGAGTTGCGCAGCAGAAACTAGTGAGCCAGCAATTCAAGTGTCGGATGTGCGTGTGAATATGAGTAATGGCTAATTATTAACGCCTATAAGCCTCACAGGCCAGAATCGAAACCAGTTAAGAGTTAAAATAAACTCTAGTGAGAATTCTTGGTTAGGGACTAAACCGCCAATATGGCTAAAGACCCTCGAACCAGAACACAGTGCCTAATAAACCGCGTGATGTTAAAACACTTCACGACGGTAGAATGTTCAAAACCAATGATTAAGTTATTGATTACGTGGGCGTAATCCCTTTTAAGGGGGGTAGAGCGCAAAACCGTTTAGTATGTTCTACCGTACAAGTGTACGTGAACTATGGTGTGCATAACACAAAATGATTTGTTTTGATGATTGGTGTGTGTGTTACATAAACATACACATTCATTCATGGTTAATTATGGTAATTGCGCACAGAAGATGCGAATACCATTGTGATAAGTGTGTTAAGGATGTGTGTGAAAGTATAAGTATAAGGAGTAGAAAAACTCCCGGGGAACTAAAACCCCAACAGTTTATGTTTATATGATACCAAGTGTAATATTGCGTAATATATTTTGATAAAAATATATATATATGGATATATGTATATATACAGTAGTGTGATTTATGAGGAGGTATGACACCAATGTAGAACCTAGCGAGAATTAAATTCCCTAGGTAACTTGATTTAAAATAAATCTGGAAGATGATTGATGGACATAGTTCCACCCTTGGAGATGTAATGATTATGACTAGATGGACTAAAATAGAAAATGGTATATGTTTGAATTAGATGCTGTTTGAAAATGAAGTGGGAGGTGAAACTTGATTATCATGAGATCAAGGGAAGCCGAACACAAATTGGGGTGGGAAAGATAGTTCAACTCTGATGCTGATCACATTAGGTTGGATGATTCTTGAAACTCCCTATAAGTGGTCATAAATAATCACATCAGGAGTAAGATGCAATTAGCAATAATTGGACTTGGAGTTGTATTGAGTTTTCAAAAGAATTTTAAATTGGGTTTCAAATTTTCAATTGGTATTTTCGATACTTCAATAAATATTTTAAAGATTTTAAGTGGTATTTTCAAAGGAAGGACTACCTTTATGTGACCTCGTAGAGGATTTTCAACTTGTATCCTTCCAATAAAGGATTTCATGACACTTAACCTCATAGAGGGTATTTTCCTACTACTTGCTCACGACCTGAGGACGTATGAGCCTTTGTCTTAGGACCGGTGACATGAGAAGTATATTTTAAAGGTGTATGCAATCGTTTTGATCTCCCAAAGGAACGGGGACCAGAGTGTCCATCGCGACCGGTTCTGCGGGATCACAGTGTATATGTACTCTACATGGGTCTCGAACTCATGAAGAGATGGAAAAGGAATTTCTGGTTGATATACATGCTAAGACATGTTGTGTGGTATGTGTAATAATTATTACTTTGGGACCTCGAGTCCTAATGTGGTTAAGTTCTGAAGTGTTATGTTACCTAGACCGGTTGTCTAAGGTTGTTATATAATCAAGACCTAAGTGTCTAAGTGATGTTATGTTATCAGGACTTGCGAGTTCAAGTGTTGTTATGTTACCCAGACCTAAGAGTCTAAGGGTTGTTATGTTGGAACAATGTTGTTAAGGTACCCGGACCATCAAGTCCGAGGTTACTATGTGAGTATGTTATGTTATGTATGGATGTGTATATGTTACCCGGACCGTTAAGTCCGAGGTTATGATGTAAAGTATGTTTGTTATGGAAGTCTAAGTTGCAAGTAATCCCTGTGTTCTAATTCAAATGACGCTAGGGAAGTGTGAACTTCGAGGGCGAAGTTCTTTTAAGGGGGGTAGATTGAAATACCCCAAACCTTAATGTGTTAATTAAATGTATAATTATAATTTCTAAGGCTAATTAAGCCCTTAAGATCATTGGTGAAGAAACGAAAACCAAAAAGAAAAAGAAATGCGTAAAAGTCACAAAACGTGAAAACACGTATTTAATTATTTTAGGAGGTACATAACCTTCGTTAGAGTTATAAATATATTTTTATACCTTAATTACACACTGAGAACGTGTGGGAGAAATTCCGGAAGAAAACGGATCCAAACAATGCGTAAAACGCTAACGGAGTCTAAGGCGCGTCTTTCGAGGAAACCCGAAAACGTGACTTTAAACAGTTAAACGACCCCGTAAAAATAATAGTTGATTTATAACAATAATTAAACATTAATGGGAGTTTAATAACCATTAAAATTAAAGGAATGAGGAAAATTCCGGTAAACAGTCCCGGTTAGTGAATGGTACTAAACCGGGCAATTAAACGAGCGTTTTCTGTCAAAAGACAAAAAACGCTCCAGCGTGTTTATATTGGTGGGCCGGTTTTATTTATGTAGACAGCCCACTCACATGTGACTAGTTAACTAATTAATTAAGTCAAGAGAGAGCCAAATAACAAAGGGCACAAATACCCCTCATTCTCTCTCTCTTTCCTTATTTCCTTTTTCCCCTCTCTCTCTTCCTCTCTTTCCTCTCTTTCTCTCCCAGCCGGTCTCCCTCCTCTCTCTCTACCGATGGAACTTCCCAACCAAGCCAACAATGGCTTCCTCCATTCTTCTTCATCCCCAAGCTCCATTTGAGCTCCAATCACAAAATAATTACATTCTTCTTCCTCTCATCCTCCTCTATCATCCTCTCTTTTCAAAATTCCAAAAGGATGAAGTTGACCTCCATGGGTTTTCACCATTTGAGGAGAAAATGGCACCAATGAGAAGCTTGGAGTCTCCTCTTTCTTCTAAGGTAAAAATTTCCAAGAACAAGTCATTCCCTCTTCATCTCTTGGTGTAATTGATTTTTCAACCATTTTGATACCTTGTTTTCTCCTTGTTCTTGAGCTCCAAATTTATCCTTCAATGGTGGAGTAGTTTCCTTCTTGATTCAAGGGAGAAAATCCCTCTTAAAAGCTTCAAAAGGTAAACCCTAATTCTAGCCCTTTGATTAAATTGAGTTTCTAAGGGTTTAGATAATTAATTGTGTATGTTTTGTGTTCATGGATGTTGGGATGGAGTTGGAAACTCCATACCCTCTAAATTGATTTTTGGAAGAAATGAGGAGCAAGAGGAGAATGTGAGAGACTTGCGAAATTAAGGTAAGGAATCCACCTTAAACCTTGCTATAATTGTTTTAGTGTTTGGGATGGGTAAACAATTTAACGAACCCAAATTGTGGATTGAAATATGTGTTGAAAATGTTTAGTTGGTGTGGAGAGATTTGTGAATTAATAGTTGAATTGAAGGCCTTAAGAGCCAAATGTTTTAAGGTGGAGATTGGTATTGTGTTTATGGAGTTTGGTGATATTGTTGATGTTGATGAGTTGAGGATTTGTTGTGTGCTGTTTAGGACCCTTGAAAGGGTGTGGCTAGATTAGGAATGAAGAGGTTGTGTTTTGAGGATAATTGATGAGGATGAATATGTAAGATTATGGGGAAGTTATGGCAAATTTTTGGTTGGAAAACGAGTGTTGATGATGGTTTAATGGTTGAGAGGATTTAGGTGTTGAATTGGGATGTTTAACGTGGAAAGGAATGGTTGTTTATGACTTGTGAAACATGGAGTAAGTGTAGGTTTATTAGAATTGAATTCTGGGTGAAAATCCCCTCTGTTGGCTGAATTTTCAGGTATGTCCGAACTTCCGTCCGGACATGGAAGTTCGGACATGCCCGTCGTTTTATGAAATTTTCCGAGTTTCAGTTGTGTCCGAACTTCCCCCTTGGAAGTTCGGACACTCAAAAATTTTTCCCCCAGGCTGTTTAGTCTCGACTTGTGTCCGACCTTCGATGTCCGGACACAAGTTCGGACACCTGTAAGTTTTTCAGTTTTGGCCTCGACTTGTGTCCGAACTTAGAAGCTCGGACACAAGTTCGGACAGTTGGAATTTTCCGTTGGATTTTGCTTCGACTTGTGTCCGAACTTCAAGGTCGGACACAAGTTCGGACATTCGCCAGTTTCAGCCAATTGAGTCTCGACTTGCGTCCGAACTTCGGAAGCTCGGACACAAGTTCGGACATAGTGTAATTTTGAGCAAAAATTTTGTTTAAGGGTAGGGAATGATACCCAATGATGGGGATTGATAAGTAATGATGTTATAAGGTTGTTAAGGATATGTTAAGTAAGTTGTAATGGTAATTAAGTGTGAAAAGTGGTAATAAAATGTAAAGTTATAAAACTACCGAACGGGGTTAATCATGGGCGCATTAGACGTTAAATAATTATATTACCCCGATATTAATGAAGATAGTTAATGTTATCAGTTGTTCAAAGATTTTCAAGGAACATGTGATGGCACATTAGAGTGCACCTTCGGTGACAGGTATGGTTTTCTTGCAACCTGTGTCCTAACGGATTACACCGGCTTGTATGCCAATGTGTTTTTCTGTGTGTTTGCCACCTTGCAAGATAAAACATGAAATGAGTTTACAGTAATTCATTATTGTGGCGTAATTAATTCCGATACCGCTTAACCTTAGTTATGTGTTAAATAATAGTTAACCGACTTTAGGTTCACATAAGAGATCGGTATTCGGAATAAACGTCCCAACCCTGGGAACGTTCTAACTACGGCTATCCGTGCGTTAGTGTATGTTGTGATTATATGGGATGTATGTGGCTTGTTGGATATGTTGTTGTTGTTATCGGATACAGATATCCATGTTTGTAAAAAAGGGATATACTCCCCTTATATGTCTAACCGAGTTAGTAACACTATGTGATGTATGTATGTGATAAGTTCCATAAGGGAACCTCTAACTAATAAGTATATGTTATGTATGGAGAGGAATCCGGTTGTTCCGGTCGCGCGTATTGTTTGGGAGTTAATATATATATATGTGAATTAACTCCCATCCTGTTATGTTAAGGGTTGATTTCCTTCATTGGATTTCGACCTCCCATTAGCTTAGCCAAAGCTTACCTACCCGACCTCCATAATATCGCTAGGAGGGAAATTATGTGTAATGTTGTTAGGGGGTGTTGACGCCTATGTTGCTTCGACTCCCTCTCTGTTATGTTATGGTTGTTTTTCTCTTGGATTACAACCACCCACAAGCTTAGCCAAGGCTTACCTACCTCATCACTATTGGAGCTAGGGGGAAATTGTGTATGTGGTGTACGTCCTATATGAGGCCGCCACTCAAGTAAAGAAATGTATTTATGTTGTGCTCGGGCCTATATCACCCCGGCACTCCCTAAAAAGTTCATGTACTCTAAGAAGAGCGAAATTAAGTTGTGTATGCTATAAAGTGAAGTGTGTTGTTTGTTGGGTGTGCTAATCTTGTGTATGTATTCATTAATGATGTTGCTTATAAGCATGATGTGTGTATGGGTTTTATGCATGTTAAAATAAATCAACCGCATGCTAAGATGACAAATAGTTGTGCGTGGCCCGGTAGCATGCGGGCTGCGGGATTACCATACCAGCAAAGGGTGCTGACCCCCTTTGGGGGCCCCCATTACTCTACAGGTACGAAGGAGCTGCAAGCCGTTCGAGAGTAGGACGGGTAGTTGTTGCACCTGGGTGGTCTTCAAATTGAGATGTATTGTAGGTGTAGTAAGACCGAAATTGTTATCGGCATTAGTTTGTAAATACTCGGTACAGTTGTAATGTAAGTGTATATAAATGTTGGACATGGAACGGGATTAATGTGTAGTTGCTCGGGAGTTTAGTCCATCAGACCGTACGATGTATGTATGTTAGCCTTGTTAGCCACGTGGGTGGCTAACGGCGTGTAACACCAAGGAGTTAAGTAATGTTGTGAGTTTGATTTCCGCTGCAAGGTGTTGCTAAGTGTATTGTTAGTAGTTGGGGTGTTACAAACCACCTCCAAACACCACAAATATTATACCGTTGAATTCGTATCGCTTTGGAGATCGTTTTACACCCTTCAAAAATCTAAAACCTTCAACTTTATTTTTGAGGGTATAATCGTTTTAGAGCTTGAGGAGCACCATTCGAAGACCCATTTTCTTCTCCATGTTCTAAGGTAAGAAGTAGACCAAAGCTTCACTTTTTTCCAGTTTTTCCTTGCAAAATCCAAACTCTCACGTGAGCAACACCATTCCATTGTTCAGCCGATTTTGGCGTGCCACTGTGAGAGCTGAAGCCTTGTCATTTTCTACTCAAAAACTCCATTAGAAGCTCAAGGTAAGATTTCCTAAGAGTTTTGAATGCATTCTCATAACCTAGGGTTAAAACCTACGTAGAAAATTTACTAGTTTGGTGTGTATGTGTATGCCTTGTTACATGGTGTAGCTTGGCTTAAATAAATCAAGAAAACAAAGGAAGAAGGAGGAGCTGTAAAAGTGAAAGAGAGAAAAGAGAAAGAAGCAAGGAAGCTAAGGTAATGGAAGCCTCTGTACAGTTTTAATGTTTGTGTATGTATAGGTATATTGTTTTAGCAAAGTTTAAAACCACCGTAACGGTAGGAAGAGAATGGGTATATTAATGTGAATGGTATTGGTAGTTTGAAGCTTTTGAAAACAAGAAAACAAAATGCTAAGTGTGAGATTGAATAAGTGTGCAGTAAATTGGTGTTGGAAATTGTGTATGGGAATGGTTGTGTATATGAGGCAGGTTGTGAACTATTTGAGTGCAAAATTATGTGGTGGAACACTTAGAAATGTAGGGAACCTATGTCAAAATTTGGTTAGAAATTAGAGATTTGGTTGTTGTTAGAAAAGAAAGAAACAGAAGAGAATTGCAGAGAAGCAAAGAATGAGATTTTTCATTTTGTTTTGTAACAGAGGGAGAGATGTAGTTGAGTGAAGTTGGAAATGGTGTATTGGGAGCTGTCTAACTAGGTTAGGTTAGTTCAAGAGTCATTTAGTTAGTGGGAAGGTCTGTAGCATTTGTTGGAGAAGGAAAAGTTGTAACATGAGAGGAAAACTTATAGTAAATGGGTTGATGTAACAGATAAAGATATGGGTTGTGTTAGGTTAGTTTAAATTGCTTAATCAATGTTAAAACATACTAGAATATATGTAGGAATATTAGGGAAGAGATTAGTAGAAATTTGGAATTTAAACAAGTTGAAAAACTTACACAAATTGTAAAACTGTAACTAGTCCGGGTTTGCAAACCAGTACACAAACCTGGACCAGCATAAAAACTCGACAGAAACTTATATAGAAGAAGTGGTCCGGGTTTACAAACTAGGACACTAACCCGGACCACCCCAAAACATACCCGTAAGTTCCTAAAACAAGTGGTCCGGGTTTGCAAAGGAGTACACAAACCCGGACCATACAAAAACATACCCGTAGCTTTTGAGAATAAGTGGTTCGGGTTTGTATAGTAGGGTATAAACCGGACCAATTGATAAACTTATCCGAGGAGTTGCCCAGCATGTTGGTCCGGGTATGTAAACCCGGACAACAAACCCGGACCAACCCAAAATCTATACATGATGTTTTTTAAGCTTAATTAAGGATGGGTAATGATGGGTAATGAAATTATAAGATGAGTAAGACATAATTAATGATGTTTAAAGGTCATTAAGGCCATAAAAAGCTTAGAAAATAATTTTAAGTAAGTTACCTAAGTACATGTATTTGAACAATAATGAATTAGTAAGTATTAACCAGGAAATGTTAGTAAAGTAATTAGTAAGGTTAAGTAAGGGTAATTAATCACCCAATTGTATGTATATGATTAGGACTTGGATTGTGATCACCGGAGGAACATTGGATACATTACAACGGTGAACGGTAACTCTGTGAATTCTATGCCCCGTATGCTACCTTGGTTACTCTGATTTGTGTGTTGTGTGCTAATTGATCACCAAATAAGATAAATGCACAAATCGGATATAGTATGCTTACTTGTGATTATCATGAGATTGTTCCTTGTTTGGATATTTTCTTAAATCATAGTTTGTATAATTCATGAAATGTATGATGAATATGAGTGTGTGTATGTATGATGTATTGTATTGTGACCGAATGTGATTGTGATTGGACTTCTAACTGATTCCTAACAAGCTAACCAATCTAACTCAAATTGGTAATTAAATTGGAATGAGTAGAAGTCCGATATAGTTTCGGCCACGTGTGAGGATGCAGAGTCACAAGAGGTTGGCACCAATTCCTGACTCTTTAACTGGTCCACGGCCCAACCCCTTAAATGGGTAGCATCCTGGATTGGTGAGTCAAGTAAATCCCGGTGGTGGGACGGAGTAGTCCCCAGGCCAGAGGTCATACCGACTTAACATGAGTAAAAGTAAGTAAGTAAGAATGAGTAAACAAGTATGGTAAAGTAAGTAAGTAAAGTAAGAGTAAGTAATGTGTAATGAGTAAAAGAGTAAATTGCATTTCGATTAACCCGGATGCGTAATTTGGCTAACCCTTGTGAAGGTAAGTATTGGGTGTGCTATTGTATTATTGTTTTGGATTGTGCATTGTATTGAGCATGATTGTATGATGTATGTAAAGCATGTATGTATGAAATTAATGAACCGCATGTACAGTCGACCTTAAATAGTCGGCGTACCCTAGTTAGCACGCGGTATATGCGGAGTTTATGCGCAACTTTTGCTGAGCCCCTTGGGGCGATGTTTTTACTACACGTAGGTCCTCGAGACGGGTGAAGATGAGAAGAGCTTAAGTTTTTCTTTTTGTCTATAATTGGTGAATTGTGAATGGTGTACTATGTTGTACACGGCTGTAGGTTCTTGTTAGCCGGTGTACCATAGGGTACACCCTTTTGGATAATAAAAGAATATAGGGACGATGTAGATAAGTAGCTTGTAGAAACTCATCCATTTAGGGAGACGAGAAAAGGATGTAATTAAATACTTGGTATACTCGGTAATCCAGTAATGTAAGAATGTTATCTTTTGTATTTGGTATGGAATGTAGTAGCTCGGTACACTTAGGCATCAGACCGTAACTGTAGGTAGCGTAAGCCTTGCTAGCCGTATGGGCGGCTAGCGGCGTTGTATCACCCGCCGTAGTAGTAGTAATTCCGCTGCAACGTAGTATGATTAACAGGACGATTAGACGGTAAGCATAGGATTAACGGTAGGGGTGTTACATATTCATTCTCCATCACCTGCAGTTTGTTGTTCTTGTGGCCAACACGAAACTTTAGTCCATACCTTCTTGCTTTGCCCACACCGACACCCTTATTAGGCCATGATGAATATATCCGCTCCCACTAATCTCCACTCTAATAATGCATTTCGGGATTGGTATCTTGATCAGTGCCTTTCTTCCACACTTTCAACCTTTCAATCCTCACTTGTTTCTTATGGAGAATTTGGTATGCTAGGTGTCAACTTAAGCACTCCAATGTTAGATTGTTTGCATGGGGTTGGTGTCAAGCTGGTAGCTTCCTCAATCAGTCACAACTCACCTCCACCTCTCTTTCCATGCATCGTACTAACCACCTACACTCGCTGGAACTTACTGTGGATGGTAGTGTGGACCTTAATTTCCATATGGGATGCGCTTTTGTGGGCAGCCAGGATGGGGAGGTCATCCTTGCACGAGTTCATGGCCAATTTGGAGACTTCTTGCCTACTTACACGGAGGCCTCCACTGTTATACCCAAAATTTTGACCCCCTGGTTAAGGTCTACGAGGTTGTGAGAGCCATCTCCATCAAACAGTAAGAGACTCCGGCCCGATCGGCGTGTTCCAGGGCCTGAGGAGCAGTTTCGTCATTGTCAGGGGCGTTTTCGTAATTTTTAAGGCTTCTGAGTTCTCCTATAGGCTTTCTCTCTCCTCCAAAGGGTGCCCAAATCAGCTCGAAATGCTTTGATATTTTAACCCATGATAGAGGATGACATTTTAAGCATAATGGCGTTGGAATTTTGATTTTTCGAATTTCCAATAATTTTCTAGCAATTTCTGATTGAATCTGACGAGAAATTCAATTTAAAAATGCTCCAGCATTTAAAAAATTCGTTTCCACCTCAGAAAATTCATAATATCCATTCTTGACATGTGGTTAAAATTTCATAGCAAAATTCCTTTGGGAAGTTACTTAGTTAAAATATCGAAAAATCTTACTTTTACTAGATTTTCTTTATCTTTAAGAAAGTCTATATAAAGGGATAGGTTTTTGGATAAAATCAGAACCTCACATACTCAAGAACCCTAGAGAGTCAGAAAAGGCAGCTTCCTCTCTCTCTCTCACGTTTTCCAACACCCGGCCACCCAAATCATACTGAAAATTCCCCGAAACCACCATCTAAACACATTTTCCAATCCCCAAAGCACCAATAATCATCAAAACCTCACAAAAACACCTCTAAAACGTGAAGAACAGCAAGAACAACCAACAACCAGAAGCTTGGTTCGAAATCCTCTCGGGTCTGCCATCAACGGAGCACTCGACGAATCCCGGTGTGAAGAAACGTTGTGAATCCGAAGGTAAAACAGGTAGAAACTCAGCTTCCCTGATTCACCACGGTATTACCTGTCATGCCTCAAAATTTGAGCTCAAACTAACCTTCGTACGCTTCTGTATTGCTGTTTATTAAGCTCTGTCCAATAACTTGTTTACCAAGTTTCGTGCTTAATTCGAATTCAAATTGAAAACTTTCCACTAACGTATTGTACATCTTTCAGGCTACGCACCCATAAAATTTGAGCTCAAAACACCTCGGGAACCTTCAAACCCTGTCCGGGGTGTCCGACCTCGGACTGGTCCGGGTCCCGGACTCCCTGTCCGAGCACGGACACCCACGGACGGCGGCGGGATTTTAAAAATTCAAAATTTAGGTTTTTCTAATAATGTCCGGGCCCACGGACATCCTGTCCGTGGCCCCGGACTTTGCAAATTTTTGTTTTCCTTTAATTTCGACTTTTCTGTATATTTAGGTTAACTGGGGTCCGTGGTCTCGGACGTTTGGTCCGTGGCTACGGACGTAAGCAAAATTTGACCTAATTCTGCCTCCGAAACCCTAGTTTAGGTAGCTTTAATTTCACTTTAATTCTCTGTCAAAAAATGCTAAAAAAAAAAAAAACAGAAGCTCGCGCACTTAGGTTAAAACGACTCGTAATAAGCCGTAAATAAACTAAGTAGAGGAAAAACGACCTAGGAAGGGTAATGAAAGTAATTGAACCCTAATTAAGTCGAATATCAAGCCCCCGAACCCGAACTCTCCTTTCCTAATTTGATCTAGGTTAAAATTAGGTGGCGACTCATAATAGGTTCCAGTGAGCTAGCTTAGGTTTTAATAATTATTGTTATATGACATAGTTATTAATCTTAGGCTATAAGTGGACCTAAAACCCATAGATCCAATCAACTTATTCAACATAGGATAGGGTTTAAAATCGAGGCTCACAGACTGGCGACTCTGCTGGGGAAAACTTCTTAATTTTAACTTGTTTAATTTTAAGAAAGAGGGCTTAACTCGAAAATGTTTATTTATGGCTTTATTACTTTGTTTGTTTACTTTCGTGCGCACTTTAATTTCTGTACCTTTGCATCATATGAGAGCGAGGGTCCACGCAAACCGATTTCACCCCGGGACCCGTTTGAGGGTCCCCTGTCAGGGACTCACACCTTTTAGGTGATGTGAATAAGCGGGGGAAAAGAGGAGGATGTCGTCTAACCACATCCCCTTAATACCTGGGCTTTAGCCCCAAGCGTTTTCTTGGCAGTGTCCTTACCTAGCCCATTGTTTGGTCAGTCAAAGACCCGGCCGTAGACGCACACCTTCAGGTGATGTGAAAAAAGTGGGGAAGCCCAAAGAGAATAGCGTGCAAGCCCTATTCCTTTGTGGTAACCTGGGCCCATGCCCCGAGCACCTCTCCGGATCGATCCATACCCGTTTTGATTAAAGCGTCTAGTGAGGACATGTTGAATTTGTGTGGGCCTTGCTTGCTTGTATGATCGGCCCACTACCCAGCCTAGAAATTGATAGGAACCTCTCCTACATCAACTCAGCCCAACCTGAATTGGCAGTTTTATTGTTTGCGGCCTAGAGGTCCTGTTTGGTTTAATGTGTGAGTCATTCGGGCTTCGGCCCAAAAGCTTAGACTTAGGTGATTTCTCATCTGGTCCAATTTGAATTATCCATTTTGTTCTACGCCCATCCACCTAAAGCAATCCATAAAAATCCATCAGGCCTTTCCATTTCAAGGCCCATTCTAGTCCAGGAAGACTTCTTACTCGGGTTTTGACCCACGATCCTAGACACGGGTATCATCTTCAGGCCCAGTCATAATTACTCGGCCCAAATTCCAATTCACATCCAGAACATGGTTTAGAAATCACTTCGGCCCATTGCGCTTTACTTTTAACCCAAACACATTCTGGCCCAAGCGCCCAATTCTCAGAACATTTCAGCCTAGGCACCAGTTCACAGCTCATGAATCATTCCGGCCCATGTGCCTCTCTTCCAACTCATTTCGGGCCTCAGTGCCAACCCACAATTTTCAAAACATTCCAGCTCATGTGCAGCCCAAACAAGTCTTAGCCTAAAACTTCTTTGCGGCCCAGAATTTTTAGCTCGGGTCACTTTTGTTTTCCAACAGATAAGCCCAAATCTCAAAGAATGGGAGAGGGAGGAAATCCAATCAACATGGATGCCCAGTTAGCCGAAGAATTCAATGGGATGCTGAAAAAGATTGAGCGCATGGAGAGGGCCAACAAGCCAGCTGGTTTTGACCACTTTCCCACTGGATTATATCCCAAGGTTGATCTCCCTCCAAGGTTGAAATTGCCAACACTTCCTCTATACAAAGGTTCCTCCGACCCACAACTTCATTTGGCAATGTTCGATAGGGAAATGTCCATCCTTTCGCTAAACGACATGCAGAAGGCCAAGGTATTTGCTCACTATCTTGATGAGACCCCTCAGCATTGGTACATAACTCAAAGGATAAATACCAAGACATACGAGGAGGTCTGTGAAGCCTTTCTGCATCATTTTGAGTACGCTAGAAGTTTTGGAGTCACCAGGGCTGATCTTGCAAGCACACGACAAACAGAAGGTGAATCAATGACCGACTTCGTCAAGCGTTGGAGGATGAAGGCAGCCGCTATGCTCACAAATATGGACGAACAGGAACAAATCCGAATGGTAATCAAAAATATGCGGAAGCAATACAGTGACGAGCTGAAATTCACATACTTTCCTAGCTTCAACATGCTGATGGGACAAGTTAATGTCCTAGAAGAAATGATTCACCAAGGGGAGTTAAAACTTGGGAACTCAAAAAACACCGGGAATGGCTCGGGGACAGCAGCCTGTATCCAGAGTGGCACCCGAAAGAGAACTAGGCAGCATGAGGTAAACACCGTTCGACAGGTAAAAGGACCAGGACAAATCGTTGGGGCAGTGGAATCATCCCGAAAGAGCTCCCGTCGAAGAGAGTTCACAAACATCGGTCAGCCATTGAGCCAGGCTTTTGGAAGACTCCAGGAACGAAACATGCTGCAACCTCTCACCCCTCGACAAAGGGACCCCCAAAAAGGAAGGAATCTGAACCAGTATTGTCAGTATCACCAGCTTCCCGGTCATGACACCGACAACTGCAAAATTTTGAAGCAGCACATCCAAGATCTTATCAATCAAGGTTTTCAACTCCCCGAGTAGGAATCCCATGTCAAGCACCATCAGAGAGTGCTATCTTCAAGTGTTTTCTCCGATTTCTTCTCTTTACTAGTCATTTTTATGTTTTTCCAATGTTTGTAGTAGTTAGTTTCCTTTATCATTTTCGGTAGTTTTCCTGAGTTTGAAATTTCCAACATTATTCTTTTTGTTGAATAAAACATAGTTCCGTTTTCATAATTTTTATACAAAGCATCATTCGTTTATTCGAAAAAACTTAAAAAAAGAGCACTCACGAAGTAATCGTTTTCAGACTATGCGATGGAACGGCTTGTCTCTTGTTTCTAAAAATTTGAACATGCCTAACCAAACACCACAACTCACCACATAATATCCAAACAACCCACAATGAGGTTCAAGGCCCACATCTATCAAACTGTTGTCACAAACCCCAAATCAATACTGGGGGCAATCTGAGTTTAGAATCATTGTCTTCGAATCTTTTGTTTAAACGTGTGAACTAGTCTTTGAGTGAAATTCGCGAGAGTGTCTTGAGCGGAAAAACCATGAGTGAACGAGCGTGTCATTTTTACACGACTCCGGTGAGTCCACATTCAAAGGTGAGGTAAACGGTATAACTCCGACCGAAGGAGATAATTTGTAAATTTACGCTTAGACCTGTGAAAAGTAACAAAGAACGGATATACAACTATCAGGAATGACGAAGCACCTAGGTACAGCACCACATAGCCAAAAGCTTTAAACCCTGTCATTAAACCCTAGGCACCCCCGCGAGCCTTCATATATCCCTTTCGATATTATGAACTCCACAAAATAACCCAGCCAATGATGAATGTCCGACCCGGTGACCAAAGGAGGCGAGGAGCCCGACTTAGATAACATTCTCATCAGTCCGAAGAAGCAATGCCGCTATCAGCATGACAAAGTGATCCGCAAATGGTCCAGAGTGACACAGGATCAAAGAGCTCACATCAAAACAGCTCTCGAAGCCCAAAACCGGGAAACACAAGAACCCCGAAGGCAAAGTCAAGAAAGGATAAAAAAAAAGGCAAACCCGAAGTGCCTCGAAGAAATCCAAATGACAAAGAGAAGAGAAATGGTGTAAAGGACAACTTCAAAGTCCAAGTCCAGAAGCTCAAAACAACGACAACATGAAGCAGCAGACGACTTCAAGACAAGGAAGATGAATCCGAGAGAAGACGCAAGTTGCAGCTTTGGTCACCCATTCAAGCTCCACATACCTCAAATATCCCTCCATGATCCCGTCGTCTTTCATCACACCCTGTGGCCACGTTATAAGCCTCGAAGACTTCCGACTTGGTAGTTGTGTATCCAATCACGTGAAAGTAATAGATCGAATGCGTAAATTCATCAAATATCAAATTCAATGGTCTAGAAGTTGTGACCGTAAGTGAGAAACGAGTGTAAACACCAAACACGTCGAGTGTAGGTTAGGAAGCACCAAATCAGAACATAAGCCTTGGCCCTGTGAGGACGAGACTCGTTCGCACGTTTGATCAAAGAAAATACTGGGGGCAATCGATCGGAGTGATCGATTGCCATGAACTTTAGCTCAGATTGTCCTAAGGAAAAATACTGGGGGCAATTGTTGGTTCCAACAATTGCCATGATAACACCAATTGAAACCCAAAGCTTGAGCACCTCCATCCCACCACAGGCACACATAAGCCCTTACCTCCACACCAAACACCTCGGGCCCACACAAGCCCTTACCCCCACACAAATTCTACTTCACCACACAGGCTCACGTAAGCCCTTACCTTCACATCATACACCACAGGCACACATATGCCCTGATCACCACTCAAAAGATCTCTGCATCAAACACCACACCCCACCGGTAGCATGTTCATCTCCTAGGAGATAAATTACAAGTCTGAAATCTTTAGTCAGGAAATGATAACTTCACTTTCTTTTTCAATAAATAGAATTTTCCTCAAACACTGCCATGTTTGGCACCTTCGTCAGCAATTTCTTGTCTTGAACAATTCTTCTTCAAACATCGCCATGTTTGGCATATTCCTAGCAATTTCTTGCTTTCAACAAATCTGCATCATCGCCATGTTTGGCATATTCCTAGCAATTTCTTGCTTTCAACAAATCTGCATCATCGCCATGTTTGGCATATTCCTAGCAATTTCTTGCTTTCAACAAATCTGCATCATCGCCATGTTTGGCATATTCCTAGCAATTTCTTGCTTTCAACCAACCTACATCATCGCCATGTTTGGCATATTCCTAGCAATTTCTTGCTTTCAACAAATCTGCATCATCGCCATGTTTGGCATATTTCTTGCTTTCAACAAACCTACATCATCGCCATGTTTGGCATATTCCTAGCAATTTCTTGCTTTCAACCAACCTACATCATCGCCATGTTTGGCATATTCCTAGCAATTTCTTGCTTTCGACAAATTAGCATATCATCCCCATAGCATCATCACCTTTTATACTTATGGTTCCCGACACCTTATAATGCTCGGCGTATTCTGTTCAACTTATGGTTCCCGACACCTTATAATGCTCGGCGTATTCCGTTCAACTTATGGTTCCCGACACCTTATAATGCTCGGCGTATTCCGTTCAACTTATGGTTCCCGACACCTTATAATGCTCGGCGTTTGTTCAACTTATGGTTCCCGACACCTTATAATGCTCGGCGTATTCTGTTCAACTTATGGTTCCCGACACCTTATAATGCTCGGCGTATTCTGTTCAACTTATGGTTCCCGACACCTTATAATGCTCGGCGTATTCCGTTCAACTTATGGTTCCCGACACCTTATAATGCTCGGCGTAATCCATTCAATTTCAGGTTCCCGACACCTTATAATGCTCGGCGTAATCCATTCAATTTCAGGTTCCCGACACCTTATAATGCTCGGCGTACCCCATTCAGTCTCAGGTTCCCGACACCTTATAATGCTCGGCGTATTCCAGGTTCCCAACACCTTATAATGCTCGGCGCAATCCATTCAATTTCAGGTTCCCGACACCTTAGAATGCTCAGCGTACTTCATTCCTTTATAGGTAGTCAACGCCTTAGAATCGCTTGACATTACTTCATCTTTTAGGTTGTCAACGCCTTAGAATCGCTTGACATTACTTCATCTCTTAGGTTGTCAACGCCTTAGAATCGCTTGACATTACTTCATCTTTCAGGTAGTCGACGCCTTAGAATCGCTTGACATTACATCATTTTCATCACCTTAGGTAGTCAGCGCCTTAGAATAGCTCGACACAACTTGCTAGATTTCAAATGGCATACGAGGTCTTTTAGGATCCAGAATTTTGGGGTATCACTCAAGCATCAACTAGTCTTTTCATCTTCATTACAAAGCCTAGTTGACGGGGGGCAATCTGTTATACCCAAAATTTTGACCCCCTGGTTAAGGTCTACGAGGTTGTGAGAGCCATCTCCATCAAACAGTAAGAGACTCCGGCCCGATCGGCGTGTTCCAGGGCCTGAGGAGCAGTTTCGTCATTGTCAGGGGCGTTTTCGTAATTTTTAAGGCTTCTGAGTTCTCCTATAGGCTTTCTTCTCCTCCAAAGGGTGCCCAAATCAGCTCGAATGCTTTGATATTTTAACCCATGATAGAGGATGACATTTTAAGCATAATGGCGTTGGAATTTTGATTTTTCGAATTTCCAATAATTTTCTAGCAATTTCTGATTGAATCTGACGAGAAATTCAATTTAAAAATGCTCCAGCATTTAAAAAATTCGTTTCCACCTCAGAAAATTCATAATATCCATTCTTGACATGTGGTTAAAATTTCATAGCAAAATTCCTTTGGGAAGTTACTTAGTTAAAATATCGAAAAATCTTACTTTTACTAGATTTTCTTTATCTTTAAGAAAGTCTATATAAAGGGATAGGTTTTTGGATAAAATCAGAACCTCACATACTCAAGAACCCTAGAGAGTCAGAAAAGGCAGCTTCCTCTCTCTCTCTCACGTTTTCCAACACCCGGCCACCTAAATCATACTGAAAATTCCCCGAAACCACCATCTAAACACATTTTCCAATCCCCAAAGCACCAATAATCATCAAAACCTCACAAAAACACCTCTAAAACGTGAAGAACAGCAAGAACAACCAACAACCAGAAGCTTGGTTCGAAATCCTCTCGGGTCTGCCATCAACGGAGCACTCGACGAATCCCGGTGTGAAGAAACGTTGTGAATCCGAAGGTAAAACAGGTAGAAACTCAGCTTCCCTGATTCACCACGGTATTACCTGTCATGCCTCAAAATTTGAGCTCAAACTAACCTTCGTACGCTTCTGTATTGCTGTTTATTCAAGCTTCTGTCCAATAACTTGTTTACCAAGTTTCGTGCATAATTCGAATTCAAATTGAGAACTTTCGACCACTAACGTATTGTACATCTTTCAGGCTACGCACCCATAAAATTTGAGCCGAAAACACCTTCGGGAACAGCCTCAAAGCCGCCGTCCGAGGGCTGTCCGCACCCACGGACGTCGTGTCCGGGGTCCCGGACTCCCTGTCCGTAAGCTCGGACACCCACGGACGGCGGCGGGATTTTAAAAAATTCAAAATTTAGGTTTTATAATAATGTCCGGGCCCACGGACATCCTGTCCGTGGCCCCGGACTTTGCAAATTTTTGTTTTCCTTTAATTTCGACTTTTCTGTATATTTAGGTTAACTGGGGTCCGTGGTCTCGGACGTTTGGTCCGTGGCTACGGACGTAAGCAAAATTTGACCTAATTCTGCCTCCGAAACCCTAGTTTAGGTAGCTTTTAATTTCACTTTAATTCTCTGTCAAAAAATGCTAAAAACAAAAAAAAACAGAAGCTCGCGCACTTAGGTTAAAACGACTCGTAATAAGCCGTAAATAAACTAAGTAGAGGAAAAACGACCTAGGAAGGGTAATGAAAGTAATTGAACCCTAATTAAGTCGAATATCAAGCCCCCGAACCCGAACTCTCCTTTCCTAATTTGATCTAGGTTAAAATTAGGTGGCGACTCATAATAGGTTCCAGTGAGCTAGCTTAGGTTTTAATAATTATTGTTATATGACATAGTTATTAATCTTAGGCTATAAGTGGACCTAAAACCCAATCAGATCCCAATCAACTTTATTCAACATAGGATAGGGTTTAAAATCGAGGCTCACACTCCACCCTTCAATTAGTTGTTGAGGCGGCCACAACAATGGGTCATCTGGTGGTGCGGTTCTTAAGAGTGTAAGACTAGTGTCGACTATATGGACACGGGTGCAGCGCCGACCTTGGACCAGACCACCAAAACAATTTTGGATTAGGTCTTAGCTAAGCTTAGTACTTTTAGTGAGATCCAATGGTTCTTTGTCCCAAGAACCGACAATCTGGGGCACACAATCTAATGATTATATATTGTTTTTAGTACATGTTTGCATAAGGGGCTTGTAAGGTTTGGTAAACTAGTAGGATCAGGGGTGTTCTTTGGGTTGTATATAGGGATGACAATGGGTGATGGGTACCCATTTCACCCGACCACCCGACCCGCAAAAACGGGTGAAAACCCTAAATAAACGGGTGAAAACGGGTGACGGGTGAAACGGGTGCGGGTTACGGGTCGGGTCGGGTGATCGGGTGAAATCTTCACCCGACCCGTTCACCTGATCCGTCACCCGTATGTACTTATATTAAATAAAAAAATATACTTATCTCATATTTGTTGAGATAATTTAGAAATATTTTGGCTAATACTCCATGTTTTAATTATGTTATTGATATTAGATGATGTGGTACATATTATTGAACAAATATGAATGATTTTAAAAAAAATTAAGCTTATATAAAGTGTTAAAAGCAAAAGAAAAATTACTAAAAAATATATAAACGGGTGACAGGTGATGAAGTTGCGGGTGACGGATCGGGTCGGGTGATGCGGGTGAAAAATGGATGACGGGTCGGGTGGAGCATCCCCCGACCCGAACCCGACCCATTGCCATCCTTAGTTGTATACGGAAGTTCGCCTACTGACTTGTGTTTTGGTCAAGGAAGGTGTAAGAATAACCTATATATGTATTAGTTATGCCATGCGAAAGAAATAATTGTTCATAAATTTCAACGTCAAAACCATTCATTGAAGTTACTTTTAAGACTGTTAGCAAAAGTTTATAGTTTGCAGATACTATACTTGATTTTAGCCAATAGGCCAAGAAAGGAAAAAGTATAACATATTACTAAAAAATGCATATGTTAGTAGATGATTATAGCTATATATTTTGGTGATAGGTGAAAGTATCTATTTGAAAGAATATAAACTACCAAAAGCAGATTTAGTTTTTATTTCATTATTTTTTATTAAATATAATTAAAAAATATGGATAGATGATTCATTATACAAAGTAGATGGCTAAAACCATATGGATATAGTTATTACTTTATTAGATATAAATTTAGGTAGTAGATAAACCAATATATCTAAAAGAACCAAATTTAGTGTTTCACTTCAAAAACTGTAATATTCATTAAGTATATACATCAGCTAATATTATTTTTTCTTATAAAAAGCAATCATCAAGACGCTAGCCTAAAACGGCATAGTGATGCTTCTTTTGCATTTTTGTTCTTCCTGTTATGTTGTTTCCAAAAATAACCTATTCACCAAAAAATTCAACTCATTTATGAAAAGCACATCTGGCCGAAAAGAAGATCTAACCCCCGACAATGCAGAGAATGAAAATCGACGGGGCTGCAACTCAACCGTTGCTATATTTTGCTGTACATCCATTAAAAATTATATGTTAATTCGTTTGGGGACAGCTGTGGGGGCTGTTGTTGGATCCTGCTGTTGGAAATTGAGAAGCTGTCTGCTGATGGTTTTGCAGAAGCTGTCTGCTGATGGTTTTGCAGAAGCTGTCAGCTGTTAGTTTTAGTGTTTGGTGGAACGTCTGCTGATGGTTTTAAAAAGTAGAGACAATTGTTAGGTCCTGCTGCTGAAAATTGAGAAGCTGTCTGCTGATGATTTTGCAAAAGCTGTCAGCTACTGGTTTTGGGTGTTTGGTGGAAGTCTGCTGATTTTAGAAATTGAGAAGTTGTCTGCTGATAGAAGTTGTTCCCCAAATGAGCTCATTACAGCATCAAGAAGTGTCTTCTCTTCTTTTTTAAAAATATTTGTTTTTTTTAAAGAATGCTTTTATTCATATATTAATAGCAAAAGTTTAGTACATAGTCAGGAAAGTCCACAGCTTTCAACAAACAACTAGACAGTTGTTATGTTCTAGTGTAGTTTATTAGGTTATGAGCTTCTAAATTTGTAGTGTGTAGAATGTGGAACCACTCAATCGCATGAAAGTGGTGCAAGTTCGGCAAAATAGAGTCCAAGATGAGTTTTGCCTCCTGAACCAAAGTGGGTGCATTCCCTGACACCATATGTTTAATAATAACTTTGCAATCTGATAAGATATGCACGCTTGAACGGTCCGTAAGTGTAGGCTGATTTATAATCTGCTAGATAGCAAACTGCAAGGCAAAAGCTTCTACCTTAGTGGGCAAGAAATCACATTTAAAGCCATGGACACCCACATTAGAGATAGCTTATTGACGTGATACTTCAAAAGCTATACCCAGACGATCCTGATGGTCTTTAATTTCTATCAACTTTTACTTCCAACCATGCTGAGTTGGCAAATCGATGACGTTCGAGCGCGGCTGAACTTGAAGTGGTCATAGTTGATGTAGATTGCAAGAACGCACCACGTACTTATTCCGTGATACCTTTCAACACCACGTACTTATGATTAGAATAGGCAAAAATGACATAAATGTTTAACTTTCCATATTTCTTTTCTTCTCTAACATTTAATTCTTTCATTTGTTCATTCAATTTATCCTCCAGACTTTTCTCTTTATCCGTGTATAACGGCTTTGGGCCAACTATCCCAGATCCCGAGACCTTAGGTAGATAGGTGTTAAGGCACCCCGAGGACTTAATAACCGAATGAAGAGGCCCGTTTTGGTTTATAAATTTTAATTCAGATCAGCGAATTCATACCAAACCTTCTCATCATTCCCAAAATCCCAAGCTAGCCTAATTCAGTTTTCATAATAAGCTAATCCACCAAATTTCAGTGAAAACGAATATAATTTGAATAAAACTATACATACAAACAACTTAAAGCAGAAAGATACTTCAGGTGGTCACCAAGCTCATTTTCAAACACTTTAACAAAATTTTTTACCTAGAGATTCAATATTTATTGGCACTTAAAAGAAACAATTGCAATAGGACAAACAAAAACAAATGTGGCATTAAGTGTAATTGTCAATATTTAGAAAGTACCCCTACTTCATCACACTTAAGAGAAGCAATGTCCTCATTGTTAACAAATTAAAACCAAGAAAAAGATTTTCTAAATATTGGAAACTCATCAAGGATTTAATTCAGGAAAATAATAGAGTGATATAAAAAAAAAACCATTATGCATTATAAATCATCGTAGGCTGAACACACACATTAAAAATAAAGGAAACTGAAACTCCTCTGATATCGTAGATTGAGGAAGGTTCCCTTCTTCACACTTAAGTTTGAACAAGGGGGTAGTGTCATTCCTCACACTTATGTTCTAGCAAGTGTCCAACCTTGGGGGTACATCAAACACCATGATAAAAATTTTCACTTGCATCTATTCACAACTACCATAAAAACGCTTAAGAGCGTTGCATTAAAAGCATAGGCACCACTGCCACTTCAAAATAATAGAAAAAATAAAAAATAAAACCATAAAACAAAACAAAACATAAATTTAACCACTGGGTTGCCTCCCAGGAAGCTGCCCATCTTTATAGTCTTTGGCTAGACTCCCGCTTCGTTATCCTGGATCAAAAATAAAAGTAGACAACGGCTTTGCCAGGAAAACGAAGCAGACAATAATTAAAAGCAAACCACCTAGATCAAAACAAAGCGTTACTTCAGCAAATAAAATAGGAAAATAAATACTCCACAAAACCAGATGTTTGAGGATAGATATTGCCGGTAACGTATCTCAATTAGAAGACTAGGTGCTAGTGGCTTTTCTTCCTCAAATTCGAGGACATAAACGTACTCCTTCTTTTGTTGAGGCTCTTTGGGATGAGTGTGAAATTAATGACAAGATGGAGGTGGCTCTTCCTTCTTAAATTTGAGGATGCAGAAATCTTCCTCAAGTGTTAAAGGCTCTATGGAATATTCTTGTTGGTAGACAATTGTAGAGGAAGCTTCAATTTCTTTAACCTCACTAAAATAAACTACCTCTGGTATCTCTACTAGTTCGTAGATATGCTTAGAAAAAATATTCACAATCATTGGATAGTCGGGTTGAGTTAAGGTTGGGGAGGGAGGGCGATATAGGTCTTTAGCATGTCGCTCAGCCTCTTCATTAGACTCCTATTCAGCTTCAAAAATAATAGGCTTAGAATGGTCTTCATCCATCAAAGTCTCTGCTTGAATTTGGTCCACTAGGTCCAAATAACTTTGGCTATGGGAGAATTCCACTTGCTCTTATGCTAACTGTTGCAAGATGTAATTAAGTTGTATTTCTCAACTCTGGTTTATGGCTTCTTGTTTAGCAAATTTGGCATCTATATTGGCAAACCTAGCATTAGTGATCTTTCTTTGCTCCAGGAGCTCCTCGAGCATACTGTCTATCCTGCTCATATCCTCCTTAGGGGCTCCTGATAGGCATATAATTGCTCGACCTCCATCTGCTTTCTAGTCTGCTCACCTTCCACCAATAAGGTTGTCGATAAGACGATTGTTGTAGTTGGTAATAATCCTGTCGCCGGAACTGGTTGTAACTTTGAGTACCCTGCTGATTATACCTATTCAAATACTGTTCTATGTTCATAATCGCAACCGTCGTTTCAACTGTGTCAGCACTCTCCGCAACCCATCAATGTTATCCTCCATCGTTAGCACTCAGCATATCAAAAGCAAAAATAAAAAGGAAAAGTAAACTAGAACTAGAAATAAAAAAACACAAAAACAATATTAACTAAATATAGTAACACAAATAAAATAAAATATAAATAAAAGAGAATCACTAAAATAAATAACAAATAAATAAAATAAAAACGGTAGCTAAATTATAATAGAAAAACAAAAATAAAAACAAAAGAAAATTTCTAAAATAAATAGAATACAACAAATAAGCAAAAAAAATGAAAATAAAAAAATAAACAAATAAAAACGAAAATAAAAATAAACACAACAAAAATTAAATATAATGATCAAAATAGAGAAAATCATAATAAAAATATAAAAAATAGAAAAAAGTTCCTAATTAAAACAAAACTAAGATTAATATATTGAACTAAAGAACACAATATAAAACAAAAAGAATCTCCTAAAACAATGAAGGTCAAATTACCGAAAATATAAACTAAACTAAAAACTAAGAGTAATGAAAACAAAATGGAAAACTAAACAAAATGAAACGTAACAAACAAAGATTTCACTAAGCAAAGGATAGCACTTCAAAACAATATATATTAAACAAATAAATCCTAATTATAAATAAACTAAAACGAACTTATTAAACTAATAAAAGAAAAGCAAATGTAAATATATAAATATATATATAGTAACGAGTCAACTAGAAACAAACGTAAAAAATAAAAAAAAAATCAGATATTAAACTAAAAATGATGAAAAAGAAAAAGGAAAAACTATGAAAAAAACTTTTACCTAGGCAGTTTTTGCGGAATTAGTGAATGAGTGGATTGTCGATCTCAGGGATCTCGTTCAATTAATTGACAATTTATTTACTAATTGAGAAACTAAATTAAGAAAACAGGAAACGTTACCTTTTCAGGTTTTACTTAATTTAATAAAAGAAAGACTCAACCAACTAACATAAAATAACGAAATAGTAAAATGGTAAAAATAAACTGAATAAAGAAATAAAGATTGAAACTCTTAAATCTAAAGAAGCACCCCAGATTATTCTGCAAACCTTCACTTAATTAATCTATTAATAAACTCTTCCTTAATTCTGCAATAAACTCAGGAATTTTGTAACGCCCCTATTTAACATATTTATAGCGGAAATAAAATACTAAAGGCGTACACACCATCGGGTTCCAAACACCCGGCACCAAACCTCACCAATTTACAACTTGAAAGATTACAACAGTCACGGTCTGAACCCCGAGAAAACTTAACAAAAACAAAACAGTAATAAAACACATAAGCTCTCCGCACAACCTAATCCCATCCAATCACTCGTTCTCTGCGTGGCCACCTGTATAATAACTCGTACCTGCAAGATAAAACCAAGCAGCCCACCCCGAGAGGGGTGGGTCAGTTCCCTGGAATGGAACTGGTACGATCCTCCAAAAACAAACTTAAAATACAACTCTTAAATAAATAATAGCTTGAATACAATCACTTAAACCACACAGAGGAACAAGGCATTTCACAAATCACCAAGTCAAGATAACAAGTTGCGAAAGTAATACATAACAGAAAGTTAAAGTTAGTCAATCAGAAGAATCATACCATAAGTTAGTGTACATCCATTGTTTATGTTAGATTCAGTGTCAGTTAGGAATAGGAAGACCCAAGGAGTCACAAGGACTAGGAATGAAAGAAGAGATCCAAGAACCCATAACTCAAGAGTGGAATCAAATCAACTGGGAGAGATGGCCCCCACCGCCAAGTACGTCCTTTTAGGACAGGGGATATACAGCCCCTCACTGTCTACTATGTCCCTTTTGGGACAGGGGATATATAGCCCCTCACTGTTACCATTGAAGACACGCGCACGCCGAAACAACAAGACCCAGCTCATGGATGAAACGATATCCAGAGTCAAAAGAAGAATTACCAAGATTGTCCTTCTCCATAATCCCACTAGATCACTAACTACCCAAAACAATACCAAAACACTCAGTCCTACAGAGTGCAGAAGCGTAAACCCTAAGCAGTTAATGTCTAATGGAAACAACCTAATAGAAGGAACCAATACCCATGTAAATCCACATTCAAGGCTCAGTTAGTCACACAAGATGAGTTACTCACACAACCATTTCCTTTTAGAAATCCACTTTAGCTCAGTTAGTGTTTGTCACAAACATCCCTTAAGTCTTGTTAGCAAAGCATAAGAGTACGAGAAATCATACCTGGTATGTGAAGAACAGTAATTAACTTGAATGAGTGATTCCCCAATAGTAACCTATAATTAAGGTGTTCCAAGTGTTGATTAGTTAAGGGACTTATAAACTAAACAACCTTCTATTCCTACTGATTTATAGTTCCCGGTTTACCATTATTCTCTCACAAGGATTTGGGCTAGGTTTCGTTAATTAAATCCTTTGTTAGGCCCATTTCGTTTAATTTGGAATGATTTACGATTTGGCCCTGAGAGTGGCCCAAACTCTCTTTGACTTGTTTAAGTGGGCTTTTGGAGTTCATGAACTTGGGCTCGGTAGGTTAGCCCAAGACCGTGTTACGTTTGCGTTGTTTAATTAAACCCTTAAGTTATCGTTGACTATTTTATTACACAATGATTAAAATCCTAAGGCTTAATATATATATTCTTCTTATTATATCTATCACAAGGAATGTTATTTTCTTCATCTATTTAAATAAATTTACATACATATATATATATATATATATATATATATAATATTATATATATTATAATATATTAAGAAAGTTATTGTATTTAATTATGTTTAATAACTTCTAGGCATATCCGCCAACCGATATATGGTTTATTAAATAAAGTATTTTACCTTATTTATTTAATATTTATACGTATGTACCTGTATTAGAATTTATTTAAGACATCCCCTATGTAGCTTATTGTATTTAAATTATCTTTATTACTTCAACATTTATCTGCATTCCATGTATGTTTTATAAGGTATTTCTTTTACTACACCTTAGGATATTAGCTTGTATAGTATTAAGTTAATATAAGTGTTGTTTTATTTAGCCCCCTGTTTTACCCTAAGTTACTATTTTATCCCCTTTTTATATAGGTGTAAATATATATATTTTCCCTTAGTTTTAATTAAGAATATTAACTCCCTTACAATACAATAAATAAAATGTAGAATAATTAAATCCCTTGATTTAACATAAGTTTCTATTTTAATTCTCCCATATAAGTATATATACATATATGTAAATAATTTCACTTCTCTTAAAAGCTAATACCCAAAGCATTTATAGACATATTGTTATAAAATGTTAATTTAGTTTTCCCTATTTTTCCCAGCTTAAATGTAACACCCCTACTAATCCGGCTCCTAATTATAATATAAACGTCGTATTTAGTAAATAAATCGCAGCGGTAGATAACAGACTGTCGTTCTAATGGTGTCACTGTTATCATTCGCCCATACGGGTGATAACGAGTTACATGATAATCAACATACGAAACGTATTCCCGCAGTGACCACAAGAGATAGATAGTAGTGCTTAAACAATCTAAAAGGTATACAACAACAACCGTCTTATACAAAACCGTATACGTGAGCGTCTAACCAAACATACACCTCTGTTTACATACCCGAGTCCGAAATAATAGTAGTCTCAAACCATACCAAGTCTAACCAAAAGTAAACACAACTGTCGTGCCCCACGTCGACCCTCCAGCTAGTCTCCTGAAACAAAAATGGTTTGTGGTATGGAATCAGCCCCTGCTGAGTATGTTATCACATGCCCCGTCATGCCTCCTCAAACCCCTCAATTAATTGGTCGAGAGCATGAGATTCGTTACATGCAATACCGTTTTAATATTTAAACGGTAAACATTTAACAGTAATATCCATACAATAACACAACCATCAACACACATAATATAAACCACACAGTATAACCAGTGAACAACAAGGCGAAACAACGAGAATAATAAACAAGTACCAACTCCCGTCCTTGGTATAAAAACCAATATTGTTCGCCAATGTACAAGTCTCAATTGTAATAAATGTTCGGTTATACCTAGTGACAACGTCTCGTTAAAATGATGTGTCTCTAAATTACCCATATACTATGGCGGGTCACCCACGGCAGTAGCCACTCCAGCGGTAGAGTCTCCGACCAACGAGCCATTCTAGCTCACGGGAAATTTTCTTGATACTTGCGGACCCGTACGCGGACATCCTAGTATCGTTTTTGTGATCACAGCGCGCACCAAGAGCCACATCCTCTTGGCTTTGTTATGTTAATTAATTATACCATCGCATCGCATTACTAAAATTTTCTAACACAGCAAACTAAGATCATTAGTCCAATCCGGAGTCTGTAAACTCGGGATCCCGTGTTAGATACGAGAGCGGCATTAGAAAGGCCAATGCTCCGTATTAAAGTCTTGGATAATATGTATATCTTATTATCCTAGTGCTACAACGTTTTTCCGACGATCCTTATATTACATATAAGATTGCACCATAGCCGCTAGTTCGTTTTATATATATAGGTCCATATATACGAACCAATACTGTTAGCATAACAACAGTAAATAATAAGCAGCTAAAAATATACAGCTCATGCATATTTAATCACACATTCAGACAAACAATCTTATCACAGATTACACAGAAGTCTGAACTGAGGAAGCCCTCAGAGTCAATTAGAGACACGTAACAACATACCGTTCACCCTGAATGTATAACCGTGGAGTATGAATCAGCTAGATCCGATGCTCCCCGTGTCGTCTCTAACAGTCTAATAATACATAATGCTACTGATTAGAATCCGTAAAACGACATAACTCTACGGTACCCCGTACCGTCACTAACACCTCCCGGTTAATCCCCCGTTATTAACTGTCAACGTTTGTAGGGTTTTCGGCTTAACTCGGGATTTGGAAAAACGTTATATTACATGCGTAGTCTTGTTTCGTATATTAATATACTTAATGTTGAACTTGTTAACGCATGTAACTTAGTATACCCTTGTATATCATATAGTTTATTTCTATATTGCATGTATAATTCTTTATCATATATTATACATTTCACCTTAGTATTTATTTTCCTAAGGTTTGTTTTTCCAAGTTTAATATAGTATAATTCATACGTAAAAATACTTTGAATTATATAAATCCTTCTTATTCCATGTATACTCCTAACATCAGAATTTCCATATCTAATGTTTGTAACCCTTTTCTCTTTATCTTATATCATTTTGATTATAATAATACATGGTTATTAAACCATATTATATTTTTCCACTCCATAACATATATTTATTTATGTACATGTATTATGGGACTATTTATTATATGGTAAGTCTTTATAATATATTCATTCTCTTTTAATGAATACTTCTTATATTAAATGTTACAACAACTCTTATAACATTAAAAACCATATTATAAATTTTTATTCAAAAATGCCCATACTACCGAACAACACCTATTTTCTTAAATATTTACAAAATCCACGACATAATTTATATAATGTTATATTATAGTTATATAACATATATTATGACATTTATGTCATTAAAACAATTATAACCTATAGTTATATATATTGTTAATAAATACCAAACAACCCCTTATACTCTCGGTTTTTATTATCTCCCACTATACTTCCATAAATTACAAATCAACCGCAAATTATATTTCATTGTTACACCTATAATATATACCTTATATTATAATCCTTAAACCTTAATATAATTATAACCTATAGTTTTTTAATGGTTATAATTACCAAACAGACCCTAGGGTTTGGTTTAATTAAATTCCCACCACCTAACTTTATATAATTACCAAATCTCCCTAATTTATAATACATAGTTTTCTAATGCCATTAAAACTATATATTATACATATATCTTTATAAAACCTTATACATAACTCCAAAAATTACCAAACTATACCAAAAGGTTATAAATATCATGCCTAACCTTATACTTTCTATAATTCTCGGTTTATACACATATGTTACCCATTTGTAACAATGTTATGAAATATCATACATTATACTTATATAATCCATTTTAACTCCAAATTTAGCCAAATAAACTTCTAAAAATTCCTAATAACCTAAGGTCTGTACTAAATTCCATCTAGTACCCCAAAGTTTTGGAAATAACAATATCACCCCATCTCTTATAAATCTTTTACAATTTAATAACTATCTTATTATAAGGTAGTATTTTAATTTCCCAAATTCTCCAAACTTGGTCAAAGTCTCCTATATAGTCAACTTTGACTTCTAATGCCAAATTGGAACCAAATTTTCGGTAATTACCTATTATACCCTTTACTTTTCTATTTTTACAATTTTGACCCAAAACTTTATAAAATGTTATAATTTTTATTAAATTCATTTAAAACCCTAAATTCCTCTAAATTAAGCCCACGACTTTATAATTTACTAGTAATTACCGTTTAACGTCAAACTTAATTATATAAACATAAATTAAATTAAATAAGCATTAAACTTAAATTAAAATGGCCTAATGACATGGCCTTATTACAACTTTGCTTTATAACATAAAATTACACATAAAATAGCTCAAATTATACCAAAAGCTGTCGGCCTTGCTGTAGTTTAATTATTTTTCCACATAATGTCATAATTTGACCATTATGTTAATTAAATCACTTAAATGACTAGCTTAATTTATCTTAGTCATTTTTTTCCGGACTTAGGTTAAAATCACCCATATAAACAACTCCACTCTCGGCACATATAATATATATGCTTAAAAATCATAAATCATAAGTTTAAGGTGTTTTACCTTGGTTTATCCTTAGTAACAACTCGCAGCTTGGAGGAAAAATCACCACATCATTTAGACATGTTTAATACACCAAAATATATGGTTATACTCCAAGCATGAGCTTAACCATAAAACAATTAATGTAAGATTTAAGGCAAAAATCACCTTAAAAATGCTAGGTAGTCTCCAAAGGGTTTTCGGCCTGAATTAAACACACCACATGGTGTTAAATTCACCATATAAACATAGGGAATAGCTAGACAACAACAAGCTGCCATGGTAATAGGTTTTACCTTGTCAAAATGCCTTAAAGAATGATATTTCCTTTGATTTTCAGCCACCCTTGCTCCAAATGGTTAACCAACTGAATTAACATGTAAATATGAAGATTATGAGTGAATAAACTCATAGAAATCAGAAGAAGAAAACCGGATGGAGAATATAAATGCTTAAGGTATGTTTTTACCTTATAATGTAAATTTTGGCAACCTTGGTCCCAAGACTTGCTTCAGCCAAGAATGATTGTTGTTCAAGGTTTAAAATGCTGAGAATGAGCCATGGAAAGTGATAGATCATGAGCTCCTTGTGTAGGTAATGGAAAGATGAAGAAAAAGAGCTAAAATATGCCTTAAACCATTACCTTAGGTGCAAAAGAGATTGATTTGCTGTAACACCCCTACCGCTAATACCGTCATTACTGTACAAATACTTACCTTCACAGCGGATAATACATTACATACTCCACGGCGGGTGTACAATGCCGCTAGCCACCCATGTGACTAACAAGGCCAGCTACACTACTACATACTATCAGTCTGATGAATTGACATACCGAGTGCTCTACATAATACCTTACTTTCCCTTGCATACTCAACCATAATTCAAATACAACTCCAATACAATACTATACCGAGTATACTACAATCCTTAAATCACCGATACAGTTTGGACTTCCAAATTCACATTACAATGCAAGTACAAATCCTATAATTAAACTACCCATGCTTACATAGCAATCCCCGTCCTACTCTCTCGATCGGTGGTCAGCTTCGAATACCTGTAAGAATGAAAACGTCGCCCCTTCGGGTACCTGCACACTAAAAACGTCCCCCCTAGGGGGTCAGCATACGCTGAATATGACTTTCGCATATACCGCGTGTTAACCGCGGTACGCCGACTACTTTGGGTCGGATATACATGGGGTTCATTTTACATGCATACATACATACTCATGCTACAACAATACAATCAACCATACTTACATACATATACAAGGTTCGTTCAGTTAGTCGTTCATCCGGTTTCATCGGATGCTCTCTTTCCCCTTACTCGGGTTCACAAGCTTACACTAAGCTTATTCTTACTTACTCGTTGTTTTACTTACACTATGCTCAATACCTCGCTCGTTATTTCACTCATACTTTACTCAATACTCACTGCTACCATTACTTACTCTTACTCAGTACTCGGGACTTGCTCTCACCTACTCCGTACCCATACTCTTCCCCTTACTCATACTTACTCATTGCTCGGTACTCATTACATACTCATACTTACTCATTACTCATTACTTTACTCATACATACGCAATACTCAATACTCATTACTTTTGGTCTCTGGGCGTAGTCATACACAAGACTCGCCACCGGACCTACAAATTCAAAGGCTATACACTTAGCTCCTCAAATATACAATGTCCATTTTTATCGGACTAATCAAATTCCCAACGCTCCACTCTTGGAGTATCTTACCATCTCATGGTTTAGCCTAGAAGTATCTATCTCGATAACCTCCACTAGCTTAAGGAATTGCCACCGTCTAGTATTCTCAGATTTAAAGGTTCCCCCAACGTATCGAATACTCTCATGTTCGGGACATTACTCACATCAGTCGGGTCCTCTCATAGTGGGTCGACTAATTTGCTAAGGGGTTTGAAGTTCCCTCATCATTCTTTACTACTCCCATGGTTCATGACTTGCACCAACATTAATTCCTCTAGTAGGGCTTATTTATATACTTCCACTACTTATTGTTTGTGGATTATTCATTTCGGTTCTCCTACCGTTATCGGGAGGTTGCTACTGTAACACCCCATCCAACAACAAACACATAATAACAATCTGCAGCGGAAACTCAACTCATCACATTACTTATTCCAATGGTGTTACATGCCGTTAACCACCCACGTGGCTAACAAGGCTAATACATGTACATTTGTATCGGTCTGATGGACTAGATTCCCGAGCAACTACACAATACAATCCTCATTCCATCTTCAACATTTATTATATACATACACTCACCTTGTACCGAGTATTTACAAACTACTGCCGATAACAACTTCGGTCTTACTACGCCTATCATACTCACGCCATTTAAATGGCTACCCATGTATAAACATCTGCCCCGTCCTACTCTCGAACGGCTTCCAGCTCCTTGTACCTGAAATAGAAAGGAGAGAAAGGGTGGCCCCCAAGGGGCTCAGCACCTTTGCTGGTATGGTAATCCCGCAGCCCACATGCTACCGGGCCACGCACAACTAATTGTCGTCTTAGCATGCAGTTGATTATATTTAAATCATGCATACAAGCCATAACCATACAACACATAGCATATCGCCTCAATGGGCTCAACCTATAACCAAAACATCCACACTTAACCAACCATCCAATGATTCCTTAAACCCTAGAGTGGCTCTCCTCTAAACGGAGCTACTTCCTTAACGAACGACGTGTACCCATCAATCGGGTTATCCTTAAACGCCTCTTGTCACAAACTGGGATTCATTTCCATGATCCACACATTCCATACCATACAACATATCTCATTTCTCACATAATAAATCATAACCACACCTTTCTTGTTTCAACGTACATATGATGACATCGCATTCATTTAAAACATCGAATATATTTATATACCATAGCATAGCAAGGGAATTTGCATAGCACCATAACATTACATATCACCATAAAATCGGTCCTCACAAGGAACCTTCCACCATAGTTAGTATACCATGTGAGCCTAGGGATTTTTGCCAATCCCATGTTAAGCTCGTTACCATCCTCGTTACCGTCCGGTTATATAGAACGGTTAACTTATACCCAAGGTGTGTCGGATATAGTAATCCCAAGCACACCGAAATAACATTCGTATGCCCCTGTGGCCCGACGTGAGTCAGTAACTAGCTTTGGATAAGCTAAGGGAAGGTAGAAACCAAATTGGAATACCACCTATACATACACCAAGAAAGCCGAACCGGATAAGATAACGACTCCCGTCCATCACAACACGCGTGGCCGGAACAACCGGACTCCTCACCCCCCATTAGTACATATACACTTATAAATAAGTAGTTAGAGATCCATTATGGAGCCTACCACATCCACACGCCATACGGTATCATAACCGAGTTAAGCACACAAGGGAGGTTCACACACTTGCATACAACAACAATGTCCAACTAACTCACACATAGCCGTGGTTAGCACGTTCCCAAGGTTTGGGCCGTCAACTCCGAATACCGATCACTCATGTGTTCCTAGATTTGGTTAGCTAAGGTTTAACACATAATTGAGGTTAAATGGTGTCGGAGGCCAAATTCGCCACATAAATGAATTACTATAAACTCATTACATGTTTTAATCTTACAAGGTGGCAAACACTCAGTAAAACATATTGGCATACAAGCCGGTGTAATCCGGTAGGACATAGGTTGCAAGAAAACCATACCTGTCACCGGAGTCCACTTTACCACGTCCACTTATGTTCCTCGAGCGATTCTCGAACAACTGTTAACATCACATGTGTTTTCATTAACTTCGGGGTTTGCTTGATTATTTAATGTCTAATGTTTAACTTTCCCCGTTAACTTAGTTACACAACTTTACAATTAAACTTGTTTTACTTTCACATTTTAATACAACTTTTAACCCACTTTATTGTCATTAAAACTCACCTAACAAGTCCTTAACAACTTTATAACATCATTACTAATCAATCCCCATCATTACATATCATTCCAAAACCTTAAACAACATTTTTTTGGTCCGACCGACCTTACCGACCGAACTTGTCCAAGTTCGGTCCATTCCAGAACACATTTCCGTCAAAATTTTCTACTCCGACCGAACTTACCAAGTCCGGTCCTATGTTCGGCCTTTTCCCGAGAGTTTCTCCCCTTTGTAAATTTAGCCCGACCGAACTTACCAAGTCCGGTCCTATGTTCGGTCTTTTCCAGTAACTCAATCCGTACTCAAAATACAGGCCCGACCGACCTTGCAAGTCCGGTCCCCAAGGTCGGCCTTTTCCAGAAACCAATTCTCGCAGGGTAAACTGGGCTCGACCGAACTTGCAAGTCCGGTCGCAAGTTCGGTCTGCCCCAGACCTTTGTTTTCCTTTTCACATTCAACTCCAAACTTCACCCCATATAACCTAGTACCTCCTAACCTCATTTGGGCACTTCAAACACACCTTTAGCCATGTGCTAAACTCTTTAAATCACTCACCAAAATCATCTTATCATTCACAAGTTTCTTACAAAATTCCTAGCACTTAGGATGTTTTCTCCTTAAGATTTCTAAGTGGTAGTTCACCAATAATGACCACTACACCAAGGTGTTTCCTCTACACCTTAACATCATCTCCCAAGCATCTCCTCTTACTAGCCAAACCTTCTCTTTCACAACTCCTTAAATTCCTTTCTCAAAGCCTTACCTAAACATCATTCTCTCCTTATTCATCACATAACCTAAACCTTAGACAAACTTCTCCAAGACTTTAATACATTCACAAAAACACTTATTGAATTCCTAGAACTTCCACTGAAATACCCCAAACCTTGATATGTGGTTTAAATATCAAATTATGTTATATAAAGGCTAAAAAGTGCCTTAGAAACATCAGTGAACAATTTAAACATAGTAAAGTGCAATAAAGCACTAAGACACAGTTTGAGCAAAAACATGCTCTAAGCTATGAGTGAACTTGGTTAGGACCCAAAGAGCCTACCAAGACCTGATAACATTTAATTATGATTTGTTAGGGCTAAATAAGTCCTTAGGAAACTTTGGTAGACAATGAAACCAAACAAAACACAAGGTAATACCTTAAAGTCAATATGAGCAAAAATGTGCTCTAAGCTTGGGATAAATGTGTAAAAGACCTAATGGTCATACCTATACCTTATTTATATGTTAATGAACATATTAAATCAATTACTAAAGAAAACCAAGCTTGAAAAACAAGTTAAAACACAAAATGTGCTTTAAGGAGTCTTAAAGCACTTTTTGAAAAATTGTCTTGTAAATGAGTTTTGAATGGCTAAATGTCCATCATTACTCTTTAATTAACATGTGTACTATATAGTATCACATTTGGGTGGCCATATTAGTGGGAAATCAAAAATTTCACTTCTATGTGCCTTGTTATTAGTGAATAGTGATTTTATAACTAGTTTGTAACATATAATGTTATAAGTGATTAAGTAGGTCAACAAAGACCAAACACCCCTCCTAGGCATAATGGTGGCCGGTTTTGTAGTGAGGAGTCACCAAGTATGTTAACTTGTTAAGTAAATAAATGTGACTCATAGTTACTATTTGCTTTAAGATATAAATATCTCAAAAGTAAGTTCTATCTTCATTCTCCCTTCCTTTCCTCCATTTCACACGGTTTCAACTCCTTCTTCCTCTCTTCTTCTTGTTCTCTCTCGGTAATATATCACCACCACACCATGGAAGTTCATCTTTGAACACTTGTAAATCTAGCTCACTTAACCAAATCAAAAACAAACACCACCATTCTCTTAGTTAAGCCAAGCTCTACAATCTTGTCTCTTCAAAGCTTTAAAACCTCCATTTCGGTGCCAAGAGAAACCACCATGGGAGGAGCTTGAGCTCATCTTTTCACATATTCTTGTTCTCCTTTGCTTCAAGGTAAGGAAACTCAAAGAAAATCAAGTTTCCTCCATGTTTACATGTTGTCCGAAAATTCACCTCACAATGGTTATTTCTTGCTTGTTTTAGCTTCATTTGGATCTTCCAAGGGCTAGGAGGAGCCCTCTCTTGATACTTGTTCAAGTTCTCTTCCAATTCCAAGGTAAAACAATTACCTTAATGTGTTAAAACAATATGTGTAACTAGGGTTTACAATGAGATGAAGCATAACGCTTGAATACTCATTATGTTGTTTGTATAATGTTTAGAAGTTGACAAACAACCAAACACCCCCCGGTTTACAAGGAACCAAGAAAGAATTTGTGAGGAAAAAGAGGTAAACAAACTATCTCAATGTAGTTTAAGTGCCTTAGGAAAATGAGCTTGATTTGCTTGATAAAATACCTAAGGAGCCAATGGTGAGTGACCTAGTAAAATGTTCTCAGGAGACTAGTAAAGAACATATGTTTGGTGTATGTATTTGCAGGTCAAAGGCTTTATTATGTGGGAAATTCAGTGTTTAAGGTTTATATGCAATTTAAGGGCCTAAGAGCCATGCATTTAAGGGCCTAATGCCAAGCATTTAAGTTATGCACTATATTGTGATGTAGTGCTTGATGTGTGAAGTTTGTGTATAAGAATGTGTTTGATGGATTTTAGGTATTATTGAATGACTTAAGGTGAAAACCTAAGTGTTTGGATGTGAGTAAATGCAAGAGAAGCTATGGCCAAATTTGGGAAAATGTGTAAGAAGTTCAAGTGTTTTAAGGAAGTTTTGGTGAACTAGGAAGTGTCAAAGGTGAATGAATGATTACTAGAGAAGAAAACATGTATTAAAGTGGTCTAGAGTGATGCAAGGATTTAGGTGTTGTCTTTGAAGTTCTAGGAATTCAATGTGTGTTTAGTGGATGTGTGTAAGTCTTGGAGGAGTTGTTTAAGGTTTAGGTAATGTTGGTGTTCAAGGAACAAGTGATGTTTGGTATGATGTGAAAAGGAGATTTAGTTAGTAAGAAAAGAAGTTGAGGGATGATGATAAGGTGTAGAGAAACACCTTGGTATTGTGGTCATTATAGGTGAAATGCCACCTAGGAATCATAAGGAGAAAACATTGTAAGTGTTAGGAATTTTGTGGAGATATAAGTAAAGGTTTAAGGAATTAGGAAAAATAGTTTTGTGAGTGTTTAAGAACATCCTAAGGGTGTGTTTGAAGTGCCAAATGATGTTAGAACACATTAAGAGGCCTTAGGAGAAGTTTGGTGAAGATTTGACAAGTTTGGTAAGTTTAGGAGGCGACCGACCCAGGGGCCGACCCAGTTTGTGGGTCGGTCGAGCCTCTGTAAAATGTTAAGAATATGTTCGGTAATGGACCGACCCAGAAGGTTGGGTCGGACATGGGTCGGTCGGTCAAGTTTCAAAGGTGGAAAAATGTTCGCACATGGACCGACCCAGAATGGTGGGTCGGACGTGGGTCGGACGGGCATGTCTGTAAGGAAGTAAAAGGGGTCCTGTAATGGACCGACCCAGCTGTGGGTCGGTCGGTGGTCGGTCGGACCAAAAATGTTGTTTAAGGTTATGGAATGAATGTGATGATGGGGATTGGTAGGTAATGATGTTATAAGGATGTTAAGGACATGTTAGGGAGTTTTAATGACACCTAATGGGTTAAAAGTTGAATTAAAATGTGAGAGTAAAACAAGTAAAAATGTTAAGTTATGTAACTAAGTTAACGGGGAAAATTAAGCATTGACATTAAGTGATCAAGCAAACCCCGATGTTAATAAAAACAACATGTGATGTTAACAGTGGTTCGAGAATTACTCGAGGAACATAAATGGACAGGATAAGTGGACTCCGGTGACAGGTATGGTTTTTCTTGCAACCTGCGTCCTACCGGATTACACCGGCTTGTATGCCAATGTGTTTTTTCTGTTATGTTTGCCACGTTGTAAGATAAAACATGTAATGAGTTTACAGTAATTCATATATGTGGCGTGTTCAACTCCGATACCATTTAACCTCGGCAGTGTTAACCTTAGTTAACTGAGTCTAGGATCACATGAGAGTTCGGTATTCGGAGTAAACGACCCGAACCATGGGACGTACTAACCACGGCTATGCGTGTGTTAAATGTGTGATACGTGTATGTGAATGTAGGGATCTCCCTTGTGTGTTTAACACGGTTGTAATACTGTATGATGTATTGTTATGTGATAGGCTCCATAGTGGGGTTCTAACTAATATCTAAAGTAAGTATGTACTAACAATAGTGAGGAATCCGGTTTGGCCGGTCGCGCGTTGTTTGGGAGAGGGTATCCTTCCTAGCTTTACCCTTCTCTTTGTTATGGTTGTTTCCCTCACGGGTTATGATCTCCCATTAGCTTACTCCAAAGCTTACCTATTCTGACTTATGATCGGTTTAGTGGGAACCTGTGTTTGTGTGGTGTGTTCGGGCCTCCAAACCCGAACCGCCTTAACTAAAGTTACTCGTCCAACTATTAGGACGGTAATGAGTGTTGGTGTTATTGTATAACGAGCTTATCATGAGACTGGCAACATTCTCTAGGCTCACCAGTGTGTAAACAATGTTTGGGTCGGTTCCTAAGCGAACCATTCCCGTTGTGTTATGTGTTTGTTGTGATGCAGTATTCATTGCGGTATTATGTTGTGTACGTAGAAACGTACAAAGTGTTGTTAAGTGTTGTATGTAGTGTGTGTTTTAGGTTGTATAATGTGGAGTGTGTTGTATAATGTGGAGTGTGTGGATCATGGATATGATTCCCAGTTGTGATAAGAGGCGTTTAAGGATAACCCGATTTAAGGGTATGTGTCGCCTATTAAGGAAGTAGCTCCATTAGAGGAGGAACACTTTAGGGATAATGAATACCAAGAGTGACTTACTAAGTAAGGATATATTATCCGTTGTTGAGCCCATTGAGGCGAAATGTTAAGCGATGTGTGTTTATTGTTACATGCATGATTTAAATATAATCAACCGCATGTTAAGACGACAATTAGTTGTGCGTGGCCCGGTAGCATGTGGGCTGCGGGATTACCATACCAGCAAAGGTGCTGAGCCCCTTGGGGCCACCCCTTTCTCTTCTTTTCCTATTTCAGGTACGAAGTGCTGGAAGCCGTTCGAGAGTAGGACGGGTAGACATTGTACATGAGTATTCGTTAAGTGTGTATATATACAGTAGGTGTAGTAAGACCGAAATTGTTGTCGGCACCAGTTTGTAAGTACTCGGTATAGTTGATAAGGCGTATGTTGTTGTTGCTGTTAATGAAAAGGGATACTAATGTATAGTTGCTCGGGAATTTAGCCCATCAGACCGGTACATTGTGTATGTAATAGCCTTGTTAGCCACGTGGGTGGCTACGGCGTGTAACACCAACAAGTTAAGTAATGTGATGAGGTTGTTCTTCCGCTGCAGTTTGTTGTAAGTACGTTAATGTTGGATGGGGTGTTACAAAAAGTGGTATCAGAGCGAAGTATCGCTCTGATGACTGAATTACCGAGCTTAGGAAGTACCGAGTTAGGATTTAAGTACTTTGGGTTAAGGGTTGAGTGATAGCGCGAGAGGTACGCTAGATAGGAATTACCAGTGTGTACTGGAAACCTACAATATCCATCCCACCCTCCACAATCCCTGTATATAACTTGGGAAAGAACGCCAGAGAGATGAAGTCCTCTCTTACGCGGGAATACCCGATCTGGCTGTTATTAAATACCTTTAGGGTACGGAGAACCTGTCATACGGTAGATCCCGAAAACTGGGAATCCCGGAGACGGTCTCCATCTAAACAGTGTTAACCGCATTTCATAGCAATGAATGAAGGATCATGTGTATTGGAGAATAGAATTTCCGGCAACCTGGGTCGACATGCAAAGCAGTCGAGAATAACTAACTTGCAACGCAACAACCGTGCAACAGGCAAGAAGTGGATTAGTAAAACCGAGACAAGTGTCTACGGGACCACAGTTAATAAATAATGCACCAACGGTATACCAACCGACAAGGAACTACGACGTAGTGCCCAAACAAGAGACAAGTCTCAGTAACCACGACGAATACGTGGAACGGGCTACGAAGAGAATACAATACTAAGGAAAAGGGGGTCTCCCAGAATGGGAAATACCCTAGTTAATGATTATTATGTGAATGCAGTGGGAAGTCACCTAGACAAGTTATTATCAAGACAGTAAGATCAGTGAGGGCCAACAAGGCCACTGATGACAGTATGGGTAAAAACAATACCACAACCGGTATGTGTTAAACTGATAGCCAGTTAGCATGGCGCACTTGCCATAGCAAGTGCTGCTATAACAGGGCTGTTCGGGAAATTTATAACCACTACAAGTACTTAGTAAAGTATCATAAAGTTAAACGAGACCACTATGACCATGGAAGGGCTTAATAGCCTAACCTCTGTGATTGTAAGTACACCAGTCAGCAAGAAGCTAGACTTGGTTAAGGTAAGAAGATGTTGTGAAACCATGAAAATTTTTCTTTCAACCCAGATTTTCACAAACCCTTTTCTTTTCAAACCAGATTTTCTTTCAAACCAACACTTCTTTCCAACCTTCTTTTAAACCAAACCAGTAAAACCAAGGACAGTTGACAAGGATACAACAATGGATAAACTTTCCCTCGATTAAGTTCGGGAAGCAAGGAATGAATATTGTCACGGGACAATATAAGGGAGTTGACAACAGAATACTTCACCTAGGCGTGTGACGGACACTACAAGTGTACCAACTGTGTTGTGGGACGACCGCACTCCGATAGGAGCATGTGGGCCTGACAGACCTACTTATGGGTTAGTTGGGTAAGTAGCAATGTATCAGTATGATACCCCATATATGTATACCAGTAGAGTCCGAAACACGGGAAGTAGTCGACTCCGTCTACGGTCAGCAGTAGAAATCGAACGAGAGCTAAGGATTACAAGGGATAGTTAAAGTTAAGGAATTCAGTTAAGTTAGCAAGACAAAAAGGATTAATGAACTCCTTTCAAGGAAATATTTAAGAGTTAGGAAGTGCGATGGGCACAAACTGTTATGTAAAGACACCACATATGTCTTAAGGATCCTTAGGGATAAACATTATAGCTGGAATGGTGACCCAGCCTGTACATGGCAAAGCAGATGCCTAATGTGGACACATTAATGTGCAACAAACGGGATGAAACTCTCAGAATGAGTACCTACACTACCAGGAAGTGTTAATCTTCACAGAAGAAGATAATAACCGGTAAAGAACGCGAAAGGCGTAGCTAACGGAATGTACCAATAAGTGTGAGCCAGATGTAAAGGCATAACTTAACAACACCCAGGAGCAATCCTTGAAGGGTGTTCACATCAGCAATTGTTGCACGAAATAACGTGACAGAAACATAAGGGTTGAAACTAACACCAGTTTAGACATAAATTGTCAGGAGACGGACTGACAAACCTAAGGGGCATCCCATGAAAGGAAACGTGATACAACGACCTTGTAATATTGTACAGAGAAGTACATGTGTGTGGACAGCCTATAATGAGCCCAGCTCAAGGCAAACAAGGCTCATAAGCCATAAGTAAGACATGTTACATAAATTCGACTGATGGTAGAAGTTTATGTTGTATAAGTGAATAGAGTGGTAAACGAACCACTGCATTAAGAGTGGGGATACCTCTCGATATTGTGACACCGCAGGAGCGGTAGTTATGTGAATCAAGTGCAAGAAATATGTTAAGGATGGACGATGTTATTGATGAAAGAGAGTAATTAGCTTAGTAGTATGTGTATAAGGTGAAACACCGAGCTGAATAATGCCGGCTTGTGACTCGAATGATCGATACTCAAGGAGCATTCAGTAGTCACCCAAATGAGGGATGAACCATAATGTGAATAATGTAAATTTACGTGTGGAAGTTGAGGTGACAGCAGATACGACATAAGCGGATGATATACAATAAGTAAGAGCACGGTGCGCACCAAGCGACCGTTGTATAAATGTTGTTAAACGAAAACGTAAAAGATAAGATCAGTTATGAGTTAAACTCAGTGGAGATGCAAGATGAGTGATGTTAAACAGACTGGGCAATAAGCCACTGGTCGGTACTATATGATGAGGAACTCAGTGTGAATTCCATGGCGAATCGCATAAGGGATTTACTGTCGAGAGTTTACGCCTCTGCACTCTATATGACTGAGTGTTTTGGTATTGCTCTTGCGCAGTAATGATCGAGTGGCCGATGCATAGGAAATGCAAGGCCGCACCAATAAAAGAATACTTGTACAAAACCAAATATGGAGACATGATTAACAGTAAGTGACTACAGTAGCACTAACTGTCAAATATCGGTATGGATTATACCCCAAATGTTGGAAATAGCTGAGAGAGCACTACACACTAGGTAGTAGCTCAATCTCAACCGACAGTAAGTCGGTAGAAGCAAGTCAATCATTGTGAAATACATAGTTGTATACACAGTAAATTGTTATGGAAGTGGATGGAAAATTGTGAAACTCACCGAATTCGCTAACGGTAAGAGATACCACGCGACGGTTGAGAAACCATTGTTACCAAGATGAAGGTGACAATTGGGGATATACAATACAGTAAGAATAATAAAAGGGAGCAATTAAGCTCTACAGTTATTAGAGTTTCGCAGCAGAAACTAGTAAGCCAGTGATTCAAGTGTTGAATGTACATGGTGAACATGAGTGGATGGCTAATTATTAATGCCTAAAAGCCTCACAGGCCAGGACCGAAACCGGTTATGAGTTATAACTCCAACGCAAATTCTTGGTTTAGGGACTAAACCGCTAATATGGTTAAGACCCTCTAATCAGAATCCGTTGTGTAACAGACCGCGTGGAAGTTAAGATACTTCACGACGGTGAGACATTTTAAGCTAATGCTTACTGATTGATTACGTGGGCGTAATCCCTTTTAAGGGGGGGTAGAGCGCAAAACCCCTTGGTGTATATTACCGTACAAGTGTACGTAGTGTGTGTGACTCATATTGTGCATAGCACAAAAGTATTGTTTGTTTTGATGATTGGTGTGTGTGTTACGTAAACATACACATGCATTCATGGATTAATTGTGGTAATTGCGCACAGATGATGTGAATACCATTGTGATAAGTGTGTGTGTTTGTTAACAGTTGTATGTGATTGTACAAGTGTGGGGAGTAGATAAACTCCCGGGGGGGGGGGAAACAAAAGCCCCGACAGTGTATAAATGTAAAACCATGTATCGTATTTTGATAAAATATATGTGTATATATATACTATATAGTGATTCAAGAAAGGGCACGATACCGATATAAAACCTAATGAGAATAAGATTCCATAGGTAACAGGATTAAAGTGTATGGGAATGACTGACAGACGAAGTTCTATCCTTGGAGATGTATGATCATGATTAGAATGATTTAAAAGATAGAAAATTGGAAATGAGTGATTTACTTGATGCTCGAAAATGAAGTGGGAGGTGGAACTTGATTTGCATGTGATCAAGGGAAGCCGAACACAAATTGGAGTGGAAGGATAGTTCAACACTGATGCTGATCACATCAGGGTTGGATGACTCTTGAAACTCCCTATAAGTGGTCACAAATAACCACGCTAATAAAAGAAGCAAGGAGCTTAAGTTGGACTTGGAGTTGTGTGTGTTTTCAAAAGGATTTTCAATTGGTATTTATAAAACGTTGATAGATACTCTATATAATTAAAGTCTTCTTACTTAACCTCACAAGAAAATTTTAAACTTATGTGATTGTTTTAATCTCCTAAAGGCACGGGGACGGAAGGTGTCCATCGCGACCGTGTTCTACGGGATCATAGTGTATATCAAGGATATTTTCGATTGCTATACATGCTCTGACATGTTGTGTGGTATGTGTAATGAATGTTGTTTGACTTGGATTTCCTAAAGTGTATACTATCAAGGCCTATGAGTCTAAATGTGTGGTGTTAAATAGATCTACGTGTCTAAAGACTGTTATGTTATCAGGACCTATGTGTCCAAATGTTGTTATGTATGTGTAAATGTTGTTAAGATACCCGGACCATAGAGTCCGAGGTTATCATTTGGATATGTTATGTTATGTGTGGATGTGAATGTGTTGCCCGGACCATTAAGTCCGAGGTTGTGATGTAAAGTGTGTTTGGTTAAGGAAGTTTATTTCCAAGTGATTATTGTGTTCAAATCTATGATGTGTGAAAAGTGTGAACTTCGAGGACGAAGTTCTTTTAAGGGGGGTAGATTGAAATACCCCAAACCTTGATATGTGGTTTAAATATCAAATTATGTTATATAAAGGCTAAAAAGTGCCTTAGAAACATCAGTGAACAATTTAAACATAGTAAAGTGCAATAAAGCACTAAGACACAGTTTGAGCAAAAACATGCTCTAAGCTATGAGTGAACTTGGTTAGGACCCAAAGAGCCTACCAAGACCTGATAACATTTAATTATGATTTGTTAGGGCTAAATAAGTCCTTAGGAAACTTTGGTAGACAATGAAACCAAACAAAACACAAGGTAATACCTTAAAGTCAATATGAGCAAAAATGTGCTCTAAGCTTGGGATAAATGTGTAAAAGACCTAATGGTCATACCTATACCTTATTTATATGTTAATGAACATATTAAATCAATTACTAAAGAAAACCAAGCTTGAAAACAAGTTAAAACACAAAATGTGCTTTAAGGAGTCTTAAAGCACGTTTTTGAAAAATTGTCTTGTAAATGAGTTTTGAATGGCTAAATGTCCATCATTACTCTTTAATTAACATGTGTACTATATAGTATCACATTTGGGTGGCCATATTAGTGGGAAATCAAAAATTTCACTTCTATGTGCCTTGTTATTAGTGAATAGTGATTTTTATAACTAGTTTGTAACATATAATGTTATAAGTGATTAAGTAGGTCAACAAAGACCAAAACACCCTCCTAGGCATAATGGTGGCCAGTTTTTGTAGTGAGGAGTCACCAAGTATGTTAACTTGTTAAGTAAATAAATGTGACTCATAGTTACTATTTGCTTTAAGATATAAATATCTCAAAAGTAGTTCTATCTTCATTCTCCCTTCCTTTCCTCCATTTCACACGGTTTCAACTCCTTCTTCCTCTCTTCTTCTTGTTCTCTCTCGGTAATATCACCACCACCATGGAAGTTCATCTTTGAACACTTGTAAAATCTAGCTCACTTAACCAAATCAAAAACAAACACCACCATTCTCTTAGTTAAGCCAAGCTCTACAATCTTGTCTCTTCAAAGCTTTAAAACCTCCATTTCGGTGCCAAGAGAAACCACCATGGGAGGAGCTTGAGCTCATCTTTTCACATATTCTTGTTCTCCTTTGCTTCAAGGTAAGGAAACTCAAAGAAAAATCAAGTTTCCTCCATGTTTACATGTTGTCCGAAAATTCACCTCACAATGGTGTATTTATCTTGCTTGTTTTAGCTTCATTTGGATCTTCCAAGGGCTAGGAGGAGCCCTCTCTTGATACTTGTTCAAGTTCTCTTCCAATTCCAAGGTAAAACAATTACCTTAATGTGTTAAAACAATATGTGTAACTAGGGTTTACAATGAGACGAAGCATAACGCTTGAATACTCATTATGTTGTTTGTATAATGTTTAGAAGTTGACAAACAACCAAACACCCCACCGGTTTACAAGGAACCAAGAAAGAATTTGTGAGGAAAAAGAGGTAAACAAACTATCTCAATGTAGTTTAAGTGCCTTAGGAAAATGAGCTTGATTTGCTTGATAAAATACCTAAGGAGCCAATGGTGAGTGACCTAGTAAAATGTTCTCAAGGAGACTAGTAAAAGAACATATGTTTTGGTGTATGTATTTGCAGGTCAAAGGCTTTATTATGTGGGAAATTCAGTGTTTAAGGTTTATGCAATTTAAGGGCCTAAGAGCCATGCATTTAAGGGCCTAAGTGCCAAGCAATTTAAGTTATGCACTATATTGTGATGTAGTGCTTGATGTGTGAAGTTTGTGTATAAGAATGTGTTTGATGGATTTTAGGTATTATTGAATGACTTAAGGTGAAAACCTAAGTGTTTGGATGTGAGTAAATGCAAGAGAAGCTATGGCCAAATTTGGGAAAATGTGTAAGAAGTTCTAAGTGTTTTAAGGAAGTTTTGGTGAACTAGGAAGTGTCAAAGGTGAATGAATGATTACTAGAGAAGAAAACATGTATTAAAGTGGTCTAGAGTGATGCAAGGATTTAGGTGTTGTCTTTGAAGTTCTAGGAATTCAATGTGTGTTTAGTGGATGTGTGTAAGTCTTGGAGGAGTTGTTTAAGGTTTAGGTAAGGTTAGTGTTCAAGGAACAAGTGATGTTTTGGTATGATGTGAAAAGGAGATTTAGTTAGTAAGAAAAGAAGTTGAGGGATGATGATAGGTGTAGAGGAAACACCTTGGTATTGTGGTCATTATAGGTGAAATGCCACCTAGGAATCATAAGGAGAAAACATTGTAAGTGTTAGGAATTTTGTGGAGATATAAGTAAAGGTTTAAGGAATTAGGAAAAATAGTTTTGTGAGTGTTTAAGAACATCCTAAGGGTGTGTTTTGAAGTGCCAATGATGTTAGAACACATTAAGAGGCCTTAGGAGAAGTTTGGTGAAGATTTGACAAAGTTTGGGTAAGTTTAGGAGGCGACCGACCCAGGGGCCGACCCAGTTTGTGGGTCGGTCGAGCCTCTGTAAAATGTTAAGAATATGTTCGGTAATGGACCGACCCAGAAGGTTGGGTCGGACATGGGTCGGTCGGTCAAGTTTCAAAGGTGGAAAATGTTCGCACATGGACCGACCCAGAATGGTGGGTCGGACGTGGGTCGGACGGGCATGTCTGTAAGGAAGTAAAAGGGGTCCTGTAATGGACCGACCCAGCTGTGGGTCGGTCGGTGGGTCGGTCGGACCAAAAATGTTGTTTAAGGTTATGGAATGAATGTGATGATGGGGATTGGTAGGTAATGATGTTTATAAGGATGTTAAGGACATGTTCAGGGGCGTTTTTTCACCTAAGTGGGTTAAAATTGAATTAAAATGTGAGTAAAACCAGTTAAAATGTTAAGTTATGTCTCAGTTCGGGAAAATTAGCCTTGACATTAAGTGATCAAGCAACCCCGATGTTAATAAAAACACATGTGATGTTAACAGTGGTTCGAGAATTACTCGAGGAACATAAATGGCAGGATAAGTGGACTCCGGTGCAGGTATGGTTTTCTTGCAACCTGCGTCCTACCGGATTACACCGGCTTGTATGCCAATGTGTTTTTCTGTATGTTTGCCACTTGTAAGATAAAACATGTAATGAGTTTACAGTAATTCATATTGTGGCGTGTTCAACTCCGATACCATTTAACCTCGGCAGTGTTAACCTTAGTTAACTGAGTCTAGGATCACATGAGAGTTCGGTATTCGGAGTAAACGACCCGAACCATGGACGTACTAACCACGGCTATGCGTGTGTTAAATGTGTGATACGTGTATGTGAATGTAGGGATCTCCCTTGTGTGTTTACACGGTTGTAATACTGTATGATGTATTGTTATGTGATAGGCTCCATAGTGGGGTTCTAACTAATATCTAAAGTAAGTATGTACTAACAATAGTGAGGAATCCGGTTTGGCCGGTCGCGCGTTGTTGGGAGAGGGTATCCTTCCTAGCTTTACCTTCTCTTTGTTATGGTTGTTTCCCTCACGGGTTATGATCTCCCATTAGCTTACTCCAAAGCTTACCTATTCTGACTTATGATCGGTTTAGTGGGAACCTGTGTTTGTGTGGTGTGTTCGGGCCTCCAAACCCGAACCGCCTTAACTAAAGTTACTCGTCCAACTATTAGGACGGTAATGAGTGTTGGTGTTATTGTATAACGAGCTTATCATGAGACTGGCAACATTCTCTAGGCTCACCAGTGTGTAAACAATGTTTGGGTCGGTTCCTAAGCGAACCATTCCCGTTGTGTTATGTGTTTGTTGTGATGCAGTATTCATTGCGGTATTATGTTGTGTACGTAGAAACGTACAAAGTGTTGTTAAGTGTTGTATGTAGTGTGTGTTTTAGGTTGTATAATGTGGAGTGTGTTGTTATATGTGGAGTGTTGGATCATGGATATGATTCCCAGTTGTGATAAGAGGCGTTTAAGGATAACCCGATTTAAGGGTATGTGTCGCCTATTAAGGAAGTAGCTCCATTAGAGGAGGAACACTTTAGGGATAATGAATACCAAGAGGACTTACTAAGTAAGGATATATTATCCGTTGTTGAGCCCATTGAGGCGAAATGTTAAGCGATGTGTGTTTATTGTTACATGCATGATTTAAATATAATCAACCGCATGTTAAGACGACAATTAGTTGTGCGTGGCCCGGTAGCATGTGGGCTGCGGGATTACCATACCAGCAAAGGTGCTGAGCCCTTGGGGCCACCCCTTTCTCTTCTTTTCCTATTTCAGGTACGAAGTGCTGGAAGCCGTTCGAGAGTAGGACGGGTAGACATTGTACATGAGTATTCGTTAAGTGTGTATATATACAGTAGGTGTAGTAAGACCGAAATTGTTGTCGGCACCAGTTTGTAAGTACTCGGTATAGTTGATAAGGCGTATGTTGTTGTTGCTGTTAATGAAAAGGGATACTAATGTATAGTTGCTCGGGAATTTAGCCCATCAGACCGGTACATTGTGTATGTAATAGCCTTGTTAGCCACGTGGGTGGCTACGGCGTGTAACACCAACAAGTTAAGTAATGTGATGAGGTTGTTCTTCCGCTGCAGTTTGTTGTAAGTACGTTAATGTTGGATGGGGTGTTACAGGAAGGGTCCGACCCAGTTGGTGGGTCGGACGGTGGGTCGGACAGACCAAAACTTATAAAAAAAATAGTAAAGAATGTGGCAAATGTAGTTAACCCTAGGGGGTATAATGTAGGTAATGAAGGATAAGTTTGGGCATTAAAACATGTCATATAATCACGTTAAACATTTAGTAAATTTGAAGTTAAGTAAATTAATTAACCGACGTTATTAATCATGTATAGGAGTGACCTACGGTGGAAATCAATCGAAGCAAGGACCAAGGTATGGTTTTCTTGCAGTCTGTTGCCTACCGGTTTACACCGGCTTGTGTGTTGTTTGTTTTTCTGTGTGTTTATGACGTTATAAGACTTAATCATGCAATGAGTTTACAGTTGTTCATATTATTGTGATGTTATGACGTGACTCATTTCCCTTGTGTGTGTCTAACATGACTTACCCCTTGTTTTGAATCGTTTGTTAAGTTCCACCGTTGAACTTCTAACAAGTGCTAACTGGGAAGTGAGGAATCCGGTTGTCCGGTCATGCATGTACGTTTAAGAGTGGATATCTGAATCAGATTCGACTCTTATGTTGTTAAGATTGTTCTCCTCAATTTTGCGTTCAATCTCCTGCTAGCTTCCTCCAAAGCTTACCTATTCTGACTTATGATCGGTTTAGTGGGAACATGTGTTTGTGTGGTGTGTTCGGGTCACTATATCCGAACCATCTGTGACTTAAGTTACTCGTTCGAATAACAGAACGGTAATGAGTGTGTGTAACGAGCTTAACATGAGAGTGAACCATTCTCTAGGCTTCTTATGTTGTTTAACCTTCTTGGTTTGTGATTGTGGAAAGAGTATCCACTGTGTATGTGATGTTGTGCTATGCAATAATAATGCTATGCCACATGCTATGTTATGTTATGTTTAAAATGAATGCCATGTTATCATGACAATTAGTTGCGCATATCCCGGTAGCCGATGGGCTGCGCGTTAACCATACTAGCCAAGGGTTGCTGACCCCCTCGGGGGCTCCATATTTTTACTGCAGGATGAGGATCGGGGAAGCTGAGTGGTTGTAGATTCTAGGCTGCAGGTGTACTTTTGGTTATTTTGGATGTTGAGCCCGGGATGCGCCTGTGCTCCCGTGGCATTATATTTTGATTCCGTTGATACTACTATGGCGGTATATTGGCAGTTTACAGTGAAGGAATGTAATTAAATTCTCGGTATTGTTTATGATGTATTTATGGTTTTAGTTCTATGCTCGAGAGTCCGATCATCAGACCGGTACACTTGTATTTATTCTGCCTTGTTAACCACGTGGGTGGTTGACGGCGCCGAAGCGTTTAATAAATGTTTAGTTGTTTATTTACGCTGCGATTTCAATTAGTTGTGAAGTACGATGTAGGGGTGTTACAAAAAGTGGTATCAGAGCGAAGTATCGCTCTGATGACCAGAATACCGAGCTTAGGAATATACCGAGTTAGGAAACCTAACCACAGTTACTTAAGTGAGCAGTTATGGAAAGGTTAACCACTAACTAAGTGTGGAGATACCTTATTGTCGGGAAACGTTACAACCGTTGGAACCGATAAGTGTGTAAGCATAATGCTAATAAGTGTTCGTGTGAATTCTGATGTTAGGTAGACCGCGAGGTCGAGGCCGCGGAAGCGGCATTGGTGATATTGGGAACCAGGGAGTGAACCCTATGGCACAAGCCATGGCCGAAGCTATAGCGGCCGCCGTAGCCTAAATGGTCCCACAACTAGTAGATGCAATTCAGCAGGGGCAACAGCCAGAAGTTCAACCACCACCGCCACCGCCACGCGAGACCAACTGGGTCAAGGCATTGGCAGACTTGAGACCCCCGTCGTTTCATGGGGAGACCGACCCACGTAAGCTGGAGGCGTATATCTCTGAGTTGGAGACCGCCTACGAGACCTTGGATGTGCCTGCTGGGGCCAAGGTCCGTCTTGCCGCTTACTACCTGAAGGGTTCGGCACAGAGTTGGTGGAAGCTTGTGAGAGAGGACCGGATGGCGGATCCTCAGTTTGGTTGGAGGGAGTACACGGCTCTGCTGCGAGCCAAGTATTACCCTGTGCATGTTCAAGAGGCTAAGCGCCTGGAGCTGGATAGTCTGAGGCAGGGGGACAAGATGTCGGTTGATGAGTACTACACTGCATTCACCGGTCTTATCCACCTGTTACCGGACCTGGGATACTCGAACCGGGTGCTGGTGAACTGTTTCTACAACGGTCTCAGCCACTGTCTTCACTATGGGATGGGGCCAACTGAGTATACTACCTTGCAGGTAAATAGAATACAGTGTGGTGTGAATAAGTGTAATCCATAAGTGAGTATTAATGTGAGTTTGTGAGTATGTTTTGCGGGGCATATGCGCACAAGCGCAAGGCCACGAGCGAGGGCCAGAGTCCGCAGGGGTACGGGGGAGGAAAGAAGAAGAAGAAGCCTTATCCCCAGCCCCAGAAGAGTCAGCACCAGGGTGACAAGGGCCAAGCCCAAACCACCATAGCTGAGGAGCCGTTGAAGCTCACATATGCATACACGGCGAAACCCCTACGCTCTTACCCACCTAAGGGTAATTATTTAATCATGTGTGACAAGTTGAAGTGTATGTTGTTAAGTTGTGAAATAAGTGATGATTGTGTACTGTGGTAGCAGCTAGCACGGGTTCTGGACCGGAGCGCCACTATTACTGTAAGAGGTGTAACGGAGACCACCCCGGCAAGGACTGCAAAGGAAATGACGTGCAGTGTCGTTACTGCGAGAAGTGGGGTCACCGCGACTACGAGTGTTACTGGAACCCCAATAGCAGAGTCAACAAGCCCAAGGGGCAGTGGAAGGGTAAGGCCACAACGACCATCGATGGCCCGAAGACGGCCAACCAGCCACCCACAGATCAGAGGAGCACTGATTCCCAGAAGGGGAAGGGGTCGGGACCTAGCAAGGCCACCCTGCATGTGGTGGACCGATCTGAGGCGCCAGGGCCCTCTTCTAGACCAGGTACCGCCTAAATTGTTGAGTGAAATAAGTGATTGCATACCGCATTTCATGCATGAGTGTGTTAGTAAGTCCAAATGTACTACCATGTGAGTAAGAATTAAAGTATAGTGTGAAAGTCACCTAATTAGATAATTCTAAACTTAAAGGAACCTTCAATATATGTTATCCAATCCCACCCACACCAAACCCTGAAGAAACCACCATCAACATCAACGACTTCCTAATGGAGCAATGTCAGGTTATCCAGCCAGGTATGATACTCTTAAATGGATACCTGACACCGGAAGCACAAATCCACATCATCAGACGATGCAATGAACTTGGAGCAACACCCGGAGGTTTCTACACACCCGAATACCCGAACGGATCAAGAATGAAATTGAAGATGATGTGCATGGGTAAGGACTGGAACCCTTACACCAAGACATATCAAGAAGTGCGAGCTGAAGACGGAGCAAATGTACCAAGTATACCTGAGGAGTTCCTTGCGGTCGTTAACCACGCCGTGGGAATTGCTCAGCAAGTTGAAACAGATTCAATTCCCGGTGTTAAAGCGATTTATGTATTGTGAAATTCTACTAGAAAGGTGGACGATTAGGTTTACACCAAGATAAGGACGAGTCACCCGAGTCTCTAAGTAAGGGAGTACCCGTGGTGTCTTGGTCCATTGGTGATACCGCAGTGTTTATATACGGCGAGCAGAAGCGTGCCGATCTCGCAAAGAAATTAGGGTTGAAATCAGGAGATGTACTAATCATGGGTGGGCAATCAAGGATGCTATATCATGGCATCAGGAAGATCAAACTGAATACCGCACTATCGGCAGTGATCAATGCCACACACATGAGACCCGGACGTTTGAATTTGACCTTCAGACAGTTTTGAAGCCTTGTATAATTATGTAATGTGTTAAGCCAGTGTATGTTAAGGATGTTATATATGTGTTAGTTATGTTAACAATGTAAACCAACGTATAATGTAAGAAGAGTGTGTTAATGAATAAAGTGGAGTTGTTGAAGTATATCAACCGTGTTGTTACCCAATACTTATTAGTTTGCCAATGAATTAGGCTGTGCTCTCGAACGGAGGTATACTGAGTGTCTGTAATGAGGCAGAAGCCGGCAAGAGCGGCACAATCCTCACCGGTACCTTTCCAGTTAATGGCGTGGATGCTTCGATCTTGTTCGACTCCGGAGCCTCACATACATTTATTTCGCTATCCTTTGCGAAGAGGCTGGGGTTAGACGGTGATGAGATGCCAGACTTCCTAGTAACTCTCCCGTCGAAAGAGCGGATCAGGTGTACCCGCTACCACCGAGATGTTGTTGTGCGAATCAGAGGTGAAGAGTTTCCGATCGACTTGATAGAGTTCGACGGACTTGGTTTTGATGTGATTGTCGGGATGAACTGGTTGGAGCGGTACAAGGGCAGAATCTTGTGTGCCGAGCATCGTCTGCTTCTTCGGAGTCCGTCTGAGGTTACAATATCTTACCGCCAGAGGCCCAGGGAGCCTCCGACTCAGATCATCACCGCCATGGCTATGTATCGTGAACTACGACGAGGGAATGATGTGTACCTCTGCTATCTCCAGGACATAGAGAGAGATCCAGAGTGTAGCCCAGATCTTCCGGTAGTGTCGGAGTTTCCTGATGTATTTTAAGGAACTGCCGGGCATGCCGCCAGCACGGGAAGTTGAGTTTGAGATTGATTTGGTTCCGGGCACCGGACCAATTGCGAAGGCGCCCTATCGTATGGCTCCAGCAGAGATGACAGAGCTCAAGGAGCAGCTGAGAGACCTACTCGACAAGGGATTTATCCGCCCTAGCGTTTCACCATGGGGAGCGCCGGTCCTCTTCGTGAAGAAGAAGGACGGTAGTCTCCGCCTGTATTGACTATCAAGAACTGAATGCAGTTACGGTGAAGAACCGTTACCCTTTACCACGCATCGATGACTTATTTGATCAGTTGAGGGGAGCATCAGTATTCTCCAAGATAGATCTACGATCCGGATACCATCAGATTGCTATTCGTGACAGTGATATTGAGAAGACAGCATTCAGAACAAGGTATGGACATTATGAGTTTACGGTTATGCCGTTTGGTTTATCCAATGCACCAGCAAAGTTCATGGACTTAATGAACCGCTTGTTCCAAGATCAGTTGGACAAGTCTGTGGTAGTCTTCATCGATGATATTCTTGTGTACTCGAAATCGAGTGGTGAGCATGAAAGCCACTTGTGAAATGTGTTACAAACATTGAGGAAGAATCAGTTATATGCTAAGTTTTCAAAGTGTGAGTTTTGGTTGAACCAAGTATCCTTTCTTGGTCATGTGATTTCTGAGGCCGGGATCGCTGTTGATCCGGCAAAGATTGATGCAGTGCGCACCTGGCCTAGGCCGAAGACAGTTACCGATATCAGGAGCTTCCTCGGTCTAGCAGGTTATTATAGGAGGTTTGTGAAGGACTTCTCCAGTGTGTCGAAGCCGATGACTTCCTTGATGAAAAAGGATACACCATTCGAGTGGACAGTCGACTGTGAGAGTTCTTTCTAGAGTCTCAAGGATGCTCTGACATTTGCACCAGTCCTGACTATACCAAACGGTCCAGATGGTTTTGAGGCCTATTGCGACGCATCAGGCAGAGGCATGGGTTGTGTGTTGATGCAACACGGGAAGGTCGTAGCATACACCTCCCGGCAGCTGAAGAAGCATGAAGAGAACTACCCTACCCATGATTTAGAACTGGGGGCCATTGTCTTTGCATTGAAGATATAGCGACATTATTTGTATGGGGTAAGTGTGACAATTTATTCTAACCACAAAAGTTTAAAATACTTGTTCACTCAGAAGGAGTTGAACATGAGGCAAAGACGGTGGGTTGAGTTTCTAAACGACTACGACATTAATCTAAAGTACAAAGAGGGTAAGGCAAATGTGGTAGCTGACACATTGAGCCGCCGAGCACACTCTCTCCAATCGCTAGTCTCTCATACTGGCTTGGTTGAAGAGGTGCGGAGTGCTCAGATAACGGATCAGTATATGTTGGAGATCAGGCAGAAGCTTATTGATGGCACATTCGAGGGTCAAAAGTACGACTTCCGACTCCACGATGATGACCTGATTAGGCTTAATGGCCGACTGTGTATTCCGAGGAGTAGCGCTGAGCTGAAGAAGCGCATATTGAGTGAATCCCACTGTTCTACGACTTTGATTCACCCCGGAGCTTCAAAGATGTATAAGGGTATGAAACGTTATTTTTGGTGGACTGGCATGAAAAAGGATGTGAATGATTATGTATTGAGGTGTCTCACTTGTCAGAAGGTCAAGTTTGAGCACCAACGGCCTGGTGGTATGGTACAGCCAATGCCAGTGCCTGAGTGGAAGTTCCATGACATTTCTATGGACTTCGTAGTAGGGCTTCCGCCTACAAGGGGAGGTCTGAATATGATTTGGGTTATTGTTGACCGACTGACCAAGGTGGCTCGATTCATACCGATGAAGGACACATGGAAAGTGGCAAAACTAGCAGAGCTCTTTGATAGAGAGATTGTAAGACATCATGGGGTACCGAAAACAATTGTGTCTGACAGGGATACCAGATTCCTCTCAAGGTATTGGAAATCCACACGGGAAGTGCTTGGTACCGAGCTGAAGCTAAGTACAGCGTTCCACCAAAAGACAGATGGTCAGAGTGAGCGCACCATCCAGACACTTGAGGATATGTTACGTGCATGTGCACTTGATTTTCAGACCAGCTGGATTGATAAGTTACATCTGATCGAGTTTAATTACAACAACAGTTACCATGCATCGATCAAGATATCTTCCTTCCAGGCTTTGTACGGTAGACCATGCCGCACGCCATTATGCTGGGATGAGTCGAGTGAGACGGTCATTATAGGACCAGAGTATCTAGAACAAGTTCAGGCAGAAGTTCGCCAGATCCGGGCTAACATGAAGGCTGCTCAGGATAGACAGAAGTCACACGTAGATGTGCGCAGACGTGACCTAGAGTTCGCCGAGGGCGATCAGGTATTTCTCAGGGTATCCCCCATGAAGGGAGCATTTCGTTTTGGCCAGAAAGTCAAGTTGAGCCCAAAATATGTGGGGCCTTATGTTGTGACGGAGCGGATCGGCCCGGTAGCTTACAGACTTGATCTACCCGCCGAGCTGGGCAAGGTACATGATGTATTTCATGTGTCCCAGTTGAAGAAATATGTCTCATCCGTCTCATGTGCTTCAGCCTGAAAGGCTAACCTTAGAGCCGACCATGCGATCAGTGGAGACTCCGGTACGGATTCTGGATACCAAGACTCTAGACACTCGCCATAAGTCAGTGAGACTGGTGAAGGTCCTCTGGTCTAACCAGGACGTCGAGGAGGCCACTTGGGAGCTTGAAGATAAGATGAAGGCGAAGTACCCGTCATTGTTTACTTCTTAGTGTTTATGTGTATAGGGTACGGGGCGTACCCCTATTTTAAGGGGGGTAGAACCGTTTCGGTTATGTGTGTACGACGTGTATTTAAATACATCGTCTATGTTATGTTGATATGTTACAGACCGTTGTGTCTGAACGATGTTGTGTTGTATGGACCTTGTGTCCGATGTTGTGTTGTATGGACCTTGTGTCCGATGTTATGTTGTATGGACTTTGTGTCCAATGTTATGTAAGTGTGTTGTTAATGTTGTATGGAAATATTGTTTATATGTATTCCCATGTTCTAACATTTAGGATATGTGGAAGTGTGAACTTTGAGGACAAAGTTCTTTTAAGGGGGTAGATTGAAATACCCCAAACCTTAGTATGTTGTTTAAACATTTAAATATGGTATATTAAGAATAAAAAGAGTCTTAGAAACATTAGTAAACAATTTAAACCATAGAAAACACATATAAATGCCTTAAAGTCAATTAGGGCTAAAATGTGCTCTAAGCTTGGGTAAGACCTAATGAGCTTACGAAGACCTTATTTGTATACTAATGAACATATTAAACCAATTACCAAAGAAAACCAAGCTTGAAAACAAGTTAAAACACAAAATGTGCTTTAAGAAATTGTCTTGTAAATGAGCTTTGAATGGCTAAATGTCCATCATTACTCTTTATTTAACATGTGTACTATATAGTATCACATTTGGAAGTCTATATCAATGGGAAATCAAAAATTTCACATCTATGTGCCTTGTTTTAGTGAATAGTAACTAAAATAAGCTAGTTTGTAACATATGTTTGTATAAGTATTTAAATTGGCCAACAAAGACTAAAATGCCCTTAGTAACATTAAGGGGGCCGGTTTTCTTAGTGGTGAGTCATCACTCTTGTTATTTTGTTAAACAAATAAAGGATGACTACTTAAGTTCTATTTACTTTAACATATAAATTTCTCTTAAAAGTAGACTTAAACTTCTTTCTCTCATTTCCCTCTTCATTTCACACGTCTTCAAGCTTTCTTGTATCTCTTCTTGCTCTCCATTCACGGTCTGCAATAGTACACACCAAAACTCCATCTTTGACCACTTGTATCTCCTAGCTTACTTTGCCAAATCAAATTCTAAGACCACCATTCTCTTCCTCTCATCAAGCTCTTCAATTCTATTCTTTCAAAATCTCAAGAGCTCCATTTCGGTGCCAAGAAGAATCTCAATGGGAGGAGCTTGAGCTCATCTTTTCACATATTGTTGTTCTTCTTTGCTTCTAGGTAAGGCAACTCAAAGAAAAATAACATTTCCTTCATGTTATTATGTTGTCCGAAAGTCACCACTAATGGTGCCCTTACCTTGCCTTGTTCTAGCTTCATTTCAACCTTTCATGGGCTAGGTGGAGTCCTCTCTTGATATATATTCAAACTCTCTTCAAGTTCTAAGGTAATACAACTATCTTAATGTTTTTAAAACAATGTATAATCTAGGGTTTACAATGAGATGAAGCTTAAAAGCTTGAGTACTCATTATATTGTTTGTACAATGTTTAGAAGTTGACAAGCAACTAAAATCCTTGCCGATTAAGTCAAGGAAACAAGAAAGAAGTTGTGAGGAAAAGAGGTAAATGTGGTAACCTAATGTGGTTTAAAGTCTTAGGAGAAATGAGCTTATATTGCTTGTTAAAATGATCTAAGGAGCCAATGGTGAATGACTTAGTAAAATGTTCTCAAGGGCTTAGTAAAAGGCATATGTATTGTTGGGTGTATTTGCAGGTCAAAGGCAAATATAATGTGGGAAATTCAGGGTTTATGATTTATGCATCTTAAGGGCCTAAGAGCCATGTTATTTAAGGGCCTAAGTGCCAAGCAATTTAATTATGCACTATATTGTGATGTGGTGCTAAATGAGTGAAGTTTTGTGTATAAGAATGTGTTTGATGGATCTTAGTGTTCTTGATTGTTTAATGGTGAAAACAATGTGCTTTGGTTTAGTAATGTTTTAGGAGAGTTCATGTCAAAATTTAGGTAATAAACAAGGAGTTCTAAGGGTTTAAAATGAGTTTTGGTAAGTTAAGAAATGTTTAGAATGATAAAGTGTTCAACTAATGAAAGAAACATGCATTAAGGTGTTTAAAGATGTAAAAAGGGCTTAGGCAATGTTATAGAGGATTTAGAATGCAAAAGAATGTTTTGGGACATTTCAAGATCATGGTGAGATGGTATTTAGGACTTGTGTATTGTTGGTGAAAAAGGGGTGAAGTGATTTGTTGCATGGGAAGCTATAAACTTGTAAAGATGTTCAAGGAGTTGTTTAGGAAGAAAATATGCTTGGGAGATGATGTTGTAGTGGTGAGGAAACATTATTGGCATAGTGGTTATCATAGGTATGAAACACCACTTAGAAAACCAAGGAGAAAATATCATAAGTGTTAGGAATTTTGGTATGAAATGAGTAAGTGTTTAAGGAGATAGAAAATGAGTTTCATGGATGTTGTATGAGGGTGTAAGTGTACCAAATGATGTTAGAAAACATTAGGAGGCTTTAGGAGAAGTTTGGTGAAGATTTGACAATGTTTGGGCAAGTTCTGGTGGCGTCCGACCCAGGGGTCCGACCCAAGTTTGGGTCGGACAGCCTCTGTTAGACGTCAGTAAGGGTTCTGGAACGGTCCGACCCAGAGGGCTTGGGTCGGACATGGGTCGGACGTGAGTGTTTAAAGGACAATAAATGTTCTGGAATGGTCCGACCCAGTTGGTTGAGTCGGACATGGGTCGGACAAGTAGAGTTTTTCAAACCCGAGAGTCACTGGAAGGGTCCGACCCAGTTGGTGGGTCGGACGGTGGGTTGGAAAGACCAAAACTTATAAAAAAAAACAGTAAAGAATATGGCAAATGTAGTTAACCCTAGGGGGTATAATGTAGGTAATGAAGGATAAGTTTGGGCATTAAAACATGTCATATAATCACGTTAAACATTTAGTAAATTTGAAGTTAAGTAAATTAATTAACCGACGTTATTAATCATGTATAGGAGTGACCTACGGTGGAAATCAATCGAAGCAAGGACCAAGGTATGGTTTTCTTGGAGTGTGTTGCCTACCGGTTTACACCGGCTTGTGTGTTGTTTGTTTTTCTGTGTGTTTATGACGTTATAAGACTTAATCATGCAATGAGTTTACAGTTGTTCATATTATTGTGATGTTAACGTGACTCATTTCCCTTGTGTGTGTCTAACATGACTTACCACTTGTTGTGAATCGTTTGTTAAGTTCCACCGTTGAACTTCTAACAAGTGCTAACTGGGAAGTGAGGAATCCGGTTGTCCGGTCATACATGTAAGTTTAAGAGTGGATATCTGAATCAGATTCAACTCTTATGTTGTTATGATTGTTCTCCTCAATTTGGAGTTCGATCTCCCGCTAGCTTCCTCCAAAGCTTACCTATTCTGACTTATTATCGGTTTAGTGGGAACATGTGTTTGTGTGGTGTGTTCGGGTCACTATATCCGAACCATCTGTGACTTAAGTTACTCGTTCGAATAACAGAACGGTAATGAGTGTGTGTAACGAGCTTAACATGAGAGTGAACCATTCTCTAGGCTTCTTATGTTGTTTAACCTTCTTGGTTTGTGATTGTGGAAAGAGTATCCACTGTGTATGTGATGTTGTGCTATGCAATAATAATGCTATGCCACATGTTATATTATGTTATGTTATGTTTAAAATGAATGCCATGTTATCATGACAATTAGTTGCTTGTATCCTGGTAGCCGATGGGCTGCGCGTTAACCATAGCAGCCAAGGGTTGCTGACCCCCTCGGGGGCTCCATATTTTTGCTGCAGGATGAGGATCGGGGAAGCAGAGTGGCTGTAGATTCTAGGCTGCAGGTGTACTTTTGGTTATTTTGGATGTTGAGCCCGGGATGCGCTTGTGCTCCCGTGGCATTATATTTTGATTCCGTTGATACTACTGTGGCGGTATATTGGCAGTTTACAGTGAAAGAATGTAATTAAATACTCGGTATTGTTTATGATGTATTTATGGTTTTAGTTCTATGCTCGGGAGTCTGATCATCAGACCGGTACACTTGTATTTATTCTGCCTTGTTAACCACGTGGGTGGTTGACGGCGTTGTAGCACCGAAGCGTTTATTTAATGTTTAGTTGTTTATTTCCACTGTGATTTCAATTAGTTGTGAAGTACGATGTAGGGGTGTTACACGGCTATGGTGATATCTTATATGAAATATAAGGATCGTCAGAAAAACGTGGTAGCACTAGGATAATAAGATATACATACTATCCGAGACTTTAATACAGAGCATTGGCCTTTTTAAACGCCGCTCTCGTATCTAACACTGGATCCCGAGTTTACAGACTCCGGATTGGACTAATGACCTTAGTCAGCTGTGTTAGAAAAAAATGGTAATGCGATGCGATGGTATAATTAATTAATGAAAAGATAATAAAGCCAAGAGGATGTGGCTCTTGGTGCGCGCTGTGATCACAAAAACGATACCAGGATGTCCGCGTACGGGTCCGTAAGTATCAAGAAAATTTCCCGTGAGCTAGAATGGCTCGTTGGTCGGAGAGTCTACTGCTGGAGTGGCTACTGCCGTGGGTGACCCGCCATAATATATGGGTAATTTAGAGACACGCCGTTTTTAACGAGACGTTGTCACTAGGTATAACTGAACACTTAATACAGTTGAGACTTGTACAGTGGCGAACAATATTGGTTTCTACACCATGGACGAGAGTTAGTACTTGATTATTATTCTCGTTGTTTCGCCTTGTTGTTCATTGGTTATACTTGTGGTTATACTACATGTGTTGATGGTTGTGTTATTGTATGGGTATTACTGTTGAGAAGGGAAGAAATGGTGTCAAGACCAAAACAGGACGCGAAGAGCATCCGGCTCCTTCAGCCGGATGAGAATAGAACAAATAGAGCATCCGACCGCTTTAGCCGGATGAGGGTAGAAGCACATAGGTCATCCGGCCGTCCTTCAGCCGGATGGAAATGGGACTTAGGCAAAGCAAAATGTAGTACGGTCGGCCGCCTGTGGTCGACCAAAGGGACTAAGAAGGGGTAAAACCGTACTTAAACATATAAAATACAGGCTGGCACCAAAGGGACCGGGCCCAAAAAACTATAAATAAGGGTGTACCCCCATGAAATAAGACACGTGATTTTGGGCAATCAAACTCGCATTCGACTCAAATAGAAGCTCTCTCTCTCCCTCTCTACTTTCACGAGACTCTGTGTCCGAAATCAGGTAAAGTAGGATAGGAGATTAGATCGAGACGTACTAGGATAGATGTACTGTTGCATTGGGATCAAGCTTGGTCGCATTAGGATTAGTGCACTGTTTCATTTGGCGCCGTCTGTGGGAAACGAACAGCAAGAAGCAACCACGAGACCACCTAGAAGCAGGGAAGTAATCTACGGCGATTCATAGTGGAAATCCTAAAGTAACTAATGACGTTTTTTGCAGGATTGAAACACGAAAGATGGCTCCAAGGTCAAGGAAAGCATCAAGGAACGCTGTTGAAGATAACAACCACTCCGAGGAAAGGATGAGTTCGGAGATGCCAGAGGCCATCTCCAAGAAAGATCTAGAAGACATGCTGAAAGGATTGGTCAGATCCATTGACGAAAAAATCGTAGAGGGAAATGAGACTTTGCAGCAGGAATTGATGCAAAGGGACGAGGAGTACCAAAGAAAATGGGACGAGATGACGGAGGCAATTGAGCAATTGAAAAACAGAGACTCCAAAGGTAGCAATGGGGAGGAGAGTAAGGATAGAAAGCGCAATTCAATCATCGACGAAGAAGAGATGGAGGAAGATGATCAAATAGATATGAGCTTGTACCCCTTCTCAGAGCGGATAAGGAAGGCGAAACTCCCGCCGCACTTTGTCCCCGGCAATTGAGAAGTATGACGGGACTGGAGATCCTGCTCAGCATATCAAAAAATTCATGTTCGCCATGAACACTCAGGGGATTAGCTCCCTCGCTCTCTGCAATCTGTTCCCCGGAACACTTTCAAAAAGAGCATTGGGATGGATCTCCACGAGACCGCCTCAGTCCATCACGAGCTTCAAGCAATTGACTGAAGATTTCCAGCAATATTTTGCTGCGAGTAAGAAGGTTAAAAAGAAACAATAGAATTGATGGACATTAAACAGCGAAAAGGAGAAACCGTGAAGGAATACAGCGAGCGTTTCCATAAGAAGGTCGCAGAGATCGACGATGTTGATGAAAAGATCTTGATTAAGGCCTTTGGGAATGGCCTGGCTCAGCCTCGGCTAGCTGGAAAAATTGCGACAAAGGCGCCGAAGACTCATGGAGAATTAGCTGAAATGATCCATGATTTTTTAAAATCTGAGATAGCCGAGAACAAGGCTAAAGAGCTGGCCGATAGCTTCAAAGCCGCAGGGGTACCAGAGAAGAAGGAAGGACTCGGGGGAAGTGCCGGAAGAGGAGGGTCAAGGTACAAGCCATATTATGGCAGGTCAACCGCCGGATCTTCCTCTCAGGGGTCGCAGCACCAGGGGGCAAAGACTGTTGTCTATATTGACCCAGGGAAATATGCCGCTGCAGTAAGAGAGGGTTACCTCCCTCCGCCAAGGAAGCCACCGCAGGGAGAAATTCCGGTTGCATTCTGCGAATTCCATGGAAATCGCAGTCATCGGACTGTAAACTGTGCTACCCTGGCCAAAGAGCTCCGAGTCATTGAGGAGAATAAGAAGAAGGGAAAGCAACAGGCCGGAGTGCAAAGGCAGTATGGCGGTCAACAAAGCAATGCCCAGAGTACACCCCGAGGGCGACAGGAGGAAGAGATCCACCCCAGGCTTGACCCCGGCAAATCAGTGGGGATGATAACAGGTTTGTACAAAGGAGAGTAAAAGTTCCTTTTCCCTTTATTCAGGATAAATATTTGGAGTACAATTTGCAATCTGTTTTAGGATGAAATTTTGTGTTGCATAGATTGTCAAAACATCATATTACCAAGAGGAGAAATAAAATTTCCATTCTTTTCGCATTCTTTACTATTAATAAACCTCCTTTCTTTCCAAAAAAAAAGAAAGCTAACGAAACTTCCTCTAAGAAAACCCACAGGACTATTTTCAGAAGTAGGACCACTAACCCCTAATGAAAGGAAAAGACACATCCATCAAGTGCATCAAGAGCTCCCGGAGAGAAAAATTGCCAAAAAGGAAAATTTTCCTCCAATTTTCTTCTCCGACGAAGATGAAGATGGAGTCCTATACCCACACAACGATCCACTTGTCATCCGTGCACAAGTAAACGATCGGATGATGGAGGGAATTCTAATCGATAGTGGGGCCGGAGCAAATGTCATATCAGCCGAAGCAGTTAAGAAGCTGGAAGTACCTGAGGACCGGATCAAGCCTTATTCGGGTCCTAGGAGGATTTGTGGGAGGTGTCTCTACCACATCTTCCGGCAGTATAGACTTCACAATGACCCTGGGCCAAGGAGATGAAAGGAGAACAGAGAGGCTCACAGCTTTTATTGTGCCAGGCCTCTCTGGATACAACATGTACCTCGGGAGGCCAGGGATCAATGCTTTCAAAGCCATCCACAGCACTCATCACTTAAAAATGAAGTACTTAACCTCAAGAGGGAGGGTAGTCACGATAAGAGGAAGCCAAAAGATGGCCCGAATGTGTGAAGTCCGTATCATGGACAGCCTTCCTAGTGAGGAGGTGGTTAAAACTGTGGGATCAGACAAGGAGTTCAAGGGAAGGTTACCTTCCTCCTCAGGGCCGGGTCAAGGAGAAGAAGAATGTCGAACAACCCAAGATCCCCCCAGAGAGGTACATTTAAAATCTGACCCTTCTAAATTTTTTAAAATAGGAACTGCGTTTGACAGTGGAGAGCAGACTCACTTAATGAGGTTCTTGGAAAAAAGAAGGGCAACATTCGCTTGGAGCACGGACGAGATGCCTGGTATAGACCCAAGCGTTATCCGGCATGAGCTCAGGGTGGACCCTAAACATCCGGCGGTCAGGCAAAGGAAAAGGGTAATAGGGGAGGAAAGAGATTTGGCCGCACGAACCGAGGTCCAAAAACTCCTCAAAGCCGGATTCATCAGGGAGGTGGCTTACCCACGGTGGTTGGCTAATGTTGTTATGGTGAAAAAAGCAAATGGAAAATGGAGAATGTGCGTGGATTTCACAGATTTAAATAAAGCATGTCCTAAGGATTTTTATCCTCTACCATCAATAGATAGATTGGTGGTCTCAACTGCCCAGAGTTCCGTGCTAAGTTTTTTGGATGCTTTCTCCGGCTATAATCAAATAAAAATGAAAGAGGATGATTCGGAAAAGACCTCCTTCATTACTTCAGCCGGAACATTCTGTTACAAAGTAATGCCTTTCGGCCTAAAGAATGCAGGGGCCACTTTTCAGCGTATGATTGACAAAGTGTTTTGTCAACAAATTGCCCGGAATGTGGAAGCTTATGTTGATGACATAGTTGTGAAAAGTCCGTCAAAAGAACAACACATGAAGGATTTAGAAGAAACATTCGACACTCTGGATAAGTACCAAATCAAACTAAATCCGGAAAAGTGTGTGTTTGGTGTAACCAAAGGGAGGTTTCTTGGTTTCATCGTTGGACAACGAGGTATTGAAGTTGATCCAGAAAAAAGTCAGGCCATCCTCGACCTTTCCCCCAAGAAACATCAAAGATGTTCAAGCTTTGAATGGGAGACTGACAGCATTAAGTAGGTTCTGTTCTAAGCTACAAGAAAAGTCGATCCCATTCTTCAATATTCTAAGGAAGAACAGCAAATTCCAGTGGGGACAAGAATGCATAGAAGCCTTTGAGAAGATCAAGGAGATGCTTCGGGATCTACCTAAGCTGGGTGTACCTACCCCAGGACAGGATCTATACCTTTACTTGTCCGCACAGATTTGGTGACTATGATTGGCGGTGGCAGCTGTCCTAATCATGGAGGAGAAAAGGGAGATACCAGTTTATTATACGGGCAAAATCTTGAGCCCGACAGAAGGACGGTACACCAACATAGAGAAAATCTTGTTCGCACTGGTAGTGGCATCAAGAAAACTACGGCCCTACTTCCAGTCACATCGAATCTTTGTCAGGACCAACTGGCCGCTCAAACAAATTGCGAACAATCCGAATGCCTCCGGCCGGATGGTAAGCTGGACAGTAGAGCTGACACAATACGAAATTCACTTCTTGCCCAGAACAGCAATAAAAGCTCAGGCCTTAGCAGACTTTATAACGGAAACCAACTTTGCAAAAGAAGAAAAGCAAGCTCAGAGTCCATATGTCATCTTGGTTGATGGGGCTCGATGCAAAAGTGGGGCAGGAGCTGGAATAGTGGTACAGGCGCCAGATGGGCAAAGCTTGAATTATGCCTTCCGTCTGGACTTTGATGTCACTAATAATGAAGCCGAATACGAAGCTCTTATCCAGGGATTGGAAGTAGCTACAGCCCTCGGGGCGACAGGTTCCAAAAGAAAAAACACCTTCTCCGTTTTTTCCTTTATAAATCCTGTCTAAAATAAAAACTTATGAAAAATAACCTGTTTTTAACAGAATTAGAAGTATATTCGGACTCTATGTTGGTGGCAAGACAAAATGACAACATCTATGAGGTCAAAGAGGAAAAGCTATGGAAGTACTTGCTCAAGGCCCAGGAGCTAAGGGCAAATTTCCAACGATGTGAGCTAAAACACCTTCCCCGTGAAAAGAATGTCGAAGCAGATGCCTTAGCCAAATTGGCAAGCATGGCCGAAAAAGTACCCAATGAAATATGGCTAGAAGTCAGAACTTCCCCAAGCATAGAAGGAACTCGGGTGTTGGCAGTAGAGACAGATAACCAAGAAGAATCCTGGATGACTCCAATCATAGATTACATACGGCAAGGAAAACTGCCGGAAGATGAAAAGGAGGCCAGAATAGTAAAAAGGCGAGCCGCATCGTTTTTTATTGAAGATAATCAGCTGTATAAGCGATCCTTTGCAAGACCGGCTCTAAAGTGTGTTACCATAACAGAAGGGGCAGAATTGATAAGAGAAATACATGATGGGCTCTGCGGAAATCACCAGGGGGAGAGGACCACAACTCACAAAATCTTGAGACTCGGATATTTTGGCCAAAAATGATGGAGCATTGCAAAGAGTATATACAAAAATGCCGCAAGTGTCAAGAACATGGAAACAAGATACATACCCCACCGGCGGAACAAAAATCTATCATATGCCCGATTCCCTTTGCTATGTGGGGATTGGACATTGTGGGCCCATTCCCGGAATCTTCACCAGGGAGGTTCAAGTTCATATACGTCGCTATCGACTACTTCACAAAATGGGTCGAGGCAATGCCTACTGTCTCCATCACGGCTAGGAAGTCACAAGAATTCATTTGGAAATACGTGGTATGCAGGTTTGGCATACCAAAAGTAATAATAACTGATAATGGAACACAGTTCAATTGCGAAAGCTTCCGAGAATTCTGTGAAGAATGGAAGATCGGATTAAGGTTTGCGTCAGTAGCCCACCCTCAGGCAAACGGGCAGGTTGAGAATGCGAATGGGCAGATAGTAAAGGCAATAAAGAGAAAACTCGATGAGAAAAAGGGAAAGTGGGCAGAATTGTTACCCCAGGTCCTCTGGTCATACAGAACGACAGAAAGAGGGCCAACAGGAGAAACACCTTACAGACTGACATATGGTTTGGAAGCCGTCATTCCGGCGGAAATTGTAGTGCCATCCATAAGATTGGAATCATATAATGAAGGGTCAACACTCAGGGGATACAGGATCACCTAGACCTCCTTGAAGAAACCAGGATGGCCGCCGCAGTAAGGATGGCGAAGGATAAATCCAAAGTGGAGAGGTATTTCAACAGAAGGATAAAGGAACGAAGTTTTGCCCCAGGAGAATTAGTCCTCCGAGAAGTTAAGCAACCCAAGAAGTTGGAACCTCAATGGGAAGGACCATACATCATACACCAGAAGACAGGACGAGCTTCATACCGTCTGAAAAATGAAGTGAAGGATACGAGCTGCCTCACTCTTGGCATGCTGAATGTTTAAAAAAGTTTTATGTGTAAAAACATTGCTAGACAAAATCAATAAAATGAGGTATTTTTTAACGAAAGTGCAGGTACTTTTTTGCCAGGGGACTGATCACCCCCTGAGGTATTGAAAGTAAGCACCGGCCAACGAGCCGCAGGCTATCATGCCTTGAAAGTAAGCACCGGCCAACGAGCCGCAGGCTATCATGCCTTGAAAGTAAGCACCGGCCAACGAGCCGCAGGCTATCATGCCTTGAAAGAAAGAAAGTAAGCACCGGCCAACGAGCCGCAGGCTATCATGCCTTGAAAGAAAGCACCGGCCAACGAGCCGCAGGCTATCATGCCTTGAAAGTAAGAACACCGGCCAACGAGCCGCAGGCTATCATGCCTTGAAAGAAAGCACCGGCCAACGAGCCGCAGGCTATCATGCCTTGAAAGAAACATCCGGCCAACGAGCCGCAGGCTATCATGCCTTGAAAGAAGAAGCACCGGCCAACGAGCCGCAGGCTATCATGCCTTGAAAGAAACATCCGGCCAACGAGCCGCAGGCTGTCATGCCTTGAAGAAACATCCGGCCAACGAGCCGCAGGCTGTCATGCCTTGAAAGAAACATCCGGCCAACACGCCGCAGGCTGCCATGCCTTGAAAGAAACATCCGGCCAATGAGCCGCAAGCTATCTTACCTTAAAAACAGGCGTCGGCTAGCAGACCACAGATTCCTACGCTTCATATCCTAAAAAGATGGCTAAAAACCATGGGTACCATACTTAAAAAAAAAAGAGAGAAAAGAGGTCTGGCCGGAACAGAGGGTCCAAAACCAAAAGCCCCTTGTGTGTGAAAAAACGAATACCATTCCAACATAACTCGCATAGGTGCGCCATTCTTTTTAAAAAAAGAGAGAAAGAGATGTCACGGCAATAAAAACTTGGCACAAAAGAGCTACTCCGACAGACAAATAGCTAAATATGGTAAAAAGTATAGGCTTATATTCCTCCCAAAGTATGGGGTAAAAACGGTTACAAAATGTAATCGTTCGGTAAACACAAAAAATACAGGCCGAAACAAGAACCCCTCTAAAAATAACAAAAAAGAGAACTTATATTCTGCTTGAGAACTTCTATTCTGCTTTCTCCACAGCTTCCTCGCCAGGAGTCAACAATCTATCACCACTGCCAGCTACACTCTCAGAAGACTTGGACTTTCTGGACAGACGCGGCATTCCTCCGCCGGACGGCAGGATATTACTTCCAGCCGGAAGAAATGAGGCCTCACCACCACCAAAACATGTCTCCCCAGGACTACGGCAGAACCTCTCGAGTTCTGAAAAGAAATTGGACTTCTGAGCAACGGCCTTGAATTCCAGCTTGTTATATAAATCATCATCCAGCAACTCTCCTTTCTCAAGGGAGTGATCTGAAACAATTTGCTGGCAAATGTCGACTATCCGACGACACTGCGAGGCAAAAGACTCCTTTAGATGAGCATAATGGTGCCTTGCTTCTGTACCTCCTCTTGAGACTGCCGGGAGAATGATTTGAGCCTGGTCACTTGGGATTCAAGAGTCAGAACTTGGGCTCGGTACTTATCACGCTCTGAGTTGGTGGATGACAACTCCTCTTTAGCACGAGCAACCGGCCATTCAGCTGAGTGACGTGCTTCAGTAGATTGGCAGGACTCAAGCCTGGCCGGAATAAAAAGTAAGAGAGAAAGAATAAAAGAAAAAACAAAAGGCGGAGATCTAAAAGCTTACCATGGCTCGATGGCTCAGTACTCTCGGCTTGAGAACGAGACTTAGCTCCTTCCAGCTCCTTTACTTTCTCCTCCAGCCTGGCCCTCTCTTCTATCAGGGCAGCTTTGTCCGCAGCAAGGGTTTTCTTCTCTTCTTCCAAAGAGAACAATCTCGGAGCAGAGATTTCCTCTCCTGATCAAAAGAAGACCTCAACTGCTCTTCCAGCATAACCTTTTCTTCCGTCAAGGAATCTAAATCCTGCATAAGCTTTTCTTTTTCCTTCACAAGAGCTTCATTCTCCGTTGAAGAGTTTGCTTCTCCAGCTCGAGTGTCTCAGCTTCCTGCTTAAAAGAATTCCGCTCATCATAGAAAAAGGCCTTCTCAGCCTGAAGATTGTTCACATCATTCCGGTGCATAGGCGCACCTGATCCAGCATAATGCCCGGGTCAAAGAAAGAACCAAATCAGCTTATCCAAAGCCAAGGAAAGAAGAGATGGTTTCATACCCTATCAATGTATCATCGGCCTCCTTGATCCGGCCTCTTAGAGAAAGGTTCTCTCCCGAAGTTTCTGCAGCTGTAGCTCATACTCATCACGCTGACGCTCGCATTCCGCCGGGATGACTGCAGTTCTTTATTGATTGCCTCGGTTCTCTCCTTTGCCTTACGATCGATCTCGTACTCGACCTGGTCAATGTAAGTGTCATGAGAGGAGCGGGTCAGCCTCAGCTCCTCTTCTTTGTTAGCTCGACTTTCCTCACGGCAAAGCCTGGATTTGAGATTGCCGAAGTGAATCTCAGTGCTTTGGGCCATGGACATCACCTAAAAACAACGGTACACAAAATCAGGGAAGGAGCCGCACTAAAACGAAAAGGGAAACATAAGAAAGACACACGAGTCAACCTGAAAAATTCCCCCCCACAGCATGTCAAGCACATCATCAGCCGGAAGGGAATGCCGCATGATAGCATCTGCCCCCCCGTCTCCAATCCGCAGCCTGTTTTTGGTAGCAGTAAAAGTTGCCGGGGGAGCGAAGATCCCGTCTGGATGATTGGATCTTCTAATTGCCTTCCATAGAGAAGAGTACTTGGCGGCATCACAGGATAGCAGAGGGAGGGGTGCCCGCGGTAGTAGAACCACCCCTCCTTTTGAGATGGTCCAGTATAAGATTCTTGAACAGGAGGAGGAGGGGAGGAAGAAGAGGAGCTATGAAGTCTTCTCTCTGCTTACTCCTTAGCTCAGGATTCTCAGGCACCTCGCGGTATTCCATTCCTCTACTCCTTGCCGCATCCATGGCCCCAGCAACGTCAATAGAAAATGATCCTGAAGCCTCAGGATCGCCGGAGGTTTGTCCTTCCCCTGATACCCCTAGCTGAGGAGCCTTCGGCTTTGATATGGTTTTCTTCTTTAGTTTTTGTTTGGCAGGAACAGAGACTGCCGCAGTAGCAAAAACCAAATGTGGTCACATTATCAAGTATATACAAAGCCGGAAGCGGAAGGACATAGCAGGAATCAAACCTGGTTCAGACGAAGGACCAGCACAAAGGTCAGTAGCTTCCAAGTGTTTCACGCGCAGGATCTGAAGAAAAGTAACCCGTCAAATCAGGAAATTGCTCGCAAATAGGAGTCGGATAACCAGACCCCCGCCCCAGGCGAGAACCAAGATCCAGACCCGAGCCAGGGGTGAGAGGAAGGAAGACACGATGCCCGGACTCGGGAATCACGTGCCAAGTACCTGACAATCCGGCAGCAACATGATCAGGAGATTCTTCCAGCCTTTTCTTTTTTTTCGGATAACCAGCTTGGTCGCCTCTCTTGCCTGGAGCGCTTTGAAGAAGGAGGGGCACTCTCCAAAAGACGCTCAGCCGCATCAGTGGCCGCAGTCAGAGTGTCGTAATAATCAATCTTATCATCACCATTCTTGAAGGTGACAAGGTTCCAGTTATGGAAAGGACCGATCTTGTCCCCCTTCTGAAAGAAATCTGCGTACAACATACTAAAACAATAAGGGAACCAATAAGGACGGTGTGAGCCTCGATTTTAAACCCTATCCTATGTTGATTAAAGTTGATTAGGATCTAACCGGGTTTTAGGTCCACTTATAACCTAAGATTAATAACTATGTCATATAACAAAAATTATTTAAAACCTAAGCTAGCTCACTGGAACCTATTAAGAGTCGCCACCTAATTTAACCTAGATCAAATTAGGAAAGGAGAGTTCGGGTTCGGGGGCTTGATATTCGACTTAATTAGGGTTCAATTACTTTCATTACCCCTAGAAGTCGTTTTTCCTCTACTTAGTTTAATTACGGCTTATTACGAGTCGTTTTTAACCTAAGTGCGCGCTTCTGTTTTTTTTATTTTTAACATTTTTTGACAGAAAATTAAAGTGGAAATTAAAATACTTAAACTAGGGTTTCGGAGGCAGAATTAGGTCAGTTTTGTTTTCGTCCGTGGCTACGGACCTAATGTCCGAACCTACGGACCCTAGTTAACTTAATTACACAGTAAAGTCAAATTTAAACATAAACGAGATTTTGAAAAGTCCGGGGCCACGGACAGGACGTCCGTGGGCCCGGACGTTTTATAAAACCCTAAATTTTGAAAATAAAAATATCCCGCCACCGTCCGGGGGCGTCCGGCTTTCGGACAGGGCGTCCGGGACCCGGACATAGCGTCCGTGGGTGCGAACCGCCCTCGGACAGCGGCGTTTGGGTGGCTCCCGGCGGTGTTTCTGGCTCAAATTTATGGGTAGGTAGCCTGAAAGATTCTAAACATGTTAGTGATTGAAAGTTACAATTTGAATTCGAATTAAACACGAAACTTAGCAAACAAGTTATTGAGCAGAAGCGAAAACAAACGCTAATTCAGAAGCGATAAAAAGTCAATTCGACTCCAAATTTTAACACAGAGTAGTTAAAGTTGAACAAAGTCAGAAAAACATGACTTCAACCTGTTTTACCTTCAGATTTGATGAGATCTTCACAACGGGGATTTTGGTGCCTCGTTGATGCCGATTTTGGATTGACTTCGAATTGTGCTTCTGACTCCTTCTTATTTATGCTGTTAAGGACGTTCTCTTCTGTTTTGTGGTGGTTTTATGTGTTTTGGTACTTGGAAGTCCAATAGGAGAAGAAAGGATGAGTTTTTGGTGATTTCGGGGTGATTTCTGCGTGTTTCGGATTGATTGAGGCTTGGAAGTGTTAAAACGTGGGAGAAAGTTTGTGGCTGTGTTTTCTGACTTGGAAGTGTTCTCCTCTGCCTAGTTCGTTCTTTGGGGGTCCTTTTATAGAAAAGAGCATGGTCAAATTGATAGAGCAAGATGTATCTACAAGACTGATTTTGTGCTCTAAGGGAATCTGATTTTTTAGAATATGTTGCAAGCCGATAAAAATTATGAAAATTTAACTGAAGGTAAAGAATGATTTTTAGGAATTTTGAGAGTTGGAATCGGATTATTTTGATAAATAATCGATTAGATAAAAATCGCACAATATGGAATCTCCCATAATTCATAACTAATTATTGGAAAGTCGAAATAACGAAATTCCAACGGCATTAGTCTCTAAAAATCATCCTCTATCTTGTGTTAAAATTGCATGACATTTTGTTTTGATTTCGGTATTTTCCGGAGGAGAGAGAAAATTGCAAAAATGATTGAATTTCTCTTTTAAATTTTGGGATAAGGTTCCCAATAAAATAATTTCAGGTTTATGACTGTATGTAGTCATGGTAACCATGTGACAATTTTATTTCAATTTTGGAAACCTTTTAATTTCTATTTTGAGGCTATTTCATGTGTTAATTTAAAGAAATTAGCTTATAATATGAATTAAAAGCTAAATTTCCAGAATAAATATTATCAAAAATCATGAAATACCTTTCATAATGACTATGATATTTAGAAGTGTTTTGGAGATAATGAACAGTCATATGAAAATAGAAACCCCGATAATGTCCTTTTGAAATCCTGCATTGGTGCATTTTGACCACTTGCCCTTTGTAACACGTATGCCTTAGAGACCACTCCAGGGGGGGGGGTTGAAATTTGGGTATAACAGATTGCCCCCCGTCAACTAGGCTTTGTAATGAAGATGAAAAGGCTAGTTGATGCCTGAGTGATACCCCAAAATTTTGGATCTTAAAAGGCCCCTATATGCAGATTGCGTCGAGCTATCTAAGGCGCCGACTACCTATGAGTGAGAATGATAAGAGTCAAGCGATTCTAAGGCGTTGACTACCTATAAGACGAAGTAATGTCAAGCGATTCTAAGGCGTTGACTACCTAGACGATGAAATGATGTCAAGCTATTCTAAGGCGTTGACTACCTATAATGAGTGAAATGTGCTTAATGTGATGATGAATTGTATGAACTAGGTGCATCTAGGGACCGCAACCTATTCCGAAGTGTGTGTAAAAGGTTAAGGACTGAGAGTGCCAAACGTGGCAGGTGCTAAGGAAGTGGGTAAGACTTATGACAAACTGAGGGTGAGTTCTTCTACTCAGGTGAGAATTTGTATCTGTGAAGAATCTGCATCTTCGTGGTGAGAATCTGTATCTGAATCTACGGGTGAGAATCTGTATCCCTGAAGAGTCTGTATCTATGGATGAGAATCTGTATCTCTGAAGAATCTATATCTTCGTGGTGAGAATCTGTATCTCTGAAGAATCTGTATCTCCGGGGTGAGAATCTGTATCTCTGAAGAATCTGTATCTTCGGGGTGAGAATCTGTATCTCTGAAGAGTCTGTCTATGGATGAGAATCTGTATCTCTGAAGAATCTATATCTTCGTGGTGAGAATCTGTATCTCTGAAGAATCTGTATCTCCGGGTGAGAATCTGTATCTCTGAAGAATCTGTATCTTCGGGGTGAGAATCTGTATCTCTGAAGGAGTCTGTATCTATGGATGAGAATCTGTATCTCTGAAGAATCTATATCTTCGTGGTGAGAATCTGTATCTCTGGTTTATAGAATAAGTAGTTCTGTACGGACGGATGCAAGGTAACGTGGCAAAGATGATGTGCATGTCAAAATACAATCAAGTGTATGTAGGAAACTTGTCCAAACAAAAATCGTTGGAAAATGTGCCAAACATGACAATGTTAAGGATCAAAATTGTCCAAAGCAAGACATTGCTAGAAAGTGTGCCAAATGTGGCCATGATGAGGTTTATGAAACCGAAGTGGTTAGAGGAAAGTTGTTCAAGACAAAAATTGTTGAAAGAGGTGCCAAACGTGGCAGGTTTAAAGAAAATTCTTTTTTGTGAAAAGGAAAGTGAATTATCATTTCCTAACTATAGACTTCGGACTTGAAATTTATCTCCTACGAGATGAACATGCCGCCGTGGGTATGGTGTATGATGTGAAGGTAAGGGCTTACGTGGGCCTGTGGTGTTTGATGTGCAGGTAAGGGCTTATGTGGCCTGTGTAGTGGGGGTGTGGAGGTAAGGGCTTATGTGGACCTGAGGTGCTTGATGTGGTGGTAAGGGCTTGTGTGTGCCTGTTGGTGGGAGATGTGGTGATGTTTGAGCTTTGGGTTCCAATTGGTGTTGTCATAGCAATTGTTGGAGCCAACAATTGCCCCCAGTATTTTTCCCTTAAGACATCTGAGCTAGAGTTCATGGCGATCGATCGGAACGATCGATTGCCCCCAGTATTTCTTTTGCCCAACGTGCGAACAAGTCTCGCCCTCACATGGTCAAGGATTATGTTTTGATGTGGTGCTTCTTAACCTACACTCGACGTGTTTGGTGTTTGCACTCGTTTCTCACTTACGGTCATAACTTCTCAACCATTGAATTTGACATTGTTAGATTTACGTGTTCAACCTGTTACTTTCACTCGATTGGATACACAACTACTAAGTCGGAAGTCTTTTGAGCTTATAACGCGGCCATGGGTGTGATGACAATAGGATAATGGCGGAATGTTTAGGATATGTGGAGCTTTAAGGGTGACCAAAGCTGCAACTTGCACCGCCTCTCGGACTTATCTTCCTTGCCTTGAAGTCGTTTGGCTGCTTCATGATGGCTTATGACTTGGGGCTTGGAACTTTTGGATTGTTCCTTGCATCTTCTTTCTTTTTTCGATTTTGGATTTCTTCGAGGCTTTTCAGGTTCGCCTTTCTTTGGATTTCCTTTCCTCGGGGTTCTTGTGTTTCCCGGCTTGAACTTTGAGAGCTATTTTTGATATTAGCTCATTTGGATCCTGTGTCACTTTGGGACCATTTGCGGATCGTTTCGTCATGCTGGTAGCGGTTTTGCTTCTTTGGACTTGTGAAGTTGTTGCTCAAAACGGGCTCCTGGCTTGCTTCCTTTGGTCACCGGTCGGTTATTCATCATTGGTTGGCTTGTTTGTGGAGCTTGTAGTGTTATAAAAGGGGTCATACATGAAAAGCCCAGCGGGGGTGCCTAGGGTGTAATGTCAGGGTTCACAAGCTTTTTGGCTGTGTGGCGTAGTACCTAGGTGCTTCGTCATCCCTAATAGTTGTGTATCCGTTCTTTGTTACTTTTTACAGGTTTTAACGTAAATTACAAATTATCTCCTTCGGTCGGAGTTATGCCGTTTACCTCACCTTTGAATGTGGTCTCACCAGAGTCGTGTAAAAATGACATGCTCGATCACTCATGGTTTTTCCACTCAGGACACTCTCGCGAGATTTTCACTCAGAAACTCGTTCGCACAATTAAACAAAAGAAATAATCGTGGTTGGTCTTTAAACTCAGATTGCCCCTAGTATTAGTCCAGGGTTTATGACAACAATTTGTATGTGGTTGTTTGGATGCTTAGGGGTGGACTGTGGCATTTGGTTGGACATGTTCATCCTTTTGGAAACAAAGACAAATCATTTATTCAATTGCCAGAAGATGAACATTAGTTTTGAAAGATGATTTGGTTGAAGGTGCAAAATGAACAAACATTTTTTCATTTTCTTGAGATTGTAAATCGAAAAGACAAGAGACTGAATTTGAACATCTAAGCCTCATTAAATGGAAATATCATAAACCCCCTACAAAATAGAAAAAAAAAAAATTAAAAATTAAGAAGCAAATGCAACTAGACACTAGCCTACTCGACAAACTGGAGTCCTTGCTCGATAAGGTCCTCAATCTTGTGCTTCAATGCTCTGCAGTCGTCAGTACTATGTCCTGGTAGTTGATGAAACTGGCAGAACTGATGGAGATGTTCCCCGGCTTGGGTGATCCCAGGGCTAGGTGTGAGAGGTTGTAGTAGGTCTAGCTCTTGTAGCTTCACGAGTGCTTGACTGAGAGGCCGGCCAATGTCGGTAAACTGTCTCGGTGCAGAGAACCTCTTGGATCGGGGTGAGGCCTTGATGTTCTGCTTTACAGCACTAGGTTTTTGTATGGTGCTCACTTGGTATGAAACTTGAGCTGCTTTGGCGGTCCTCCTGACTTAAAGGTCTCGATACTCACACCCTGGGCTTTTGGGTTGTTCCAGCTTTAGCTCACCTTTGTGAATCTTTTCTTCCATGATTCTTACCTGTCCCATCAGCATGTCGAAATTAGGGAAGTATGTGCAACTCAGCTCGTTATTGTATTGTCTCTGCATATTGTCCACAATCATTCGAATCTGTTTTGCTCATCCATTTTTGTAGGCATAGCAGCGGCCTTCATCCTCCACCGTTTGATGAAGTCGGACATTGATTCACTGTCTCTCCTGCCGAGTGCTGGCAAGGTCGGACCTGGTGACTTCGAGATTCTTAGCATACTCGAAATGGTGGCAAGAAAGCCTCACAAACCTCCTCGTAGGTTTTAGTGTTCATCCTCTGAGTCAAATACCAACGTTGAGGTGTTTCATCGAGGTAACGGCAAAACCTTGCCTTTTGCATGTCATTTAACCTGAGGATGGACATCTCCCTATCGAACATCGCCAGATGGACCTGCGGGTCTGAGGAACCCTTGTATAGAGCAAGTGTGGGCCAACTTCAACTTTGGGGGGAGATCAACCTCGGGGTACGATGCCATAGAGGAGTAATCAAAACCAGCCGGCTTGCTGGCCTTTTCCATGCGCTCGATCCTTTTCAGAACCTTCTCGAGTTCTGCAGTTAGCTGGTGATCTGGGGCGGCTTCCCCTACGAATCCTCGCGCACCCTGGGCCCCAATAAGTTAGCTTCGACGTGGTCATGCTCGTTCCCAGAGTCAGCAATCTTTCCTGAAATATTTTCCTGATGACCAACCTCAAGGGAATTGATTTTGCTTTTCAGCTCTTCGATGATGGTGACATACTTAGCCTCCATGGCATCAAAGGCGGCTCTGTACCTCTGCTCTAAGGCTGCAAACTGGGCCTCCATGCTGACTGGGTTTCCTCCCTCTGCCATACTTGGGATTCGGGCTTATCTGTTGGAAAACAGAAATGGATTGAGCTAAAATTCTGGACCGTGAAGAGTTGTAGGTTAAAACTTGTTGGGCTGCAAGAAAAGCACATGAGCTGGAATGTTTTGAAGATTGTGGGTAAGCACTGAGGCCCGAAATGTGTTGGAAGAGAGGCACATGGGCCGGAATGATTCATGAGCTGTGAACTGGCTCCTGGGACGAAATTTTGAAGATCGTGGCTCTTGGGCTGGAATGTTTTTGAGAATGGGCACTTGGGCCAGAATGTGTTTGGGCTAGAAGTAAAGCGCATGAGCCAAATGATTTCTAAACCATGATCTTGATGTGATTGGATTTTGGGCCAAGTAATTCTGATTGGGCCTAAAAGATGATACCCATGTCTAGGATTTTGGGTCAAAGCCCGAGTGAAAAGTCTTCCTAGACTAGAATGAGCCTTGAAATGGAAAGGCCTGATGGATTTTCATGGGTTGCTTTAGGTGGATTTGTTTTCATGGGCCTAGAACTAAATTGATAATTAAAATTGAGCTGAAAGATAAATCACCTAAATCTAAACTTTTGGGCCGAAGCCCGAACAAATAACTCACACATTCAAATCAAGCAGGCCTTTTGGCCGCAAACAATTAAGCGCGATATCGGGTTGGGCTGAGTTGATGTAGGAAAAGTTCCTATCAATCTCTAGACTGGGTAGTGGGCCGATCATACAGGCAAACAAACAGGCCCACACAAATTCAACATGTCCTTACTTGACGGTTTAATCAATTTGGGTATGGATCGATCCGGAGAGGTGCTTGGGGCTTGGGCCCAGGTCACCACAAAGGAATAGGGCTTGCACGCTATTCTCTTTGGGCTTCCCCACTTTATCACATCACCTGAAGGTGTGCGTCTACGGTCGGGTCTTTGACTGACCAAACAATAGGCTAGGTAAGGACACTGCCAGGAAAACGCTTGGGGCTAAAGCCCAGGTATTAAGGGGATGTGGTTAGACGACATCCTCCTCTTTTCCCCCGCTTATTCACAATCACCTAAAAGGTGTGAGTCCCTGACAGGGGACCCTAGATGGGTCCCGGGGTGAAACTGGTTTGTGTGGACCCTCGCTCTCATATGATGCAAGGGTGCAAAAATTTAAGGTGCGCACGAAAGTAAACAAACAAAGTAATAAAGCCATAAATAAACATTTTTCGAGTTAGCCCTCTTTCTTAAAATTAAACAAGTTAAAATTAAGAATTTATCCCCACGGAGTCGCCAGTCTGTGAGCCTCGATTTTAAACCCCTATCCTATGTGGATTAAGTTGATTGGATCTAGTCGGGTTTTAGGTCCACTTATAACCTAAGATTAATAACTATGTCATATAACAAAAATTATTAAAACCTAAGCTAGCTCACTGGAACCTATTAAGAGTCGCCACCTAATTTTAACCTAGATCAAATTAGGAAGGAGAGTTCGGGTTCGGGGGCTTGATGTTCGACTTAATTAGGGTTCAATTACTTTCATTACCCCTAGAAGTCGTTTTTTCCTCTACTTAGTTTAATTACGGCTTATTACGAGTCGTTTTTAACCTAAGTGCGCGCTTCTGTTTTTTTGTTATTTTTAACATTTTTTGACAGAAAATTAAAGTGGAAATTAAAATACTTAAACTAGGGTTTCGGAGGCAGAATTAGGTCAAGTTTTGTTTTCGTCCGTGGCTACGGACCTAATGTCCGAACCTACGGACCCTAGTTAACTTAATTACACAGTAAGTCAAATTTAAACATAAACGAGATTTTGAAAAGTCCGGGGCCACGGACAGGACGTCCGTGGGCCCGGACATGTTTTATAAAACCCTAAATTTTGAAATAAAAATATCCCGCCACCGTCCGGGGGCGTCCGGCTTTCGGACAGGGCGTCCGGGACCCGGACATAGCGTCCGTGGTGCGAACCGCCCTCGGACAGCGGCGTTTGGGTGGCTCCCGGCGGTGTTTCTGGCTCAAATTTTATGGGTAGGTAGCCTGAAAGATTCTAAACATGTTAGTGATTGAAAGTTTACAATTTGAATTCGAATTAACCACGAAACTTAGCAAACAAGTTTTGAGCAGAAGCGAAAACAAACGCTAATTCAGAAGCGATAAAAAGTCAATTCCCTCCAAATTTTAACACAGAGTAGTTAAAGTTGAACAAAGTCAGAAAAACATGACTTCAACCTGTTTTACCTTCAGATTTGATGAGACTCTTCACAACGGGGATCTTTTGGTGCCTCGTTGATGCCGATTTGGATTGACTTCGAATTGTGCTTCTGACTCCTTCTTCTTTATGCTGTTAAGACGTTTCTCTTCTGTTTTTTTGTGGTGGTTTTATGTGTTTTTGGTACTTGGAAGTTCAATAGGAAGAAAGGATGAGTTTTTGGTGATTTCGGGGTGATTTCTGCAGTGTTTCGGTATTGATTTGAGGCTTGGAAGTGTTAAAACGTGGGGAGAAAGTTTGTGGCTGTGTTTTCTGACTTAGAAGTGTTCTCCTCTGCCCTAGTTCGTTCTTGGGGGGTCCTTTTATAGAAAGAGCATGGTCAAATTGATAGAGCAAGATCTTTTATCTAAAAGACTGATTTTGTGCTCTAAGGGAATCTGATTTTTTCGAATATGTTGCAAGCCGATAAAAAATTATGAAAATTTAACTGAAGGTAAGAATGATTTTTAGGAATTTTGAGAGTTGGAATCGGATTATTTTGATAAATAATCGATTAGATAAAAATCGCACAATATGGAATCTCCCATAATTCATAACTAATTATTGGAAAGTCGAAATAACGAAATTCCAACGGCATTAGTCTCTAAAAATCATCCTCTATCTTGTGTTAAAATTGCATGACATTTTGTTTTGATTTCGGTATTTTCCGGAGGAGAGAGAAAATTGCAAAAATGATTGAATTTCTCTTTTAAATTTTGGGATAAGGTTCCCAATAATAATTTCAGGTTTATGACTGTATGTAGTCATGGTAACCATGTGACAATTTTATTTCAATTTTGGAAACCTTTTAATTTCTATTTTGAGGCTATTTCATGTTTAATTTTAAAAATTAGCTTATAATATGAATTAAAAGCTAAATTTCCAGAATAAATATTATCAGAAAATCATGAAATACCTTTCATAATGACTATGATATTTAGAAGTGTTTGAGATAATGAACAAGTCATATGAAAATAGAAAACCCCGATAATGTCCTTTGGAAATCCTGCATTGGTGCATTTTGACCACTTTGCCCTTTGTAACACGTATGCCTTAGAGACCACTCCAGGGGGTTTGAAATTTTGGGTATAACAGGACCCGACCCAAGAGGTTGGGTCGGTCGGTGGGTCGGTCGGCCCTAACTTATAAATATATATATATAGTACTCATATTTATGTATATATATATATATATGTACTATAATGTGGGACTTAAGTAATACACCATTAATGAAACCCTAATGGTAAGAAAGTTGTAAGTTCAAGAACATTAAGCTACACCGAAAAACGGGATAACGGGTAAGTACGGGAGTAGTAAATTGTATGTAATGTAGTGCTTAGTATTAATGGACCATTTGGCATGTGCGCGGAGGTTCGAGAATAAGATTCGAGGAACGAGAGTGAACCAAAGGAAAAGGGAACACCCGTTAAAGTAATTTCCGGAAAAAGTATGATTTCTTCATGCTCTTTATCCTAACTGGTTACCCCGATTTGTGTGCTTATTTTATCACCTAAATAAGAAAATGCATGAATCGGACTATATTGCACCTACTTGTGCTTGTTTAAGCTGTTCTTGATATATATTGTCTTGAACACTAGTTTGTATAATTTCATGAAATATATGAATGATGATGAGGTGTGTTTGCATCTTGTAGTGTACTTGTGTATTGTATTGTATTTTGTATGGATGTGCATATGAGTATGTATTTGTGTATGTGGCTTGAATGAATGACTTCTACTAATTCCCAACCACCTAACTTCTAACGTAAGTATTGAGTAATTGGAATGAGTAGAAGTCCGATATAGGTTAATTCGGCCACGCGTGAGGATGAGGAGACACAAGAGGTTGGATCCGATTCCTAGTTCTTAACTGGTCAACTGCCCAAACCCCTTAAATGGGTAGCATCCTGGATTGGTGAACCAAGTAAAGCCTGGTGGTGGGACAGTGTAGTCCCTGCCGGAGGTCCAACGACTTAACTTGAGTATGTAGTGAGTAAGTAAAGTAATGTATGAGTAATGGTCTTGGCTGGTGTAAGTCATTGACCCCTAGTAACAGAGTAATCTTCACCCGATTAACCCGGGTGGACCAATGGAGCTAACATGTATTGCGTATTGTAGTAATGGGTATGTATGCGTATGTGTATTTCGGAAGAAGGTAAGTATGTATTGGATGGCTTTTATTGTATTCCTTGTATGTATTGAAGTGTATGTTGTATTCCTTGCGTAAAGTATTGTAGTATTGTGTATGAAAGCATGTATGCATGTATGTATGAATAAAATGAATTGCATGTATTCGACCAAGTGGTCGGCGTACCCTCGCTAGTACGCGGGTATGCGGAAGTCATATGCAGCTGAAGCTGAGCCCCTAGGGCAACGTTTTTAGTGTGCAGGTACCCGAAACGGACATGACCACCGTAAGAGACCCGGCGACTACGCCCGGATAGTGGATGAATGGTAGTTAGTAGGAATCGTAAAAGGCTTTGGAGCCTTGTATGTAGTTTGTGAGGAAAGGGTAGATGTAGACTCTTAAATGAGTAAGTATGAAATTGAAAGGGTTATTATACTTGTATAAGGATCTTAGTAAACTCGGTGTATGGTATTGTATTGTATTGAACTTATGGAGTATTGTATTGAATGGAAATTGTAGTACTTAACTTGTAATTGTAGTAAGGAGTGTATTTTGTGTAGCCTCGGATATTCCGGTCATCACACCGATGCTGTATATAGTAGTAGTAGCCTTGTTAGTCCGTGGGTGGCTAACGGCATTGTATCACCCCACCGTTGTGTATGTAAGTAACAGCTGCGCATGTATGTAAGTATGTTGTGATTGGACGGTAATGACGGTATTAGCGGTAGGGGTGTTACAATTACTAAGAGAAATAGTCAAACCATACCCTTATGATATGGCAGCATAATAAATGACTTGTCTGCACATCCTAAGATGGCATTTGTCAGATACGCGTAAGGCCTTGGATGTCACTTGTCATGTGGGTTTCACAGCACACAGAAGGACATAGGAATCCGAAACTATGATCTTGGTAGACTTCGATCACCTTATTATGCACATGCCTGCACCATGAAGACAATATCATTAGTTATTTAGTTTTTATTCAAACAACTAATTCACCACCAATCAATGCATTCAAATTATAAAAGGTAGAAGTCACTCACATGATGGCTGACTTGATAGTCGATACATTTAACCAATCCTTCATGAAACATTCCTTGAAGTCGGAGATACATATCTCAAATCGATGTGTGTCTCCTGCTTCAACTTGATAGTGAAATATCCCCTCGTGATCTTCCACAGTGATCGAATCACTGTGAGGTGGCGTAAGCAGCAACGATGAGTGCAGAATCTTCATATTAGTTGACACCAACCAATATCCTTTACTCCACCAATCAGGTCTAATCACGAAATTGGTGGATGCCTTCGATGAACAGTGCAGCAATTCTTTTTCCTTTTCCATTATCAGTCTTGGGTCGACTCATTTCCTATGATATTAAATAATGAAGTTATTGATGCAAAAATAGTGGTTATCAATAGTTTAGAGCAATAATCAAACTGGCCACTGCACTGTCGTAGTTTGGGTAAAACATAGTGTAGGTCTATGTGAGGCCGACACATTCTCACTATCTAATTGTTAATATAATCAAACCATATTTTCAATTCATCACCGTATAAGTTCTAACTGGTTCAGAGTTTAAAATAACATCCGAAGTTAAAAATACTTGTGTTTTGGGGATTTATAGAGAGAGGAGAATGTGTTCGGGAGGTAGGCTGATGTGCGCGAGATGTATAAGTACAACTTCCGATATATCTCTACAAATGCGCAAAAACAAAAATTAGAAAGAAAACGCAGCAACATGTATGTTTCATTGTTTATAGCTAAGTTGCACGGGTAATGGGACGGGCACGGGTACCGGTACGGGTATGAGAAAACAACAATTATTAGAATTCTAAATAACACGGGGACAGTAAAAAAATATGTAGATATATTTAATACAACTTAAATAAGTTTCATAAATGTTAAAATTATCACTAACAAAGTTATACGTTGATAGAGAATCTAAATAATAACTCTCATGTTTATAAAAAAAAGAGAATTGTTTTTCCTTTGCTACTAACAAGTTTCAACCCAAATGTTACTTATAAAATAATAATTGTCCTTTTTAATTAGGTTTAACGCATAGAAGATGTCATACCAGTGCATCATAGGTTCATAGTTAGGCTTGCAAAATTGTAGTGAATGAAGAGAATGATTAATAAGTTAAGAGTATATTACCGGACACCTATGAACTGCTTTCAGCCCCATTTCCAATGTAGCTTATAAGAGAGATGCAAACGCTCCTAAATTGTCGCTGCAAAGGGCATAAACAATTATTTTTTCATTCAGACATTACATCAAATCTTGTGTGCATAACAAATTACATTAATTTTACACCATTATATACACACATTGTCCACACCAATTATATTAGACACACTCAATCACATTCCAACCTAAATTAGAGCATTATTACAACAAATTTTCAAATTTTACAATGAAATACGAACTTACAAATTAGGGCGTTTTCTGCTGCTTCAACGGGTCACTGGCAGTTCTGGCGGAGACGGCACAGCGGCGGCCGACGGCGGGAGAAAACTATGGTGGGCGACGGGCAGAGGAGGCACACGGTGGTGGTCCGAGCTGGAGGAGTTTTTTGCTCGTAAATCTCCGGAAGTACTGGAGCAGCGTTCGAACAGAGAGAGGTCGAGAGCATAAAGGGGAAGAAGGGAGTTCGGGTAAGTATATAGACTACCTATTTCGGCGGTTGTTATAAGGAACCGCCGAAATAGACTATGAAATATATTTATTTAGGCGGTTCTTTTGAATACCGCCGCAATAGATATTAATTTTTTTAACTTTTTTTAAAATTTCGGTCGGGAAAATGGTCTATTTCGGTGGTTGTCAGAAGGAACCGCCGAAATAGATACAATTCATAGTCTATTTCGGCTGTTCCTTATGACAACCGTCGAAATAGCCCATTTTTTAATCACGTACACTTATCCAACCTATCTCGGTGGTTTTTACTACAACCGCCGAGCTAGGGGTGCCAAAATAGCCCTTTTTTCAACTAGTGAGATTTAGTTTAGTGTTTTAAGAGGGAGAAGAAGTTTGTGTGTGTAG